>JAPYXD010000744.1:0-1200000 GCA_030998225.1 Diplolepis rosae
CAAATTAATTAAGTTGAGTTTGAAATTTTTGTCACTGTCTACATTATCGGAGGATCACTAGTCGCGTGTCAGATAGGATACGTTGTCGACAGGTGTCCTCGTAGACAATTTCAAACTCAAATCATTTACAGCCGCAAGGCTGAGCCACTAGGCGATATAAGGAGATCTTCCTGTGGAGAAGGAGATGACGGACGCCTGTGTAGCTCAGTGGTCAGAGCAGTCGACCGGCAATCGAAAGACCTGGGCTCGAATCCCAGCGCAGTCGAAAGCGTCATTTTTTCCACAGAAAGATTTTCAAATTCTTTAAAATATTAAATTTATTTGCATTATTTGCGATATAAGAGTTTGAAATTGTCTACGAGGACACCTGTCGACAACGTATCCTATCTGACACGCGACTAGTGATCCTCCGATAATGTAGACAGTGACAAAAATTTCAAACTCAACTTAATTAATTTGAAATCATTTACAGCCGCAAGGCTGAGCCACTAGGCGATATAAGGAGATCTTCCTGTGGAGAAGGAGATGTCGGACGCCTGTGTAGCTCAGTGGTCAGAGCAGTCGACCGGCAATCGAAAGACCTGGGCTCGAATCCCAGCGCAGTCGAAAGCGTCATTTTTTCCACAGAAAGATTTTCAAATTCTTTAAAATATTAAATTTATTTGCATTATTTGCGATATAAGAGTTTGATATTGTCTACGAGGACACCTGTCGACAACGTATCCTATCTGACACGCGACTAGTGATCCTCCGATAATGTAGACAGTGACAAAAATTTCAAACTCAACTTAATTAATTTGAAATCATTTACAGCCGCAAGGCTGAGCCACTAGGCGATATAAGGAGATCTTCCTGTGGAGAAGGAGATGTCGGACGCCTGTGTAGCTCAGTGGTCAGAGCAGTCGACCGGCAATCGAAAGACCTGGGCTCGAATCCCAGCGCAGTCGAAAGCGTCATTTTTTCCACAGAAAGATTTTCAAATTCTTTAAAATATTACATTTATTTGCATTTATTTGCGATATAAGAGTTTGAAATTGTCTACGAGGACACCTGTCGACAACGTATCCTATCTGACACGCGACTAGTGATCCTCCGATAATGTAGACAGTGACAAAAATTTCAATCTCAACTTAATTAATTTGAAATCATTTACAGCCGCAAGGCTGAGCCACTAGGCGATATAAGGAGATCTTCCTGTGGAGAAGGAGATGTCGGACGCCTGTGTAGCTCAGTGGTCAGAGCAGTCGACCGGCAATCGAAAGACCTGGGCTCGAATCCCAGCGCAGTCGAAAGCGTCATTTTTTCCACAGAAAGATTTTCAAATTCTTTAAAATATTAAATTTATTTGCATTATTTGCGATATAAGAGTTTGAAATTGTCTACGAGGACACCTGTCGACAACGTATCCTATCTGACACGCGACTAGTGATCCTCCGATAATGTAGACAGTGACAAAAATTTCAAACTCAACTTAATTAATTTGAAATCATTTACAGCCGCAAGGCTGAGCCACTAGGCGATATAAGGAGATCTTCCTGTGGAGAAGGAGATGTCGGACGCCTGTGTAGCTCAGTGGTCAGAGCAGTCGACCGGCAATCGAAAGACCTGGGCTCGAATCCCAGCGCAGTCGAAAGCGTCATTTTTTCCACAGAAAGATTTTCAAATTCTTTAAAATACTCAAATAATTTTGAGTAAAAGTACATGTCTAGATATTATAATAATTTATGTTTCTGTAATGCCTTGCTTGCCAATTCACTGTTAAATGGATTGTCCGTGAAGCTGATATAAAAAAATCGTTTCTTGGAAAATACACGCCTTCCTCCACTCGTGAAAATCACCATAAACGTTTCGAATTTCTTTACTAGGTATAGGACAATAGTCTTCTCAAGGAGCACAAGAACCTCTCAGGATTTGTTACATAAAAAAATTCTCGGTCAGCAAAGCCACATGTCTTGAGTCGGTTTTTAAAACAGTTCAGATCATTCTGTGAGAGACTCCGGTTACAAAGTCTTCACGAAAAGTTTAAAAATGTAAACCTTGTTCGCGTTCTGCCATTGATGAGCAATTTGGCATCCTCTTTTAATAAAAATTTTTTTAAATTGCGGTCGGTTCGTGTGGAAAATTTTTTTTTTTATGTTTCCCGGTTTATTTGTTATCCGGTTTTGTTCGCGTTCTGCCATTGATAAGCAATTTGGCATCCTTTTTTAATAAGAAATTTTTTTTAATTCCGGTCGGTTCGTGTGGAAATTTTTTTATGTTTCCCGGTTTAATTGTTATCCGGTTTTTTTATTCACAGTGAACTCTAAATATTTTTTCGAATCGTGATGCTGCATACTGGACTACTTCATTTTGAATTGCAAGCTTTGAGATAAGTTTTTGAATTCTATGATAATCCTTAATTTCATTATCTCCTATATTCTAATGTTTTACAGAAATTTTGAATTAATCCTTGAATTTATGGCACTGAAGAGGGCCCCCATATGTGGCCGAAACGTTTGCCTTGCTTTCTTTTTGAGTATTTTTATATGTAATATTGAAAATTTTATTCGACGGAATTAAAAAGAATCTGACCCTATGCCAAAATAACGAGAAATGAACAAAAAATTCTATGAATTATGGGTCAATATAATAGCAGACATGTTATCAAACATGTCACTTTAAAATTTTAAAATGGCACATTTAGTATAAAGGTTGAATATCTCATAGTTCTGACCATTTTCAGAACAAACTAAATCTATTAATACTTCCTAAAATGTGATACTTGATATCACGATTACTAAAATTGCATTTTTGTTATTTTTTAAAGATAAATGTAGTATTTTTCAAAACATCTCAGAATAAATCTGAATGCAGTATTAAACAACATTCAATTTTTTTTATTTATTGCTTAACATACTCAAATAATATTGAGTAAAAGTACATGTCTAGATATTATAATAATTTATGTTCCTTTAATGCCTTGCTTGCCAATTCAATGTTAAATGGATTGTCCGTGAAGCTGATATAAAAAAATCGTTTCTTGGAAAATACACGCCTTCCTCCACTCGTGAAAATCACCATAAACGTTTCGAATTTCTTTACTAGGTATAGGACAATAGTCTTCTCAAGGAGCACAAGAACCTCTCAGGATTTGTTACATAAAAAAATTCTCGGTCAGCAAAGCCACATGTCTTGAGTCGGTTTTTAAAACAGTTCAGATCATTCTGTGAGAGACTCCGGTTACAAAGTCTTCACGAAAAGTTTAAAAATGTAAACCTTGTTCGCGTTCTGCCATTGATGAGCAATTTGGCATCCTCTTTTAATAAAAATTTTTTTAAATTGCGGTCGGTTCGTGTGGAAAATTTTTTTTTTTATGTTTCCCGGTTTATTTGTTATCCGGTTTTGTTCGCGTTCTGCCATTGATAAGCAATTTGGCATCCTTTTTTAATAAGAAATTTTTTTTAATTCCGGTCGGTTCGTGTGGAAATTTTTTTATGTTTCCCGGTTTAATTGTTATCCGGTTTTTTTATTCACAGTGAACTCTAAATATTTTTTCGAATCGTGATGCTGCATACTGGACTACTTCATTTTGAATTGCAAGCTTTGAGATAAGTTTTTGAATTCTATGATAATCCTTAATTTCATTATCTCCTATATTCTAATGTTTTACAGAAATTTTGAATTAATCCTTGAATTTATGGCACTGAAGAGGGCCCCCATATGTGGCCGAAACGTTTGCCTTGCTTTCTTTTTCAGTATTTTTATATGTAATAGTGAAAATTTTATTCGACGGAAATAAAAAGAATCTGACCCTATGCCAAAATAACGAGAAATTAACAAAAAATTCTATGAATTATGGGTCAATATAATAGCAGACATGTTATCAAACATGTCACTTTAAAATTTTAAAATGGCACATTTACTATAAAGGTTGAATATCTCATAGTTCTGACCATTTTCAGAACAAACTAAATCTATTAATACTTCCTAAAATGTGATACATGATATCACGAATATTAAAATTGCATTTTTGTTATTTTTGAAAGATAAATGTAGTATTTTTCAAAACATCTCAGAATAAATCTGAATGCAGTAATAAACAACATTCAATTTTTTTTATTTATTGCTTAACATACTCAAATAATATTGAGTAAAAGTACATGTCTAGATATTATAATAATTTATGTTTCTGTAATGCCATGCTTGCCAATTCAATGTTAAATGGATTGTCCGTGAAGCTGATATAAAAAAATCGTTTCTTGAAAAATACACGCCTTCCTCCACTCGTGAAAATCACCATAAACGTTTCGAATTTCTTTACTAGGTATAGGACAATAGCCTTCTCAAGGAGCAAAAGAAACTCTCAGGATTTCTTACATAAAAAAATTTTCGGTCATCAAACCCACATGCCTTGAGTCGGTTTTTAAAACAGTTCAGATCATTCTGTGAGAGACTCCGGTAACATATTCTAAACGAAAAGTTTAAAAATGTAAACCTTGTTCGCGTTCTGCCATTTATGAGCAATTTGGCATCCTCTTTTAATAAAATTTTTTTTAAATTGCGGTCGGTTCGTGTGGAAATTTTTTTATGTTTCCCGGTTTAATTGTTATCCGGTTTTTTTATTCACAGTGAACTCTAAATATTTTTTCGAATCGTGATGCTGCATACTGGACTACTTCATTTTGAATTGCAAGCTTTGAGATAAGTTTTTGAATTCTATGATAATCCTTAATTTCATTATCTCCTATATTCTAATGTTTTACAGAAATTTTGAATTAATCCTTGAATTTATGGCACTGAAGAGGGCCCCCATATGTGGCCGAAACGTTTGCCTTGCTTTCTTTTTGAGTATTTTTATATGTAATAGTGAAAATTTTATTCGACGGAAATAAAAAGAATCTGACCCTATGCCAAAATAACGAGAAATGAACAAAAAATTCTATGAATTATGGGTCAATATAATAGCAGACATGTTATCAAACATGTCACTTTAAAATTTTAAAATGGCACATTTAGTATAAAGGTTGAATATCTCATAGTTCTGACCATTTTCAGAACAAACTAAATCTATTAATACTTCCTAAAATGTGATACTTGATATCACGATTACTAAAATTGCATTTTTGTTATTTTTTAAAGATAAATGTAGTATTTTTCAAAACATCTCAGAATAAATCTGAATGCAGTATTAAACAACATTCAATTTTTTTTATTTATTGCTTAACATACTCAAATAATTTTGAGTAAAAGTACATGTCTAGATATTATAATAATTTATGTTTCTGTAATGCCATGCTTGCCAATTCAATGTTAAATGGATTGTCCGTGAAGCTGATATAAAAAAATCGTTTCTTGAAAAATACACGCCTTCCTCCACTCGCGAAAATCACCATAAACGTTTCGAATTTCTTTACTAGGTATAGGACAATAGTCTTCTCAAGGAGCAAAAGAAACTCTCAGTATTTCTTACATAAAAAAATTTTCGGTCAGCAAACCCACATGCCTTGAGTCGGTTTTTAAAACAGTTCAGATCATTCTGTGAGAGACTCCGGTAACATATTTCAAACGAAAAGTTTAAAAATGTAAACCTTGTTCGCGTTCTGCCATTGATGAGCAATTTGGCATCCTCTTTTTATAAAAATTTTTTTAAATTGTGGTCGGTTCGTGTGGAAAATTTTTTTTTTTTATGTTTCCCGGTTTATTTGTTATCCGGTTTTGTTCGCGTTCTGACATTGATAAGCAATTTGGCATCCTTTTTTAATAAGAAATTTTTTTTAATTGCGGTCGGTTCGTGTGGAAATTTTTTTATGTTTCCCGGTTTAATTGTTATCCGGTTTTTTTATTCACAGTGAACTCTAAATATTTTTTCGAATCGTGATGCTGCATACTGGACTACTTTATTTTGAATTGCAAGCTTTGAGATAAGTTTTTGAATTCTATGATAATCCTTAATTTCATTATCTCCTATATTCTAATGTTTTACAGAAATTTTGAATTAATCCTTGAATTTATGGCACTGAAGAGGGCCCCCATATGTGGCCGAAACGTTTGCCTTGCTTTCTTTTTGAGTATTTTTATATGTAATAGTGAAAATTTTATTCGAAGGAAATAAAAAGAATCTGACCCTATGCCAAAATAACGAGAAATGAACAAAAAATTCTATGAATTATGGGTCAATATAATAGCAGACATGTTATCAAACATGTCACTTTAAAATTTTAAAATGGCACATTTAGTATAAATGTTGAATATCTCATAGTTCTGACCATTTTCAGAACAAACTAAATCTATTAATACTTCCTAAAATGTGATACTTGATATCACGATTACTAAAATTGCATTTTTGTTATTTTTTAAAGATAAATGTAGTATTTTTCAAAACATCTCAGAATAAATCTGAATGCAGTATTAAACAACATTCAATTTTTTTTATTTATTGCTTAACATACTCAAATAATTTTGAGTAAAAGTACATGTCTAGATATTATAATAATTTATGTTTCTGTAATGCCTTGCTTGCCAATTCAATGTTAAATGGATTGTCCGTGAAGCTGATATAAAAAAATCGTTTCTTGAAAAATACACGCCTTCCTCCACTCGTGAAAATCACCATAAACGTTTCGAATTTCTTTACTAGGTATAGGACAATAGTCTTCTCAAGGAGCAAAAGAAACTCTCAGGATTTCTTACATAAAAAAATTTTCGGTCAGCAAAGCCACATGTCTTGAGTCGGTTTTTAAAACAGTTCAGATCATTCTGTGAGAGACTCCGGTAACAAAGTCTTCACGAAAAGTTTAAAAATGTAAACCTTGTTCGCGTTCTGCCATTGATGAGCAATTTGGCATCCTCTTTTAATAAAAATTTTTTTGAATTGCGGTCGGTTGGTGTGGAAAATTTTTTTTTTTTATGTTTCCCGGTTTATTTGTTATCCGGTTTTGTTCGCGTTCTGCCATTGATGAGCAATTTGGCATCCTCTTTTAATAAAAATTTTTTTAAATTGCGGTCGGTTGGTGTGGAAAATTTTTTTTTTTATGTTTCCCGGTTTATTTGTTATCCGGTTTTGTTCGCGTTCTGCCATTGATAAGCAATTTGGCATCCTTTTTTAATAAGAAATTTTTTTTAATTGCGGTCGGTTCGTGTGGAAATTTTTTTATGTTTCCCGGTTTAATTGTTATCCGGTTTTTTTATTCACAGTGAACTCTAAATATTTTTTCGAATCGTGATGCTGCATACTGGACTACTTCATTTTGAATTGCAAGCTTTGAGATAAGTTTTTGAATTCTATGATAATCCTTAATTTCATTATCTCCTATATTCTAATGTTTTACAGAAATTTTGAATTAATCCTTGAATTTATGGCACTGAAGAGGGCCCCCATATGTGGCCGAAACGTTTGCCTTGCTTTCTTTTTGAGTATTTTTATATGTAATAGTGAAAATTTTATTCGAAGGAAATAAAAAGAATCTGACCCTATGCCAAAATAACGAGAAATGAACAAAAAATTTTATTTTGAATTTTAGGATAATTTAAAGACTTAAAAAATGATTTTCTATTGAAATTTAAACTCAATAAATTTTCAAAATTTCAAAACGAAATATCAATTTCTATATTTGTTAGCTATGCAAATCAAATAATTCAATTACAAAATTATGTCGAGAATATTATATATTGAAGAATGATAAAATATGATATTGGAGTTTGAAAAATAAAATATTGATATAATTAAGTAATACATAAATTATATCTAATTATACAATCGAAATTATAAAATAGAGTTTCTTCTCGGGTATAAGGCAACATTGAAAAAAATTTCTTTCAAATAAAAGACTCAGAAAACTAATACGTAATATTATTCACATATGAATTTCATTTTAAAACTGTGAATAAAAGGTTTCAGTAATCAAAAAAACCAAAATTACATCTAAATTTGTATACGAAATTACATTTCACGATTTCTCTTATATAAAATACAAATATTAAATATTTATTTCGAATAAAATAGTTTTAAAAAAGTTTTATAGTACGTGAATCAACTATATCAATTAAAAAATTAAATGGAAAATATTTTATTTAAAAAAAATAAGAAATAAGAAATAAGAAATTAAGGTTGAAAATCTACATTTATAATTACATGGTGATAATAGATAAAAATTCTATACGATGTTGTTAATAATTGGCTTTAGGGTCCAGAAATGTTAAGTCAGGAAGTCACATACTTTCAAACATTTCGTCTCTAATCTGAGTCCTCATCAGTGATCTTTATTTCTAAAATTTTAAAACAGTGGATAAAATATTGCACAAATGAGCTCTATTTTGAAATAAACTTTGGTAATGTAAAAAATGTAAAAAAATGTAAAATATAGTGAGAAAATTTACATATAATTTTACAGAAAGCATCGGTAAATTATCTAAAAACTTCCTTAGGAATAACAATAGAATTCTAACACATAACTCTAACGTAAATGAACTAAAAAATTTAGGCAGAATTTCAGGAAATTCTGTTACTTTTTAGTAAATTTATGAAAAAATTTTTTTTTGTAAACTTCAGTTCCAAAGTGTTGAATATTCTGTATATCTTTCCCTGGAAATACTAATAATTGTAATAGAAATAATTTCACGTTTTGGTAACTGAATTTCAATGCACTTACATGCAACTGAAAATTCATCTACATGCAACTGAAACTCAGTTACAGTGACGCAATTTTATGATAATTTTATAAAAGTTCTGTTACAGTTTGGTAGTTTTTAAGTTACATTTTTGAAAATTCAGTTGAGATCCATATAATATTAAGAGAACTTTTTTTTTATCTATGTATATATATAGATTCAGTACATTTCCATGAATTTCACATAATCTCAAAAATGTTTATATTAGGCGAATGTTTTTCAGATATCAATAAAATTCCATAGTCAATAAATGTTTAGAATTTCAAGTTAAGTTAGGAAATTTAGTAGCTTTGTTAGTTGACTATTTTAATCATGAAATTCTTCATTTTCGTAGATTTTTCAATTTTTTAATTAAAAATCTATGCATAGGCCACAAAAACGTGAAGTGAAAATTTTAAATCATCAGCTACAATAAAACAGAAATTTTAATTCTATTGTGGTAGGGCCCTAGTTGTTTTGCCCTGTCAGTAATTAGGTGCTGATCCACTTTTTCAAAAATTTGCAATAAGACAAAAGCGAAAAAATAGAAGAAGATATATTTGGGATGCTTAATTAACGTGAGTCCCCTTGCCTCTCACATATCTCAAGGCACATAAAAAGAATATCACCTTTGGTCACTTGTAAATGGATGCTAATAGATGTATTTTACCAAGAGATTAAACATGATAGATAAAATCAATTAAACAATTTTTTGGAAGTGCAGGGGTTTGAACTCGCATATGCCACGTATCAGCCAATTACCTTCACCATTCTAATAAGATCGTTAATGAATACTATTAATTTAAGGAACATTATATAATTAGGACGACATGTTTGCCCAAATTTCTGAAAAATGATTATTTATACATTGCATTCAGAGAAATATGTTTCAGAATTGGCTACAATCTTGCATACAATTTTAAAGTGACATGTTTGATAACATGTTTGCTATTATATTGACCCAAATTCTTAGAATTATTTTCATTTCTCATTATTTTGGCATAGGGTCAGATTCTTTTCATTTTCTTTGAATAAAATTTTCACTATTAGGTAAAAAAATACTCAAAAATTAAGCAAGGCAAACGTTTCGGCCACATATGGGGGGCCCTCTTCAGTGCCATAAATTCAAAGATTAATTCCAAATTTCTGTAAAACGCAGATAATTAAAATAAGCATTATCATAGAATTAAAAAACTTATCTCATAGCTTTCAATTCAAAATGAAGTAGTCCAGTATGCAGCATCACGATCATTTTGTGAGAGATTCCGGTAACAAAGTCTCCACGTAAAGTTTTTAAAAATGTAAACCTTGTTCGCGTTTTGACATTGATTACCAATTTGGCATCGTTCTTTAATAAAAAAATGTTTTCAAATTGCGGTCGGTTCGTGTGAAATTTTTTTATGTTTTCCGCGGTTTATTTGTTATACCGTTTTTTATTCACAGTGAACTCTAAATATTTTTTCAATTCGTGATGCTGCATACTGGACTACTTCATTTTGAATTGTAAACTATGAGATAAGTTTTTTAATTCTATGATGATGCTTATTTTAATTATCTGCGTTTTACAGAAATTTTGAATTAATCTTTGAATTTGTGGCACTGAAGAGGGCGCCCATATGTGGCCGAAACGTTTGCCTTGCTTAATTTTTGAGTATTTTTCTACCTAATAGTGAAAATTTTATTCAAAGAAAATAAAAAGAATCTGACCCTATGCCAAAATAATGAGAAATGAAAATAATTCTTGCATACAATGTTATACATTATATAATGAGAATTATTATTTTTCGCTTTCGTCTTATTGCAAATTTTTTAAAAAGTGAATCAGCACCTAATTACTGACAGGGAAAAACAGCTAAGGCCCTACCACAATAGAATTAAAATGTCTGTTTTATTGTTTAAGCTCTGTGTATCCTCTGCTAATCGGATACCTCCCCTAATTATCCTTGTTCACCAACAGTGGCAGGTCAAACCTTTGTTTAACCGGTATCCTTAGTTTGATACTTCGAATATAGTGACACTAAATCCAGTTTTATTGAAATTCACTCCGTTGTTATTATATTGGTTTTCCCGAACACGTGGAAATTACGGCCACTTAGATTTATTGCGGTACGGCGACGATAACCGGTTCTAACGATGCTGCTTGATCGTACGCTCCCTTAGACTCCCTGAAACTCGCTTAGACTCAGACTCCGACTCAGACTTAGACGCGCTTAGACTAGTGTTTAGGCCTTGCAGCCTGGCTTATATTGTCGTCTGTAGTTTCAACTCGTAGGTAGAAAGTATGGGAATTTGAGTTCCATGGTTTCAATAGCTTTTTCGAAGTCCATTAGAATCTTAGGTGTCAGTGTGGTGAGTTGAGACTATGGGCCAGTTTGCTGGTGTGCTGCGTTGGTGAGCTTAGGGACTCACACCGATTTTCCAAGTCCGTGTGGGTCATGCTTTCGTGGTGTGGGTGTACTCACATCTTCTCAAGGGCTGTGTAAACCCGTACCATCAGGTTTTTAGGTAGATTTAGTCGCAAGGGTCAATGACATTATTTGTATACATAGGTAAGTAATAGAGTAACTATAATACAATTGTTGTACATAAATGGTGATTATGATTTGTTTATAATTCTATTAATCTTTATATTTAAACATTGCTTTTGTTTATAAAATAACATAATATTAATAGTTACTAAAAGAACGTAATTTATAATTGATTGCTGATTGTTGATTAACATCAAATAAGAATATTAACAATAATGATAATTATTATAAACATTATTATTATAAAATTTGAAGTAACATTATTATAATATTTGTTGCAAATTTCAATAACAATATGAAATAATTATAATGAAAGTGATTGATAATTATTGCAAATCAAGAAATTGAAGTAACATTGTTATTATTTAATATTTGTTGCATTTTGACAATTAATGTTAATAACAATATTAAATATTAATAATAAGAGTGATTAATAATAATTTTAAATATAAAGGTTGAAGTAATATTGTTGCTATATAACATTTGTTGCATTTCGTTAATTGTTATTATTAAAAATAGTAATAATAATGGTTAATAATAATAAAAGGTAATATTTGTTGTAATTAGTATTTTATCCATAAAATCAATTGTTTATTGATATTTTAGTTAATATTAATAGTGAAATTATTTATAAAAACAATTAAATGTATCTAGCAACAATATTTATAGCAACAATAAAACGTGTTATATGATATAATAGCATAATAGTTTTATATAATTATAATATATAATATAACTGTCATGGATACGTGACACCTCCCCCCCTAAATTCGATCGTTGTGGTGATAGAATAGAACTGTAATGATCGAATCCTCGGTAGAGGAAAAATTAAAATGAGTTCATTAGTTTCCTGAAAAAATATTGTTATACGATAAGAGGTGTCTCGCATATGATTCCTATCGAAATATTTATATAAGATTTTACGACCTCCAAGACTTTTTGGGATCGCTTCTAATCCGTTTTGTTCACTAAAAACATAGTCTTTATTTAATAATTCTGATAGTTTACGTGCTGCGTCATGCTTGGCTTGTTTTTTATTAGTAGATCGTTCGCTAGTGCATGTGTAGTTTATACAATCTTTAATTACCGTACAATTAGCAACGAATGTAGGAATATTATTGAAATATGTAGACGTTATTTCGTAATTTGGACCTATAAAATCATATTCTATGCTTAACTCGTTAATTAGTTGCATAGGGCATTGATTTAATTGATGAAATTAAGCTTTTATTATCATGATTCAATTATGAAAACAAGAAAATCAACTATTTAAAAGAAATGATTGGCTCAAATATGTTTGAAATTGAATTCATTCAAGTAAAGCTGGCAGGTGGTATTCGATTTTATCATTTTTATAGTTCTTTTGAAAGTATTGAGTATTTCAGATCCGGAATTTTAAAACTTCTAATACATTAACATAAAAGACAATATTTTTTAGATAAAGAATTTTGAATGAATTGATTGGCTTCATTAATTTGAATAAGAAATAGACCAATGGTGATGAGTAAATAAATCCTCGACATGATGCTTCTCGAGTTCCTAAAAGAAGTATATTATTTGTGATAAATGACTAGTGCTTCGCTTCATGCAAAATGTTTAAGGGTTGGCTAAAACAGACAAGAGATAGATTAGTGGTTATACAGATTCAGAATATGCAAAAAGATTGTGTGTAAGAGATTTATGTCCATGATCATCTCGGTTAAAGATTTTATTTCTTATTAAAAATGGCCAACTTAACACTATATTTATGTTATTGACAAGAATATCGCAATATTTATCAATTCTTTTTCGGCGGATGGGATTCATTGAGTAACGATATCTGAAAGTAGTTTCCAATTTAGTCTTCTTTATTTAATCGAGCACGTTTTAATCGATTAATATGTACTACTTTTGGCTTATTTTTAATTTGAATTTTAACATTGCCTTTTCCTAAAACTTCTAAAATTTTATAAGGGACAGAATATTGATTTTCGAGTTTTTTAGGTTTCGGACCACTTAGTAAAAATACTTCTTCATCAACGTTGAAATTTTGTGGGCTTATATTTCTATCGTAGTACTTTTTTTATTTTTATTTTGCTACAATAAGATTATCTCTAGCAATTGCTCTTATTTCATGGAGTTCGGTTACTAATTTAATCAAGTAATCATCATATGTTTCTATTTTTTCATGTTCTGGAAGGGGTTCGCTTGAAGGTTGTCTGGCTAATTTACCAAAAACTAATTCGTATGGACTGCAACGAGTTCCTTCATGAATGCTTGTGTTGTAAGAAAATGTAGCTAGTTCTATCCAGTCATCCCATTCAGAATTTTTACTAACAAATTGTTTCAAATATTCAGCAAGTACATGATGAGATCTTCCCAAAGATCCATTTGATTGTGGATGAAAAGCTGTTGTTTTGAATTGACGAATTCTAAATATTTTGGCTAATCTTCGGATAAGATTACTTAAGAAATTTTTTCCTTGATCAGTAAGAACTGCTCTAGGTGATCCAAAAATACATATAAATTTCTTTACAAGAGCATCTGCTATAGTACTTGCGAGAGAATTAGGAAGTGGTATTGCTAATGAGTACTTAGTGAAGTTATCTTGAATTGTTAATATATACTCATTTAATTTTTGTGTCACAGGCAATGGACCTACAATGTCCATAGAAACTTTTTCGAAGGCAGTTCCAGGAGTATCAGTTATTATCATAGGTTCTTTTGTTTGTACGCGTACAAGTTTCTTTAATTGACATTTTAAACAAGTTTGAATATATTTTTTAATATCTAGTTTCATATTTTGCCAATACGAATTTTGACGTATTCTATTGAAAGTTTTAGTAACTCCTTTATGTCCACCTAAGGCCGATGAGTGAGCTTCTTCGATTAATTGAGATTGTTGTTCTTTAGTTGCATATTGTGTGATTCCATTACATATTATGATTTTTATTGGTGAGTCAGAAAAAGCTAATTTTATGTCACTTAAAATCTCTTCCCTTTGAATATTATTAATTTCAGGTGTTTTTGCGATACTAATTGTGCGTAATTTAAGGCTTTTTGCTGTTGAATGGAGTGAATAAATTGATAATTTAATATTCTTTAATGTATCACTTAAATTTTCTTTTAATTCAGATTTTATTGGTAATGCTAAATGGTACTGTAATCCTCTACGAAATTCTTGTGCATGACCTACGCAAAGGTTTTTAAATTGGGGTAACTCGTTACGTTTTAGTAAAATTTTAAAACCATTATCTCGTGGTTCGTTTTTGGTTGAAATAAAATAAGCATAATTGTCCTTACGCATTGTAAGTTGATCTCGACATTCGATTATATTGCGGTTTGTCGTTAATTTTATGGCCGGCAGGTCTTTTTCAGCGGGGGGTGGTTCTGGCGGAGGTCGATTTTCTAAGTCTTTAGATGCTATATTTTCGTTGTGTGAATATAAATCATCAATAAAGTTTTCGTGAATTCTTTCTTCAGTATTTTCTGAATGTTGATTCTTATATTGTACAGAATTGCCTTCCGTTAAAATATCGGATTCATCAGAAAAAGAATCTAAATTTGTGTTTTCTTTGATCAAAGGATCTTTATTAAAATCATAATCTGAATCAATTGCATTTACATCTTCTTCAAGATTATCATTTTCTTTTCCTTTCTGTTTCCTTTTCTGAGGTTTGTTCTTATTTTTTATTACAATTTTTGGTGTATCCTTTCTTTGTCTGCCTCTTTTTCTTCCAGATATAGGCACTGATATAGTTTTATTTTTGATAATTTTTCCTTTATCTTTTCTTTCAGGAGGTTCGTCGTCGCTATTTTCGTCTTTTTCTTCATTTGAGTCTGAAAAATCTTTATATGTTGACTGGTTATATATTTTCACATTTTGTTTCCTTGCTTGATTTCGAGTCAATATTGTATTTATTTTTGACTCAAGTTTTGCATATTGTTTTTGCTTCAATTTTGATAATATATATGTGATTACCAAATTTTCGGTTTCGTCATCAGAACTTGAATTTTGATTGGAGGATTGTTTTTCCTCGAATTTTGAAGAATTTGTGGCTACCGGAGGTTCGGGCTCGCCATCAGAATCGTTGATATATGTTTGTATTGAATAGAAAGGATTTGTATGTTTCGTAGAATTTGTAGATTTTTTAGATTTTGTTTTCGTCTTATAATTTTCTTCTTTATTATTTTCTTTGATGAAATATTTTGAATCATTATTGTTTTTAGATTCAAATGTATTTGTTTTATTTTCAGTTTCTTTAATATTCTCGACAGGATTTCGAGATAATGCATCAGCATTAACATTCGTTTTTCCTGCTTTATATACAACATCGAAATCATATTCGGCTAATTTAAATCTCCATCTCGTTACTCGAGAACAGGGGTCTTTAGAATTTTGGAACCATACTAATGGTTTATGGTCGGTTACTAGAGTAAATTGTCTGCCGTAAAGGTAAGGTCGAAAGTGCTGAACTGAGTAAACTATTGCTAGTGCTTCTTTTTCATAAGTGTCGAATTTTCTTTCACTGTCACTAAGTGTACGAGAAGTATAAGCTATCGGTTTATCTTGTCCTATTTTTCCTTAAGAAAGTATGCCTCCTATCGCATATCCGGATGCGTCTGTAGTTAATATAAAGGGTTTGGAAAAATCGGGTCGCTGCAGTAAAGGTTCTTCGCATAATTTTTGTTTTAATATATCAAAAGCTACTTGTTGTTTTTCAGTCCAAACAAAAGGTGTATCCTTTTTTAAAAGTTGTGTCAAGGGACTCGCAATTTTAGAGAAATTTTCAATAAATCTTCTGTAATAACCGGCTAAACCTAAAAATTGTTTAATATTCTTTTCATTTTTTGGTCTTGGAAATTCTTGTACAGATTTTATTTTTTTAGGGTCGGGTCTAACTCCGTTTTTGTCTATAATGTGTCCTAAATAAGCTACTTCAGGTCTGAGAAATTCACATTTATCAGATTGTAAATGTAAGTTACTTTTTCTAAGTCGATTCATAAGTTCATCGAATTTTGCTTCACGTTCTTCTAATGTATCTGCATATAGAACAATATCATCTAAATAAACAAAAAGTTCGGTTCCTTGTAATCCCGTTAATACTATATCCATTAGTCTTTGGAATGTCGCTGGCGCATTTTTTAATCCAAAGGGCATTCTATCAAATTCGTAGTGTCCAAATGGAGTTGAAAAAGCTGTTTTATGTGAATCTTTAGGATCCATGGGGATATGATGGAATCCAGTGGCTAAATCAAAGACTGAAAAATATCGTGCATTTCCTAATTGATCTAAAATATCAATAATGTTTGGTAATGGATAGGAGTCTCCGATCGTTTTGTCATTTAATTTCCTGAAATATAAAACCATTCTCCACTTTCTCTAAAGTTTTTCTCAGTTTATCTAAAGGTTCATCTGGTATTTGGAATCTATCTGAATGTTTAACAATTACTTTTGTTACATGATCGAACTCTTCTTGATTCAAGGGATCTAAACGAAGTAATTCTTTGATTATTTTAATTCTATTTTCTCCTGTGATTTTATAAAATTGAGATATGATTTGTTCTGTGTCACTAGAATTTATAAATTTGTCTATTAATTCTTCAGGGGATTTGTTATGATTCTTGTTCGTAGAAGTGTTCATTTGATTTGCAGTTGGTTTAATTAAAGTACTACTCATTGTGATTTCTTCAAAATCTTCTAGCATAACTATAGGATTTTCTATTTCTATAGGTATAGAAAGTATGTTTGCTACTTTTATATAGGCTTTTCCACCATGATTTTTGACAATAGCATTTCCTGCATATATTCCTTTTTTCAAATTAAGTAAAGGTATAAATCCTTCTTTTTGATTTGTATTTGAAATTCGGATACAAAGAGTCGAAATTGATCTTGCTGGCAAAATTATGGTCTCCAGATTTCGAAATGGATATTTATTATTTTGTATTTCTAAACATTTTGATATATAATTTATATTGACGTCATTACCAGTGAGAAATTCCGATTCTAGTACTCCATCTTCTTCTACTGGTACACTATTTGGAATTATGTTAAAAATTGTGGGATATCCAAAAATATTGAGTGTTATCTGACCTAATGTATAAACTGGTACACTATTTATATCTGTAAGGCGTAAAATTTCATCTTGATTTATTTCCACGTTGTGATCAATTATATTTAGTTTTATTAAATTTCGTCCTGCTCCTGTATCTATCATCATGCGTGCTGGGTTTTTTAGACCATCAGCAGATACCATAATAGAAGGAATTGGGTTGTCTGAGTGTACATTTATTTTTGTATTTATAATATTCTGATTTGAAGTGGGTGCTGTAAAATGTTTTAAATGGCCTCCCTCATTGCACCCTGAGCGGGGAGGGGTCTGGAGTTTCCCTGGTTCTGTTTTTTAGCTCTTCTAGGTTGTTGTTGCTGTTTAAGCGATTCGTTGTATGCTCGACGCCGACATTTATCAATTGTATGACCTATTTTTTTACAGTAATTACAATTTTTATTATTATTTATTTTTGGATAATTCGCTGAAGCATTTTGAAATTCTCTATTTCTATTAAAATTGCTAGTTGTTTGCTGTTGCCATGAACTTTGGTTTGGTGCAGATGATTGAGGTCGCCATTGACCTATATCTTTTTGGCGGGGGGTCCATTGACTCACGTTCGGTTGTGGACCTCTGTTAAAAGGTTGCCGTTGGTTATTCCTGTCGTAAAAATTTTTATTATATAAAGGATTTCTTATAGGCTGCAATTTTCTTCCATAATTGTTTGAATATCCTTGTCTGTTTGAGGTTATTTGGTTCCATTGTCTACAGGTGGGAGCTGTATGTCCTCTTCTTCCACAAATTTGACAAAAAATTTCTTCCTGAGTTATATTTATCCTATTTCTGTCTCGTTTTTCTGATGGTCCTATTAAATTATCTTCTTCTTGCCTATATGGTGTACGTGCGGATCGTAGTGCTGCAGTTGCTGAGATTTTTCTTTCTATTTCTAGAACGTTGTTTACCGTATCTTTAAAATTATGTACACCTTGTAATCTGGATTCAATTTCGGTTTTTAATCCTCGTAAAAAGCAATACCGAATGTCGCTGTCAAGGGCTGCTTGAAAGTTTGCATCTATTCTATCATTATTATTTGCTTTATGGGCATCTAATATTTTTTCTCCGAGTTCCCTAACACGAGTTGCGTAGGAAATTACTTTCTCACTATCCCATTGATAAATGTTACCTAATTCACCTTGTAATTGATATACTGATTTATTTAAGGAATAAACGCGTTTAAGACTATCTATAATATCTTCTACACTTCTGCATTGTCCTCCACTGACACATTTTCTTGCTTCTCCTTTGACCTTTGTTTTGATTAATTTAGTTAAGTTTGATTCTGCCCCTGCAGGAAGCATATCTTTTGCTTCTCTACATCCTTCTAGAAATTGATCAAGAGATATATTATCTCCTGTAAATATTGGTATAACTTCTAGTGCATCTCGCAATGACACTACTTGATTATGAGCAACAGTTATAATTTGTGGGTTATTGGTAGTCATTTTATTTGAAATAGGAGAATATTCTTCTTTATATTGTTTAATTAGAGGTTCTAATAATTGTGGATCGTTAGAAATTGATTTTTCGGGATCTTCTGCTAATTTGTTTGGAAATTTGTAATTCAATTCACGGTCTGAATCTTCTGAGGATTCAGATAAATGTAATTGTTCTTTATAATTTGATGTATTTGTTGGGATCAACGTGCGGTCAAATTTATCGACTATAGTAGAATTTCCGGTTAAATTTGATGTATCAAAAATACTTTTATCGAATAATATTGAATCTGTTAAAGCTGATCGGTCTTTTGGAGGTATACTAGAACTAATTATTATACTAGTATCTTGATTAGGATTTCCTGATAACTCTAATTTTTGGGACGTAGAGGCACTAGTATTTGAAGGAGTATTTGGGTTTTTCGAATCTTGGTTTTCAGCTGTTTTTTTCTTAATTTCAAAAGCTTTTTTCCTATTGTCTTCTATAATTTCAGCAAGTTTTGGATTATTTTTAGCCTGAATACGAGTAATACTTTTTGTTGTTAAATTATCTTTCTTATTTTCCACAGACATTTGGATTCAAGATCATGACGATGAAAAATATAATTTTTGAATTTAATCGATTTAGGTTTAACGATTTTTTATTTTGAAAAAAATTCTTAGATAAAAAGTATATAATTTTTTTTGTATATTTGACGAATTTTAATTCAATAATTTAATAAATAAGAATAAACATTTAAAGAAGAAACAACAGAAATTTAATTTTTATGAGTTTTATAAAATTTGTGTAAAATTGTATAAAAATTCATGACATATGTATCCAGAGCATCAAATTTGTGTAAAAGAATGTTTTAACCTGCCTTAAACAATCCAAATCTTATATTTTATTCCGTGGAAAATTGTTTATACTTTATTATTATAACTACTAAATATTTTATATCATAATAAAAATATTTTAGCTGCGCAATATTTTGAAATTATAAAATGTGAAATTTGTTTTTTTTAATTTTTCGAAAATGAAGAAAAAATCGATATAATATAATTGTAGGCACAGATTAAATAAAACAGAATAGCTTATAATTCTCAAATGCGGAGGCAAAATATTTCTCAATATTGAATTAAATCTCGTACGCACTGTTATTGTTTAAATATATTTTATAGAGGCACCTATTAAAATTATATTCAGATAGTAAAAACTTCAATACAGGAAATTTGAATTTGAATAATTATTATTAGACTATATAATAATTTTTGATAATATTTTTATGTATAATTTATTTATTTAAAGTTGTAAAATAAAATATATTTGATTTTATTGTATTAAATTTTTTTAAAGAAACTTAAAACCGCTACCAACTTGTCGACTTGTTCAATGGTTATTGAGAAAAAATAATTTTAATTATCAGAAAAATTTAACTCAAACTGAAATTATTTTAAAGAAATTTCAGGAGATTTTTGCAAAAAATATATAAACTATTCAAAAAAAAATTTGCATAAAATTCATAAGGCTTGATGTTTACCAACGGCCGATGCACCAGAATAATTAGCTCTGTGACGTCCTAAGTTTTAAATTAATATAAATATTTCCTACCTAAAGTCTAGAGCCAATTACCCTAACTATCTTCCTCTGTTTATTGTTAAAATTAACAATTAACCGGGTAGAGGACAAGCCAAATGAATCAAATTACAATTATTTTTAATAATAATTTATTATAAAAATACAAATTTTATTTTAACCTAAGCGACTTTTTAGTTGTTGGTTGCAGGCTGTTTTCCTTTGCTTGGTCGAGTCTGATTGGTTCAACCTTAAAGAAAAACACACCGTGAGTCTAAAGGGCTCAAAAGAAAAGAGAACTTTAATAAAAACAATTTATTTGACTTACCGGTTGTTATTGATGAGGTGGCCTCTTGAAAGCGATAATCCTTCAAGCTCTGTGTATCCTCTGCTAATCGGGTACCTCCCCTAATTATCCTTGTTCACCAACAGTGGCAGGTCAATCCTTTGTTTAACCGGTATCCTTATTTTGATACCTCGATTATAGTGACACTAAATCCAGTTTTATTGAAATTCACTCCGTTGTTATTATATTGGTTTTCCCGAACACGTGGAAATTACGGCCACTTAGATTTATTGGGGTACGGCGACGAAAACCGGTTCTAACGATGCTGCTTGATCGTACGCTCCCTTAGACTCCCTTAGACGCGCTTAGACTAGTGTTTAGGCCTTGCAGCCTGGCTTATATTGTCGTCTGTAGTTTCAACTCGTAGGTAGAAAGTATGGGAATTTGAGTTCCATGGTTTCAATAGCATAATAGTTTTATATGATTATAATATATAATATAACTGTCATGGAAACGTGATATATTAATTAAAACATGTTTCAGTTTTATAAATTTGATCACCTGCATCAATTAGAAAATGTTGCCTATGTGTAAAGCATTGCTTTTTTTTCATTGAAAAGTCTATGCATATAAGCCACTAAAACGTAAAATGAAAACATTTTTATCTATTATCACCATGTAATTATGAATGTAGATTTTCAACCTTAATTTCCTATTTCTTATTTCTTATTTTTTTTAAATAAAATATTTTCCAATTAATTTTTTAATTGATATAGTTGATTCACGTACTATAAAAATGTTTAAAACTATTTTATTCGAAATAAATATTTAATATTTGTATTTTATATAAGAGAAATCGTAAAATGTAATTTCGTATACAAATTCAGATGTAATTTTGGTTTTTTTTGAATACTGAAACCTTTTATTCACAGTTTTATAATGAAATTCATATGTGAATAATATTACGTATTAGTTTTCTGAGTATTTTATTTGAATGAATTTTTTTTCAATGTTGCCTTATACCCGAGAAGAAACTCTATTTTATAATTTCTATTGTATAATTAGATATAATTTATGTATTACTTAATTATATTAATATTTTATTTTTCAAACTCCAATATAATATTTTATCATTCTTCAATATATAATATTCTCGACATAATTTTGTAACTGAATCATTTGATTTGCATAGCTGACAAATATAGAAATTGATATTTCGTTTTGAAACTTTGAAAATTTATTGAGTTTAAATTTCAATAGAAAATCATTTTTTAAGTCTTTAAATTATCCTAAAATTCAATATAAAATGTTTAGATATTCATTTTAACTGAATTTTTTCAAAAATATCAAAGAAAGAAAGGTAATATCTTAAATGATATATTTGTAGATTTTAAATTTGTCGTCTGCTTCGCGCCACTTTGACACGAAGTCGATAGAAACATAATTTTCGATCTTGGCTCAACAGACGAAAGCGTGAAATCGAAGCGAGGAAGTGGGGGACACACCGACACGGCGCGCTTGATTGACTGTGCTCCCACATGGGAGCGTGGTGGGGGCCGCCAGCTCCCACGATCTGGGATCACTGCATAGCCCTCTTTTCGGTATAGTCCAGTCGAATTAGAATTCAAGATGGATGTGAGAGCAAGATCCGAGATTTTTATTGGAATTGCTCAAGAATATCATAGTAATTGACGTACTATGTTTTGCGCCTCGAATTTCCTTGTGCATTTTGTGAAACAAATGCTCAAAGCCAAAAAGTGCGAAAATAGGCCATTTTTTAAATACATTTTCTCATTTTACTCTTAAAATATCAGTTTTATGATGAAATTGCATTAGAGCAAAGTTGTAGAGCACAAAATTTGCTATAAAATGCTGTGGTTTGAAGTTGAAATATTTAATTTTTCTCCGCCACAGCGGCCGAACAATAAATAACAAATAGTCCAAAAACAGCTATTTTTTGTACGCGCATTTAAAATTGAAAATATTGATACATCTAAATGGTTATTTTGCCTTTAAAATATTTAATTCTTTACCTTTCGAATGCAGGAAACCCGAGTTCAATATCTCTTTTAGTTACCGAGTAATGTAATTGTTTATTAAGAATTTTCAAAATAACATAACTTTTAAGAATTAACATATACACCAGGAAAATTTTTTCACACATACCATGGTTTTTTGACACATACTGCAAGTATAAAACTATCATATGCGATGATTAGATGAGTGGTATTTATTTTTTAACACATCCAAACGATTTTTTAAAAGGGGGTTGTAATTTTTACATTAATTGCAAAATGAATAACTCCGCGGTTTTTTGATAAATTCCAAATCTGAAAAGACTTAGTAAAAGTGCTTGCAAAACCGAATCTTTGGGTGCTTTGAAAGCTTGAATTCGACCTTCCAATCCGAAGTTATTGAATCCCAAAGTCGGCTGCATGTGAGTGAGATTTGAGCAACAATTAAACGAAAAAAAATACCGGCATATAGATTTATCGATTTACTTTTGATATATTTTTGAAGAAAACTGATTACTTTGACGATCTATGTGCAATTAATTCTAACAGCTAGGCAAACGCGCGCGGGAATGGCGAAAATCGAAGTGAAGGGGATGAGTCAGCGTGGCGCAAAAACTTGATTCGGTGCGTTCAAAATCATCGGGCGCTCTTCAATGCCACTTATCTCTGCTTTTAATCGACCAAATTTGACGTTTATTTTTTTAAATCGATATAGAAAATCAAGAGGAATCTAATGGTGCACATACTTCCAGTCTATTTTTAATAGTTTATGAATGGTTAACGTCATTTGGGATTTTTGTGATTTTGACATTGCACAATCATACAATTTTCGAAGATAATTCGTACATATGCAAATAATTTTGCAAATCGTACACCCACTTTGAGTTCAGAATTTAGATTTGCACAAAAATTTTCCATAGCTTCTTTTTAATAAATTTACCAACACGTATATCGGGATTTTCGAAATAAAATTTTTTTTTGAGGGATATATTAATTTAAACTTTTGATAAAATTGGATAAAATGCTAAATTCTCTTTTTCTTAAAAATCATTATCTCCGATTGAAATAATCAAATCGATTTCGGGTTTGTTTCCTTTTTTAGCTTATTACGTTAGGTTTTTAGATAAATATTTTCATAATTTTTATTTTGTTAATTAACTACAGATATAAACAATTTAATTGTTTAAACAATTTTTGCATGTTTTCCCCCTCAGTATAAACATTTGGAAAAAATAGTATCATATGCGCTATGTCTCAATATAACTAGCGTATATTTAATAAAAGTGGAGACTCTATTAAATTGGAAGATATTAAATATTTTTGAGAGCGCGTCGCACGCAACGTGTTCAATCATTTCCGAGTCAAGCCGCAACTAGCCTTGCTCGAGACATAATGTGCTTTTGGTCGACTCGGACATGATTAAACACGTCGCGCGCTCAAAAATATTTAATATCTTCCGATCTAATTAAATCTCCACTTTTATTAAATATGCGCTACCCGAGTCGAAAAATCGAAGGCCTCATTTGAGCCTCTGCGACATAATTTTGAGGCTGAAGAGGGGTAAAAGAGGTTCTTCTTCGTATTTTTGAACCTCTTTCAAGCCTCCAGACTTGACTTACGTCCGTTTTAGGCTCAAGAAGTTCAAATGAGGCCATACATTACGACGGTGTGAGGCTCTTCTCGATCGAAGAGGTTCCTGAGCGTTAAAGGAGGTTGAAAAATAAAATACAGAGGCTAAAGAGGGTTAAATGATGACTTAACGATTATCAATAGGCTTTAAAGAGGTTGTGGAGGCTTAAAATGTTTCAAATGAGCTTCAAAATCACCAAGAGGCTCATATGAGGCCCTCGAAATGTCGACTCATATGATATCACGGAAAAAAATAATTAGCTGCATTAGCTAAATATTCGCTACCACAGCTAAGAAAGTTACTTGATATACGGACAGCGAATGTCTTAGCTGCTAATACTAACGTCTATTCGCTACAGTACTTTAGCGATGCCAGCTAATTTACGTTAGCACTGGTAACAACGATTGTGAGCAGTAGCCTATCGGTCGTGTTATCTTCCTGTTCTAACAGCGTTTGAAGTACTAGTTAATTTTATTAGCAATTGCTGCAAATAGAGGTAGCGCTCAAAATCATTGATTTTGAACTTCCAAACCTACATTTAAATACAGTTACACCTGGGTGCTTAAGAAAAAATGATCTCGTAACCCTTCTATACTCACAAAAGTCTGCTGGCAAGTTATATCGAAACAACTAATTTCTTGCGACATATCGTAACCTGCAAAATTAAAAACGAAAAAAAACTGATTCAGTTCTAACTTTAATCACAGCATAATTTTTCAAGAATAAGAATAAAACGTGAGATGCTTTGATAACCAAACTTATAGCTACAAGTAGAAACATTACCGAGAACAGTAGCGACTTACGTGCCAGTCCAATATAATGTTTTCAAAAATTCTTCGCTTAAGAATGGGGAGGCTTCTGAACGTCGGTCATAATTCAGTCGCGAGGCATTTCCGGCCTCTCAATTGTACAAGTATACAACACTTAGAATTAAGATAACCTCAGTAAGAAGATAATAAATAGGATAGTAAAGAACCTATTACAAAACCTACAATACAATCTTCAGAGATCAGTTACAAATCAGGCATTTGCATTATAAATTAACGCGAATCGTCGAATTATTTATAAATTAAATTTAAAACAACGCGACAGGTATGTACAACTTACCATTTACAGCACAATATCTAACTAGTCGCGCTTTGTGCTCATGAGCAGCACAGAAAACGCGGGATGTCTAAGCAGCCGTTAGCAACCGCTGCTACGAAAATTTTAAAAGCTACGAGTACGAATTTTGAGATTTTCTAGGAGAGTAAACTGTTTAGCAGCAACAACCAAATGATTAGCTACAACTCTTAATACGCTAAGGAGTCCAATGCAAATTTTCAACTTCGATTGCAGCTAACATTTTTTAACTGTCCCAGCAAACTGTTAACTCCCTCAGCAAACTTTTTATCAATCACAATTAACTAGTCGATAGCTAACTGCAGTTAGCAGTAGCAGACATTTCATTTTTTTCCGTGTAGTATTTTTTCCAAATGTTTATACTGAGGGGGAAAACATGCAAAAATTGTTTAAACAATTAAATTGTTTATATCTGTAGTTAATTAACAAAATAAAAATTATGAAAATATTTATCTAAAAACCTAACGTAATAAGCTAAAAAATGAAACAGACCCGAAATCGATTTGATTATTTTAATCGGAGATAATGACTTTTAAGTACAAGAGAATTTAGCATTTTATCCAATTTTATCAAAAGTTTAAATTAATATATCTCTCAAAAAAAAATTTTATTTCAAAAATCCCGATATACGTGTTGGTAAATTTATTAAAAAGAAGCTATGGAAAATTTTTGTGCAAATCTAAATTCTGAACTCAAAATGGGTGTACGATTTGCAAAATTATTTGCATATGTACGAATTATCTTCGAAAATTGTATGATTGTGCAATGTCAAAATCACAAAAATCCCAAATGACGTTAACCATTCATAAACTTTTGAAAATAGACTGGAAGTATGTGCACCATTAGATTCTTCTTGATTTTCTATATCGATTTAAAAAAATAAACGTCAAATTTGGTCGATTAGAAGCAGAGATAAGTGGCAGTGAAGAGCGCCCGATGATTCTGAAAGCACCGAATCAAGTTTTTGCGCCACGCTGACTCATCCCCTCCACTTCGATTTTCGCCATTCCCGCGCGCGTTTGCCTAGCTGTTAGAATTAATTGCACATAGATCGTCAAAGTAATCGATTTTCTTCAACAATATATCAAAAGTAAATCGATAAAGCTATATGCCGGTATTTTTTTTTTTTGTTTAATTGTTGCTCAAATCTCACTCACATGCAGCCGACTTTGGGATTCAATAACTTCGGATTGGAAGGTCGAATTCAAGCGTTCAAAGCACCCAAAGATTCGTTTTTGCAAGCACTTTTACTAAGTCTTTTCAGATTTGGAATTTATCAAAAAACCGCGGAGTTATTCATTTTGCAATTAATGTAAAAATTACAACCCCCTTTTAAAAAATCGTTTGGATGTGTTAAAAAATAAATAACACACATCTAATCGTTGCATATGATAGTTTTATACTTGCAGTATGTGTAAAAAAATCATGCTATGTGTGAAAAAATTTTCCTGGTGCATATGTTAATTCTTAAAAGTTATGTTATTTTGAAAATTCTTAATAAACAATTACATTACTCGGTAACTAAAAGAGATATTGAACTCGGGTTTTCAGCATTCGAAAGGTAAAGAATTAAATATTTTAAAGGCAAAATAGCCATTTAGATGTATCAATATTTTCAATTTTAAATGCGCGTACAAAAAATAGCTTTTTTTGGACTATTTTTTATTTATTGTTCGGCCGCTGTGGCGGAGAAAAATCAAATATTTCAACTTCAAACCACAGCATTTTATAGCAAATTTTGTGCTCTACACCTTTGCTCTAATGCAATTTTATCATAAAACTGATATTTTAAGAGTAAAATGAGAAAATATATTTAAAAAATGGCCTATTTTCGCACTTTTTGGCTTTGAACATTTGTTTCACAAAACACACAAGGAAATTCGAGGCGCAAAACATAGTACGTCAATTACTATGATATTCTTGAGCAATTCCAATAAAAATCTCGGATCTTGCTCTCACATCCATGTTTCCCAACTTTCCATGCTAATTCGACTGGACTAGTAGGGAGTGTAGTTGCACCGCATCGTCTTTGTTCTGGCCATTTGTTCTTTGAACAAGAAGCCAATAAGAGAAGAAGAAGGAGAAGAAGCACCGCATCGTCAGGCAAATGCGAAAGCAGGCGAAAGTACAACTTTTAAGTTTTTTATGATTTAGATGAAAGTACCCATTGAAATGGTCTTTTCTGTATATATATATATATATATATATATATATATATATATATATATATAGAAGTACTTTTTGGTTCATTAAGATCTGTTTACAAATATCCTAACCTTAATGTTGAGATTGCAAATAATTTCATATCATTTTAAGAAATTAAACAAATTCTTCAAAAGATATATATTAATTTACGACGCTTTCAGAAATATCAAAACAATCGAATTATCCATTGCAATGTATAGTCAAATCTCAATTTACATGACTTTAGTTTTAGTTTTAGACAGTTTATATTACCTCCTGTGGGGCAGCAGCTCTCCCGCAATTGGGGGAGAGCAGTTAGCCCACAAGAAAGTAAACCTGCTAACCTATGAAGAGCGCTGCAGTTGCCCTCCAATGTAGTGGCGCAGGAGCACCAGAGGTAGTGCAGCATCTGTACCAAATTTTTTTCCGTGAGATGATGCTATAATTTGATCGAGAACATAGTCTCCCAAGCGAACTGGCTGAACGCTAGCTTTACGCTGTAGCGTAAAGCTATCGTAAAGTAGCATTATAACTCATGAATGAGGCAAAAGAAACATTCAAGATGTTTTCATCCTTATTCTACGTTGAAAATAACGTTAACTGGTGATTGAAATATGCAATAATTTTATTTATTTACGCTAAAAATTAAAAAAAAACATAATACCTGTCATTGAAGGCAGTGCAGTGGTTCACCTTTTGTGGAAATTCTCCGTTAAAGTTGACCATTGGTTGGAGTGAGACACAACTATACTTTTACCTCACTCTAACAAATAGTCAATCCTGACGGTGAAGACATGGAAAGTGATGAACCACTGCACTGCCTTTAATGACAGGTATTATGTTTTTTTTAAATTTTTAGTGTTAATAAATAAAATTATTGCATATTTTAATTACCAGTTAACGTTACTTATAACGTAGAATAAAGATAAAAACATTTTGAATATTTATTTTGCCTCATTCATGAGTTATAATGCTACTTTACGATAGCTTTACGCTACATCGTAAAGGTAGCGTTCAGCCAGTTGGCTAGGGCTTTCACGCTATTAGGAGCATTTTCACATAATACAATGTGTTTAGTCATCCGGGTAATATGTTTGATATATATTTTCTCACAAATAAACACTTATATTCGTTTTCAACGCCATCAACAGGCATATAATATTCATTAAAAACATCAGTTGGTCTCAATTTTCCGTGTTTTCTTTTCATTTTATGGCATCAAGTTGAATTCACTTTAGTAATTAATATACTAGTTGTCAACAAAATAATACAAATACACTTTCAAAAGACATACTGTTTCATAAAAGTCTAAAACAAGGTTAGGTGTCACGTTAGTCATAAAAGTTTCATCTGCTGTGTCATCTGCTTCTTAAAAATTGTGCATTTTTTTTAATAGCAAATTATCAGTCATTTTCTGCAGTAAACATAATTTGAAACTGAACTTTAAAGTGTGTTTCATCGTCTCCAATCTTTATTTCCTCGTAAAATTTAATATTTTTTACGAGATAAAAGAATTACCACGTCTGACCAATCTGACTGCGGTAATACCGGTCAGAATTCGGTAATACCTGGTATTACCGGACACTTCCCATCACTAATCACAAGTACAAAAAAACTTTTAGAAAAACAAAAAAGGAGGAAAGAAAAAAGAAGGCAACCTTCCAAAACCCCTTCCTTCTTTTTCTTTCTTTCGTCCTTTTTTGTCTTTACTCCAACCACCATTTACATAAATAAAATTCAAACTAAATCCTTGAAATTTTTAATTGTGATTTTGTTTGGACGTTGAGAGGAATCTGGGTTCGTGGTATGCGAGTTCGAGTTCAGGTTTAAACTCATATAATCTACTTTCAAATTTCCTAACCCACGAAACGACGAAACGCGGAATATTGGCTTGCGAGATGAGGTCCCATTCACAATAATGATCTCGACTAGCCATCTAGTGACTTTCTGCTTTCTGTTTTGCGCTTTCTGCGATCTAACTTAAACGAAATTAGAGCCTGAGCCTAAATAAATGTTCGAGAGTTAAAAGCAAACGTCTGACTGCTTCTTCACCCAAGAAGAACCCTTCTCTCGTCGTAGTCTATCCTCGCTAGCTAGATCCTTGACGGTAGGTATACATTGTACCATAGTTTTAGTTGCCCAGAGTTTCAATTGCCCATAAAATCACCAGACGTCACTTTATTTGAAAACAGTGTTAGACGAAGATTATGAAAGGAATGTGTTGGCAAAAACTGCGAGGATTGCAAGATTCAGGATTCCTGTACATTTCCCTGAAGCGCTCTCTACCGCCTATATTTGATATATACTTGCAATTTTTGCTAACGCATTCCTTTCATAATCTTCGTCAAACACTGCTTTTCAAATATAGTGACTTCTGGTGATTTTATGAGCAATTTAAACTTTGGGCAACTAAAACTATGGTACAATTTATACCTACTGTAACGGTAGGGCTATGAGGTTCTAATACCCTTTTCTCAATTACGCTTCTTATGTAACTCCGTTCAATGCAATGGTTCTAAATAAGTAAGGAAAATACGTTAAGGAAACAGCCTTTATTCTACCTCTCTTTATCCTGAATTAGATACGGTACACATATTATTTTAGAAACGTAGAATATAATTCAAATAGAAAGATTAGGGTTAAATTATTCATACCAAATGTCCATGCCAAATGTTATTCTCAGAAAGAAATGTGTCTAGTATTTATATAGATATCTTTACTCTCTAAGTGTCTAAAAGGAAAGCAAACTAAACTCTAAAATGGGAATTTATAGCACTTTTACTGTTCAGCACTTAGACGTATGTTTTTTCCAACCCATCGTAGAACAATAAACCTAATCCATAGTGTCCGAAGGATGACAGGGTTCGCGCGACATATTGAACCCAGATGTATTTTATGATTTGCGTAGTCCACTCCAGGAAATTCCCATCGTAAAGGTAGTAGTTAGTGCGTGGGAGTACGAAATGAAGATGATTGGATAGGTCAAGATAGGGCGTACCTTAGATATCGCTGCAAGAGGGGAGGCTTGGGCTTTGCGACCTTTTCGCACGATCTCGAACTTCAAAGAGAAGACAGACGAAAATCTGACATTGAACGGGCGGAACGTCTCAGGCAGAATATATTTGTTATCGATTCGCGCTCTTTGTAAATTCTCATAAATATATTGTCAATGATAATAAATCGAGTGATCTCAATCGTAAAATCAATATTTGTTAATTCAAATATTCCCTCCCTTATGGTATTCATTTTTATGAAGTAGCAATACAAATCCACCAATCAACAACTCGGAGCAATACGGACATTACACCTACCATCCTTGACACTCTCACATTCATCCAATTATAGTGATGCAATATCGATATCGAAAATATCGATATTTTCCTCTTGATATATCGATATGAAATATCGATATTTTCCATACCGATATTCGATATGAAATATCGATATTTTCTCCAAAACCGATATTTTTCCTGATCGATATTTAACATTAAAGTGGAAATAGTGGAATCCGTTGCCGACAGGAAATAAAAAAAAATTGTATTCACATTGCAGCACACTTCATCGAAAAAATCAGTGACAGAACAAAGACTGATAAAATCTACATGTACACACGTCACGCGGTCGCCCGAGCCGGTTGCTTGCTCGCAATTGTTCTTTTGATTGTTAGCAAAAGTAAGAATTGTTGTTAACATCTTCTCAAATCGCACAACTCGGCACAAATTTCCAATTCCTGAAATTATTTTTTTATAAAATTCTGATTGTTTGATTCCGAATTTTTTAAAAATATTTTTAAAATTAGGGGTTCGGAATTACAGCAAAGCAATGAAATTTGTATTTGGTACTCAATAAAAATTTTATTGACCTGTAAAAATGTAGAAAAACATTTATTTTTGTAAATTCAAAATTTTTTTGTTTTCTTGTATTTTTCGAAAAGCGGGCAAAGTAAGTCATAAATTTATTAATAATTATATTTTTCAAGTGCAAAATTCATTTCCGCTTATTTTGAGTACCTACTTGTCGCTTGTCATTCTTTTAATTTTTTAATATAAAATAAAATGTCATAAATTTGTAGGTTACGATGACCGTTTGTTTTGAAAGATTTGAAGAATGTATCGATAAGCATGTTCTCGTTTTCAACACATTCTTCAAATCCTTCAAAGAAAACGGTCATCATAACCTACAAATTTATGACATTTTATTTTATATTCAAAAATTAAAAGAATGACAAGCGACAAGTAGGTACTCAAAATAAGCGGAAATGAATTTTGCACTTGAAAAATATAATTATTAATAAATTTATGACTTACTTTTACGCTGAAAATTTTGTTCCATCAATTTCCCAACGATTCCCATATATTTCTTTCGTCCAAGACCAACCTTACCTACAGTCTATCCCTACCACATGGCCTGTGACGTCAACTTGGTTATCTCAATTGAGTGCACTTGAGAGTACCTAGCACAACTGTCAGTTTTATGTTACAGCAAAGTTGTGGTTCTAGCAAAAAAAAGTTCTTCAAAATTTACAGCCGTAATTTTTGATTTTTCAAAAAACCGTTTGCGGCATAAATCAGCACAACTGAGCACAACTTTCATTTTCTGAAAATATTGAACATGTAAAATAGTTAATTAAGTTAAGTTCTTAATTTTTTGTATCTTGATAAATAAAAAAAAAGATTACTGCACAGTGCTTACAGATCGTGGATTAAAATTACCTCCTCCACTTTACCATATTATTGAACAAGAATAATTTTGGAAAATTTTATAATATAGTTAAAGAACAACTTAAAAAAGTAATATAATTACAAAATTTTTCCAAATTATTTTCGACAAATTATTATTTTTTTCGATAAAATTGTAAAATGGAGGGGGTAAATTTGATCCACGATATAAGAACACTGTTACAGTATTCGTTTCACCTACATTGAATTAAAGAAAATTATTTGTTTTACTTTTACATTGAACGAAGTACCTGAATTATTATTTATAATTTAAAAAAAAACTTTAATATCGATACGTCCAACCAATAAGAAGGTCTTAATTCTTTACACGGAGAAAAATAGTTGAAGTAATTTTACTCAACTTCCGATCAAATTTGGGACATAAGGACAAGTTAGAAGTTATTTAGTATCACTGTATTTATTTGTGATGTATTAAATGTTCGAAAATGAATCAAAGTTGAGTAAAATTCAGGAGTGTAGAGTGAAGTATGAAAGCGTGCATTAAAAATGTTTAAATATATATATATATATTATTACTCGTAGTATAACTATAAAAGACCAATCTTTTATTAAATCACAAAAATAGTAGAGCTTTCCGTACATTCTACTGTACGCTTCAATCGAGAGTTGAGTAAACCGTGAATCGCAAGATTTATTCCAACAGCTACATCTATTCACGCAGGAACGAATGAAAGTAATCTGCGCCTTGGGCACACATAACAAATTTTTAATTTCAAAAACTTAAATTCTTAAAATTAAATTGATATTATGAAAATTTAAACAAAAAAAAGTCGATAAGTATATTACATAAAATATGAAATATCACATAAATTACTCAGGCAGAATAATAATTTGGAATTCGCAAATGTTAAATCCATATTTTGAAAATATAAAACACAGAAAATAAAAGAACCTTCTTTTAAATGTTTTTATAAAGGATACTTCTTAATAATAATGCAATTTTTTAATGTACATTTGAAAATTTAGTTTCACTAAACTTCATGCGTCGTTATAATAAAAATGTATACTAAATGTATTTTAATAATTATATTATATATATCAATAATCATAGTTATAATAATTGATTAATTATATTAATTTTGAAAAATATTTTATTAATCCTTTATGAAAAAAGTCGATTTATTTTTACTTGAGTAAGGCTAAAAAATTTTATTGAAGGCACTTACTCTCACAAGCTCTGAATAACTCATGCAGTCACTATATAAGAAAGTTCCAAATTTTATATCTCAGCATTGTAAGCGAGCGTGTGCGTGATTCGACGAACGCGTATCGTACTATATATAAGTGTAGTTACTAGGTTTATGTATGTAAGGTTATATGTTTAAGTGTATTTGTAATTTGAAATGTGATTGGCTACGTCTGAATGGTGTGAATGCATTTGTGAGTTGTTTATGTATGTACCGGATGACTATTGGTAGGTTCGAGGTAAGAATTTTTTTTTATTTAAGAGAAGCATACCATTGCCAGTTCAAATAATACGCCCGATGCTCATTTTACCCAACTACGGTTTGAAGCACCTCAAGCGTCGGTGATATACTTATACATTTCATATCAACCCACTGACGCATGTTGGTGCCCTGTCGTCGATAACGTTTTACTCAACTCCTTACTATTCCCTATGTAACGCTTATTGTTATTCAATTTGGGTGAATTAGGTATATATCAAATTGAATTTACCCGACTAGGATTTAATAGATGTTCAAATGTCTTTATGTCCCAAGTTTAATCGACAGAGTTGAGTAAAATTACTTCAACTATTTTTCTCCGTGTATAGAAAGGCCACCCTAAGTTCACAAGCTATTTTAATAGCTTCATAGAAAACCTTTTAAATCTCGAATACGATTCAAATTTTTCTGAGACCTCACGTACTCGCGGTCAAGATAAATTTTAATAAACATATCATTCATATATGATAAATTATACCTCGGAAAGTTCTTTGGTAATTAAATCTGATTACTTATTCAGCTTATCACTTACAAACGGTTCCTTATATTTAAGTTTACATTTTATAAAACCTTGTGCTCGTTCAGGGTTCTCTGAAGCCCTTGCCACGACACTCAAATTTTATTTAGCTTTGATTACTCTATAATTTCTTTGTCGTTCTCAAACTAAATATTATGACTTATAATATTAATCATTCTTAATCTAACTACGCTCCGACTTCAACCACTTCTCGACATTTATGTTATTAGTTTCTTTTTGTATGCTTCTTCTTCATATTTTTTTACAGTAAGAAAAATTTCAAATATCAATTTATTGCAAATCTTAAATATTCAAATATTTCCGCGCAAATTTGTACCGGTAAGTGCTTCCCTCTTGCGCAGGCACGAGCGAATACGCGGCATAAAGCAGAAGATAATGAGACAGAAAGAGAATAGTGTATCTATGTATCTTTTTCTCCCTTATTATTTTCTGCTATACGGTGCGTAAAAACGCTGACATGGAACCAGCCGTATGCATCAGCCCGTATTTCACGATTCTAACTTGACCCCCTTAGTGTCCTAAGTTGAATTCCTAAGTTAGTTTGCCGAACCGTCACACGCGGCGCTAACTGTACCATCACTCCCTGAAAATGCACAGTGACATACGAAGAATTTAATAAAAAAATTTTTAAATATATTATTCAATTCCATAAACAAATAAAAGAGTTCAGACTTTAAGTAATAATATTATTTGAATACTTTAAATTAAATTTTCCCCATTTTATTCATATTTATCTCGTACAAAAACTATTTTGAAACATTCAGCTGATATTAGAATTTAAATATTAATATCTCTTTTATTCCTTTTTGGCATTGAATAAAAACTTTTTAATAATTTTTATACTTAATTGCCTACATATCACTGCATTTATATTATTTTTTTGAGGTAAAATTAAGTTGAAAAATGGAAAAATTCTGAACAAGGAACGAAGTTGATGAGAGTTGTAATTAGTTGGAAATCATTATGAATAATTAAAGAGAATAGAATATAAAATAAGGTTAATATAATTTTTTTTTTAAATAGTTAACTAACATGAATAAAAACAGTATAATAAGAACAATTACATTCTTTTCCATTTTCAAATCCAAAAGTAGTCTATCTACGTCCGTTTTCATCCTCTCTAACATTCACGAAATTTTGGAAACAACATTTTATGTACTTTAAACACAAACAAGTAGAAACTGGACCAAATTATTCATATAAACTTGCTACTCTTCTCAAGTATCACATTAATTAAAACCATTTTTAATAACACCTAAAGCAATGAACTTTTCAAAATTTTTGTTCATCTATCACAAAGGTAGATTTACGGAAAATATCCAATGTATATGAAAGAAACTGATGTAATCATTTTTACCTGGTTGCTGTGAAAGTTTAAATTTAGGGAAACAAAGTTGTAAAAGTTCAAATTCGTGAAATCATTCATAAAAAACTATAAAAATACTTTTAATGTATTTCTAAGTTACATATTATCTATTTTGTTTATAATAATTAATTTTCACAATTTGTAGGATCCGCTTTTTAGGTATAAAAATACTTTGAATTTTTACAACTTTATGTTTTCCTAAATTTCAACTTTCACATTTCGTGAATGTTAGAGAAGATGAAAACGGACGTAGATAGACTACTTTTGGATCTGAAAATGAAAAAAAAATTTAATTGTTCTTATTATACTGTTTTCATTAATGTTAGTTAACTATTTTAAAAATATAAATTAATATTCTCCTTTTCTTATATTCTATTTTCTTTAATTATTCATAATGATTTCCAACTAATTACAACTCTCATCAACTTCGTTCCTTGTTCAGAATTTTTCCATTTTTCAACTTAATTTTACCTCAAAAAAATAATATAAATGCAGTGATATGTAGGCAATTAAGTATAAAAATTATTAAAAAGTTTTTATTCAATGCCAAAAAGGAATAAAAGAGATATTAATATTTAAATTCTAATATCAGCTGAATGTTTCAAAATAGTTTTTGTACGAGATAAATATGAATAAAATGGGGAAAATTTAATTTAAAGTATTCAAATAATATTATTACTTAAAGTCTAAACTCTTTTATTTGTTTATGGAATTGAATAATATATTTAAAAATTTTTTTATTAAATTCTTCGTATGTCACTGTGCATTTTCAGGGAGTGTTGGTACAGTTAGCGCCGCGTGTGACGGTTCGGCAAACTAACTTAGGAATTCAACTTAGGACACTTACGGGACGCCATTTTCTTTTCTGATGCATACGGCCGCATGGAACTATTTCTACAAAAAATAATATAGGTAACTGAAAATTTGTATAATTGAATAAGATACACTAATATAAGTCTATCTAGTCATGAATGTTTATAATTATAAAATTAGTTTTTTTCAAAGAATTTTTTTTGATAATTATAAATAATTATGACCAGACTTGGCTTAGTGCATTTTATTTACTCTCACAAACTTCCAACTTGTTATCTTATTTTTTACAGAAATGGGGTCACACAAATTGAAAATGCTGGTAAGGTAGGGTACTACTCACGTGTTTTGATTGGTCCATAGTCTTAAGAGTGGGACGAAAAATGTCTACACGTTTGTGAGGAGAACCATGTATGCGCGCGTGCATCTACTACACTATCATACGTGATTGTGTAGTACGTGAACTAATGCTTGCGCTGACGTATGCTTTGCTGCGCGTAAGAGAGTTGCGCACGGAAGCAACGGGGACGAATGTAGACGTTGTTTGTCCTACCTCCACCACATGAGTTCACCATCCTCTATACAGTATCGTTGAGTGAAGATAGGTATAGAGGAGACATCGAGGGCGATTGAATGGTCCAAACCTTGCGGGGAAAGACGCCAGGGGTAGGTAAGGTTCCAAACCCGAACACCAGGATCGACACTTTCGAAAATCGCCAAAATCTCACGGATAAGAAGTAAGTTGGAGGAGTAAGGCCGAAACTTGTGTTGGTGAGTCTGCTGTATTCGTGATGGGTCAGGTAGTCCTCGTCAGTCCTCGTCAATTCAACCCTAGCTTATCGACAAGATTTTACAAAATAGCTTTTTACCTCTTTTCCTTCTACTTCGCTCTTTACTAGTCTTTTCCTAAGATCGGATAAGGTAAATGTACCAGTCGTTGCGCTTGTACCAGTCGTTGCGCTGTCGAGCATATTTTACGTAAAATTAAGAAAATTACTTTATATTTTTGTGTTCAAGTTGAAATATCGTTGAACATAAGGTTATTATTCATCTCTCATAACAAATTTTTAATGTAAATGCTTACTCAAAAATGCTAAAAAATAAAATATTCCGGAATGTTCAAACCGTAGTTCATAAAATGACTATGTGCTTATTTTTTATGCAAATGGAACTCTTCTCGCATTTAAGTATTTATATCAATTTATTTGACATCAATTTTTAAAGTTTTTGATTTATATTTGTGATAACCCTTATATAACAATAAATAATACAATAATAAATTTCTCGCGCAAAGACTGAGCCAAACGCATTTATTCATATTTTCGACTATTTGTTAATAAGTGTTGAAAATTTTCAGAATAATAAGCTTTGCAATACAAATCAAAAGTGTCTTTCAAAATGTGATTCGATTAATATGACGAAAAATTTTATTTTTCTATAATTAAATTCAATAATCTTCGAAGGCTTTCCTTAACCGCGCAACGACTGGTACATTTACCTTATATATTTAAAATATACATATATATAAATAAAATAATATATAAAATATTTTATATTGTAAATTTTATAATAGAATATATATAAAAAATATTTTATATGATAAATGTTATAAAATAATATATGTATAAAATATTTTATATTATAAATTTTATAATATAATATATATATATGAAATATTTTATATTATAAATTTTGTATTATAATATATAAAAGAATATATATAAATATTAAATATATATAAAAGAACAATTTATTGAAAATAACAATTTTTTTTTATATTTATTACATATTTATTGACAAATTGTTTTCAATATTCTTTCATTATCTTGATTACAATTATAAATAACTGGCTTATATCGACTCTCAATAATATTAATAGATAGATGATTTTTTACTTTGGCTTTAGGGTCCAGAAATAATGTAAACTCAGGGTTTCATTTTGCAAAGAACATGCCAATGAAGCTGTAGAGATGTTAGCATATGTGATTCAATTTTATTTTAAATAAGAATGAGACAAATCGTAAGACAGGAAATGGCTGAAATTTAAAAATTTAGCGTTTTTAAAAAAAAAGCATGCCAAGCTTTGCGACACTTAACTAGTCATCATCAATCTGTACATGTTAAAAATTTAAAATATGTTAAAAATATGTACTAGCAAATTTTATAGTAATGAATATTTTTTGTTACATTTACAAATTTTTAATTGAGTAAATATTTCCCTTCGCATGGTTTTTTATGTTGAACACAGGGCTTAACAAAATATTTATTTTTCATTTCATTCGTTTGAAGCTGGAAAATAAAAATGGAAAATACTTCTATTTATAAGCTTAATCTTTTCATTTATTTTCAAATATATTTTCACTTATATGGGAATAACATAAAAAAAATTTTGTTCAGGGTCTCAAGAATTCTTCATGCGTATCCACAGTATATATTTTACGAAGTTTAATGTGTTCTTTTTTTTATTTTGTATTAATTGATTTATGCAAAATGTGTATTTTATGTCCTAGAATCATTTTAGGAACACTTTTTCATTTCATATTGTTCAGAAACTTAATTATTTAAAATTTTTTAAATATTTGTCTATTAGTACAATGCTTTTGTAGAGCGTGCCGCGTGCAGCGCCGCTCTGGTGAGAAAACTTCGCACATAGAAACTATAATCACTAAGGGAATCAAGTTCTCGCCGTTGCAGGCAGGGAGTCAGATAGGGCTGGTCCTGGGTATATCTATATACATACATGCTACGGTGCGGTCATTCGGGCCACTACTCGATACTAGCGCTGTCCGTGGCAAAAATATGAAACTTCTGACTACAATAAGGGAACATCCCCCACCACAGGAGATGCCAGACCTGTCTATACGATCGTGAAGAAAACCAATCTCTTATGCATGGAGAATAGACATGAGGAGATCTAACTAATGTAACTGAAAATAAGCATCTTTTTATTGGAAGTACATTGATTGAGTACGGAAACTTCTCAAGAGATGACGCTCCTGGAAGTAGCGTAAAAAAAAGAACTCTTCGTGTACTTTTGCATGCATGCAGGTTGTCATGGTAACATATATTTATTATAAGAATGTTTACAAACATTTACAAATATTAACCTTAATTTGTGGTTATGTTAGAATATTTTGAGCGAACAAAAGGAAGCCGCCATTTTTTTACGCCACTTGCATTCGCGCCATCAATCGAGAAGTTCTTGTACCTTTTCCATTAAGTGAAGAAGAAGAAGAAATGCTCAACTTTTGTGAAGTACATGCATAAGAGCATGGAGAATAGGCATAAGGAGACCAATCTCTTGTGCATGAAATTCACAAAAGTTAAGCACGTTTTTGTCGGAAGTACATGGTAAAGTTACAAGAACTTCTCGATTGATGGCGCGAATGCAAGTGGCGTAAAAAATGGCCGCTTCCTTTTGTTCGCTTAAAATATTCTAACATAACCGCAAATTAAGGTTAATATTTGTAAATGTTTGTAAACATTCTTATAATAAATATATGTTACCATGACAACCTGCATGCATGCAAAGGTACACGAAGAGTTCTTTTTTTTACGCTACTTCCAGGAGTGTCATCTCTTGGGAAGTTCCCGTACTCAATCAATGTACTTCCAATAAAAAGATGCTCATTTTCAGTTACATTAGTTTGGTCTCCTTATGTCTATTCTCCATGGCGTACTTCCAGATCCCTATACAGGGATGGGCACATGAATAGTAAAGCAGCAGATAACGGTAGTGAGGGCGGAAGTCCATGTCGAGGAGAATAGGGTCATAAAAGATCAATGAAATTATCGCACGGCCCCAAGGCGAATATCTCATTGGTTGAATGCTGTTCTCCTATTCTTCTACTACCCTATGTGTTCGACTTTGGACTGTGCCTTCATTCTCATTATCTTCTGCTTTACTATTCACGTACTCATCCCTGTATAGGGATCTAGAAGTACGCCATGCTAGTCTAGTCTCAAATCGCTCAAATTTGCTCAAATTTGCCTGATCTGTTTTTAAAAAGATGACGTTTGTTCATTTGTAAATAATTAGTGTGTTCTATTAACTCTAAAGTTTCAAAAAATTTTCATCTCAAAAGTTTTTAAACTTTTTGCGATCCTATAACAATCTTTAGGGTATCTTTTTACAATGGTGAGTTTTTTTATTTTTAATCACCACAAATCTTTTTTAACGTTTAGGTTAAAATTTGACATTACACTGGAAAAAATATTCATTCATACTCACAAATTTTATCTATGGTGAATGTATTCATTATTTATCATAAAAATTGGTATATGCATTCATTATCAAGATTCTTATATCTATACAAACAACCTTGGTATGCAAATTGAATCTGGAAATTAATGTTGTTTTATTCAAATACTTTTTATCATTGATACAATAAAACTCTTATAGTACTGAAAAAATGTTTGTTTCTTTAATGTTTTATTGCATAAATTACTTTATTTTCTTTCCTCGCATTTCATATTGTAATTTGGATTATTGTTTTAAATATTTTCTGTCCAAAGTATTAGGTTTTTAAAGTTATTCACTGATTCTTATAGTCTGTAGCAGAGTTTTTGAAAGGTTTGCCCTCTCACAATGAAAACAATTTTGCAAATTTCCACACGGACAGTGGAAATCGGACATGTGTTAAAAGGCCATCCGTTTATCTTCCCACAAAGGATTATCCTTCCGAACAAGGTAATTAAAAGACTATTAACTTATGTAATCATTATTGACGTCAAATTAAACCAAAGCTTATGCATTAATGTAAGTATAGAAAATCGTGATATACACTCGTTTTGAACAAGTATTATGTACTGCGCTTAAATATGAAATGTATTCTTTGTTTATTCTTCGTTTATGTAATGGTTACTAAATACATAATCAAAATTCGTATCTCTTAATTAAGAAAAAAATTCCGCAATTATGTTTACATGGAAAACTCATTATTTATAGTACTGCTGTCAGTTTTTAGCGTCAAATAATATGACCTCGTAGTATTTTAATTTATTTTTGATAAAAAGGTCTCTACTCATACAATTTTGATCAATTTTTAGTTATTGTTACCGAAAAAACTACCATTCTTCTGAGGTATTTGCACCAACAGTGGGATAAGAAGGTAAACATTAAGATTTATATACTTTGTTCGAAAAAGATTGATCTGAAAAGATAGATTTGTCACTAACCCTTTACCAAAAAAGGAGTTTTTTAAGTAATAATAGAGGGCGAGAATTATTTTCTGAAATAAGTGAGCCTATATTCTGCAGTCATTAATCATTTTCAAATCAAATCAATATAAATTTATGTTACAAGTTTCAAAATATGTGTTATAACTCTAAAGAACCACGCTAAAAAATGCTCATTTTTCATTCATCGATTTTTAAATTGAATATGATGTCAAATGATATCTCATGAGACATTAATCACATGAGAGTTTTACGTTGAGCATACGATTAATTTTACTGATATAGAAGGTCAAAGTAGTCGGCATCCGTAAAGGAACTATGACACTATCGACACTGTAGCACGAATTTTTATTAAACCATCGTTTAAGATACATTAGACACTATTATATTACCATGTCATGAACTTATCAATTTGAATTTGATATTTTTAAGAAAAATAATGCAAAAAAATGCGTTTTCCACTCAAAAATCGTGCTACAAAGTGTCGATCGTGTCATAGTTCCTTTACAGGTGCTGACTACTTTGACCCTTTACTTCTCTGAAACCAATCGTATCGTTGGGCACAGTATTCAATTAAAAATTCGAGGAATGAAAAACAGGTGAAGAATGCCCTCTTTTTAGCGTGGTTTTTTATATTTTAAAAGTAATATAAATTAAAATATTACAGAACGCAGGGAGAAAACGAGAACTCCTATCAGTCAGTGCAGATTTACAAGAAGATGGAACCAACAACCGCTGCAAAAGACCTCGAGTTGATCCCAACAACACGCTTTAATTTCTATATCACTAGAAATTAAGTTTATTTAATCGAAAAGATCAATAACTCCTGACAAAATGCCGAAGACACAAATCAATTATAAAGCACGATTTTAATCTTTGTCGGTTATTATGCAAATTGCAATAATGTTTTCTTCCATGCTACGTTTTGTTTTTTATTATAAAGACTCACTTTACAATAATTTAAAGTTGTTTTATTTAAATTTATTGTAAGGTGGATATTAATGAAACAATTGAAATCTGCCAATGAACTTATATAATAAGTATATAAGAATTATGAATGATATTAAACCATTCATTTGCATTTACGTTTTTATTGAAGCGAACAATTAAAAATTTTATTTTATTTCGTATTTCATACTCTTGATTATTATTGTGGACTCAAAATTTCTATGGTATCGGAGAAATCCATAAAACAACTTTTGAAACCTAAATTGTAGTTTTTCTTTCGACTGTTGGGTGCCGCTGGATATTAAGGGCATGTGATACTTAAGAAATTGGAAAATTTTATGGATTTTAGGTTTCTACATGTACATAAAATTTTATTTCCCAAATTTCGGAAATATTAGAGAAGGTAAAAACAAACTTAGATAGACTACTTTTGGTTTCGAAATTGAAAAAAGTTAAATTTTAGAAAAATTTATCTTACATTTTTTATTATTATCAAAACCAAAAGTAGTCTACGTCCGTTTTTATCTTTTTTACCATTTCTCAGATTTTGGGAACAAAATTGTATGTATTCTGGACACAAACATATATAAACTTGACCAAATTGTTCCCATAAACTTGCTACTTTTCTCAAGTATCACATGCCCTTAAATATTTTCCATTCAAAGTAAAAAAAAAAAAGAGACCAACTCTAAAGATGTTGATTTGAAGATATTAGGAGAAAGTCATTTATTACAACTGTATAAAATATTATTGCTGTTAGAACGTAATTAAGGGCATGTGATACTTAGGAAATTAGCAAATTTGATTGATTCTAGGTTTCTGCATGTTTGTGTCCAAAGTACATAAAATTTTGTTTTCAAAATTTGCGAAATAGGGAAGATAAAAGCGGACGTAGATATACTAATTTTGGTTACGAAAATAAGAAAAGTTCAATTCAGGCAAAATATATTAAAAATTTTTCATTTTTAAAACCCAAAGTAGTCTATCTACGTCTGTTTCTATCTTCTCTACCATTTCCCAAATTTTGAAAACAAAATTTTATGTATTTTGGACACAAACATGTAGAAACTTGACCAAGTTGTTCACATGAACTTGCTACTTTTCTCAAGTATCACATGCCCTTAAAGAAAAAAAAATTTAAAGGGATATGCAATTCTTGACAACCCAATTGAATGCTAATTTACAGAAATTATTTGCTCAGAGATAGGAAAAAATAGAGAAAAACTTTTTTGTCATTTTATTATGATCTTTAGAGATTACAAAAAGGTGATGGTTTTTCCACTGACGGCCGGGGAACTACTATAGAGTTCAACAAGTTGGGAACTTACAACAAAGTGACTCTTCTGAAATTATTATCTTATTCAATGAAAAATTCCACTAAGACGTAAAAGTTTACACTTAAATATTTTAAAAATTTTCAAAAAATAAAAAAGGCTCAAATTTGAGGTTTTTTGAGACCTCGTTGAACGTGATTCCAGGACTAAAAGAATCTACAATAAATCCGTTTAATGCTATTAATTTTTGAAGGCCTATTGTAAGAAATGAACCACAGTCATTACTAGAAAAATTATACATGGAGAGAAATAACCAGTGCCGCGCATTTCAGGCAAATAAGTGTATGTAAGTGTTCAACACTTCACTTTTTCTCAAAACTCGGCACCTTTCACGTTCGCGGCATTAGTTATTTCTCTCCGTGTAGTTGTATTTTTATTCTAATTTTTATGTTTTAAAATAGCGTGACCAGGGTGGTGTGATCTTCAATAAACTATTCTGCCAAAAATGCAAAAAGCAATGTTCCCAACAAGTTTTAAGAAATAGTGGGAAAAAGAAAACCTTATTTTAAAAAATGAGCTGATTATCTTTAGAAATTTATTTATTTAACAAAATGAGTCATTATTCATTAAAATTCGATGACTTTTAACATAAAAGAGTGAGGGAAATTGAAGAAAACTTACCATCTATAATTGTTGCTAAAAAGGGAATTTGTTATATTATTTTTATTTTCTGCTTTTTATTTTTATGAATAAATGCATCTATATACGAACCTCTTCAAAGAAGAGGAAATTTACTCAGTTTTTCAGATATTTAAACCCATTGCCCCATTTAATTTTATGTATGTACGTCACTGACAATTTTGACAGATGAAAATAAATCCACAACATGCCATATGATGACAATACAACAGTGCAACAAAGTTTGACCTGCATCCAAGTTTTAAGACTATCAGATTCCAAAATAATACAAACAGAAGTTAAAAATGAGTTTGAGTTGCAAATCCATGTCCCAAAAATATTTTTATTTCCCCAAAAACTTAATATTTTTATCTAATGGTTTCTTGTGACTAACCTAACCTCAAAAAACAACGATACAATGAGTGACACAAAGTGGAAAAATTTGGAAACAAATGCTTGTGGAAATCACTACACACTTGAAAAATGCTTAAAGAGAGGAACTCTTCCTTCAATTAGGATCAATTTTGCACATTTAGCATTCAGTAACGACGAAGAAACATTGATTGCAGTCGATTCAAAAGGGAATGTTTACTACATTGAATTAGCTTACGAAATACCTTCTTATCGAGAATTAGGATCAATCGGCGTCTGTACTTTTATCGCCTTTAATCCTGATAACAAAAATGAACTTTTAGCAGGGCTTAATTCATCGAATGTGAAAATTTTAAGGTTAGATTCCCTAAATAATTTCTGCTTGCTAGTAGGTCATACAATTTCACCTACATTTATTTCTTTTTATAAGCATTATTGCCTTACATCTTCGTCTAAGGAAGCGATAATATGGGACCTTCAATGCTATTGTAAAATTCATCAATTGCGGCTTAATACTGAACGAGTTTCCCTTAAAAAAGCGTATTTTTCAAGCCAAGGATTAATCGCAGTGCTTTATCCAAATGACATTATTCAGGCTTGGACATTTCAAAATTTTGGAAACGATTTAAAAGTAAACACAAACGACTTTAGACTCCGAAATACTAAAGACTTCGTATTTACAAAGGATGGCAGGGCTATGATTATCGCTGGTGTCCAGAATAAAATCCTTATTTTTAATACCTACGACTGGAATTTATTGAAATGTTTAAGTTTTAAAGGGGGAATTTTAGGCGCAAAGCAACTCGCAATCGTTCCTCAACCACTCGATGGTGGTGCGAATAATATTCTAGGAATATTGTCTTCCGATTGCAGTGTAAAGTTTCTTGACCTGAACTCATCAAGTTTCCTTAGTAAATGTTGCGGTATTTTTCACGGAATAAAACGAATAGCAGTTTCGAATTCAGGTAAATTTGCAGCACATATCAATCAAGAAGGTGTTTTGGTTTTGTCGAATTTAGAGAGGATTATAAACGTGAAAAAGAAAGTGATTGTGAAGACGAAAGAAACAAGTAAATTGAGAGCTCATCTTGCAACTGATCATTTGCAATGCATTAAAGGAAGTGTGAAAGAAGAATTGAAATTAGAGAGATTGTTACCTATATTGAAAGAATTTGGAGAATATCCTGAAAAACATAGAATGCTGGTTTGGGCAACTATATTGCAGTTACCAGCTAATCGAAAAGCTTACGCTGCTTTGGGAAATAAGATTCACAATAGCGTCACAAAAGAATTGCTGAAAGATTATCCTCTTTCTGATAAAAGCAAAGCTTCTTCATTAAATATTACTACAGAGAGACTTGTTCAATGGTGTCCTCTTTTGGCTAACAGCACGATTTTGCCAGGACTTATCTTCCCATTTACTGTAATTTTTCAGGTATATAGTATAAAATACAATTATATGCAAAAAATCAATTGCAATTAAATTCATATAATAGCTTACTAATTTTAGTAAAATAAGTTTATTTTCATTCTATTTCACCCTTAAGTTATATTAAACTAAATATATATAAAAACTACATTTTATTAATTTTAAAACTTCCCGTACATTAGCTTTAATTTAAAATTTATATTTTGTTAATTATTTTTATTTTTCAGTAAAAACTTTCAAAATATTTTTTATTTTCAAGATTAAATTCATTACAGAAAGATCCAGTCCTCGCATTCGAAGCTATTCTCTCAGTTTTGTTGAACTATTGCCAAAAATGGTTTGAATATCATCCTCTGCCACCTTTAAATATCTTGGGGATTATCGAAAATATTCTTCTGGAAGCAGATCCAGCTCTTCTGAATGTATTTTGTGAGCGAAGGATAACTTCTACTGAATATGCCTGGCCACTTCTTCGAACAACATTAAGTGAAATTCTTTCTGCTGACGAATGGCTGATTCTATGGGATCATTTGCTTTCCTATCGCAAACCATCTCTTTTATTGATGTGTACTCTCGCCTACAGTATTTGTGCAAGGGACACTATAATTTCAAGTCTCAGATCACCTGTAGAATTCCAAAGATTTTATAACACTCAAGGACATGTTCGAGTTAAAGATTTATTGAAAGTAGCTCATCGACTAGATCAGCAAACTTCTGATAGAGCTCACCCTGATCGTTATCTTAGGTAAGGGAATACAGATTCAGAAATTTTGATGGTTAAGAGGCTAAGAAATTGTAAATGTCTTAATAATGTTATCACTTTTAAATAGCTCTAAAGAAATTTTGTAAGTTATTTTGAAAAATTAATATGCAAAAAGGCAATTGAAACACAGAAGTACAAAAGTTGATAAACGCAAATTTTGAAATTTTATAGGAGCGCAAAAAAACGTTTGCATTTTGGTTTCTATCATTATAAATTTCAATCGATGCATAGAATGAGTAGTAATCAATCATGTTCGTGATGTCCTAAAGTTTTAGACATGTATGTGTCTTTGTTATAAAGGTACACGCGATTAAGTTATTTCCAATGATGACTGCATAGGTGTTGGCACGTTGGCAGTACAAAACTTGATATCTCCAAGTGGCAATTGATTATCATAACTCCCAGTGTGTGGTTAATTATTGCTTCATGGGAGTTCCTCCCGCCTCGATTTTTTTGCCACGCCTCATGGTTATAAGCATTAGATAATCAATAAAAGGAGCTACAAGTAAAGTAATGATCCGCCAACAATGCTTATATTGCAAGTTTTTAATTTTTTTACTTTTGCACCATTTTTTTTAACGCAAAATAGAGCGCGCGAAAAAAAATCTGATGTGAATAACAACCTAGAGTCAAATACAGCTGTACACAAAGAAAACAATGGAAAACAACAGCATTCAAAGGTACATATGATCCCGTAGTATGCCGTAGTACCTCTATTTTATGATTCGTTATGTTAAGTGCCAATAGCACCACGACGCGTAAATTTTATGAACTACATACATCTGATCCCGACATAAACTTTTCAAACGATCAACAGCTGATGTTTGTTTAACATATGATGTACCTATATAAATAAATATTAAATGCAAAAATCGGAATGAAGTTTTTACTCAATGTAAGTGATGTATTAAATTATGCGGGAGTGGGTAGTAGAAAACTTATTGAAGGAGAAAATATTGTGAATTCCAATCATTTAATGTTTTGCGTTATAACAAATAAATGTGAAGAAGAAAGAACTTTAATTTTTTTATGTGTGAAATCAAGTGACTTATTTAGTTCACCACATGAAATTAAAGTGATTATCACTAAAAAAGAGATAAATATATAAAAATAGACTATGAGTTTTAATAGCACAAATTTAATTTAACTTATTAAACAAACTGAACTACTTTTATCAGGATTCGATTTAATTTGTAAAATGTCTACGCCGCAGCGCTACTGTGACTTAACATGATGAATATATGTCATTCCGAGTCTCATTTGTCCCTAGAAAGTAGAAACTGGTCCGACGACACGAAAAACATTGAACACCCATAAGACTTAATAGGCACTTGTCAAGTTTTGAACTATTATGTTTTATTTATTATTATTATATTATTTTTATTTATTTATTTATTATTAAGTATCCCGTGTTAGCGTTTGATTGTAGATTACAAAAATGAAAAAAAATCGATTTTGAAAAAAAGTCGCTTATTAACTTTTGAACTTCCATGCTTCAATTGTTAAAAGCAATTCACTTTTTTTAAGTTTACTTTACAATAGTTTCTTATCGGCATTCTACTTTCAGAAATAAAGTGTACATGCTACCTTGTGAAGGGCCTTATCCTCAATTTTTTGAAGAAGAATATCCGAGAATTTTTGTTTCCAGTCTAGGAGATATAAAATATTTGCAGAGACTTGAAGAACAAGAGCAGATTTTTGAAGAATCTCGGCTTGAAGCGATGCAAATTGCTGAAGAAAAGAGAATCCAAACTGAAGCCAAGAAATTTTTAGAGCAAATTCATCGTCAAAGGCTAAAAGGTAAAATTTCTATCAAATCCTTTCCTTTTCTTATTCAAATATATTTATTTCTAATATTGGTGGGTTTCTTACAGAAGTAGAAAAATGTATAGAAAAACAAGTGAGAAATAAGCAATGGAAATTAAACAGCTCAATAGCGAATATCCAACGAGAAATTAAAGTAAATAAATCCTCTCCACCCCAAGATCCCGAAATGAATTATAGAAAATGTGCATTAGAAATGGAGATAAGTAATGAAGAAAACTGTGAGGAATTGCGATATCAAGTTGAGCGATTAGAATCTCAGGTACATAATTTATTAGGCACTTTGAAATACAGTTCTTCTGGAAATATTTATAATAAAGCCGCCGATAATATAATAAATGCACATATTTAAATTCATAATACTATTTAATAAGAAATATAACTAGTGTCAATAATCAATAAATAGATAGCGTAAAATAGTCGTTTGTTGAACCAGATAAATATTTTCTATTTCATTATGGTTCTATCGAACTTCTATGAATCATTAAGAACAAAATGGATAAATGTGCGATATAAAACGGTACCTGAACTGTGTAAAATGCACTTTATTGAAAGTAAATTGTACATATATACAGAATATAAAAATATACTTTTTCATACTAATGTTGTACTTGGAATGTTATACATATAAATCATATTGGCACAAGTTAATAATCAGTTTCGCCCCTTTAAAAAACTGAATTCAAATGTAAAATCATTCATATTGAACAAAAGAATGTACAGGTACGTCTAACTTTGAACGACCATTCAAGGATGTTAGCTCAATTACGGCGAGACACTCGACAACTGTGGCTCCTGTTTTTTTCAGCAATTTAATTGCACTAGCCATTGTACCTGGAATTGAAAATTGAATTTTCAAAATACTTATTATATGCATTAAATTTTGATTTAGACTTTTTAAAACTATCACCTCCAGTTGCTAGCAAGTCATCAACAATTAGCACTCTTTTCCCACAACTAAGATTGTCTGTTTGAATTTCGAGTACATCCTAAAAAAATGATACGAAAATCATTTTAAATTATTAAGCAACAAATATGAATTCTTGTATTACGATAAACATAAATTACGAACTCGAAAAAAAAATTAAAACTACCTCTCCATATTCCAGGGTGTAACTCTCTTGTAGAACTTTACCAGGAAGCTTCCCTTTCTTTCTGATAGGTAAGAATGGTTTTCCTTGATCTAAACTAATTAATGGTCCAATTAAAAATCCTCTAGAGTCCAAACCAACTACGACATCAACTTCCAGGGAGGAGACGTGATGAATAATCAAATCTTTTAAAGCTCTCAAAGCAGTTACATCTTGGAAGATTCCAAATATGTCACTGAAGATTGAAAAATAATAAGTTTTATAATTATGCATTTTATTTTATAATCTAAGCATCGGTGGATAAAATATATTAATGTACAAATTTATTTTACCGAAACACAATGCCTGCACTAGGAAAGTTTGGATATGTCCTAATTGCGCTTTTAACAATTTTTAATAATTCAACTTTATCCATGATTACTGTAAAATAAGTATTTAATAAATTATTATTCCATTGATATTAGAGAAATATAAATCAATTAATAGTTATCATCTTAAATACTTTTTCTAAGCCTTAAATTAATATATACACAAACGTTTATAAATACTTTTCTTCCGGTTTTGAAGTTGGGGTTTGAAAAAACAATGCAAAACGATGAATTATGATTAGTGTCACCAGCCCTGTGCATCTCTCCACATTTATGATTTTTAACGTAACCCCCTTAGTGTCCCGAGTTGTGTTAGTTCCTATTTTATCCACCGGCGCTAGTTGTCACATCACTTCCAGTTTTTCCATCGCTGGCAATGGGGCAGGATTATTTTTTAAAAATTTTTTATGGTTTATTTAATCAACAAAATGATTTTTATGCGAAAAAAAATTGAAATGAAAAGGATATTGTTAGTGTAATATTTCAAAACAATTTTGCAAAAGATTATATGATTACTAAAGGTAAAATATGAATTTAAAGGTCATGACATAATTCTTGGCGAAAACAAATATATTTTTTAGATTTTAATTTTAATAACAAATTTATATGATTTGATATTTAAAATTAATTTCTAAAAACTCAAATAACAATATAATAAGAAAATGTAAAAATAATTTCCTTAAAAAAGATATTAAGGACGTTCTCTTGAAAATCACTTTTCTTTAGATTTCTTTCAGACTTCGTAAATAAGTACTTTTTACCATGATCTGCAAAGCGGTAAAAAGATTATCATCAAGACCGGTACTTAAAATCGAGAAATTAAGCTCTAAAGTTGACTCTCTTAACACGTGTTAGATAGGCGTAGTTCAGTTTCGCGATACCTTCCTTTACATTAAAAGCACAATTTTCTTTAGATTTTTTTGGAAAACTAGTATGTTATACTAGAGATTATAAGGAATCGTATGCCATCATAAAAAATACGTGTACCGGCACTACTTTTAACGATATACGTTGTTGAAACTCGCAGTTGCACAAATTCTTAGCTGGCTTGCTGAAGCAAATATGGTGACTTGGCAACACCACATCAACAGCGAGCGCGTACGCTTACATTTGACATTGCTTCCAGAGCTTTGTTTTTACGAGCAGCTGATTTTTGTGAAATAAAAAATGCATTTTTGTTGAGAAATTTATTAGACATCTTATTAGTATTTACAAACTGTCTCTAAACTCATAATATAATCTCTCTCACACCATATGCTTTCGACTCGATATGAGAAAGACAGGAAAGCGGTGTTGCCAAATCGCACAAATCGACGCAGAAGACAAATTTTGTTACTTTTGCGCATAAACGGTGCTCAACTCATTCGGTTAGAAAGCTTAACAGTAATCCTACTACCTATGATAGAGTAGGATGAGCACATCTACGGACAAGAGAACGTCCTTAATTATACACATATTCATTTCGAACTTACCATATTTATCATTGGAATATTTGAAAAAATTTAATTTAACAATAAGTAAAAATAATGTACCCAATTATTAATACTTTTGAAATGTGTATATTTTGTAGAACAGAACAAATATATTTGCAACGAGCTTACCTTTCTGAGAGTGAAAGCCTAGTAAGAAATATTGCTTTTAGATACAAATAAGCCTAAGATTTTGTGTTTTTGTATAAATATTATAAATATTATATCTTCTATTTTTTCAACACTTAAAACGCTTAAAACCTGCAATATATATATATATACATAGAATATATAAATATCTTAAAAGCTCTAATACATGTTAAAGATTTAAAAAAATAATTCAACATTAAGAAATTAAAGAATTAAGTCTTCGTGAGATTTGCTAGTTTTTTTTTTGCTTCTATTATCGTTCTTCTCTTCAGCCATATTATGTTTAGTATACTGCCGCATTCGTGTTTCTAAGTACTTTTGGATTATATGGGCTAAGACCTCTCTGCTGTGTTCATCGCAAGGAAATTTAAAAATTCTTTTCTTCGATAACTCAGACAAAATGAGATCGAAGACGTTGGTAGATCGACAGTGTTTAGCAAACATTTTCTCCAAAATTTCTATAACACTGAAAATAGATGAATTGAGATGAATAAGGCCCTCAGCGTTGATAAATCTAGCCTCAGGCCAATTCATGGAAATTGATGATTCAATATCATTCACCCCTTCAGCTGAACTTAAGAAAGCGTGCCTACAAGTTGAGCAGTTTGAATGCTGTAGGTATTTTGCACACACTGTTCCAGCAGTATAATACATTATACATTTAATATCAGGTGGTGAACTATAGTTATGATCTACTGAATTGATAACGTCGCTAAAGTCTGAATCTTCGTCTGAAATTGCGATGTTTAATCTCGCCTTAATTTCTTCATGAGCACTTGATTTTTTGGAGGAATTCATTTCTTTCAGCATGGATATTCATATCAAGGATTTAGGAGGTTCGTCATAAAGAGGTGTACAATTTCCAAATTTTGGAGGTTTCAGAAGACTATATGCTGCTAGGATTTTATATATTTGCAAAAAGGTAGGAGTTGCTGGATGATTGTTAGTGCCGCCAACTAAACGTACAGTCCCAAAAAATCTCTGCCAGTGAACAAAAAGAAAAGAAGTTGTAAAAAGTAATTTTGAGTAAATACATTAAAAACTGATTTCAATTTCATTCAGAAACACATTTTGCTAAATTATTGTAACGAAAACAGATAGAACAGCATTGTTGTAAAATAACAGAAAATGATTAATTAATTTAACTGACAGCGTAATAATTCAACGAAACTTTCTGGATGTTTAATTGATCTGAAAAGTAGGGATATGTGCGAACAATGATTTTATTTATTATTTTGTTTATTATTGTAATTATTAATGGAACAGGACTTGTATCGACCCTTAGTATTAATATTCAAATATTGTTGATGTTCTTAGTTGGCTTTAGGGTCCAGGAAAAAATGTAACTCAAAGTTTCATATTTTCAAACGTTTCGACTCAGATTGGAGTCCTCATCAGTGAGAATTTAATTCTATAAAAATACAAAAGGAAGAGACTTAAAAAAATTGCACGTGTGACCGATGAACATTGTAATAAGAAATGTTATATAGAATTGCGAGTGTAAAATATAAAATTGGTCTAAATAACTAAATTTGCAAAAAAAATTGAAACTATAACAAACCAAAAAATTTCTGTAAAAATACTAGGAGGAGAACATTAAAGGAATTGCACGTGTGACGGATAAACATTATGGAAAAATGATATAAATGATATATAAATGTGAAAGTGTAAAATTAATCTAAATAACTAAATTTGCAAAAAAATTGAAAAATGTAACCAAAAAAAATTTTTTCTGTAAAAATACGAAGTGAAGAAACTTAAAGTTTAAGCGTGTGATGGGTAAACATTATGGTAAAAACGGTCTAGATGAATTGAACATGTGGAAATATAAAATTGGTCTAAATAACCAAATTTACAAGAAAATAAACCTTAGCAAAGATTTTTTGAGTAAAAATTACTAAGGGGAGGGACTTAAAAATATAGAACGTGTGACGGATAAAAATTGTGGTAAAAACCGATATAAACGAATTGTACATGTGATATACTATAAGAAATTGGTCTAAAACTAAATTTACAGATAATATTGAAAAACTGTGCAAGAAAATGTTTTCTAACAAATCCAAAAAAAATTTGCACTTGTGACGGATAACCAATGTAAAAAACCAATATAAATCTATTGCACATGTAAAAACTGTAAAATGTAAAAAATTTGTTCTTAAAAACTAAATTCAATAAAATAAAAACAAGGACCAAAAATTCTAACAAAATTGTGAACTATCCGAATAAAATATGTCTGACAAAATTGTGAAAAAACAAAATAAAATATCACCAAAAAAAAGGAAACTAACCTGTTATTTGTTTAAGTGAAAAACGATATTAATGAAAAACTTTAAGTTTCTTCACTTCGTATTTTTACAGAAAAAATTTTTTTTGGTTACATTTTTCAATTTTTTTGCAAATTTAGTTATTTAGATTAATTTTACACTTTCACATTTATATATCGTTTATATCATTTTTCCATAATGTTTATCCGTCACACGTGCAATTCCTTTAATGTTCTCCTCCTAGTATTTTTACAGAAATTTTTTGGTTTGTTATAGTTTCAATTTTTTTTGCAAATTTAGTTATTTAGACCAATTTTATATTTTACACTCGCAATTCTATATAACATTTCTTATTACAATGTTCATCGGTCACACGTGCAATTTTTTTAAGTCTCTTCCTTTTGTATTTTTATAGAATTAAATTCTCACTGATGAGGACTCCAATCTGAGTCGAAACGTTTGAAAATATGAAACTTTGAGTTACATTTTTTCCTGGACCCTAAAGCCAACTAAGAACATCAACAATATTTGAATATTGTAATTATTCAATATTTAAAGAGCGTCATTTTTTCCACAGAAAGATTTTCAAATACTTTAAATATTGAATTTATTTGCATTATTTGCGATATAAGAGTTTGAAATTGTCTACGAGGACACCTGTCGACAACGTATCCTATCTGATACGCGACTAGTGATCCTCCGATAATGTAGGCAGTGACAAAAATTTCAAACTCAACTAATTAATTTGAAACTATTTAATTGTAATTATTATTGATTTTTTTCTTTTAAGAATTCTTTATTTATTACTCTTGCATGTAGTTTAAAAATTAAGGTGTTGAATTAGTCACTACTTTAGTTTGACATTTAAAACTTCTTGTTGGTGATACTCTGGCGATTTTTAATTAAGTGATTTGCTGCTTGTGAAGTACTTTCGTACCTGATGTTTTGTACTATTTAGTGATAATCTTCTATATTATTACTTAGGTCTTTATAGAATTAGATTCTATTATTTTATAACATAGCAGTCACAGCATGTACATACTTAATTTCCACGTAATATCTACATCCAGTATTAATTATATTTCAGGGTTTGTTTCTTTTCCAGTTTTATTATTTTCTAATAAATTTAAATGCTCGCAAACGACCAAAATACAATAGTTTATCATTTTTGTATATATTCAAAATTATTTCTATTACTTCTTTCAGTTGGAGCAAATTATTACTCCTGAGAAATTTCAACGTATGATGAAACACGCCAACAAGATCGAGTAATTCAACTTTTTTCTAAACAGAAGGGGATGGAGCTTTTTTCTAGTTTTCAAAACCGTTAATATACAGGTACATAAGGGTTGAATTATGAAACGCGAATTAATTTATACTAAAAATAGTTATTATATGTGACTATTATTAATAGTTCACGTTCAGAACGTGAGATAATTTATACACTACTCCAAGGTACGTTTACTTGTTGAATTCTGTAATCTATATTTGATAAATTTATAATAAATTTATATTTAATTATAGTTAAGAAATAAATACATATGCCCATTTAAATATATAAAACATTATATACCATAATAATAAATATTACCGAGTTATATTTTAGCATTATTTAATGAATTTCATTTCATTAGTTTAATTATGGATACTATCAATACTAATACCGGTAAAAAAGCATGGATTTCATATCATGAAGAAGTTAGTTGCGGACAGCCCTGTCCAGCCCTGTCCAGCCCTGTCCAACTAAAAACAAAAAGGGCGGTTCCTCAGTGATTCACAGTGATTATAGTTTGATGTGCGAAGTTCTCTCACCAGAGCGCGTTGCACGCGTCACGCTTTACAAAAGCATTATACAAATAGACAAATATTTAAAAAAAATTTAAATAATTACGTTTCTGAACAATATGAAATGAAAAAATGTTCCTAAAATGATTCTAGGACATAAAATACACATTTTCCATAAATCAATTAATAGAAAATAAAAAAAGAACACATTAAACTTCGTGAAATATATACTGTGGATACGCAGGAAGAATTCTTGAGACCCTGAACAAAAATTTTTTTTATGTTATTCCCATATAACTGAAAATATATTTAAAAATAAATAAAAAGCTTAAGCTTCTAAGTAGAAGTATTTTCCATTTTTATTTTCCAGCTTCAAACGAATGAAATATATACTCAATTAAAAATTTGTAAATGTAACAAAAAATATTCATTACTATAAAATTTGCTATACATATTTTTAACATGTACAGATCGATGATGACTAGTTAAGTGTTGCAAAGCTTGGCTGCTTTTTTTTCAAGACGCTAAATTTTTAAATTTCAACCTTTTCCTGTCACACGAATTGTCTGATCCGTACTTGAAGATAAAATTGAATTATATATGCTAACATCTCCACAGCTTCATTGGCATGTTTTTTGCATTGAAAACTAAATTTTGTTTCAGATGAAATTTAATCGTCTAGAATTAGATCAAAAGAATTGCTAGACCGGCAATGTTTGTTAAATAGATATTCAACAACTATGATAAGCTTGTATAACTTAACATTTGGATGTATGAAATCTTTATTTATTTTTGCAAATCTACTCAAACTTTCAGGTAACTGATCACAAGAAAAAGATATCGTATCTAGATTAATTTCAGAAGTAGTCAAAAATGCATTTAAGCATGTCGAACACTGAGTGTGCTGTTTAATGTAAGCAGTTATACGATCAGTTGTGTAAAAAATCAAACAATCTTTAACAGCTGATAAAGCATAATCGTGCGCTACTGCATCTACAAAATCACTAAAATCAGTGTCTTCACAATCGATTATTGCTTTCAACTTTTCTCGAATTTCTTGAATTGCGCTTTTACTATTCGACTGATGTAATTCTTTAAATTTTGAAATTGTTATTAAGAGCTGTGGAGGGTTGCCATCGAAAGTACCACACTCAGAAAAAATATTTGATTGAATCAAAAAAATTATTTGTATAAAACACTTTCTTTGATGTATAGAAATGTTTTGTTTTAATGAAACAAAATTTTTTTGATTCAAGCAAAATATCTTTGGATCAAATAAATATTGGTTCGAATCAAATAAATTTGTGCCTTGAATCAAACAAATTATATCTTTGACCATATATCAATGCATTAATTTCTTTGTTTTGAAGAAAAATTAATTTGATTCAAACAAATATTTATTTGGTTCAACGATATTTTGTTTGAATAAAACAAATTTTATTTCATTTAAACAAATCATTTCTTTAAATCAAAGAAAGTTGTTCAAACTAATCATTTTATTTGATTCAATCAAATCTTTTTTCTGAGTGTACAATTTCCAAGCTTTGGAGGTTTTAAGATGCTATAAAGACAGATAATATCTTGTATATTTGCAAGAAGGTAGGTGTACAAGGATAATCGTTTGTTCCTCCAAAAGGAAAGGAACTCAAAATTAATGAAACTTTTATGCAGTATTGATAATATTGGATTCGAAATCTCATACTGAATAAAATATTTTTATCTTGTTCAGTTAAATTTTTTAAAATTAAGGAAACTTAAGAAATACTAAATGGATTTTAAATGCAACATCAACGACACTATATTTCTTATACAAATCTATTTTGTAAAAAAATATAAAAGTGCTTTCTCCGATATTTAATTTAAATTTATATTATATATATTATATATTTATTTAAATTGTTATTTAATTACACTTTTTCAGAAAATCACCCGTTCAACACAATGCTTTTGTAGAGCGTGACGCGTGCAACGCGCTCTGGTGAGAAAACATTGCACATAGAAACTATAATCACTAAGGGAAGCAAGTTCTCGCCGTTGCAGGCAGGGAGTCGGATAGGGCTGGTTGCGGAGTAAGGCCCAAACTTGTGATGGTGAGTAAGGTTACAAAGTCGATATTGTTCTCTATAGGGATGCAATAATTGCTTTTTTAAAAGAAATTTACAATGCTCAGAGAAATTAAAATTAAAAGAAATTATCGCTCTTAATATATATAATAATTTATTAGAGAATGTAAATGATCATGCCCTAGCGGACCCGGTTGAGAGAAAAGTCATAGAATACTCTGACCGTTCTCTGACTGTGCTCTGACCATTCTTTGACCTCGCATTATTATGGCTAAGAACGATAAAAAAAAACATTTAAAACATTGCAATTATGATTCCGTGGCAAAACTTGGAATAGAAAGCGTAGGAATAAATACAATAATTTTATTTTTCAGCGATAAAAACTAGGAAAACATCATGTCCCAATACCGGACTACCTTAAGCCCAAAAGGAGTATTTCAAATCGACACTTTCATACTTTATTTTTTTAAAGTAATTTGTTCATCTATTTTTTCCTGACTCTCGACGCCATATTTAGTTGGCCTAATTGAATTTCCAAAACCGCCCAACGGTTCTGAAATCTAGATAAAATTTGCTAAATTTTTAACCGAAAAACGCTTTTTTCATGTCAAATCAATTTTGGACAGTAGGTCGTGTCCGGTTGAGGAAGAATGCCCCATAGATATACTCAAGTGTACTTTGATATGTTCAGCAGCATTTACCCAGGTAGAAATGTCTTAAGTTTCACTTATCAGTTGATTAGTAAATAGTAAGTCAAACCTAGTAAAAAAATATTCGTAAGGGACTTACTAGTTATTTGTAAGTTTAACTATTACAAGCTAAACTGGAGTAAAACTTGTCCGGTTTCCCCCGTGATTAACTTTTGAATATTTCTTGTAAGTAATTGTTGAGGCATTTGTAAGCGATAACTTGGAATCATTTCATTTAATGTGTAAATACTAAAAATACAAGTTAAATGTCAGCATAAAATTTAGTCCGTTAGTGAGGTGTTGGAAAAAAAATTTTGCATATGGAAGAATGGACCGAAAAAGGGAAGGAAACAGAAACCGAGTGAAGAGGTTTCGTAAACGGAGAAAAATTAACCAAAAGTATCAGTATGAGTCCGGTAAGTATTCATCGCAATAGGTCTATATACTATAGGTTATGATATTAGTTTTTCAATAAAATTCTCAATTTCCTTGTTTTGTTTCTTGGACAAAATGTTGCACAATCATATCACGTAAAATTTTTGTTTAATACTTTCTTACTTAATCTATAATTCCTCGGGATCCCGCATAAGTTTTCGTTGCCTGGTTTTCAAAAACCTTTTTTTATTCTCATTTTTGGTGTTAGGTTCTTATATAACGTTTTTTATGGCAGATGGATCAACTGATGCGGCAGAATTTTTTGGAATCGACGTTCAAGGCCCATCAACATCAAATTTTATTATTCGAAATCTTCACTGACATTAAAGTACATATGTCAGATTTCGATACCTGAGAAAGAACTGTCTATTTTCTCAAAAATAACTAGAGAGTGCCTCAACAATACTTGAAAAGTTTAGACTCACTAATAACTTAAATGGCGTAGCATTACATTTCTTTTGAATAACTTACAATTTTTCCTCAAGAGGGCCTCACTAGTTGAAAAGGAAAACTTACGAGTATCTCAAATAAAACTTTTGAAAATTTCTACTTGGGTACCAGTTGCGTAGTTATCAAATGTGTATTCTTTTGTTAAAATTTTTAATTGTACTCAACAATTCTCAAAGTAAATATTGAAAGCAGTAAACAGGTTTTGAAAAATATAATCTCAAATATACCTATATATACACATACTTTAACATTTTTTTTATTATTAATTTTTTTTTCATATAGATTCTTGCGTGATATAGATTTAATCTGAATATGGTTTATATATTTTCTCTCAAATTTATTTATTTTTTTAACTTTCCATTTTTTTACGCAATATTGTTTTTTATCATATATTGTATTTGTAACATTTTATATTTACATTTGTCTATTTATTACGAATATATATATATATATAATTACAGAGTTAATTATATTATTAATCCTAAATTACGATATCGTATACGACGTTATATACGACGTCATGTACGATGTCGTTTCGATGTCATTTACGACATCGTATACAATGTCGTATTTTACGAACTTGCTACTTTTCTTAAGTATCACATGCCCTTAAAAAATTAAATAAAATAATACACGTTTGATAACTACGCAACTGGTGAATGTTACTGAATATGTCGAAATACACTTGAGTATATCCATATATACTACTGTGGGCAAAAACTAAGGTGAATTTTTAATTTAAACTTCGCGGGCTGACCGATTCGGGCAAACTCTTTTATTTTTATGTTGGCCCTACTGTTACTGACATCCGTGCCAAATTTCATGTCAATATCATCATTTGTTACATAGTTACGCATGTGTTTTCTAAACGACTAAAAGTGATTTTTTCGATTTTTAAAATGTCTGAATTTGTTATGCAAAGAAGTGCCATTAAATATTGTTTGCAGAATGAAATTTCAGTTGCGGAAACGTTCAGAATGTTGCAGAAGGCCTTCGGTGATTTGACCATGTCGCAGAAAACTGTTTATAAGTGGTACAAAGACTTCAAAGAAGGCAGAGAACGTGTCTATAACTTGGAACGCCCCGGACGATCGTCGACATCAACTGACGAGCAACACGTCAATCAAATCAAAGAATTAGTGCACAAAAATCGTCGATTGACAATTAGAGACCTTGCTGACACTATTGGCATTTCAATAGGATCACTCAACACCGTTTCAAAAGATATTTTGTGCAGACAACTTGTGGTTTTTGCATCACGATAATGCGCCGTCTCACACTGCACTCGTTCTTCGTGACCATTTCGCCAAAAACTCGACGCATATCGTTCCACAACCACCATATTCGCCTTATTTGGCTCCGCGTGACTTCTGGCTATTCCCCAAACTCAAAAGATCATTCCGAGGACACCGTTTTGACACAATTGAAGAGATACAAGCCGAATTGAAGAAGGCTTTAAAGGCAATTCCGGAAATCGAATTTAACAAGTGTTTCGACGATTGGAAAAAACGTTGGCATAAGCGCATTATATCGGGAGGGGATTACCTTGATGGGGATGAAATTGCTTTGGATAAATAAATAAATTCCAAATTTCACAAAACGATAATAAAATCACTTTTTTGCACAAATTAAAATTAATTTTAAGCCATGAAGTGTTTAAAACATTCGACCTGCTTGCATTAATTCGCGACACTAGCACACCCAATATTTCAGGGATTTCAGGGTGCCGTCCTATGGATCATTTTGCTTTGCGTCATAACGAGAGTAACAAGATAAAAGTGTACTTGTGCCTCTTACTATTGTTATGACGCTAAGCAAAACGCATTCATGGAACGGCACCCTCAGATCCCAATACTTTTTAATGAAAACCTACTTCTTACCATGAATAATTTCTCAATAATTGATATAAAAAATCCGATCTTATTTTAAAATGTTTATATACTTTAGTCCTTGTAGATCATTACCTTTTTTACGGAAAAAATTATTTTACCACTGTTGAACGTTATATTCCGCAAAAAACCAAAAACCGGATTTTCTTTTATCAACAGTTTAAGAGCATGTGATACTTTACCATGAAAGCAATTAAGTTTTCAACGGTTTTTTTCCAATTTTTAATTTCTTAACAAGAAAATAGTGTTCAGACGTTTGTGTTCCTCTTATTTTCGTCTGTGTAGTATTATTTTTCTTAAAAAGTAAAAACTGTGAAAAATAAACTGTGGAAAATAAATAATAAGGAAAATCCTTATTTAAGTATATAAGCATTTTTAAATAAGGTCGAATTTTTTATATCAATTATTAAGAAAGTATTCGTAGTAAGAAGTGGGTTTTCATTAAAAAGTATTAAGATCTGAGGGTGCCGTTCCATAATGCGTTTTGCTTAGCGCCATAACAATAGTAGAAGAGGCAGAAGTATGCCTTTAAGTGCATGTGATACTTATAGGGGACTAGCAAATTTGATTGATTTTAGGTTTCTACATGTTTGTGTCCAAAGTGCATAAAATTTTGTTTCTAAAATTTCGGAAACGTTAGAGAAGATAAAAACGGGTGTAGATAGATTACTTTTGGTTTCAAAATTGAAAAAAAAGTTGAATTTTAGAAAACTATTTTGGAAACTTTGTTTTCATTATCAAAACCAAAATTATTCTATGTCCGTTTTTATTTTTTCTACCATTCCTTAAATTTTAGAAACAACATTTTATGTATTTTGGACATAATTGTATAATGGACATCAATTCTTTTTATTTTATATATAAATTAATGTCGAAAATTATTTATAAAAAACATTCCCTACATTAGTATGTTTTAAGCTGCAGGATTATTTATGAGGAAAGTTCCCTGAATGCTGTAGCAGATAATTACAGGAACATTTCTGAAAAATGTTCTCTAAATGTTGTCGAGAAATGTTCCAAGAACCTTCTCTGAATGTTCCTGTGGAAGGTTCTCTCAATATTCCTTTCGAACGTTCCATTGAAACATTCAGAGAACATTGCTTTGAGACGATAAAAAAACCCAGACATTTTCATAGCTCTAGGAACTTTACATGGGAACGTTCAGGGAAGGTATTGTGCTATGGGAGCATGTAGAAACTGGACAAAATTGTTCATATGAACTTGATACTTTTCTCAAGTATCACATGCCCTTAAGGCCGTATAATAGGCTCTGGCGTCACCAATCATATACGACATTATGATTAAAATAATACTTTTATCCAATTTTACGGTGAAGACATGTAACATTTTTCTGCATTGCTGTCTTCTCTGGAAAATTTGTTAAAATTATTATTTAATTAATTTAGCAGTCGTATATACAGGGTGATCCGACAATAGTCATAAAGTTTTGAATGTCAAGTTCTTTGTTAAAAACCAAACAAGATATCATATTGACAAAATGTTGTGCCAAAAATAGTTTTTAAACTATTTAGCATTGCAATTGGCCAATATAAAGTCAATATTTCCGCGAGCCCATAAGCTTCCTGCGCGAATATTTTACCAAGATTAACTTCAGATCAGTAGAAAAATATTCTCAGCTAGACAAGAGACAAACTGTTAACGAAGCAACATGAAGTTGGAAACATTATAGTAAACAAATTTTTAATTGTAAGTACCACTAATTAAATCTTAAAAGGCGTTATTTTTGTTCCTAATGTATGAAAAATCCAAACTCATGAAAAATTCAGTAATTTTTGTAATTCGTATTTAAATCGTGGGAAGCTCAATGAACAATTGACGGCGATATGTTTTCCAACTTCATGTTGGTTCAGTAACAGTTTGTCTTTTATCTGGTTGAGAATATTGGTAAAAAATTCGCACAGGAAGCTTATGGGCGCGCGGAAATACTGACTTTCTATTGGCCAATTGTAATGCTCAATAGTTTGAAAACTATTTTTGGCACAAAATTTTGTCAATATGATTTCTTGTTTGGTTTTTAACAAAGAATTTTACATTCAAAACTTTATGACTATTGGTGGATCACCCTGTATAATTGGTGATAACAGACCTGGCCACACGGCCTTTAACATAAAAGTGTCTGTCAAAACGATCTTCTATTGTTTGACGCATACAGGTACTTAAACGCATGTATTTGCACTTACGCTTTCTTTCTATGGGTACTTGACTCACTTGACTCTCGCGTTCCTACTGATATAATAATACCGAAAAAAATTGATCATTTTCAGTTCATTTAGAAAGAATTGAAGAGTATTCAGAAAAATTTCGTCAAAATGTTAGATTAAACTTTTTTAATTTCATATCTTATTCCATGTGTTTTAAAAATAGACAATTTAGAATTCGTATGCATTGAATAAATACACTAATCATATTAAAATAATAACTCTTCAAAATATTCCAATGCAAGTGTTCTTGTTGGATACACTCACTTTTAAGTTTCATTCGTTACCTGCTTCAATTTAATATTTTATCATTTACATAGTTTACACGAATTATTTAAATATTTACGTTAAAAGGTAAGAAGAGGTTAACTGAAATTAATTGAAATGTTTAAATGTAATCGAATTCCGTCCGTGAATTTGCAATCGTTTTCAATGTCATGCTAAAAAAGACGCTATAAAATGTATCATTAGTTTGGAATAACTTAAAATTGTGAAAAATCAAAGTCCTTCGGAATCCCTATGAAAATATATCTGCTTCTTACTATCAAATCTAAAATATTCAGTTTCAAATTTATGTTTTCTCAAATATTATCTATCGCAACTAGCGGCCAGTGTGTCCAGATTTGACACGCGAACGTTACGCACACTTTTAAAGCTGCTGTGTTTTCTGCTAATTCACTGGTAGGGCCGGCTATTATAACAATATGTTAATTTATATTAATTTGTGCAAGAAAAAATGATTTTGTTTTCGAATTCGGATCAGGATAGACTTTATATTGCGGTAACGGCTGTACATATTTTATCGTGAAGTTTCTTAAAATTTCTACATGATTTAAAAATCCCATGGAGTCTATTCTGTATATCTTTTTTTGGTAAGTTGGTACGTGGGTAGGCTCGTCGTAGTAATGCTCCATTGTAGTTGATTTCCTGAATCGGTATGGAATGATTATATTATAATTTATTGTACTGGTCGGGAGGTCTATATCCGCATTTAAAACATTTTTTAAAGCTTTTTGTAGAGGAAGATGATGTAGTATGATTATTATTTTATTTTATTTTATATGAATCTGTAATTTTATCACGATTGTTATTTGAAGTAATAGGTTTTGTTATTTGGCTACTCGTTGAAGGTTTTGGATCGTTTATAGATGATTCTTGAATTGTTACATGCAAATTTTCTAGTGAGTTTATCAAACTTAGTTCACATTTCTCGTCTTTTTGCGAAAGAGAATTAATAACTTTTATGGCAGCAAAATCCTTAGCTGTTTCTATCGAGTTTGCTATTCCTATTTGTTTTATGTTGTTAATGAAACAAATTGCTATGTATGTTGAGTCTTTTGATGAGGTTTTTTTTCCTAATACTGTATATTTTGGATACTCAAATTTACTTTGAGTGCAAAGTTCGTTTAATTTTTTGCAATTTTTACTAATAGAATTTGGTTGGACGTTTTGATTTGTTTCCTTTGATTCATTAATTAAGGCATTACCGGGGGTGTTAGTTTAAATTTGCTGGTTTTACTCATAGATGTCGCTAGAGATATGTATACATTTCTATGATTTGGCATCTATGTCATATTTTTCTATGGAAAATAACCTTCAAAAATACACAATTACATCCTGCCAAAATAATAGCATCATAGTTGTTTACCTCAGTGAATATGTCGAGTTTCGTTCCAAGTAAATCGCATTTGCGACATTCGTTGCTTTTCTTATTTCATCAAAAGAAAAAAGCAGTTGAAGCTCATCGATTGCTGGTAGAAACTTATGGTGAACATGCTCCAGTGATTAGAACATGTGAGACATGGTTTCGTCAATTTAAAAGTGGATATTTCGATTTAACAGACAATGATCATCCTGGTGCAGCGAAAAAGTTCCAAGACGAGGAATTGCAAGCGTTATTGGATGAAGACCCAACCCAATCGCAACAACACTTGGCACAAACACTAAATGTGACCCGAGGAGCAATTTGCCAACGTTTAAAAGCCATGGGGAAAATCCAAAAGTATGGAAAATTGGTACCACACCAACTGAACGATAGACAAATGGAAAATCGAAAAACCATTTGTGAAATACTGCTTCAACGGTTCGAAAGGAAATCTTTTCTGCATCGAATTGTCACGGGGGTCGAAAATTGGATTTATTTCGAGAACCCGAAGCGGAAAAAATCATGGCTTTCACCTGGTGAGGTCGGCCCATCGACTCCAAGGCCAAATCGCTTTGGCCGTAAGACAATGCTCTGTGTTTGATGGGACCAGTGTGGTGTGGTTTACTTCGAGTTATTAAAACCTGGTGAGACGGTGAATACGGATCGCTACCGACAACAAATTATCAATTTGAATTATGCGTTGATCGAAAAAAAGCCGGAATGGGCCTGAAGACATGGCAAAATTACCCTACAACATGACAACGCACCAGTGTGCTCAGATCAGACACGCGAACCATGCGCACACAATTACAGGCTACGTCCGTGTAAAAAAAGTAGGAGCTGTAAGTTTGGTTGCGCGCGCAACCGACTTCTCCTCTTCTGAATTCGAAAACACGGAGATGCTCGAAAATCTCCGGAAAACTTCGACTCTCTCCTTATTTCGTCTATATATAGCATATACCAACTAAAGTAAAAGCAAGCGTTCCCTAACTTTCTGAGTTTCTGCGATTTCTACGATTCGATGTCTCGTGCATCTCGTCGTCTGCTCGCCCAGCTACTTCTGTTTACAAAATTTGACAGCTAACAAATTTTGTAAAAAATCTTAAATAATGTTGATGACGTGACATAAATTTTATGAATTTCAGGAAATGTTAAATAATTCTTTCAAGTGTGTGATCTGCAAGGACTATTTATTCGATACTATTTGTTTGTAGAATTTAAATGCAGAATTTGAGGTTAGGTTCATAACCTGTTGTATTCAAGTAGTTTTATTTTCTAACTTTCGTTGATTTCACTCAAATAATTTTGAATATTGTAAATTCAGAATGTTAATTAATTGTATTTTTGTGTAAATTTTTAAAATAATAATTTTTAATTGATAAATTCTGTGATAATTACCTTTCTTGTAATTATATTTTCTGAGAATATAAAAATACTGCATTTCTGGTAATTCATCCTCATATATTTGTTTTCTTGGTCTACCTCTCTTTCTTTTTGTTTGAGAGGGAATATTTTTCAAATTTGTAATTATAATTATAATTAATAATCATAATTCTTCACTAAGAAATTCCTGAAAATATTCTGGAATTTCTCAGTCAATATTTAATACATGGGCTTCTGAAATTTCGCTAAAATGATCTACGTCGTCTGGTACGATTTCTGGATTCAAGTTGCTTCGTTTTGAAGGTCTTACCTCATTTTTAGAGTTTTCTTGTTTATTTCTTGTAAAAGTTTTCTTGGAAAACATTTTTTCTTGAGAAGTCATAAAAGTATCATTGGCATCGGCTCCTAAATTTTTTGATTTCTCTTTGTTATCATCAATAGGGTTTCTTGAGAGAGCTTCTGCATTTACATTCATTTTTCCTGCTTTGTAAATTACATCAAAATCATATTCTGCGAGTTTCAATTTCCAACGTGAAACTCGTGAACAAGGGTCTTTAGAATTTTGAAACCAAACTAGAAGTTTCTGATCAGTCACTAAAGTAAATTTTCTCCCATGCAAATAAGGACGGAAATGAGTGACACAAAATATTATTGCAAGTGCTTCTATCTCATATGTATCATATTTTTTCTCAGTTTCACTTAGACTACGTGAAGCATATGCTATTGGCTTATCTTTACCTATTTTACCTTGTGATAAAATACCTCCTATTACAAATCCTAAGGCATCTGTTGTGAGTATAAAAGGTTGAGAAAAATCTGGTCGTTGTAAAAGTGGTTCTTCACAAAATTTTGCTTTTAAAATATTGAAAGATGCTTTTTGTTTTTCTGTCCACTTAAAAGGTATATCTTTTTTCAGAAGTTGATTTAAAGGACTTGCAATTTTTGAAAATCCATCAATAAATAAAGCCTAAAAATTGTTTAACATTTTTCTGTGTTTTTGGGACTGGAAAGTTTTTTACAGCTATTATCTTTTTTGTATCTGGACGTACTCCATTTTTATCAATTATATGACCTAAATATCCTACTTCGGGTCGTAAAAATTCGCATTTGTCTGGTTGTAAGTGAAGATTTGCTTTTCTAAGTCTTTCTGCTAAATTGTTAAATTTAATTTCGTGCTCTTCTAGAGTATTTGCATATATAATGTGAAGTTGCAATTTCTATAAGCTTAGGCAACTCACTCTTCGGTGTTACGCCTTCGAGCAAACTCGGGATCAGCAGGTAAGGTGACCCGTTTCTCCTAGAGGGTTCGATACTCCACCAAAAAGAAAATTTGGGTCGGAATGTAAGTTTACCTTTCGCCCCCAATGAGTTCGATATTTAATAAAAATTATACCGTGGGCGCCAGACCTTGCTTGGGTCAACTCTCAAATCCCTCATAAGCAAACAACCACAAAAATAGAATATTATAACCCCCAAATTAAATAGTTCGAACCGAATCTTAGTCCTTAGCCCGTAACACCGGAACCCACGTGCCACAATAGACTAAGCTAGCTGAGCCCCCATCTACTGGGTCGATGGTAGAGCGTGTGGTTCGTTCGAACTTACTGAAATCAGTCTACAAAAGTAAATGAGTACAACCAGTAATTAAAATGGGAAAACTTTGTACAACTTTATTCTACGGTCTACACAAATGGATAACAAATTTTTGATGCCCGACAACATTCGCAAACACTAAGCGTAACTCTACGACCTAACCTAAATCAGCATGACCCACACCACGTAACAATAATTTTCGCGACGGCCTACGACAATTTTGATCTCACTTATATATCCCCCTTACATTCACGCCGTTTTTCTCCGAACACTTTAATTTTGTGGCGTTGGAGAGGATCGGTAAGCCTCCCCAGCTCAGATTCAGTCAATTTAGCGCACAAGTAGGAGATAAACACTACAGAATTCTTACACACAAATCACAAGTCTACATAACCAAACATTTTTCATAGAAGGAATCCGTTACTCAGTGTGGTACGGTCGGGGAGCTCGTAATCAAACACGTGGCTGACTCTTGGTCGCCATTAACCTAAAAGTTTGCCCCTAGCGAACCAACCTCGTCACGAGATTCTTACCTTAACTATCTTTCCGTCGCTTGTCAAATTTCCACACTTGTTCAACAGTATGCACGGATTGCCTTAATCGATGATATGGTCCTTATTTTATCTTTCAATTCAATCCAAATTTGAACCAGTCCAACAGTATTCACTCTCTACCTCTTCGCTCTCGCAACCACTCGCAACACTTAACAGAATGAATCGTCTCCTCTTCCGGCACTCATTCCCAACGCACCCTTCAGCCGCATCCTCATGTCTACTGTGGGCGCATCTTATCTACCGCTCTTCTCCCATTGGTCGATCATTCTTTATCCACTTATAATTATTTATTATTCCGCATTAGAGTAGACGCTGTCCTCATCCGCTACTATTAGGAGTCTTGGGCAACGCTACACTCTTGCTTTACGTACTTCAACGTAAATACGACGTTATTTCACACTCAGTGATCCCGTCTCTTTCTAACCAGGGTTGTGTCTCTTTTCAACCAATGGCAAAACTAATGCGCCTGCCTACATTTTATCAGGCCGCGTCCAATAAATAAACTTGGTGTTTGTCTGCCGCGACAACATCTCCACTGGTATTCAAAACTTGCTTCGACCTCGTGGTCAGTAGTATTGCAGTAAAACGGGGCTGTGCATCCACTTTTATCCTCATCCGCTATGTCAGAGATGAGTTGGGAGATTGCTAAAGTAATGGAATAAGAGAATTTCACAAAAGTGGGCTGATAAACGCGCCCTCTGAACGCGTTGCGCAAAAGGTGTACTTTGCGCGTCGGTAAATAATGAAAGTTAGAAATTGCAGAAATGATTTACCATCAGAATTTCTATTGAGATAACCAAGTTAACGACACAGGCCATGTGGTAGGGATATACTGTAAGTTAGGTTGGTCTTGGACGAAAGAAATATATGGGAATCATCGGGAAATTGATGAAACAAAATTTTCTAGCGTAAAAGTAAGTCATAAATTTATTAATAATTATATTTTTCAAGTGCAAAATTAATTTCCGCCTATTTTGAGTACCTACTTGTCGCTTGTCATTCTTTTAATTTTTTAATATAAAATAAAATGTCATAAATTTGTAGGTTATCATGACCGTTTGTTTTGAAGGATTTGAAGAATGTATCGATAAGCATGTTCTCGTTTTCAACACATTCTTCAAATCCTTCACAACAAACGGTCATCATAACCTACAAATTTATGACATTTTATTTTATATTAAAAAATTAAAAGAATGACAAGCGACAAGTAGGTACTCAAAATAGGCGGAAATTAATTTTGCACTTCAAAAAAATAATTATTAATAAATTTATGACTTACTTTTACGCTAGAAAATTTTGTTTCATCAATTTCCCAATGATTACCATATATTTCTTTCGTCCAAGACCAACCTAACTTACAGTATATCCCTACCACATGGCCTGTGACGTCACCTTGGTGATCACACTGGAGGGGCAGCAGCGCGCGCTGCCCTTGTGTCTTCCTCGTCGCTCTTGCAAGCGAGAACGGCTCGTCCCACTTCTCCTTATTCTCCTCGCTTCCTCCATGCAATGCTATTTTTAGATTTCACGCTTTCGGTTATCGAGTCGGAATTGAGAATTGTGTATTTATTTCTGGCGAAACCGTGGAAAAGAGGCGCGAAGCATACGATAATTTCAAATTTACGAAATATGTTATTTAAGAAACAACACTTTTTTTCCGATATTTTGGAAAAAATCTGAAATATCGTGTAAAATTTTATAAGCATTTGACCACTTCAAAAATAAACTTCAAGATTAAAATTGACATTCTCAGTTTTATGTTAGAAATATTTTCATCTCACATTTTTGTAGCGTAAGCACAGACTCTACATTAAAAAAATGAAATGGTCTATGGAAAGGAAAAATTTTCTAACAGATGTGGATAAATTAAAAAGCTAAAATATGTGTTCATTAATATCTTCATATGAACATGTAAATATTTATCGATATTAAGTTTTACATAAAAATTTTTGTCCGAAGTGTTCAAATCTTTTTTTACAATATGACAAGATCATATGGACGTGTTCAATTTTTTTAATGAAATGTTTTGTAATTTTTAATTTGTCTGTTCTTCTGAAATCGGAGGAAGATTTGAACAGTAAACAACAAACTTTCCAATGGAATTCAAGGTCAATAAATGCTTAAAGTTTTATATTAAAATTTTAATTACAAAATTTTGAAGCTTTGTAACTATAACATTTTTTGGAATTTACATCTTCTACATGACAATTTGTATATATATATAAATTACCATCGGAAATTACAGGTTGACCTGGAGTTTCAACTTTCGTTAAAGTGATTTATTTTATAGAAAGATATTACAAAAGAAATTTCAATTCAGATCTCTTTGAAGGAAATAAATAAGTATGTAAAAAAATTAAAATTTTAAAAGATTTTTTTTATTCTGTTGTAACACATGTTACAAAAAGTCGTGTAATTTTAAAAATGTGTATCCCCATACCATTGAAATCTTAAAGTGTGCTGTTCGATAAAATATTAGATATAATATATTTTACTTTTGAATAATCAAACCTGATATTTATACTTATATATTGAAATTTTCATTTAAAATATGTTATGTATTCTGAAGGTTTTTTCAGAAAATCAGCCTTAAAGAACACATTCTTATCATGACACTTGCGCTTCGCGCTCGATTTTCTGTATACATTTCTGTAACTTTATAATAATTTACAAGATTACAAAAAATCTATTTTCTTCCAAATATTTAAAAAAGAAAGAGAATTCATAGACTCTTTTTGAGGAAATGATTTTTTGCATTATCGCTTATTTTGTATCTCACATATTTTGGTTCAAAAATGGAATTTTTTATTTTCAATAGTGTTTTTTTAAAACCAAAACATAAAATATACATCATGTCAAAAAATGTCCTACTGAGAATTTGTAGACCTCATTTAGGCAAATAATTTTCCATCTCAACGTTTTTTTCGTATGTCGCATATTTTGTTCAAATAATGGAATTTTTTAATTTTAATCGTATTTTTTAAAATTAAAATGAAAAATACACGTTTTATCAGAAACTATATCTGAAAATATTTGTATATATTATTGAAACGAACAATTTTCCATTCTTACGTTTTTTTCGTATTTCACATATTTTAGTTAAAAAATTGAATTTCGTATTTTCAATGGTATTTTTTTTTTTTAATTAAAAAGAAAAATATACATCTTATGAGAAAATGTTGCAGTTCAAACTTCTATAGATCTTTATATCATATAGGTTTGGTTTCGTCGATCTTGCGGTCAATAAAACAACATTCTATAAAAAACTCGTTCATTATATTTGGTCAAAAATTCTCCTATGTTTCAACCTCACTGCGAGTCTTTTTCAAGGAATATATATGTCACTAAAAATTGAACAAATCAATTTACAATCAAATTTCTTTTTCCAAAGAGAACTATTTTATGTTGTGTTGATATAATAAATAAGTACTTACATAAATTACAAATAAACGAAAGCACACATGAAGATTCAGTCTTATTCTTGAAAATGTCATTAAAATTAAAGTCTCAAAGATTGAGGGCTTCAATAATTTAAAATTACATTATAATACGGTGTGTAAGTACAATCCGATGAAGCAACGCAAACTGTAGGATAGAGATACGAAGATACGATAAATTGGATTAAATTCACCAATGAAAAGTGTGCTAAAGCTTGAGAACATAAACTTGAAAATCATATGTTAAATAATTCCATGGCAAATTCGATTAATATTCATAATTTCAGCCTTAAAATTGATTGAAATATTAATATTTTTATTGTTATAAATTGATTCAATAATTTCTCTTTAATGTTGTGTTACACAGAGAGAAATTTTAGGTTTCACTGACCAAAGTTTTTTTGTTAAAATCGTCTTTACAAAAATGTTAAAGTTCTCATGACAATCATGGTAGTGGCTGTCATACATTGGAAAAGTGTTTACTCCAACTGCAAGGAACGTTACTGAGACCACGATTCTGGTACTTGAAATACCATAGCGCTGCGGTTATAGGAACCAAAGTCCATCGTAGAGCCGCGCATAGAGTTTAGTTAAAATGACTAAGTCTACGGACAATAAATACCCAGCCAAAATTATTTTTGAGGTTATAGGTATGGTTCTCTTAGTTATCAAAATACGAATTCAATTTGATTAGAAAAAATAAAGTTTCACCGAAAAGATCTAAGAAAAATAATCCGGTATAATGATATTTATGATAACTTTCGTCGATTAAGTTAAAAAATTGTCACTTTTTTCATCACCATAAACTTTTTTTGACTGACTATAGTTTTGACAAAATACGACGATACAGCAACATTGGAACGCATTGCATTGTCCCCGAACAAAATCGTTTATCATTTAGAAAGAATTGTCAAACTATATTTATAATAGAATTATTTACCTGATAATGCTTGGCACGGAGAAATATAGTCCAGTAATCGAGAACGAGAATTGGCAGGATTCAACTTAGGTTGCATATCTTTTTGGAAATAACTACTTATCTCCAGTGCAGTGCAAGTTAAATTGTGTGACTATTACAAGATTTAATAGTTGTCACGACAGGCTTACCTCGTTGTAAAAAATGAAAGGTATACTTGATTTGTCTAGCGCAACAGCGAACGCTGCGGTTGTAGTAACCAAAGAAGCTTGGCAGTACACATAAAGAAAATGTATGTGTACTAACCGTTGGGGTACGTATAAAGCTCATTCTAATCATCAACTTTGGTCACAACAACCGAATACACAAAAAAGTCCAAATTACTGTCATGATAACTATAAAAGTAGTAGCTTCTCTCAACTTTTTTGGTCAAGGCAACTACTGTACAAAAAATTTATGTGCTATGTGCACAGGAACCAAAGCCGATTTCTCTCAGTGTACGTCAGAAACGTAACATTTCTCTTCTTAAAAGATCTCCTTGTTTTATTTCAGGATCAGAAGGATCCTCTCTAAGGGATGAGGAATAGTCAGTGATTGAGAAGGGTTAGGTATATAAAATATATTTAATGACAATTGAAGTTATATAAGGTAAGCACCATGGAAATGTAAATATAGAATCGTAATTAGAAATACTCCTTTAGTTATCCTGAGTTTGAATTGATTGATGATCAATTGAGTCCAGTAAGCGAATGTGGTCAGTTGAGTGTAACTTGTAATCTTCAGATAGTTGCTGCTGTATAGTAATTTCGTAATCTAGACAGTTGATCTAGTTGATTCTTCGATCCCAGTTTCGAGAGAATTTGGAAGGCGATTCCCCTTCACTTTCTAATGTCGTTGAACTCAGCGCCGAGTTAGAATTCGGGTTGAGTAGCGGTAGAAATCTGGAGAAGCTGGACTGACTGGATTGCACTCGCGGTATAGATTCGATGGCACTGGACTGGACTCGCGTTGGTCACATTGTAGAAATCGGACGTTGACTAACTAACTGAACTCGCGGTGTAGAGATGATGGTACTGGACTGACTTCTCTTGGAACTTTTGCTTTTTATAGAACTTTGAAAGGTCAGGTATGACGAGTAACATGCTATGACCAGTCGCATGTTATTACAAGTCACATGCTATTACAAGTCGCATGTTGTAACGGTAGTGTGTTGGTATTGTAGGGCTTCATTCGCTTTCTCTCTGGGTCAGTCGATTTGTTATCATGTGTGGGTATTATAATGACACATGGTAATTTCATATTGATCATCCTATTGATCTGTAGATTTGTCTATAACTTGCGTCGATAAAATCACACTCGCTTTAATGCTGTCTTGATTCCTTTATTGGTTTCTTAATCTGCTTGTTACTTGTGGCGGTAGAGTCGCGGGACGTGACACCTCCCCCCTTAATTCGAACGCGTGGAGTTAACGATCCGCGATCGAAACTTCGGTAGAAGAATACATTTTTAATCCAGGATGCTTACTCAATCAAGTACATATTTTTAGTTGAATTTAACAATTCATAACATAAAAAATTTCGTTTATACATAGGAATTTACATTTTAAATTATTGTTGCGAATTAAAAATTTATAACAAGTTTTACATAAATGCATAGTAATAACAGAGAATACAATTCTGGAAATATTACAATCATTGATTACATATGTTATAGTGGTAATTAGGTAATTTGATAATTTTTTCTTTGATTGCTAATAACTATTTAAACTTACAACATGATGATTGTTGATGAAAAGAAGATTAAAAATTGTAAAATTTTATCGATTAGATATAAAATATTAAGGAGTAATTTCCAAGAATTACGATCGTTAAATGTATACATTACTAAAAATAAAATCTAAAAAGCCTTATAAATTATTGATTATACATAAAAGAAATTGACATATATAATATTAATAGAGATTAAAAATAATATTAAGATCGTTGATTACATATATGAATTAATAGACGTTGTAACTTGGTACATTGAAGAGAAAAAACTTGGTTAAATCTAAAATTGATTTCTTCAAAACATGGCATTGCTATTGCTTATTATTACTTTTACATGTTTCTAAAAATTAATTTCATAAACTTCAATTTCATTGGTTTATTATTAAATGAATAAAATAATCATAAGAAAAACAATTTTACGTAATAACAGGGTAATAGATTTTCCTACAATTCTTGTACTTTTAATTGTTTTTCTAATCTTTCTTGTAAAATTAATAGAGTTATTTGTGCATGAAACATATGAAGAATAGTAAATATTCAATTTGCTATTGTTGCACATTAATTTCTATTGGAAAAGCAATTTTTACATTAACAATTTTGTAACGCCATCGCACAGTTTACATTTACAGACTCAATATTTGGAGAAACTGTTCTTCCAATAGGATGGGAATCAAGAAAAGTTCCCTTAATAGAAGAAAATCAAAACTGAAATTATATTTATGATGGCACCAATTATGAAGTGCTTATTTATTCTTGTCAGAAAAAGGCTTTTTTTTTCATCCAAAAAAGAAGAAAAATGCAAATATTTCTATATTTTTCTTTAAGTGATAAAATCAAATGTTGATTCGAATAAAAACTAGCATTTGTCTTACTAAAAAGGTTATTAGTTTGTTTTTTAAATATTCAAGGAACAAAAACAAAAATGATTGAATCAAATATAAAGAAAGTATTTATAAGAATTTTAAAGAGGTATAATTTTTGTGTGATGATATTAGATTTTTAGTTTGTGCTGAACAGAAGAGAAACTTGAAAAACTTTGATCAATTTGGCAAATACTTGCTGGTTTAAGAAGTTTAATTTGCTCTTGAAAAAAAAAGACCATGAAATATATTGAAATTTTTTCATTGCAATTTGAAGGTACAGTGAGCTTCTCCAATCTCTGAAATAGAAAAAATATGATTAGAATAAAATTTCAAAGTATCTTTTTGTTTAAAACATTTCCTGGTTTAGTTATTCTAAACGCTTTGGTTTTATTCAAAGTTTATATTATTTTAAGTTTGAATTCAAATTCAGTTAATCAATTTTGTATATTTATGTGCGATCTTTTTATTCGAATGACGTAATAAATTGCTTAAAAAATCTCTGCCTTGATCCGTTAGTACTCCTTTTGGCGATCCAAATATGCAAATAAATTTTTTCACGAACGCGTCTGCTATTGTACCAGCTTTATGATTAGGAAGGGGTATTGCTAGAGAGTATTTTGTAAAATTGTCTTGTATAGTAAGAATATATAGATTTCCAGACTTTGTTTCTGGTAGTGGACCAACAATATCCATTGATATTTTTTTCGAAGGCAGTAGTGGGTGTATCGGTAATAACCATAGGATTTTTGGTTTTAACCCGAACTAATTTTTTTATTTGGCATTGTAAACAGCCTTGAATATACTTTTGAATATCAACTTTCATATTTTCCCAAAAAAAATTTTGGCGAATTCGATTATAGGTCTTTGTGACACCTTTATGGCCTCCTAATGCCGAGGAGTGTGCTTCTTCAATTAATTGTGATCTTTGTTCTTTTGTTGGATATTGCGTTATGCCATTACAAACTATTATTTTCGTATGAGAATTTGCAAAAACTAAATCAAATATTAATTTTATTTCTTCCCAAGCTATATGGTTGACTTTTGAAGTCTTTGAAATACTAATTGATCGTAAATTCAATTTTTGAGATAATTCGTGTAATGAATAAATTGACAATTTTATATTATTTAAGGTTTCAGATAAATTGTCTTGAATTTCTCCTTCAATCGGAAGAGCAAAATGATAATAGCTTCCTTTTTTAATTTCTTTCGCTGTTCCCTTCTGTAAGTTTTTAAATTTTGGTAAAGTTCCACGTTTTTCTAGACTTTTTGATCCATTATCTCGAGGATTTCCATTTGTTGTAACAAAATATACATAATTATCTTTTCGCATCGTTAATTGATCTCGACATTCAACGATATTTTTATTCATTGAAATTTGCCTGGTGTATTTTGAGTTGAGTGGAGGGGGTTCTGGGGGTGGACGGTTTTCTTCGAATTCTGAAATATTATCATTTTCGAGATTTTCCCTGGTTTCTATTTGTCGATTTTTCTTTATTTCAGAATTTCGTTCATTAAAAGTGTCTTCGATATTTTCATTTTTAAAAATTTCTTCAATACAAGAGCTTTCAGAGCTCTCTTCATCTTCAGGTTCCATATCAATTACTTCGTCTTCAGAAGTAGAAAAATAATTTTCGCTTTTTTCCTCTTGAGGTATAATAAATTGTTTAGGCTTTTTGCCATTTTTATTTATTTTATTTTTTGCTTGGAATTCCTTTAAATAGTCTAAATATTCAGGATCAGAATCAGGATCAGAGTCCGAATCTGATTTTACTTTTGTTCGGCTTCCTTTTTGCACATTTATTTCTGGTAATTCATTTTCATATATTTGTTTTCTTGGTCTACCTCTCTTTCTTTTTGTTTGAGAGGGAATAATTTTTAAATTTGTAAGTAGATTTTTTCTTGGCCTACCTCGAGGTTTTTTTACAAGAGGTTTAGAAGAAAAATTTTCGTCTAATTCTTCTTGGATTTCATTTTGGTTTAAATTTTCTAGATTTTCATGCTGATTTGAATTTTTCATTTGTTCTTGTTTTTTCTTTTTACCCCTAGTAGTCATGGTTTTCCATGGCGAATTTCCATAATTTTTTCCAAGTATTGGACTTAAGAGTATAATAGTCGTAAACAGAAGCTTTGATGCTAAAAGTTTCAATAAACTTGTATATTTCATAAAATTGTTACAAATTTTATTAAATAATTCTTCATTGTGAGAAACATTAAAAGTTTCTAAAAACTTAGGATTGATATTTAATATTGGATCTTGTGATGATTCACTAAAGTCATTTATATCATCTTGGGTAAATATCGAAGTGAAATATTCTCTTTTGGAATTATTTCCTTTTTTGATATTATTTTCTTCGTTATTTTTCATAAAGGTATTCTCAAGATTCGTTTTTTCTTGAGATGTCATAAAGGTATCATCATCATCTTCGTGTAAATTTCTTGATATTTCTTCATTAATAATAGGGTTTCTTGAAAGAGCGTCTGCATTGACATTCATTTTTCCTGCTTTGTATACTACATCAAAATCATATTCTGCGAGTTTTAACCTCCAGCGCGAAATTCGTGAGCAAGGGTCCTTAGAATTTTGAAACCAAACTTATTATTACCAATTTACTAGGGTAAATTTTCTTCCATATAAATAAGGACGGAAATGCGTGACACAAAGTATTATTGCAAGTGCTTCTTTTTCATATGTGTCATATTTTTTCTCAGTCTCACTTAAACTACGTGAAGCATATGCTATTGGCTTATCTTTGCCTATTTTGCCTCGTGATAATATACCTCCTATTGCGTATCCTGAGGCATCTGTTGTGAGAACAAAGGGGTGCGAAAAATCGGGTCGTTGTAAAAGTGGTTCTTCACATAATCTTGATCTTAAAATATCAAAAGCTGTTTGCTGTTTATCGGTCCATATGAAAGGGGTATCCTTTTTTAGAAGTTGATTAAGAGGATTGGCAATTTTTGAAAATCCTTCGATGAATCTACGATAATATCCTGCTAATCCTAAAAATTGTTTAACATTCTTTTGTGTTTTTGGAACTGGAAATTCTTTTACGGCTATTATTTTTTTGGGGTCTGGTCGAACTCCATTTTTATCAATTATATGACCTAAATATCCTATCTCAGGTCGTAGGAATTCACATTTGTCTGGTTGTAGATGAAGGTTTGCTTTTCGAAGACGTTGTATTAAATTATTGAATTTTTTCTCATTTTCTTCTAGTGTATCAGCAAATATGACTATGTCGTCAAGATATACAAAGAGTTCTGTCCCTATTAATCCAGTTAAAGTAATGTCCATTAACCTTTGAAATGTTGCAGGAGCGGTTTTTAAACCAAAGGGCATTCTATCAAATTCATAATGGCCATGAGGTGTAGAAAATGCAGTTTTATGAGAGTCTTTAGGGTCCATTTTTATACGGTGAAAACCAGTAGCTAAATCAAATACTGAAAAATATCTGGCAGATCCGAGTGAATCGAGTATATCATTTATGATAGGTAGTGGGTAAGAATCTCCGATTGTTTTTTCATTAAGTTTTCTGAAGTCTAGAACCATTCGCCATTTCATTTTACCTTTAGAGTCTGGTTTTTTAGGAACAATCCAAACTGGAGTGTTATACGGTGATTGTGAAAGTTTTATTATTTTATTTTTTAATAATTCGTCAACTTGTTTTGTAATTTCTTCTTTATGAACAGGGGGAAATCTATATTGCCTTGAAAAAATTGGAGAATCATCTGTAGTTAGAATTGAATGTTGCAAAACGTTAGTAGCTTCAAGTGGTTCTCCTGGGATTTGAAATCTGTCTGCACTGTTAATAATTAATCTCTCTACATGTTCGTATTCGTCTTGATTCGAATGATCCAAACGAAGAAGTTTTTTAATGTATTCTATTCTTTCTTCACCTGTTATGTTAAAAAATCTGCATGGATTGTTGAAAAAATTTTCGGTTTTTAAGAAGCTATTCAGTATTTGGTTAGATAAATCGTCATCACTTAAGTTTTTTAAATTGCTTGATTGACTTGTTACATTTTGAAAATCTCTTTCTTCAAGGTCTTCTAAAGTAATAGCTGGTATTGATATCGTTACTGAAATTTCGTTTGTATTTGCAAATTTGATATAAGCTTTACCGTTGCAATTTTTTACAATTGCGTTTCCTGCATAAATTCCTTCGCCAAAATGTAGTCGAGGTACGTAACCTTCGCTTTTGTCAGTATTTTCAATTGGAACATAAAATGTTGTTACAGTTCTAGCTGGAATTGTTAATATCTGTGTCGATTCAAATGGATACAATTTATTTTGTATTTCTAGACATTTTGATACATAATTTATATTGACTTTATTTTCTCGAAAAAATTCTGAACCTAGAACTCCGTCTTCATCTATTGGAACTTCATTAGGAATTATATTCAATATTGTTGGATATCCTATAATGTTTATTTGTATTTGTCCCATTGTAAAAAGTGGTAAATTATTTATTCCTGTAAGTTTTAACACTATTTTTTCATCTATTGGCAAATTAGGATTTACGGAATTTTGTTTAATCAAATTTCGACCAGCACCGGTATCTATCATCATGCGAGCAGGGCTTTGAAGACCTTCTGCGCATATCATTATCGATGGAATTATACTTGGTTTGGAAAACGCTTATCTTTATAGCCGGTTGATCATTAGAAGTGGATGCTTCTGGTTCTTGCCTTACGTTTTCCTCAGTGCATCCGTACTGGGGAGAGCGTTTGAGTTTTCCGAATTTTGCGATTGTTGTTTATTTAATCTAGCGTTACAATTTGTTATAATATGTCCTGGTTTTTTACAATAGTTGCATATAACTTCTGATTTTTGTGGATAATTTTGATTTGGTCTACTTAATTGCTGATTTCGCATTTCTCGTTGGCTATTTTGATTTAAAAATTGTCTGTGATTTGCATACCTATTGTGATCTAAATTTTCTTGTCTATTATCATTATTTCTGTTTTTCGAAAAATTATTATTATTGTAATTGTGGAATCTATTGCTGTTAGGATAATTATTTCTGTTACTTGAAAAGTTATTGTAATTGTTGTTCCTGTTCCATGAAAAATTTTTATTCGGATAGTTATTATTATCATAATTGTTATTTCTGTTTCCTAAAAAGTGGTTATTCCGGTAATTATTTCTTGCAGAATTATTGTAAATATTTTCTCGTCGTTGGTGATTATTACTAGGCTGTTGATTTTGCATAAAAAAATTAGGACTTTGTTTTCTAGATACTGCTTCTTGTGCTTTGGTTAAATGATAACAATTTTCAGCAACATGACCTGGTTTTTTACATATTATACAATTTATGTTGTTATCTCGTGCAAAATTGAACCGAGTTGTTTGATTATTTCTATTATTTATAGAATCATCCATTTTTAAATAATCTGAATTTTTATTTCTGCGTAGTGCAGATGATGCTGCCAAATCTCTTTCTACGTTGATTGTGTCATTGAAAACTTCTTTGAATGTTTCCTTTGTTTTTACTCGAATTTCTAATTCGGGGCGCAGACCGCGAATAAAGCATTGAATAACATCTTTTTGAAGGTTCTGTTTGAAGGTACTATCTACTTGTCCATTATTGTTGAGTCTATGAGCGTCTTCGATTCTGTCGGCAATCTCCTTAATTCTAGCTGCATAGGAAAGTACGTTCTCTTTTTCCCACATATAGGTATTCCCTAATTCTCCTTGTAACTGGTACACACTTTTTGCTGGGGCGTATACTCTTTTGAGTTTTTCAATTAATTCCTCCATATTATTATAAGTCGATCCAAAGATACATTTTCTCGCTTCTCCTGATAATTTACTTCTCAATAATCGTCCTGAATTTTCTTGAGCTGCGGGTGTTGGCAGCATTGCCTTTGCCTCATAACATCCTTCAATAAAATGTGATAATGGAATGTTACTTCCATCAAATAAGGGTACTACTTCTAACGCGTCGCGTAAGGATACTTGTTGATTATTAGGTAGGACCATTTCGTTGTTTCTAATTGGATTAACGTTTTCTGCAGGATTTTTGTGAACAATTTGTTCCATTTGTTCGTTGTCGGTACTATTATCGTCGCTATCGTTATTACTTAAAACTGTTTAACGTTTAAGAGAATTTTCTGATAAATTTATTTTAGTTCTTTCTTCGACTGTGTTTTTGGGAATTATCGTCGAACTAAGTAAACTTATATCTTCGTTGTCAATATAAGTAGTTTCGTTTTTTAATGTTTCGTCCTGATCAATTGATCCACAAATAATACTTGAATTAGTTTTTGAATTTGAATTAAGCCAATTATTCGAATGAGATAAATTGCTTGTTCCGGCAGTTTCGAATTGTTCAAACGTTAAGGTTTTCTCTAACGAAATATTATCTAATTGCAAACTGATACTTGTTTTATCCTTGTTAGAAATATTTTCAAAATTATCTTTAGTTACCTTTTCCTTTACAGTAACTGTCCTTTTTGGTTTAAGGGGACCAGTTTGATTTTGTGCCACAATTTTTGCAAGTTCAGTATTTTTCTTAACTTGACTGCGCGTAATAGGATTTTCTTGAATTTGTGATTTCCCTAATTCACTGGGATTGGGTCCCGACATAGGTTATTATACAATAAAATTTACTGATACGTACATGGAGACACTTTTAAAATTGCAACACATAAATATTAATTTGGATCAACAGAAAATTTTTTCAAATATCTTTCATTTTAAAATATTTTTGTAATCAATAAATGTGATTAATAATTTGTTATTAGAAAATATGAATTGTCTCAATGTTTCGAGTCAGGTAAATTTATAATCATCAATCAAAATTCTTAAAATAATATGCCTTAATTCTACCAATTTCCATGTGCTTACAGAAAAAATATTTATTTAGAATTTTTTTTGTTTCAATTTTATTCTTATTGAAACTAATTTTGTTCGTTGTCTTACCTGGGATACTTGATATGATTTTATTTTATATAATTGTCGAATGGTATAGGTCATAAATGGGTTTTAAATCATTGTTACACTCACAAAAGAAAATTTTTTTTGTTATATTTTTTTATTATACACACATAAACAAAATTATAAATTATACAGAATTTAATTAATGCAAGATTAGACAGGCATGACTCAAGCACAAAATCCTATGTAATCTCTGCACTTTCAGAAATTCCGATAATAAAATTTCAAATAAAATAAGTCTTTTCATCACTTAGGTTAGCCTCAAGGTCAAATCCCTGCGTGAATCAACAGAATTTATTTTATTTCAACACAGTTTGTACAAAATAACAAGAAATCATGAAATAAAACAATATTTCAAATAAAATAATTATTTAATCACTTAGGTTAGCCTCAAGGTCAGATCCCTTTGTGATTTGATAAGATTATTTTATTTTAACAAGATATGTGTATAAAATTTCTAATAAAATAAAATGATTATTTAATTACTCAAGTTAGCCTCAAGGTCAAGTCCTTTCGTGATTTTATGAAATTTATTTTATTTTAACCAATATGTGTGTAAAATCATATAAATTGTAATTGTAATTTATTAATGTTTGATTCCTATTAATTATAAAATTTCGATATCCCATTCACTGACTGTAATTTCCCGGCCGATGCACCAAAAAAAGAGATTGGGTATGTTACGTCAGAAACGTAACATTTCTCTTCTTAAAAGATCTCCTCGTTTTATGTCAGGATCAGAAGGATCCTCTCTAAGGGATGAGGAATAGTCAGTGATTGAGAAGGGTTAGGTATATAAAATATATTTAATGACAATTGAAATTATATCAGGTAAGCACCATGGAAATGTAAATATAGAATCGTAATTAGAAATACCCCTTTAGTTATCCTGAGTTTGAATTGATTGATGATCAATTGAGTCCAGTAAGCGAATGTGGTCAGTTGGGTGTAACTTGTAATCTTCAGATAGTTGCTGCTGTATAGTAATTTCGTAATCTAGACAGTTGATCTAGTTGATTCTTCGATCCCAGTTTCGAGAGAATTTGGAAGGCGATTCCCTTCACTTTCTAATGTCGTTGAACTCAGCGCCGAGTTAGAATTCGGGTTGAGTAGCGGTAGAAATCTGGAGAAGCTGGACTGACTGGATTGCACTCGCGGTATAGATTCGATGGCACTGGACTGGACTCGCGTTGGTCACATTGTGGAAATCGGACGTTGACTAACTAACTGAACTCGCGGTGTAGAGATGATGGTACTGGACTGACTTCTCTTGGAACTTTTGCTTTTTATAGAACTTTGAAAGGTCAGGTATGACGAGTAACATGCTATAACCAGTCGCATGTTATTACAAGTCACATGGTATTACAAGTCGCATGTTGTGACGGTAGTGTGTTGGTATTGTAGGGCTTCATTCACTTTCTCTCTGGGTCAGTCGATTTGTTATCATGTGTGGGTATTATAACGACACATGGTAATTTCATATTGATCATCCTATTGATCTGTAGATTTGTCTATAACTTGCGTCGATAAAATCACACTCGTTGTAATGCTGTCTTGATCCCTTTATTGGTTTCTTAATCTGCTTGTTACTTGTGGCGGTAGAGTCGCGGGACGTGACAGTTGTTTTATTGACCTTAAGACCGACGAAACCAAACCTATATGTTATAATAATATAACGGTCGAAGAAATGGCCATCCGTTCTTTATAAAGGAAAAAAAATAAACAAAAATTCTGGCCTGTTGTTTACAAATTTCTAAGTTTTTCGTTCATTTTATCCGGTTTTCTATATACAGTGAATTCTACATATTTTTTCCAATTCGTGTTGTTGCTTACTGGACTTCTTTATATTGAATTGCAAGCAATGAGATAAGTTTTTGAGTTTCATTATTATCCTTATTTTAACTATCTTCTACATTTTTATCTTTTACGAAAATTTTGAATTAATCTTTTAATTTATGACACTGAAGAGGGCCCCCGCATATGTAGCCGAAACGTTTGTCTTCTCTCTTTTTTTGCGTTTTTTATCGTAAGTAGCATTGATAATATTAATAGAAGAAAATAAAAAGAGGCTGACCCAATGCCAAAAAAAAATGAGAAATTAACAAAAATTCTGTGAATTTTGGGTCAATATAATAGCAGACATGTCATCAAGCAGGGACGGATCCAGGGGGGTTGTCCTGGGGGTCCGGACCCCCCCACCCCGAAATATCAGACTCTCTCAAATCTCACTAGCGAAAAAATTCGAGTTTGTCTAACACAATTCTAACGTCACGTTTTGTGAAAGCCAAAATATCTTTCATTTTTAAATTTTTCGATCGGACCCCCCCCCCCAAATTTTTTTTTTAGATCCGTCCTTGTCATCAAGCATGTCACTTTACAGTTATTACTCTTGTAGATCTTTATGTAGTAAACCACTTTTTATCATAACTTTTATTCGTATCTCGTATAATTTAACCGGAAAATGGATATTGACTTTCTTCAAGTTTTATTATACTGTGACTTTCTTAATTTTATTTTAATTGCAAAATATTATGAGGATAATTAGTAGAGCTTTACGAGAATTATCAGAAACAGGTCTTAAAATTTTTGATTTTTTCATAAAGTTTTTTTCAAAAACACAAAAAATGCTCCTATTTTGACAATTTTTGTCAGATGTAGCTGGTTAACGAACTTGTCCTTACTTTTTCAGCTGCGATAATGTATGCCAAAGCTCAATTCAATCCGACAATTTTTTTCTATCCAGAGTTATTGAGTATATGACCTATTACTACTGCAGACGGACAGACGGACAGACGGACAGACAGACAGACAGACATACACTTTCGTAAAAACCGTTTTTTCTGACTCAAGGGATCTCAAAACGTAAAGATTTGACGAAAATTCCGAAAATGATTTTTCACATAAAACCAAAACTTTAATTCTCATATGATGAGAATCTAAAAGACATCAAATTTAGATCATTCTTAATATTATTAATAACTCTAAAATTAATTAACATTGTGAAAAGTCTGTAGTCTCATTTCAAAGGTAAGTTTTCATAGTATTTTTCTAACTAATTAAGATGTTTTTGGAATTTTTCTGCTAGATTCTGCTCTAGAATCAAACATGGTAATGAAAAATCATCAAATTTCAAATGATGATTGTACTACATTCATTTGAAGAATTCAAAAAATCCAAACTATCAATATTTTGATAAAAATTTCTAAATTTATTAAAATATGATATACATCGATTTTTAAAAACTTCTTGAAGAAGCTACATATTTTAAAAATTGCATGACTTTTTTGAATTCTGTTCAACCTCAAGATAGAATCCAGGAAAGAATTTCTAAAAATATTTTGAAATTAAAATTTCTTTTGTAATATCTTTCTATAAAATAAAACACTTTGACGAAAGTTGAAACTCCAGGTCAATCTGTAATTTCCGATGGTAGTTTATATATATATATACGAATTGTCATGTAAAAGATGTTAAATTCCAAATAATTTTATTCAATGTATTTTATTTTTTAGTAAAGGTTTGTCGACTTAGCTTCATATCAAGAAAAGTTTGAGGTGTAAATTCACATATAATTTATGTATTTTTTTAAATCAGCAAACACTTCATTTACATTCATCTATTGAAATTGCCATATGTATAAGATGTTTCATACTTCAAAAAATTTAAGCTGTAAATTCATATTGCGAATTCAGATATAATTTATGTACTTTCTTCGTAGTTTATCTTCAAAAATTAGATCTTAGGTAAAAAAAGATAATTTTGCTTATAAATATAGAAAAATTATTATTGAAGAGATAATTTCAAAGAAAAGAGATTAATTTCCAAGAAAAATATTTGAAGCATTAGAAAAAATAAATTTAACAAATTTTATTTTTACCCCGACTTTTTTTCTTCGCGGAGAATAAAAAACTGTTGAATCAACAGATGTCATCTGCTGGAATAGGGACAGCAGATTTTTTTTGTAATATTTACAGATTTTTCTGTTGGATTCACAGATTATTTGTAAACTCAACAGATGAACCTGTAAAATCTACAGACATGTCTGTTAGAATTGCGGATTTCAAGAAAAAAGAGAAATCCGTAATTCTAACAGACATGTCTGTAGATTTTACAGGTTCATCTGTTGAGTTTACAAATAATCTGTGAATCCAACAGAAAAATCTGTAAATATTACAAAAAAAATCTGCTGTCCCTATTCCAGCAGATGACATCTGTTGATTCAACAGTTTTTTTTTCTCCGTGTTATCGCTTCATACCAAATTTTAAAAAAATGATGTGATTCAAATAAATCAAGAATCGTTTTTTCAGGCAAAAGTCCTAATACAACCTAGCCGTTTACACATTTCTAAAATGAATAAGTTTTTACAAAATTCAGTAATTTTTTTACAAGAATTTTGTTTTGGAAAAAAAATTATCTATTTTTGCCTGAAGTCTAATTTTTGTGGATGAACTACTTTAAATCAGCATACACTTCATTTACATTTATTTATCGAAATTTTCATACAGAAAGATATTACCTATTATGAAAATGTTCAAACCCTTCATTTTTGAAACTTGTATCTCATCTTGAATGATATCTTATTATAAAATATTCTCTACATAATTTTTAAAAAAATGCTGAAATCGATATTTTCTTTCGAATCTTTAAGCATTTATTGACTTTAAATTTCATTAAAAAATTATTTTTCAAGTATTTAAATCATCTTGAAATTTCACAAAATCTTTTAGATACTTATTTCAGATCAATATTTTTCAATGTATATAGAAAAAAAGTGTAATTTTCTTAATGTTATATTCCGTAATTTTGAATTCTGTGTCTATTTCGCGCCTCCTTTGCATGAAGTCGAGAAAAATACAATTTCTGATTTTAACTCGACAACTGAGATTGAGATAACCAAGTTGACGTCACAGGCCATGTGGTAGGGATAGACTGTAAGTTAGGTTGGTCTTGGACGAAAGAAATATATGGGAATCATTGGGAAATTGATGAAACAAAGTTTTCTAGCGTAAAAGTAAGTCATAAATTCATTAATAATTATATTTTCAAGTGCAAAATTAATTTCCGCCTATTTTGAATACCTACTTGTCGCTTGTCATTCTTTTAATATAAAATAAAATGTCATAAATTTGTAGGTTATGATGACCGTTTGTTTTGAAGGATTTGAAGAATGTGTTGAAAACGAGAACATGCTTATCGATACATTCTTCAAATCCTTCAAAACAAACGTTTATCATAACCTACAAATGTATGACATTTTATTTTATATTAAAAAATTAAAAGAATGACAAGCGACAAGTAGGTACTCAAAATAGGCGGAAATTAATTTTGCACTTGAAAAATATAATTATTAATAAATTTATGACTTACTTTTAAGCTAGAAACTTTTGTTTCATCAATTTCCCAATGATTACCATATATTTCTTTCGTCCAAGACCAACCTAACTTACAGTATATCCCTACCATATGGCCTGTGACGTCAACTTTGTTATCTCAACAGACAGCGTGAAATCGAAGCGAGTTAGTGGGGATACACTAACATGACGCGCTTCATTGTGTGTGCTCCCACATATTATTGTAGCAGTGCGGACCTTTAATTTTAGTTCGAAAAAGCCACGGAAAAAGCTTTACGCAATTCGGAGCGCTGCTAAAGTGATAAACAGTAGCTCTGTTTTACCCTTCAAGTAGTAGCATGAACCATTCATTTTAGTTCCCAAGAGCATTTCGCAATAGGGCGCGCTGCGGAAAATCACTCGAAATTAAATACATTACTTTAGCAATCTCCCAACTCATCTCTGGCTATGTCCAGGAGTCTTGGGTAATAGTGGGGCGGTGTGTGTGTCCCCATGTTGAAACATCTTCATGTTGGAACTGGAACCATTCCAACTGTTGACCAATGGGAGTGATATGAAAGAAGAATGGCGCTAATATGTCCAACAGCAATCTGAATTTGGTAGGTCTGGCGTACAATCCTCTTCGTCGCCCAATAAGAGAAGATACTGCAGGTGGAACTGGACTGTGGCCGAATCAAAGACTGCGCGGCGTCGGGCGAGCGTACGGCTCGGGCGAACGACAATTAAAGTGGGGCAGGTATCAATCCGTTGCGGCTTCCTTTCGTTGCATTTCCTACAGATGGCGCTGCGGTCGGGTCTGAAGTCTGATGGAGTCATAATTACTAACTGGCCATGGTTGCGTGTGGATCCTTTGGTATCGGCGCGTCAAGTCACTTAAGCTACATTTTATTTATTAACGGGTGACTCAGGGTTACATAACCTATTAAGTGCGAAATTTAAACCCTAAGATCAACAGTCTTCTTTCATTCGCTAAACTAGAAGTGACTCGACACAATTTCTTTAGATAATACGCGATACAGTTGGCGTTGTGAGTCGTAGAAATTCTACGACGTCACAATAACTATGTCATCGAGATATACAAAAAGTTCCGTTCCGATTAATCCAGTTAATGTAAAATCCATTAATCTCTGAAATGTGGCTGGTGCAGTTTTTAAACCGAAAGGCATTCTATCGAATTCGTAATGACCGTGAGGTGTAGAAAATGCGGTTATATGCGAGTCTTTTGGATCAGTTTTTATATGGTGAAAACCGGTAGCTAAATCAAACACTGAAAAATATTTTGCTGATCCTAGAGAATCAAGTATATCGTTTATATTAGGTAGAGGTTACGAATCACGAGTTGTTTTTTTATTTAATTTACGAAAATCAAGAACCATTCTCCATTTTATTTTTCCTTGAGAATCAGATTTTTTAGGAACTATCCACACTGGAGTGTTATATGGTGATTGTGAGGGCTTGATTATTTTATTTTTTAATAATTCATCGACTTGTCTTGTAATTTCTTACTTGTGAACTGGAGGAAATCTATATTGTCTTGAATAAATTGGAGCGTCATCTACAGTAGGAATTGAATGTTGTAATACATTATTAGCTTCAAGTGGTTCTCTTGGGATTTTAAATCTGTCTGCATTATTTTTAATTAATTTTTCTACATGTTCATATTCATCTTGATTTAAATGCTCTAATCGAAAAAAGTTTTTAATATATTGTACTCTGTCTTCGTCTATTACATTATAGATTTTGCATGAGTTAATTAGAGAATTGTCAGTTCTTAAAAAGTTATTTAATATTTTACTTGTTAAATCTCCGTTATTTGTTTGTTTGAAATTATTTAAATATTCAATTTGTTTATAACATTCTTGTTCTTCAAAGTCTTCTAAATTAACTATTGGGACTGATAATGTTATTGGTATTTCATTTGTATTTACAAATTTTAAATAAGCTTTTGCTTTGTGATTTTTTACTCCTGCGTGTCCTACGTAAACGCCATCTTGGACATGTAATCGAGGTACATACCCTTCACTTTTTTCAGTATTTTTTGTATTAACATAAAATGTTGTAACTGTTCGAGCTAGAATAGTAAATGTATTGGTAGATTTAAAAGGGTAATAATGATTCTCAATTTCTAAGCATTTTGAAGTATAGTTTATATTTACACTATTATCTTGAAAAAAATCTGATCCTAATACTCCATCTCTTCTACCGGGACTTCATTGGGAATAATGTTAAATATCGTTGGACAACCGAAAATGTTTATTTTTACCTGTTGTAACATCCCTACTTTCCCCCTTGCTGCCAGACGCTTCAGCCAGCCAGGGTTCGGTAGGAGTTGGGGAGTAGGTGATGAAATGAATCGAGTCTGGATAGATTTATATATAAAGATAACAAAATATTTATTCAGAAAAATAATAATATTAAAAGGTACAGATAAGATGGTGTGTTCGTGTGAGTGTAAATATAATAGGTTAAGTGTGCCGGTGTCAGAGTGCGTGAACGAGTGGAATGTGTGTGTGTGTGTAACATTATTGTTATTATTGTAAAAATCTCTGGGAAAATTATTAGTTTTGTTGTATCTTTGATGTAAAAAATTATTATTATTGTTTCTATAATTATTATTTCTATTTTGCAAATTATTATTGTTATTGTTATTAAAATTGTAATTTTTAATTCTTACAAAATTGTTATTCGGAAAATTATTCTAATTGTTTCTGGAAATATTATTATTATTACTTCTTTGACCATTTAAATTATTATTTTCCTTTGCTTCCTTAAGTGTTCTCCAAAGGTGAGACTGCAATGCGATTACCACAGGTGTGACTGCGACGGAGTGAATATCCGAAGGTGTGACAAGGACCCAACAACTATTCTCCCTTTTTGGCACTGAGTCTAAGATCCCTTCAAGGATAGTAAAACGGACCACGGTAAATTTATGACTCTCAGGTCTTGACACTGTCAAACTGCACGGTACAATTATCTCACGCTGAGAATCCTTTTTAGTTTTTTAGAAAATGCCGCACTTAAATTCTGCTCACAAGACTAGTTTTCCCTTGGCGGCGTGTCCTTTTTATATTATATTTTTTGGTGACGTCACGCATTGCGCAGTCTCCCGCAGCGTGTGACGTAGTTATACCTCTCTTTTCAATAGGTGGTTTTCTCTCTCTTTTAGTAATTTCCCCAGATTTTTCTCTAGACCTAGCCCGTGCCTATAGTACATCCAAATACATCGCGGGACGAGACGATATTAATAGAAATCAATAGAATTAATTAATTATCATTATTAATAATACATATAATATAATACAGTTATTAATTAATATTTAATAAACATTTTTATTATAACTACGTATGAAGTTTAATCAAACTAAAGTTTGAAATGTACTTTAAAAAATTGCAATATCATCAAAAACTATCTTGTGTAAAAACATTTAAAAGAAGGTTCATTTATTTTCTGTGTTGTATTATTTTCCAGAACAGAGGTGGCGGGTGTAAAACTGTGACCTTTGGATTTTTCCACAATAAACGATTTGAAGACCGATAGCTGTGAATTTCGATGGTTACATTGTAAAAAGTGTTTTAAGTTATAAACCGTCCGAAGGGCTTTTCGTCATTCAACGATGAACCACGGGAATATTTAATCCTAAGCAGATGCAAAGCGTGCACAGACTTTAACAATAAAGTAAATTTTCCCAGCCACCTCAATTACCACGGAATCCTATTCAATATTCACATTTTAATTTGTTCAAACTTGTTGCATTTCTATGAGGTCTTATTTAATGTTCATTCGAAGATCAATTATAAAGCTGGCCACTTTGAGCGAGCATGGCTTGAAATAACTGCTGAAAGAGGTCTATAGACGGGCATCTTCGGATTGTGTGAAGGATGCCCTATAAACGGGTCTATCCCAGGTTGAAAGCGGGGGGCGCTATAGACGCGTCTATCCCCATGCATGGAGAAGGCTGTACACAGTGATTGAATGGTTGGAACGTCATCGTAAAAAGCTCCTTTCATTACAGTTTTTAGTTTTGGGAACAGAAAATAGTCACACGGTGATAGATCAGGCGAATACGCAGGGTAGTCCATGACACAAATCTGTTTTTTCATCAAAAATTCGCTGACTTCTTACAGTGAAATTTGAATCGATGGCGATTATTTTACGTACTTTTTCTACTAACCCAGCACGATTTGAAGCTTCTGGTCGTCCAGGTCTTTGATCATCATTTAAATCGTCACGGCCATTTTTACAGTCTGTTCAACAAGAGCGAGTCCTCGATTTTTCGAAAACTATTAGAGATTTTAAAACGTTTTTTTTTTTAAATAAAAGTACTCTCGAAGGAACACGGCGCTACTACCTAATAGCAGTGTGTCCAGATTTGACACGCGAACGTTACGCTCGCAACGCCAACAGCAGTACGTGCGTGAGAATGGTTCCGCGCGCAGCTTAATGTGTCTGCTGTTCGCAGTGGTTCTCTGAGATTTCTCTGGTTTTCTCTCCTTGACAAGGAGCCCTCAACCAGAGAAAACTCAGAAAACCACTGCGTACAGGAGACACACTATCCTGCGCGCGCAACCATTCTCACGTACGTACTGCTGTTGGCGTTGTGTGCGTAACGTTCGCGTGTCAAATCTGGACACACTGCCTAATAGATAGTCCAGTCCCCATCGTTGTCCAGAATTGCCTGGCACCTTTTCGGCATGCTTTCCACTAATTTTTCAGCGCAGTCCGTTGGTAATTCTTGCCAAATCTTCCTGATTTTTCGCGAGAGCTGTTTCAGGGTGAACACACGTTTTCCAGCAAGCTTTCTCTTCAAAACACTCCAGACATTTTCGATTGGATTCGCATCGGGGGACTGTGATGGCCAGTCCAAAGTTGTGATGCCATTTTCTGTTTTCCAGGCGCTGCAGAGACGGCTTTGATGTTACGGGTCGTTATCTTCTTGTAAGATCCAATCGGCTGTATCGGCTCCAAACATCTCTGTAGCAGACCTTAGAAGACCACGCTCATATATTTGGATCATTTTCTGAGCATTCAAGTTCTCGTTGAAGAGCTCTAAACACCCAAAACCTCGTTGTTGCTCGCGATTTGCCTCTTTCAGGCAGATCGTCGACTGTTTTATTGGCTTTATAACGTTCAACCCACTTCTTCACTAACGATTTCGCCTTTTTGATGTATAGTTTTCGAAAAATCGAGAACTCGCTCTTGTTGAACAGACTGTAAATCGTGTAAACCACGTATAAACTTGAGTACGACTCATGCAATCATCACCATAAACTTTTTTCATCAATTTGTGTGTCTCCGCGAATTTTTTCTCAAGTTTAACACAAAATTTTTTATTTGCTCTTTTTTCCATTTTTGTTTTGTAACATTAGCACACTTTTCCTATTATTGAAATGTCTGTAACTTTCACATCTGTCATCCGATTTACATAAATTTAGGTGCGTTTGAAAGAGGATGAATGTATCTTTTCAATGCTGCAAATTTTCAATAAATAGCGATGCAGTTTGTATGATTTAAATATAAAGTTCGGTTATTTTTGAGACACACTGTGTATGCCCCAGGAAGCAGCGCTAAAGATGAATCTGCGAGTGCCTGCGAGGAATGAGTGAACTAAATGAATGTCATCGCCGCATGACTGTGATATGGGGCAAAATTCCTCAAGTGTACCCGCCTAAAAACTTTTTGTCTCCGATTTCCTTGAAAGTCCGCGAAATTATTGTCCTAGTGAACCTCTTTTAATTCCCCTAAGATAACGTCTCTAGTACGACGTGTTGTCAGTATACAGGGGCTCGAATTTTCAACCTTTTACCGCGCACGCTGATACTCAATTAACGATAACTTCTACAAAAGTTATCCAAATTAAGTTTTTTATGAAGGTCTTAGAAACGTTTTTTCATCAGCTTTACGCTGAAAGCAATGGTTTTAGATAAAAAAATTATTTGAACTTCATTTTTTAATTTTAAACATATTTTTGAGTTTTTCGCCAAGTACTGTCGTTAATTTTCTTTCCAAAATTATGTTTAAAAAAAATTGACATTTTCCCTCTAAAATGAGTCGTGGTTGAAAGTGGGGCGAAAGAAATTGGTGGAGATATATAACACTTCTTGCGCGCGGTTTCTGCGTCGCAGTGCAGCTAGGCGCCACGATCACGACGTACCGTCCATTGGGAACTTATTTAATTGTACTTTGTATAATTTGTTCGTAAAACTGTTATTTTTGGCTGCTACGAAATTAAAAATAAAAATTAATTAGTAATTCGGGGTGATTTTTTAGTGTGAGTCCCCTCGCCTCTCACATCGAAAATTGAGTCAAATAATTTGCTTATTACATTGTGAAAGAGCGATATTTTTGTGTACCAGGCACTGTGTTTGCTGATGCAAATCTAATCTCAAGTTCTTGAGCTGTGATGGCGTGATTTTCTTTGGAACTAAAGAATACTAAAGTTTCAACTAAATTTTTCTTTGCCCATTGATACAAGGCATCACCAGTCAAAATCGGATCTTTACGTGAATCTTGTAGGCTAGCACGCGCTGCGAGTATTTTTAAATTTCACTCAATACCATCACAAGGGCCTTTTCCGTGCGCCGTTGCATGGAAATGCCACTCGGCTGGAATACCAAAATCCATTTCATCGTGGAGCAAATTTATGAAGTTATATTTATTTTTAAAGAGCTGAGCGGCTCCATCTGTAAAATAAATCATTTTTCTGGGTTGAAAATTCTCTTTCAAATAGTGTGTAATAATTTTTTGAAATTCGTACACAGCAATTGTGTCATGAGTCGAACAGTCTGATAACATAGCAAGACTGCGGTGTTTTAGAATGTTGTCCTCTTTATAATAAATTACCACTGTAAAAATGGTAGCTTGATCATTGTTTCAATGAAATGACTGAGCTGCATTCTGGACTACAAAGGCATAGTTTCCAGCGAAATCACAAAGGATAAGAAATTCTCCTTCTTTCAGTGTGTCCTTAAGGTTTTTGAAGAAATATAAACATAATCCTGTTCATAGCATCATGATAAGTCTTAATGGGGGAAAAATTTTCGCAGGTTGGTTCCTTTAAATCTACAACATCTAGCACTAGATTAACGTTTTCATGATAGACACAAACACAAACAGTATGCGAACCACTGGCTCCAGCGAGTATGCAATTTCGGGGTCTAAGCTGAGAGAATTTTGATAAGCAAATTTTAACTGTAGGATGCTGAGCCTTAAAATTTGCATATAATTCAAAAAGATTGCACAGAATTAACTTTTTTTGAACGTGCTCACGGGAGCCATCATCTTTTTTTATGGAAACGATATCTTTCATGCCAGGCATCATAAGACTATTCTCATCATCGAGGTAAAATTTTTTGACCCAATTTTCAATCTTGAAATCTAAAGTCAAATATGTTCTAATTTTTTCGGCGGGTTTTTCAAATTCTCTCTAAAGTCTTAAAAATGAAGTATCGACACAGAAGTGGATTTTACTTGTCCAATAAATAATAAAAATTATTATCCGTGAAATAATTTATAACGATAATAATTATTTGGTTAAAAAAATGCAGTTTACACTCGATTATTTGTAGTTGACTAGAAACCGTACATTCTGAATTTGAAGCATGGGCGCACGCGAGACAGAAGCCGCGCGCAAGTAGTGTTATATATCGCCACAAATTTCTTTCGCCCCAGCTTCGACTATGGCTCATTTTAAAGGGAAAAAGTCAAGCTTTTTTTTAAACCTATTTTTGGAAAGAAAATTAACGGCCGCACTTGGAGAAAAACTCAAAAATATGTTTAAAATTAAAAAAAGGAGTTCAATTAATTTTTTTATCTAAAACCATTGCTTTCAGCGCAAAGCTGATGAAAAAAAGTTTCCAAGACCTCCATAAAAAAATTAATTTGAATAACTTTTGTAGAAGTTATGGTTAATTGAGTATCAGCGTGCGCGGTAAAAGGTTGAAAATTCGAGCCCCTGTATACTGACAACCCGACGTACTAGAGACGGTCTCCTAGGGGAATTAAAAGGGGTTCACTAGGACAATAATTTCGCGGACTTTCAAGGAAATCGGAGACAAAAAGTTTTTAGGCGGGTACACTTGAGAAAAGAGAGATTTCTGTGCCCGCTACGCAGGATCCTAGTGTTGAAGGAAAAATGCAAAAGTGAATCCCTAAAGTGCGGGAGCGGAGGTCCTCTCCATTTGTAGGACCAGGAGGGATGAGATCTTCCTGGTGCTCAGGAAGGGGGGTGACGTCCAGGCCTTCGAGAAGGTGCTCGATCAGTTGGTCGGGGAGAAGGCCGACGTAAAGTCTTTGATCCCGAAGAGGTCGCTTGAAGTTAGGGACCTCCACGAGACCGTCACAAGGGAAGAGGTTGTTGCTGCGCTGTGCATTGCGCTGGGCAATCCAGACCTCGGGAACCATTGCAGGCTGTACAAGCGCTTCGGCGGTGTACAGACTGCGGTGGTCCGTTTACTCGCGGCGGACGCTAGGAGCTTGCTCCGGCTCGGTAGGCTAAGGGTGGGGTGGGTGAACTGCCGCATCTGCGAGCATGTCGAGGTAGCTCGGTGCTTCAAGTGCAAAGGATATGGCCATGAGTCGCGCGGCTGCACGCTTCCAGGCAGGAAGGATGCCTTCTGGAGGTATGGGGGAGCGTCGCACATGGCCAAGGAGTGCAAGGCTCCTCCTAGGTGCTTGACTTGTGCTGATAGGGCCGAAAAAGATGTCGCCCATGCGACGTTTTGCTCATTAGTGAGCAACACAAATGGTCCGAAAACTCTGCTTGGTTGGATGATAGCAGATGCCTGAAAATGGCCCCTGTAAAGATCGAGGCCTTACTGGTCACAGAAAGGAGATCCTTCCAATACCCGAAGATCGTTCTTGGGGAACATGGGGTTTGGTTGAAAAAAAACCAAAAAAAGGTCAGAACTATCTCTTAGCTTGAGTCTTTCTTTAAGGCTTCCAGGTATGCTAAAAGGTCGGGAAACTCTTTAGCTTATTACAAAGATTCCTCCGGAGTAAACAGCTGCTTGGAAGACCGTTTACCTTTGAACTTAATTACCTTGGTTTGTGAATACTCGGAGAAGCGTGACAATTTTCATACTTCCGAGGAGTTACTTGAATGAAACTTTCTATCTTCTCAAAAAAGTCGAAAGCTGTTTGCAATCTTGTCCTGACTGGAATTTCCGTTATAGTTAAAAAGGGTGTCTCCCCTTTTAATTCGGATATACGAATAAAGGACGAAAAGGATATAAGAGAGTCGCAGAACAATATACGCCAAACAGTAATAACGCGTTTAAATACTGCATCAACTGCTTCACAGAACATTTATAGGTCCCTAATTGTGTTCGCACATTTACAACTCTCACTATAGAGTCATTGCCAGGGTGAACTTCAACAATTCTTCCGAGAGGCCAGCGCAGGGGAGGAACGTTGTCTTCTTTGACGATCACCAACTAATTCTAAATGTCAAGCCTTTGTTGCAAAACATACAAGTATTGCTATGTATACCCTATCCTTACTTCGATTTCTGTGTTCTTTCTCTTTAATAAAGAATGGACCACAGTAATCGACACCGCTATTTATGAAAGGTCTTGATTGCGTGATTCGTTCTTTGGGTAAATTGCCCATTAAATAATTTTGATTCGCAGGTTTTGCACGAAAGCCTCTTACATATGATTTTATGACATTCTTTACTGTACTCATACCGTTAATTGGACAGTAATTTGTTCGGATCGCATTCAAAGTTGCTTGAGCACCATTGTGGTGATTATTTAAATGTTCAGCTCTGATTATAAAATTCGTAATGTGGTGTGCTTTGTGTAAAACGATAGGATGTCTTTCATTGTAGGGTAGAATGGAATTGTTTAATCGTCCTCCTAAGCACACCAAACAATCGTTGTCTGAAAACGGATTCAGTGAAAGCAAATTGCTTGAACGTTGCAAATCTGATTTATTTGTCAAAGAATTTATTTCCCCCATGAAAAACTGTTTTTGTAATAAGATGAGAATTTTGATCATTACGATGTGCATTTCTTCGATAAAAAGGTGTATTTTAGTAATGATTTTTTCCGAGTTTTATTTTAATACCGAGTTGAGCTTACTCTTAGCTTACACTCCAATTTTCACATTAGTAATGAATCTGATGCAAAATATCATAACACGTTTAGTTTTATATAAAGATGAAAATTTAGTCAAAAGTTGATTTAAATTATGCACTTCAGATGCACCCTCATTACCAATTAAAGTGACGTTCCCCTTCAATTCTGAACACGGTACCCTTACAAATTTTTGACAAGGCCAGTGGTTCTCATTTTCATTGAGCCAGTCTGGTCCTGTTGTCCACATGGAATTTTGCATGAATTCACGAGGCATTTGACCTCCTGAAACAAAGCGCCGTATGCTACCTCACTTGCATCACAGAAACCATGAATTTGTATATTGATAACTTGCTTAATTACGACACACCGTTCAAACCTCAGATCATTTAAGCATCCGTGTTCCTGTGCGTAATTGAGCCAAGCCATGTGAATTTCGGGAGGCGCCGACTTATCCCAATCACATTCAATTTGCCACAAGCGTTGTATTAAAATCTTTGCCTTTATGAGCACAGACCCCAATAGACCGATTGGATCGAATAACTGTGCGATTTGAGATAGCATATTGCGTTTGCTGATTCTTATGTTATTTAGATTCTTATCAACAGTGTACATTAAGAAATCGTTCCGTAGATCCCATTGAATCCCGAGTGTTTTGATTGAGTGTAATGAATCAGAAAGTAATGTGACATTTTTTAGATTTTCTGTTATTGAACTCATCAACTCTATGTCATTTGAGCACCACTGCCGCAGCTTGAAATCTCCAAGTTTTAATAAATTGTTCAAATCATTACGCAAATATAGAGCTTCTTCCCCCGTGTCAGCCCCTGTAAAAATATCATCTACGTAAAAATCTCTTTGCACGATTTCCACTGCTTTGGGGAACCTTTCCTATTCATTTTCGGCTAGTTCATGAAGTATCCTAGTTACTAAATATGGGGCTGAGGCTGTACCATAAGTGACCATATTTATCATAATTCAAAAACTCGTATTTTCACGCCAAATTATTCATTGGGATTTGGAGTCATCTTTGTGTACATTTATCATGCGATACATTTTCTCTATATCGGCAGATACAATAATTTGATGTGTTCTAGAGCGAAGAACAATGTCGAATAGTGATTATTGTATAGTGGGTCCTTCCATTAAAGTTTCATTGAGTGATATTCCTCAATCTGATTTTGCTGAACCATCATATACAACCCTCACCTTAGTAGTATTGCTACCTTCCTTTATAACCGCGTGATGTCGTAAAAAGTAGCCAACATCGCGTACTTTATCCATTGGAACCTTTGCCATGTGACCGAGCTCTTCGTATTCACGCATAAATTTCACGTATTTTAACCTTAAATCATCATTAGATTTGAATTTTCTTTCTAACGCGATTAATCGTTTTTTGGCAATTTTGTAAGAACTGCCAGGCTTATGCTTTTTATAATTGAATGGTAATCTAACGATGTATTTACCATCTGAGTCACGTTTGACGTTTTCCTTAAAATGATTCTCTATTTTGACCTCCTCTGGAGAGGGGAAATTTTGAATTGAAAGTTCTTCTATTTCTCAAAATTGACTCAATTGATTGTGCATTTGATCTAAAGTAAAATAACATTTTGATCCTTTACTATAAAAAGATTGCTCGACCTTCCCTGCTAAAACCCATCCTAATTTCGTTTTTTGTAATAATGCATTATGATTTGACAGTTTTATTTGACCTACACTTAGCAGTTCATACAAGATTTCAGCTCCTAATAATGCATCGATTTCTGCTGGTTTATGGAAGTCCGGATCTTCTAATCTTATATTCCGTGGTATTTCTAACTGGTTTCTATTTATGAACTCTAGCGGCAACTTGTTACTTACTTTTAGAATGACCAAAAAATCTAATTTAGTATTAAAATCAGCGTTTTTGGATATAATCTGTTTTGTGACTGAATGTTTAATCCGAGTTTCGAGTTGATGTAACCTTCTACAGGAATATTTATTTCTGTAGGATTAATTTTTAATAATTGTGCTTATCGTTCAGTTATAAAATTGCTTTGTGAACCGGAATCTAAGACTACGCGTGTTTGTAATTTTTTGTCGTTTTTATCATGAATGTCTAGCATAGCTGTTGATAGTAAAACTTGTGAGCGCATGTAAATTTGTAAACTTTGAACGGGTGGATCAATTTGTTTAGTGTCATCGTAATGTAAGAGAGTGTGATGCCTGTTATTACATTTTTTTAAATTCTTGAGAGTACATTCAGAACCGCGATGACCTTTACGTAGCCAGTTAAAATAAAAACCTGCAGTTTTAAACGCAGTAGTCCGTTTTGCAATAAAGAGTTCCTCGAATTTATCTCATACAAAAATCTTGTGTTGGCCTTTACAGAAATTGGGAAAATCCCCCGACTGGATGGCAGCCAGACTTTGTTTTCTAGAAGTATTGTTGCAAGCATGTGAATAAGATTGTAATTTAGAAGTATTTTCGAAAGTTGATCCTTCATGAACTTGATATCTATTGCGCAAGAATTCTAAATATACTTCCAATCTCGGGACAACCTTTCCCGTGATGCTCTTTTCCCACTCTCTATGTGTAAATCTATCTAATTTCGATGTAAACATGTAAATTATAATTGAATCCCACTGATTGACCGGCTCATCGAGTGCTGCAAGAGCTCGTAGATGCATTTGTACATTATCTAAAACATTTCTAATATTACTAGCGGATTCTTTATTAGAACTTAGCAATTTCATCAATGTTTTAATGTGATTTTGTATGATTATACATCGATTGTCACACCTATCATTTAACAGATCCCAAGCTACATTATAGTTTGCAGACAAAGTTTCCAGTGAGCTGATAACCTTTGCTGCTTCGTTTTTTAAACAAGATCTTAAATAATGTAGCTTTTGTACATCAGCTAGTTGTTGATTATCATAAATAAGAGCTTTAAAAGAATCATAAAAATTCAACCATGCATGGTAAGCCCCATTGAATGACGGTAAATCTATCCTGGGTAATCTAAAATTTCTTGTGTTATTGCTTTCTCTTTGTACATAGGCAATGTCCACGACCTGATCATTTGATTGTCCACTGAATGTTGAAGTTGCATTAAGTGATTCACGAGTTTCTAACATTTCTCGAGCTTGACTTACACCTTTATAATAAATATTATCGAATTCTGCCAGTTCCTTTCCTGGATCTTGTTTCCTTAACCTTAAATCAATTTGATTTTTAACTCTGTCAAAGTCATCTAAAGTTCCTTCAATTTTGTTTAACCGCGCTTTTCAACATTTTTTCACATGATTCCTTATAGATATAAACTTTTCTGAAATAGAAGCAATAAAGAAAGGATTAAAGGAAATGGTAAATTGTTTGATCCTACTTTGCTAATCTCTTTCCTACTTAGTGAATAGTTGTCTGCATTCTTGCCGCTGTATGTGACGCTTGATGCATCTACTCCGTGAATTGAGATCTCTTGAACGATCTTGCCTCCGTTTATGTTGGTACATAGGAGTCTCTGTATTTTATAACATAGTCATGGTCTGGTATTATAGAAAAGTAAACATTCTGTACAGGATGAGGGATGGAAATTATTCTCTGGATTCGTCCCTCTTCTTTCTCTATAATTGGGATACTGACAACGTAGGTAAACAATCCTTTAATGATTGCTACGGACAGTTGACTAATGTCGATGATGTGCTGGTAGTTGCTTTCTTCGGCGTCGAAGTGATATCTCGTTGTTTGTCTTTCTTCGAACTCTCGGATAGTTTCCTTCAGGATCTTTGGTGTGAGCAAGTGTGGGTGTACTACTCCGTGTTTGCCGTCATTGATAGAATCAATTGCCGTGTCGATATCTTCGTTGGTTTCGTCTATCATAATTACGGCTATTAACAACTTGCTGTTAACAAAGCTGTCTCTGGATATAACGTTCACTCCTATGCCCAGATTTCCAGCTAGTTGTCGCTCGCTATTTAGATTGTTTAGTAGCTCCTTGTGATTGACTGATGAGGAATCCAAGATGAGTTTAAGAATTTTTGTGTGGTTTAACAACACGGTAGCTATATTCTTATTGTCACTGTAAACTTTATAAAATTCAGCATTTATTTGAATCAGATCATTTTCGTTGAGGGTTCTAAATAATGTTTTTGAAATATCTCCGACGAAGATGGCTAATGCTCGTCGTTGCCTGGTTTGTTGTTTTCCTAAGAGCTTCATGAGGATGGTATTTTTGTATCTTAATCTATTGTATCGATTCCTAACTAGACGTACATCATACATAGGTGGACATTCGTTATTGCATGCTGTTTCATCTAATCTAATAGTGGTGTCGATACCAGTAAGTCGTTGGTCATTTGAAGTGAAATTTATCCCCATAACAAGTTTCCATGTTTCGTGGTAAAGGTGAACCTTTGACTGTTCTTCTATATAAACATTCCCTTTAAGAGGCGTCAGAGTGTAATTCGCCTGACTAATCATAGCTAGTGCTAGCAGCGTTATCGTCTGTATCAGCATCTGAAAAATACGGCATACATTGGTCTATGTGTATTCGAATGATCTAATCTCTATTTCTAATTCTTAGATTGTTATTGTCGATGTAATCTATGACTTCAAAAGGACCTTTCCAGGCAGGTTCTAATTTATTTTGCTTAGTGTTGTTAAGTGTTTTGACAATATCTCCTGCTTTATATATTGGATGTTTTCTAGTTATATTTTCGTCGAGTCTCCATTTTGTCTTTTCCATTTCTACCTGGATTCTCTCTCGGGTTTTGGATATGATCTCTTCGTGTTTCTTCTTCCATTTGCTTATCAGGTCCTGATAAATTAGGTTAGGTGAGGTGTTGACCGTTGACGGGATATTGGGTGTTCTTTCGAATGTTAATTCATAGGGAGAATGTCCAGTCGTTTGATTGGTAGTAGTGTTGATGACTAAATTGATGTATTTTAAGTTTTCGTCCCATTGTTTATTATTTTCAGCAATACTAGTCTTGATCAGGTTTACTAGTGTAGAATGCATTCTTTCGATGTTCCCGTTTGATTGCGGGTGGAATGCAGTTGTTTTAATATGCCGAATGTTCAATGCGTTTTCAAATTGTGTCATTAATTCCGATAAGAAGTTTGATCCTTGGTCAGAAAGTATGGTCTTAGGTGCTCCGAAAGTATAAATGTAGTGATCGATTAAGGCTTCTATTATTGAATTCGATGATTCATTCTACAAAGGTACGAGAACTGTATATCTTGTTAGTCTATCTTGCATACTGAGTATGTAAAGATTTCCTTTTTGTGCTTCGGGGAGTGGCCCAAAGATATCTAGTGCCAATTTTTCGTTAGGTGCTAAAGGTATATCAGGTAATATGCTCTTCGCTTGATTCTTTATGCGCGTTGTTTTCTGTAGTTGGCAAATGGGGCAAGACTCCACGTGTTTTTTAATTTCATTGTACATTCCCAGCCATAAGCCGATGGTCTTAGCCTTTTCAAGCATGTTCTTCTCTCCAAGATGAGTGGAGTGTGCTTCTTTGATTATAGCTGGCTTTTCTTCTTTTGTCAATTCTCTGGTAGGCGTGAAACATAAGTGGAAATTTAGGTGAGGGTAATAATTTGAGAGAAATTCCATCATTTCCTGAAGTATTTCCTTTTGCAGTGGGGTAAATAGTGGGTCTCCGAAAATAAGCCTTATGATGGTTAATTTTTTGCTATTAATTTCCTCTATAATCCAACTTAACTTTATGAGCCAATCTTCTTCATCATAGTCGGGCATTTCCTCCTTTTTTATTTCTTTCCATAACTTCCCTATCGCGTTAGGTTTTGTCTTAACTTTACCGTAGGTGGGTTGCAGTCTCCAATTTATAAATTCCGTATGCATGTCAAGTTTTTCGGTTGTCATGTCTTCTGTAGATTCGTTCTCTGTTTCCTCCGAAGGTTCTCTCATCCTTCTTGGTGGTAAATCGATCTTTTCCTCTCCTTTTAGTACCCTATCTTCTGTTATAACTGGGGTACCGAAAATTTCGATTTTCTGTGGTTGAGTTTCTAATTCCGCAGTTCCATCATCCTCATCGGATATTCCTGCTTCCCACATTGCTTGTTTTGAAATATCAGATGTTATAGGGAAAAGTCGGGATAAACAGTCTGCAACTTTGTTTTCTTTTCCTCTTACGTATTCGATGTCGTAATCGTATTCCTCCATTCTCAATCGCCATCGTAGCAATCTTGAGCTAGGATCCTTGACGTTATGGAGCCAGACCAAAGCTCTGTGATCCGTTTGGATTTTGAATTTGTTACCAAGGAGATACTGTCTCAAACGCTTCATAGCCCATACTATAGCTAAAAGCTCTTTTTCTGAGGTACTGTATCTTTCTTCGGCTTTGTTGAGAGTCCTTGAGATGAATAAGCATGGGTGTCCATTTTGACTAAGAATTGCTCCTAAGCCTTGATTTGAGGCGTCAGTTGTTAAGGTGAATTGTTCTTTAAAATTCGGAAACCTTAACACTGGTGCTGATATTAATGCATTTTTCAAGTCGTAGAATGCCTTTTCGCAGTTTAATGTCCAGTCAAATATTGTGTCCTTTTGAGTTAGGTTAGTGAGTGGTCTTGCAATGCTTGAAAAGTTTTTTATGAATTTTCTATAATAACCAGATAGTCCTAGGAAGCATTGCACGTCCTTCAAGGTTTTCACTTCTTTAAAGTTTTTGACCGCGCTTAACTTTCCTGGGTTAGGTTTGACACCTTCTTTGGTCATTATGTGTCCTAAGTACTCTAATTCAGGTTTCAAGTAATCACATTTACTGGGTTCTAAACGTAGTCCAAGTTGTTTGATTCTTTGCAAAACGTCTTCCATATTTTGATTATGTTGTTGGATAGTTTCTCCAAAGATAACTATATCGTCAATGTAAGCGAAACATTTGTTGCCAATTAATCCGCGGAATGCATTGTCCATCATTCTCTGGAAGGTTGCAGGTGCATTCTTTAATCCAAAAGGCTTTCGATTGTACTCAAAGTGTCCTTGTGAAGTGGAGAAAGCTGTATATTTTTTGTCTTTTTCCTTCATCGGGATCTGGTGAAAGCCCGCTGATATGTCAAAGGCAGAAAAGATTTTTGCTTTGCCTAATTGATCAAGGATATCGTCTATCACGGGCAAGGGATAAGCATCCTGGTCTGTGTCTTCATTAATTTTTCGATAGTCTATGACCATTCTCAACTTATCTCCTTTTTTGGTACTATCCATAATGGAGAGTTAAACGGTGATTGGGATTGTCTAATGATTCCTTTTTTCAAAAGTTTCTCCGTTTCTTGTAATGCGAATTCTTTGTGTGTTTTCGGGTAATCTGTGTGATCGTAAATTAATGATTTTTCCAGTTTTAAGTACAATTTCGTGTTCCGTTAGATCTGTACATGGTAAAGGTTCAGTGTCAAGTGAAAAAACTTCTTGATATTTTCTTATTATCTTTTTAATAAATTCCTTTTGTTCTGGTTCCAAATGTTCCAATTTTGATAATTTAAGAATTTCTTGTAATCGCAGCCATGATTCATCCCTTTTTGGAAAGTTCACGTCTCGAGAACACATAGTATAAATTTCCTCATATTTAATTCTTTTTGGTATTTCTGCTGAGCCAGTAATTTTATTTGCCATAATTAAATCCAGTAGTAAATTAGGTTGTGAACATCTCGATTTTGCTCTCTTTACAGTTTTAATGAAATCTTCTATTCCCATGTCGTCTTGTCCGTTGATCCCTCGTATAGTTTCAATCGCGGTCTTTGCGTTGATTCTGTCCTCTTCGATGATGCGCGGTGGTGAGGGGACGGGGAATCGTACGAAAGGCTGTGTGTTGAAGTTCTCATTTCTGAGTCGTAAATTTCCTTGTGCTTGCTTGTCTTCTCGCTCTTCTTCGGACGAAGAGTCATTGGTCACCTCTAGGCGTTGTGTCGTTTCCCTGTCGGTTTCCACTTCTCCAGACATTGGAGCTGTCGCGGATGGAAGGTTTAGAGAAAGTGACGAGTCGATCTGGTACAAAGTACCGTTTTGATATTTGTAAAACGCCGGTGTGCCTATTTTCACCTAATTTCCCTATTTTGATGAATGTTTGAGTAACGAATGGATCTGTCGCGTTACAATATTAAATGTTTCGGTTTTTTAATACTATAAAATTCGAAGCAATGGCCTATTGCAATTCCTTAGATTTTAATAGTAGTGTATTTGTTTTATTGAGGAACGACCAGTGCTCTGGAACATCAGGAGTATAGTCGACCCGATCTCACCACTACTTAGCCTCGCCTGTAATGTAATACAGTCGCCGTTCAACGAACGTAAGGAGGACTTATACTCAATGGCCTGAGATCGCTTCAAGTCGCGAAGTTACAATGCTTAGATTCATATATATTTTTTATGCTTACGGGTTCTCGCTTCCACTAACAGTTGAGATTCAGGTGATCTGGATTCCGTGGAGTCCGCTGCGACTTTCTCAAGCGATGACGTATCAACCACTCTGCTGCTTGCTGGAAACCGGTTAGTTATTTGCTGCTATAGAGGTTATGGGCGTTGGTCAACCTGGTCCAATTCTTCTTAGGTTCTTACCGTCTATGTGACGTACCTCTTCCGCCTGTTTGCGGAAATCGTTCCAATTTGAATGTTCTTTAATCTGAATTTACGTAGTATAGGGCCTACTAAAGGGTTTCCCAATAGGGGTGATATGATTTTGAATGTCCCTATCGGGCTCATTTGAACTGAAATTTTTGACGTCTGCTGTCAGTTGTGATCAGTAAGGTTTGCCATTTAATCATGAGTAGTTTCACGCTTCCACAACGTTTGGAAATTGTCCAATTATTTTATCAAAATTCGAGAAGTTTTGTCGGTGTTCAAAGAGCATATCGTGCAAAATATGGTCGTCATTCTGCTCCATCCGCGCTCTCAATTCGTCGAATAATCGACAAGTTGGAGAGTGAATTTACTCTATTGGATACTAAGCCTAAAAATCGTATGCGTACCGCACGTTCTACACAGAATATAGCCGCCGTACAGGCCAGTATCGAGGAAAACCGTGAATTGTCCGTGCCACGCCGATCTCAGGAATTGGGCCTGTCCAGGATGACTACCTGGCGTATTTTGTGATTGGATCTTGGCCTGCATCCCTATAAGATGATTCTCGGCCAAAAACTGAAGCCTAATGACCATCGTTTGCGTCGGGAGTTCGCGGATTGGGCTCTGGAATCAATTGAAAATGATCCCAATTTTCATCAAAAAATCATCTTTTCTGATGAGGCGCATTTTTGGCTCAAGTCTCGGGGGACATTTGGCCGATATATTGTTTAAATCATAAATGGCATAGAATATCCAATATAATAAAAAAGATTTCGATCAATTCCGAATGAATATTCAGTGTTTTTTTTCAATTTCAAAACATATCACCCTTATTGGGAAACCCTTTATGTTCAGCGCCTAATTATATTCAGATAAATACTAATTCACTTATTTTATTTTCTTTCGGGCTTACCGTAGTGAAGTCCGGAGTTCTTGCCTTAATGAATCTCGTAAGATTCTCACTTGCTTCTGGTCCGTAGAATCCAGTTTCTTTTCTCAGTGCTGTCCGCGTTTCTGTATGGTTCCAATTAATTTATTCCGTAGAATTTCGAGAACCGAGAAAACTTAGCGGATTCTGGTAGGATCGCTAAAAAATGTTATGCGTAATAACGTACAAAGATGTTTGAAGAATGTTACTGAGTCTTTCGCTTAGAAAGCTCAGTAGTTAGTACTTTATTGGTCGGACATGAACTGAGGAGCGGGCCCTGCGCTCTACATTATATAGGCCTCGAGTGCTAATAAAAGGGGCATCTTATCGTTAGGCATAACAAGACAGTAATATTATTTATTATTTATTATTATTATTATTATTATTATTATTATTTCTAGTTATAGCTAGGACCCTGATTCTTGGGTATTAACGTTGCGTCACCAATTAACACCTCATGCGCGACCCTACAGCCCGTGCCAATGGGCAAGGACGTGGGCCACGCTTTTGGTCTGAATCACGGCAACATCTATGGAGATGTCCCCCATGAGAATCTGGCGTTTGCCCCTAATTGCTGGACAATCGCAGAGTATATGGGTGGAAGTTTCGTTCTCTTGCCCACATAATCGACAAAGTGGACTTTCTGCAAGCCCTATCTTATGTCTGTGATAGGCAAGGTTGCCGTGACCAATAAACACTTCTGTTAAGGTCTTTACCTCGGTTCTACTAAGGTTGCGCAAATCCGTGGCTCGTTTGGTGTTTAGATGTTCCCCCATGAGTGTTTTGGCTTGCTTGCATGTCGTAGCCTTGCACTACTCTTCCTGGTGTTTCTCGGCCAGCCACTTTTTAATGTCTTCTGTGACCGACCTATTTGAAATACCTATTACTGGTTCTAGACTAGTTGGGTTTTGTGGATATCCCGTTTATAGGGACCCTTCATTCACTCCAGGGCGCCCTTTATGGGGGTCCCTGCATTCATTCAGAAGAGCCCGTTCATAGGGATCCTACACTCGAACCGATAGGGCTGGGGACCACCGCGGCTCCCGGACCGCGCACTTAGCCCCTCCACCAACGATAAGATCCTACAGCTCCTAGGAGGTGAATAAGAAAGTAAGTACTATTTGAAATTGGAATGCATGTGTTACATGGGGTTGCTCCGGTATCAATTTGTAGCATTTGTTATAAATGAATTTAAAAGAAATATAATATCACAATATAGATGTGTGTAGTAAGTGAAGTATAGTTCATGTTATTTACATTTTGCCTTTTTCTGAATTTGGTAGGTTATGTCACCTGTCAACGCGAAGATGGAAAGCAAACCCTTTTGTTTCTTTAAGTATTCACAAGATCATATAGAGCTAATCAATTTACCTTCTGATAAGTGGAATTATTCAAGAGGAAATGAATTGTTCATTGATTTTCAAAGAGTGGAAGATAATTTTACTATTGGAAAAAGAGTTGCAATAGTGCCTCCTTTAAAAATAAAGATGTTTATCAATGATAAATTAATTACATTCTGCAAATACATTGAAGTTACTTGCATTGAAGAGTTTGAAAATCTACTAAGAGAGGTTGATGAGTATCCATAATTTTTGTTGCAGCTATATATTATTCGGAAATATTATATCTGTAAATATTATAATGAATTGCACTCGCTTGGTAATGAATATTCAATGAATATTAGAATTTGAAGTGTTTTGACCTCGATAATTCAAAAAAATGAAAGAGTGTTTCATTTACAATAACAAAATATAATTAATGTAGAAAGAGCGATGACACTAAAAAAGATACATTTTTTGAGAAAGTGTCTTTTATTGATAATAATGTGGATTGAATTTTATCTCCACTCTCTTCATCAGTCAGGTTTCACAACATTTATGTGTGCCCTATCGATCGTCGATGAACTTTTTTGATAATTTTTTAAAATAATATTGTATTAACTATTTATGAATATAAGATGCACACCTTTTTTGTGAGCACCTAACAATATTTTGTACTGTATGTTTTATTAACCCGCGAAAGAAAAGTTGACCTTATTAGATCCGGTCAGATCAAATTCCCAGATCTAACCAGATATTGATTTTGTCGAGATCTGGCAAAATCTACTTCAGATCTAACCAGATCTACTTCAGATTTGACCAGATCTACTTCAGATCTGATCAGATCTGGTCAGATCTCGACAAAATCAAGATCTGGTTAGATCTGGGAATTTGATCTGACCAGATCTAACAAGATTAACTTTTTTTTCGCGGGAGCCAAGTAATAAATATCTTTTCTTAAGTATAAATATTGCATGTAATCATTTTAGTATGTACATTTCTACTCTATAGAATATACTGTTCTCAATAATAATTACAAATTGGTTATATCGCATGATATCACTTTTAATGGAGGTTTTCCGTTGTTTTCGTTCAAAGTTCTTCTTTGAACACCTTCTTTCTTGGCTTTCTGTAGAGTGAAGTTGTTCTTAAGTTTTTCAGTTTTTTTCTGACTTTTTTGTCAGATCGGTAGAAGTGTTGGAAGCTTTTCTTTCGAGGGTTTTTTCAGAAGAATATTGGTTTCTTGGTAAACTGATGCAGAAGCAGTAGTCAGCTTTGCCACTTTTCGTTTTTCTTTTGTTCTTCCCCGTTGTTCGTTATTCCTGTTACATTGTTCAACTACGAAGAACATTCGTATAGTCAAATCAAAGCTGATGACTCGTTGAGTTAACAACAGTTCATGCTCCTTACACCCAACATATGGCACAGGGGACAACTTTTTCAGGTTCTCTGTAATGATGAAAAGTATGTCCGCGTCAGGGCTTTTTTCACCAAGGACCGACATTTTTTTCTTTTTTGGTGAGGAGGAAAAATGGCAAAATCTTCTAAAGACGTTGTACAGAACTCTCCCAGGACGGGTCTAGGCATACCTGTTAAAACCAAAAACCCCCTCTCACGAACCAAAAAACCACCCGCGGGACCACCTTTCGGCTTTAAACTTCACGGGTGGTTGGTTCCAGCTTAAAGTCGCGTACGACTCTTCCGTCATCCGTTCGCTCGGAACTCTAATCCGTGGCTACACGCCCGTAACAGTTGGCAGACCCACCAGCCGCGCCAACCTAGGGGGGAACAAGAAAATTCCTCCCCCGGCAGACGCGGATAGCCAAGTCCGACCAGGGCGCAAGAAACGCAGGTGGAGGCCCCGATGCGATTTCTACTGGCCCTCCCCGTTGTTACGCTCTCGGCGCCCATCAAGCTCCCTCGTCTTCATCACAAGTGTGACGAATGACTCGATGAGCGTCCAGAACCGTTCAGACTGGAACATAAGAGGGACCATCGTGTCAGGAGTAAGCTCGGAACCCACCGCCTGACCGAGGACCTCCCTAGCCACACCCATTTTGCGCAGACGAAGAGTGCGTGCTCCGCGTTATCCACCGGGAAATCGCAGTAGCAACACGTCTCCTCGTCTCTCTTCTTAAAGCGCCTCAGGTACGCGACGAAACAGTCATGGCCCGAGAGCGCTTGCGCCAAATAAAAGCCGACTTCCCCGTGCTTTGTATACAGCAACGTGGCGAGCTCAGAGATCAGGCGGTAGGTCCATCTCCCTGTCTGCTCACCGTGCCGTCTCATCTGCCACTTCTCGACGAGTCTGCGCCTTCCACCCTTGCGGATGGCCTCCTTTGCGCGAGCGATTTCCTGCAGGTCGGCGCAGGTAAGCTCCTTACGAAGCTGAAAGGTCTCCTGCCTTTCCTCCGCCAATAAATCTATTGGCGGGACGCTCGCCAGGACCAACACAGCGCTCGTCGAGATAGTTCTATATGCTGAAACTATTCTTAGCGCGACAAGTCTCTGCGCCGAGAACAGCCTCTTCTGGATAGCATGGTTTTGCAAGGCATTGGCCCAGACCGAAGCTGCATAAAGCAGCTTCGAATGGACCACGCTCGTCACCAATCTTCTATTCGCTTCCCTGGGTCCACCAATGTTTGGCATAAGCCAAGCCAAGTTCGCTCCACATTGGATGGCTTTGGCAGCTGCGATCTTAAGGTGTTCGCCAAATCTAAGCCAACGATCCAGCTGCACCCACAGGTACTTAATGCTTGTTTTCCACTCGACCTCATGCTATCCAACCAGCGCTTTGCTCGCCACAGACTTTCATTGATCCTCAGCTCTAGGATTCTGACGTCGTCAGCGGCGCACACAACCAGTGCGTCATCCGCGAAGCCGACGATGCTCGTTCCAGCAGGTAGATCCATGCGCAGAAAGTCATCGTACATGACGTTCCAAACGAGTGGACCCACCCGCGACCCTTGAGGAATGCCACATGTCATCTCTTCTTTAAGAGATCATTTGTCGCCCTCGTATATCACCCACCTGTCGCTCAGATAGTCATCTATCATTCGCAACAGGTAGACTGGAACCTTTTTCCGCATCATCGCCTCGATGCAGATCTCCCATCTCGCGGTATTGAACGCATTGCGTATGTCAATGCTAATCAACGCACAGAATCCCTTAAGCTTACCAGTTCCTTTTCTTGCATTTGTGGCGATGTTAACCACAGCCTGCGGAAGGCCGAAACATCTCCCCCCTTTTTGAGGACCAGAATGACTTCTTCCTTCCTGGTTCTCCGGTTAGACAGGACCTCAAGTCCTGCCTTCCGGGGGTCGACTTTCGCCTTCATTTTCCTCAAGATGTCTGCGTAGGACTGGCCGTCCTTCGCCGACACCTTGATGGCGTCGCCCGACCTAGCGGCCGTGGTGTGCTTCAATTTTGGCCCCGAGGTAGTCCCTCCCCTGTGCTTTTTGCACAGGGTCCTCCGCCCTTCCCTCCTTTTCCATTCCTTTTTTGTTTTTCTTTTTCTTTTTTTTTCTTTTTTTTTGTGACCACATGCCAATCCCCTTCTTTATTCGGGGGCTGGCTCGTGGCCACCTCGGCATAAGAGGGCGAAGAGCCACCCTTTCCCCTCTTAGGAGTTTTTTCCAGAGGGGTGGAGGGCGCGGATCTCTTCTCCCCCTTCACCTGATTTTTTGGGGTATTTCCCAGAGACGCCGAGCGTGGTCTCTGAAAGATCCCCAATTTCTTCATGGCGGGGTGGGATTCCATTTTGTTTTTGGATTCTCACCCCGCTTTCCAGGAGCCACTTAAGGGTGTTGAGCATTCCGCCCAACACCTCATTGGCCTCATTCACACTATCTGTTACGTGTCGAGGGTTGTTTCTCAGCATACCCTGCTGGATGACGCTGAGACCCCTCGCCAATTTTTCCATTTTATCGTTTTGCTCCTTCAGGAGCTGAAGGACGTCCTTCCATCCCTCAGCTCCCGAAGAAGCACCCGAATCTGTATTCCCCACTGTTTTTAAATTTTTATCCATAAATCAATTTCACCAGCGCATCGTGCGTAGAGGAGCGGGTCAGATAAGTTGGGAACGGGTGTACCCTCGGACCGAAGTCCTACCCCAGTTCCCTATGGCCCGACCTCCGCTTAGCCGGTCCCGGAATGCGCGGACAGACCGGACTCGCTCGAAGCAACACAGGCTCTGACACCTGTGTTCAATACGCACTACCTGATTGAGGTCCCGAAGGGGCTGGCTTCTGATCCAGCATGGCATACTACCTCGGCAGAGCTAGGCTCACATCAACCTCGCCACCTCGCGGGCGGGGGAAGACACCACTCGGCGACGAAGCACTCCCAGTGGAATGCAATACGGAAACGATCGTTTGGACTGTTCTTGGTCACAGACTGCGGAGGCTTTTGTAGTGTCCCCCAGGTGATTCCATACACCAATTCGCTCTTAGTCTCTTTCTAGAGGGAGACCGTCTATAGGTTCTCCTCTCACATTCGAAGGACACATATCACAGTCATGCGGCGCTGTCATTCAATCAGTTCACTCATTCCTCACAGACACTCGCAGACTCATTCTCAGCGCAGCTGCCTGGGGCATACAACCTTCTTCATGCATGGGGATGGGCGCGTTCATAGCGTCCCCCGCTTTCAACCTGGGATAGACCCGTTAATAGGGCACCTTTCACGCAATGGGAAGATGCCCGTCTATAGAGCCCCCTGCATTTGTTCACCGATTCATCCGGACACTACAACCTCCATGGCCCGAGGGCCGTCTGCTAAGCCTCCCCACCCGTCCTTTTTTGGCATACCCAAGAGAAGGACTTCGTCAAGGTACCAGTCCGAGGGGAGGCAAGGACTGACATTACAGCATTTGCTATGAGCTGTATTAAATAACTTTCGTAGACGGGTGCTTCAAAAATCCTTTTGACTTAATTTCGATGAACTTGTGGCTCTCAGAAATCACTTCGATTGATGGAAAGAGCAACGTTGATACACAGTCATTGCAGGTGAATTGATTCTTGTCTTTAACGTATTTCGCAAATCTGATTACTGCTTTTCGAGCCACGTATCCGGAAATATAAGCAATCGCGTATGCAGATGGTTCAGATTGGCAGTAATTGGGATCCTTCGCCTCTGTCCAAAATTGTGTCTAATTGAGCTTCCCATTGTTCTTTTCTTTCATTGATATCTTCTTTTTCTTGAACACTCGAAAGTACATGAAATATCTCCGAGCTTAGAACCTTTTGGTGGTCTTACAATGGAATACGTCGATATTAAACGATACATTTGTTAATTTAGAGGTAGGATCAATAAATAATTGTGTATCTCAGCTTTAATTGATATTAGAATAATAATACAATATAAATATATTGTAAGTTACGTGTGATTAATTTGATACATTTAGATACTTATTCTCATCTATATTCCATAGCGAGATGCGTTCTTGCGTGGGCGACATGACCGACTTGATTCTGCGCACGCTCTCAATCCTCCCACTAGTTTTAACGCTGCGCGCGCACACTCAGTTCGCTCATATATAGATATATATATATGCGTACAACATACGAATTAAGTACATTCTCAACACACCTCCTTAATTCTATGTTGTACATAATTTTGTATTCAGTTAACTATTTTTCTGTTTACAAATAATTCATCGCAAAAGTATAACAAAATAATAATTCTTTTGGTAATGAAACGTAAATAATAATTTGCACTAAATCATAAAGTTTACCCTTTCAGATTCAAAAGTAATCTTAACTTTTCAAACTTAATTTTATCTAACGCTTTCGTGAATATATCTGCTGAATTTTTTTCTGTATCTACTTTATCAATATCAATTTCCTTTTTATCGTAACATTCATTTACAAAATGATAATGTACTTCAATGTATTTTGAACGTTTGGTCAAGTTTCCGAATTTTGCAATTAACACAGTACCAGAATTGTCTTCATGAATTTTAATAGGAGAATTTATATCAATCTTTAAATCGCTTAATAAACTTTTTATGAATTTAACTTCACTAACAGCTACGTTTTCAAAAAATCTTATTACAAATCCAGTTGTTGATTTCCTATCTTGTGAGTCACCAGCCCAATCTGCATCAACATAACAGTCTAAAATTTCTGCTGTTAAATTTCTTTTAAATTTCAACTTTAAATCTTTTGTTAAATATAAATATTTCAATACACTAAGTGCATATTTATAATGTGTATCATCATAACAATTTTGATATATACTCAAATAGTTTACACTATAAGTTATATTACATCTTGTACAAGTACTTATATAAAGTAATGCACCAATTAAGTTACGATATTTTAATTCACTTGATACTGATTGCGCGGGTTCTATATTTAAGTTTTGTTCCATTAGTGTATTGTATAACTTACTATCTACTATTCTATAATGCTTTGCTAAAAATTCAATATATTCACTTTGATCTAAGGTCATTATTTCATTTTTATAAATGTAAACAATGTTAATACCCAGATAGGTTTTTACTTTACCCATATCTTTCATTGAAAATCTCTGTTGTAATTTAAATTTTATTGTATTAATTTTTTCTTCATTCTTACCGCAAATAAGTAAATCATCCACAAACAAAATAATATATATATTCTCGCCATTTTCATTTTCAAAAATATATAAACAATAGTCGCTATTACTTCGCTGAAAATTCAAACTTATAATAAATTTGTCAAAACACTCATACCAAGCTCTCGGACTTTCACGCAAACCATACAATGCCTTCTCGAGTTTGTACACTCTATCAGTTCCATCACTGTAGCTACTTCGTTGTTTTACATACACTTCTGATTTAATTTTTCCATTTAAGAACGCAGTTTCTACATCCATTTGTCCTATTAAATATTTATTTTGAACACAAAATACTAACAATAATTTCAAAGTTTGTAATCGCGCAACTGGTGAATATATATCTTCAAGGATTTCCTTCTGTTGGAAACCTCGCACAACTAATCTCGCTTTTTTCAAATTGTTTGCTTTGTTAATAAACACCCATTTTACATCAATTACTTTATTTTCTTTCGGTCTATTAACTAATTTACAAGTGTTATTCTTGTTTATACAATCAATTTCTCTTTTCATTGCATTTTTCCATAAATCAGATTCGCTACTACTCAACGCTTCATCATATGTTCTAGGACTATTTGCACTCACGTAATTTACATAGATATAATAAACTTCACTATCTCCAAATCTATCAGGTTTTTTTCTTTCTCTATCCGACCTACGTAATTCTGATTATTGTTCATTGCAATCAACAAATTCCTCTTTATCAGTACTTGAATTTCTCCTTTTCTCTACTTTAGGACTCATTTTACCTTTCGGACTCTCTTTAGTTTTATTTTCAACTGTATCATTAAATATTGAGTTATCATCATTATATTCTAATTCACAATCCGATTCATCTTTTGCATCAAAGCCAACTAAACTTTCATTTTCATTAACAAAATCTACATGTCTAGCAACTGTAATTTTATTATTCATCAAAATCCTATATCCCACATTTTCGTAGCCTACTAATATTCCAACGTCTGACTTGCGATCCTATTTCGAATTTCTTTTACTTTCTGGCGTCCTAACAAATACTTTGCAGCCATACAATTTTAAATTTTCAATATTTGGTCTTTTACCAAAAAATATTTCATACGGACTTTTATTTTCAACTGTGTTAGCAATTGTTCGATTTTCAAATAACTAGCTGTTAAAACTACTTCAGGCCAATAACTTATATTTAAATTTGCATCTGCAAGTAAGCATCTTGCCGAGTCCATAATTGTACGATTAAAACGCTCTGCAGTGCCATTCAATTCATGCACATAAGGTGGACATTTATCCATTATAATTCCTTTTCCTCTTAGCAAGTTAAATATGTCATTATTTAAATACTCCTTTCCATTATCGCATCTTAATATTTTTATCTTTTTGCCTCTGTAATTTTCAACTTTGTTTACGTAATCTAAAAGGCAAGTATAAACTTCATGTTTTGATTTGATCGTATAAACAATAGAACATTTACTGTAATCATCCAAGAAAGTTACAAAATATTTAGAACCATCATAACCATTGTTATGATGTGGACCATTTACATCAGTGTGTACAATTTCTAAAATTTCTTTTGCTCTGCTTCTATTATTTTCAAATGGTAAATTGTGCATTTTATTTTGAATACAAGTTCCGCATTTAAGATAAACGTTCTCCAAACTTTTCGGTAAACCATCAACTAAATTTTCTTTGCACATCTTGTTTAAATAATTAAATTTTAAATGTCCTAGCATTCTGTGGAATTTCTCTTTATTAGTAATTTTATTTGTATTATATGAATAAGATTTTTGTTTCAAAATATAACTTTCTAGAATATATAGACCATTTTCTTTTGTTGCTATGCCAATAACTTTACCAGTTCTATTGTAAATTACAGATTGATTTTGAATTGATACTATTTTGTACTTATCGGTTATTCTCGCATAACTTAATAAATTTATATCCATCTCTTTGACTAAAAATACATTGGATACTGTGATTTCTCGTTCAACTCCATCTACGTATAAATACATCAAAACTTTTCCAACTTCCGTAACTTTTAAAGGTCTACCATCACCTACTTTAACAAAAACCGGTTTATCCAGTTTGCAATGTTCAACAAAATAAGATTCATCATCGATTATGTGGTCAGAGCAACCACTGTCCAGTATCCAATCTATCTTTTGTAGACCCTTCATACAAACATTATTACAATTTTTGTTTCTACTCTCATACCAGCACTCATTTTCTTTATTTACCTCTATTCGCGTAAGAAAAGTTTCACTTACTCTTGAATCTTCACTTTCGTTGTATGAGTACCTCGCGTTTGGTTGATACCAGGCTCTTCCTCGTCCTCTGTACCCATTTCCTCTTTTGTTGTATCCTCTTCCTCGACTGAAGTTTCTATGATTGTTGTCGTACCCTCTGTCGACATTGTTGGAATAACCTCTCGCAGGGTAACCGCCGTCGTTCTCTCGTCGTTGAAATTGTTGTTGTTGTTTATGTTGATGATAATTTTGTTGTTGTTGTTGTTGATGATAATTCTGACCACCTCCTGGCCACCGTGCTCTTTGACTAGCACCTCCTCGCATTTGAGTATTTATATTTTGTTTCACTCATGTATATTTTATTTTGCACATAGTCACATGTTCTATCTTCCTCTTTCAGCGTGTCTATTATATCGCCAAGGTAACTAAGGGAATCAGGTAGTGTTTTCAACAAGTAATCGAGTTTTTCACTTTCTTTCAACGTAGCACCAGCAGCTTTTAGTGTGTTAATTAATTGTTCGAATTCAAGGAAGAACGAGTCTGAGTTATCATAGTCCTTCAATTTTAATTTATCTAGTCTATTTCTCACGATAATTTGTAGCGCGGTAGATTCTTTTAGATATAATTTATCCAATTTTTGTAATATTTTTAAAGCGGCTGTTTCTTCGCCCACGAACTCCAATTGTTGGTTTGAAATGCTCGAATAAATATAGTTCATTGCTTTAATATTTCCATCTTCCCATTCGGGTTCTTTATCACTAGTCACTTTTTCACGTGTTGCTTGGTTTTGACACTTTTTCCAGTTCAAAAACAATAAAATACGTTTTTTCCACAACGCATAATCTTGACCGTCAAAAACTGGTACTTTTAATTCGTCTTGTTTGCTCATTTTTATTCTGTTCACTTACACGTGTTCGATTTCAAGTCAAAAATTTTCAGTTTTTTTTTTTTATTTATCTGCGCGCATCTCGTTCAATTTCTATCCAATTTGAGAAAAAATTTTCAGCACAATGCTTTAAAATGTTTATTCTTTAGTTAATCGCTCATATTTTTGCATTTTGAGTGGATTGAATATTTATTTCACTTGTCGCAGTTCTTCATCGCCACGTGTTCTCTGTAACCTCTAGGTATTAATTATTAGTTAATTCATTTCTTCAATTTTATTTAATTTGCACTTTTTATTCAATTTCACTGTTCCCTTTATTATTTTGTCATTTTCCATTCACTTGTTCACTTTTTTTTTTTCTCACGCGTGGTCATAACCATGCTCTGCTACCATGTTAATTTAGAGGTAGGATCAATAAATAATTGTGTATCTCAGCTTTAATTGATATTAGAATAATAATACAGTATAAATATATTGTAAGATACGTGTGATTAATTTGATACATGTAGATACTTATTCTCATCTATATTCCATAGCGAGATGCGTTCTTGCGTGGGCGACATGACCGACTTGATTCTGCGCACGCTCTCAATCCTCCCACTAGTTTTAACGCTGCGCGCGCACACTCAGTTCGCTCATATATAGATATATATATATATGCGTACAACATACGAATTACGTATATTCTCAACAACATTTGGATGAAGAGGTTAGAATCAGGATAGTCGTTAGCTCCGCAGCACTCTCTCATCATTCCAAAAGAAAAAAAAATCGCTAGGAAATGGAAATATAAAAATAATTTCTAAGTCTTACCTAAATTGAATTAAATCTGTAAATGAAGTATAAACCTCTAACGCATCCTGGCATAATCGCGCTGTCAACAAATATGTGAATCCACATTGCTTTACTAAATAATCACAGAGTTCCAGAGTGGCCTTTGAAGAGTTGAAAAGTCCATAGTAAGTGCTTTCAGTTATAATCTCGTAGTTTTTAGTAATCGCAGTTTCTCGCCACTCTATCAAGTACTGCAAAAAACTTTCAACTACTTCAATAATAAACCGTTGATAATATTTAATGATCGTTCATGTACGTACTCTAGCGGATCCAGTCCAGTGAACCGTCAGTGAATTCACTCACCATTCACTGACCGTTCACTGACCATTCGCTGACCTCGTAATATATGTATAAGAAGAGCATAAAAACGTTTAAATTCTTTCAATTAGAATTCTGCGATACATTTTGAGTCAGAAGGTATCGAAGTTAATCGACTTCCCTTCAAGAAAACGACAGATGAGAATTGGCTGCCAGGTAAATACATCCCCACGGACGTTGTTGGTCCAATGCAAGAGACATCGCTGGGCGGGGCCAAATATTTCGTCATGTTTACTGATAAAGCTTCAAGATTCCGGAGTGTTTATTTTCTGAAACATAAAGATGATGTAACTGAACATTTCAAAATTTTTGAAAAATTGGTGAACAATAAATTCGGTTACACAATAAAAAGACTTCATTCTGATTGCGGCGGCGAGTTCTTAAATCAAGCTTTAAAATATATTCTTGTTCAGAAGGGAATCCAGTTTACGAGTTCAGTACCTTACACGCTTGAACAGAATGGAAAAGCGGAGCGTTCCAGAAGGACGATTGTCGAGTCGGCAAGGTCAATGATGCAGGCAAAGGATACCCCGAAGTTTCTTTGGGCGGAAGCGGTAAACACGGCTCTCTATCTTCGGAACAGAATTCCGTGCCCTACGTGCCTCGACAATACTCCTTACGGAATCTAGAACGGAACGAAGACATACATTCGGCACACGATGATTTTCGGATCAACAGCTTACATGCATATTCCAAAACAGTTTAGACGAAAATTGGATGCGAAATCCAAGAGAGTACTTTTTGTCGGGTACGAAGGCGATTCGGAAATTTATCGGATTTATGACTCAGTTTCGAGAACTGTGAAAGTTTTAAGAGATGTCTATTTCAATGAGAACGGTGGTAACAACAATCCAGATCAAAATACAACAGATGACGACGAGCATGTCAATTTGTTTTTCGAGAATCCTGACGAGGCAACAATGCTTGATAAACGAGACAACAAAGAAAACGAGGAACGCGACGAAGCCGACGAGGTTTTTGCATCAGTGAACGGCGAGGAAGAACCTCATGACATCGAGCCTGAAGGAAACAAGCGCCCAGTCAACGGAAACCAGAGAGAGTTGAGAGAACGGAATAAAATCAAGCCACCATTGAGATTTCAGACAAATGTAGCAGAATTTACGCCGTTAACGTACCGTGAAGCAGTTAATGATCCTGAAGCTAAGCAATGGCAAAAGGCAATAAAAGAAGAGATTGTCCCGCATGAGAAGAACCAAACATGGAAACTGGTGAGCAGAAATTCGGACATGAGACCTATTGACTAGAAATGGGTCTTCAAGATTCTTCGTGATGAAAAAGGGAATGCTGTTCGATTTAAAGCCAGGCTATGCGCGAGAGGTTTCAGTCAAGTTGAAGGTCCCGATCTTGCATTTTCTTTAAATGTCGTGAGCCGATTCTTGAACAAGCATGATAAAAGTCATTGGCAGGCTTTAAGGAGAGTTTTGAAGTAGCTAATTGCGTCAATCGATGTTGGAATTTTGTAACAGGCATGTGAAAGTGATTTTTGTTTGTCTGGTTTTTCCGATTCTGATTTTGCAAGAGACATGGAAACGAGACGGTCCACCTCAGGTTTTGTGTTTTGTTTAGCAGCTGGAGCCGTGACTTAGGCGTCGCAAAAACAAATGTAGCAGACGCAGTTCCTGAAGATCCGAATTGATCAACGGTGGAGCCTGCCAATGCAGCTGAAAAAAAGTAGCATCTATTATTACCACTATTACTAGAATATTGCCAACTACAGGAAATGGCTTAGGAATCAAACACCTGTTTATTTAAGTACGACCAGCTGATTAATTTATTCATCGGCCGATAAATCAATCAGCTTATCATAAATAAATAAAAAAAAAATAAACAAAATTGTTTATCATAAACAATTTGAATTTTAATAACTTTCTCGATGTTTTTGTTGAAAATCGTTTACCTCTATATATTTGTTAATGTCTTCCAAATGATAAACGGGAAATAAAATTTGAATTCCCAATTAAGCAATGAATAGCATCTGTTTTTGTGAGGCGGAGAAACTCGTCTTGCCCGATCGCGACACGTCCGATCGCAATGCTTTTGACTGTGCATAGGTACTTAAAATGTTTACAGCATCATCAATAACTCTGCTACGATTAAGTATTTGTTTTATTAAAAAAACGTTAAATATCAATGTTGGAAAGTAAATGATGATTAAATTCACTCATTATTCATTGTTTCACATTTTAATTTCATGAAAAATCGCAATAAAATTTCAATTATACCTATAAATCAAATACCATGAATTAACTTTTTTTAACTACATACAACTTTTGCATGATAAAAAAGAAAGTCAACCCACACTCAGATGTTTTAAAATGTAATTGCACGAGTAATTGAAGTATTATCTTCCGAAAAGATTTAGCACACTAATTTTTTATCAGTGCACGTTGAAGAGAGAAGGCATTTCACGCGTTAAATAAGAGAGCGCTTTTCCACTATACGCATTTCTCCCAGCATGGGTGACGGTCCAAGCATAGCATAACCGCTCGTTGATTTGTCTAGATACTTTTAGCGGGCAATAAACGACAATAAACGAAGGAGTGTACAATCTGTGTGGTGATTTTCCATGTGTATATTTGTAAACAATGATTCAATCATTGGGCATCATTTATTTATTTATTAGATCAACATTTGAATTCAGTGTTCATGAGGTTTTAATAATGTTTAATGTTTACTTATAAATATAATATTTCTTCAATGTTTATAATATTGAACCACCATACCATTTTATTATTAGGTGGTATAAATGTTTATTTTCCCCACTAATTATGAATATACATATATAAAAAGGAAAAAATAAACGCACAACGCCCATCCAGGTACTGACTGCGTTTAAAACTGCCTCACAACGAGAATTGGGTGAGTGGCAGCAAACGCAACTTTGTGCAGCGCTTTTTGAAATTACGAACGAAAATGACAATGAAAACTCGATAGGCTGCGTTTGACTCGCACGCACTTCCGGTTCAGAGTTCAATGCATAATTAGTGCACTTGCAATCGACGACATATCATGATTTTTCCGTGCGAGTTCACGCTTGATATAATTAACCCTATCATGCAATCATTTTTGTGAATTTTGTTCCATTTTTCTCTTAAAAAAGCCAAGACTTGATGCAGAACCATCTCAAGCCAGTAGCTAATAACTAAAATGAATTTTCTGTAGCATAAAACACTTTTCTTCTTATACAGGGTGAGGCACATAAAGTGTTACAGAGCAATAGCACTCAAACTATTGATCATATCCAAAAATGTTTAAGACATACGTTTCAGTGTTCGAGAAGGCCGTCATACTCGACCACCCTATTTTATTATCGGTGGAGGCGCTGAAGCTAAGTCAAGGTCAACTCCACTTTTTAAAATAGAACCATGTATTTTTTTCGATGACATTATTACCGATTTTAAGACGAATTCAGCAACCTACAACACAAGGTCATTCTAGTCACGGAAAGTATGAAAATAGTCGAAAAATCGAAACATATAGGAATAATCACTTTCAAAGGATCCACTAACCTTGGTTTGGGTCTACCTCATTTGCCCAATAATGCATATTATGCCTATTCACATTTCCCGTATTTGCGAAGTTAGCTTCATCAGAAAAAAGCACATGACTGAAAAATGAGACATCTATGCGCATTTTTTCTAAAAATTGATTTACAGAAATTGACGCGTTTTAGGAAATCATCGCCGTACAATTCCTAATGTAATGACATACGATACGGATGGAACTTGTATTGATGTAAGATTCTTGATACAGATCGCTGACTAATTCCACTCTTTTTTTCCATTTGCCTGCTGCTCGCATGTGTATTTAGTGCAGCAAAAGCTAAGATAGCAGCCGCACTATTTTCACTAACAATTGGTCGACGTTTGAATCGTGTTTGTTTCACTGTACTGAAGCGACAGAAGCGGTCAGCTAATCGCTTAAAGGCCATGTGCGATTTTTGTTGCCTATCCGGATAACGAGCCGCATACAAATCTTGAGCGTTTCTGTAGTGTTTACGACATTTCCCCAGCACCATCAACATATCAAAATATTCTTGAAAATCGTTCATTTTCGCGTTCCGATGTACTCACATTAGAAGGTAATGCGTGACTAACTGATATGTCAACTGAAAATGCTTACTTTCTGCTGATGTCGACAAAAACCTATCGATGTGTATTGTCATGGGTAACGTAAGAAATGAAAGGAAATGAAAATAATTTTTCGACTATTTTCATACTTTGCGTGACTAGAATGACCTCGTGTTGTAGTCGCTGAATTCGTCTTAAAATCGGTAATAATTTCATCGAGAAAAAAATACATGGTTCTATTTAAAAAAGTGGAGTTGACCTTGACGTATATTCAGCGCCTCCATCGATAAAAAAATAGGTTGGTTGAGTATGACGGCCTTGTCGAACACTGAGACTTTTGTCTGAAACAGTTTTGGATATGATCAATAGTTTGAGTGCTATCGCTTGGTAACACTTTATGTGCTTCACCCTGTATATTTTCCTCTTCCTAACATCCTGAATCAAACATCCAGAATGAGTCTGCGAGTGCATAACTGTGATATGTGTCCTTTTGAATGTGAGAAAAGACTATAGACAGGCTCTCTCTTCAGTGAGGCATAGAGTGAATTGGTGAATCGAGGACACTGAAAAGCCTCCGCAGTCTGTGACCAAGAACAGTCCAAACGATGGTTTCCGTATGGCATCCCACTGGGAGTATTTCGTCGCTGAGTGGTGTCTTCCCCGGCGCACGAGGAGGCAAGGTAGTGCGTATTGAACTCAGATGTCGGAGCCTGTGTGATTTGAATGGTAAAACGATGGGGAAAGTATACTTGGGTGCTTTTCCAGGAGCTGAGGGATGGAAGGACGTGCTTCAGCTCCTGAGGGAGCAAAACGATAAAATGGAGAAATTGGCCAGGGCTCTCAGCGTCATCCGGCAGGGTATGCTTAGAAATAACCCTGGCAGTGTTAAGGACAGCGTGAACGAGGCTACAGAGGTGTTGAGCAGAATGCTCAACACCCAAAAGTGTCTTCCAGAAGAGGCTGGAATCCCACGCCGCCTCTCAAGGGTGCTCCTGAAAATACCGAGGCTTTGCTGGTCACGGACGGGAGATCCTTCAAATACCCGAGGATCGTTCTCGGGGAACAAGAAATTGAGTGGAAAAAGAGCATTAAGTACCTGGGTGTGCAGTTGGATCGAAGGCTTAGCTTCGGCGAACACCTGCAGATCGCGACCGCCAAAGCCATCCAATGTGGAGCCGCTCTTACTCGGCTCATGCCCAACATTGGTGACTCCAGGGAAGCTAAGAGAAGGCTGCTGGCAAGCATGGTAAATTCGGAGCTGCTTTATGCAGCTGTGGTTTGGACAATTGCCCTTAACAACCCTGCTATGAAGACCATGCCAGAAGAAGCTGTTCTCGGCACAGAGAAGTTTGGTGCTGAGAATTGTCACAGCATACCGAACTGTGTCGACAAGCGCTATCCTGGTCCTGGCGAGCGTCCCACCAATAGGCTTATTGGCGGAGGAAGGGAAGGAGACCTTTCAGCTCCGTAAGGAGCTCACCTGCTTAACAAACCTGCTGGAAATCGCTCGCGCGAAGGAGGCCATCCGCAAGGATGGAAGGCGCAGACTCGTCGAGAAACGGCAGACGAGATGGCATGGTGACCAATCCGGGAGATGGACACACCGTCTAATCCCGGAGCTCGCCACCTGGCTGGATAGAAAGCACGGTCAAGTCGGCTTTCACCTGGCGCAAGCGCTTTCGGGCCATGGTTGCTTTAATGCGTACCTAAAGCGCTTCAAGAAAAGAGACGATGAGTCATGTTGCTGCTGCGGATCCCTTCTGAAAAATGCAGAGCACACACTCTTTGTATGTGTCAGGTGGGGCGCGAAAAGGGAGGCTGTCGGTCGGGCAGTGGGCGCACAACTCATTCCTGACACGATGGTCTCTCTTATGCTCCAGTCTGAACAGATATGGATACTTATCGGGTCATTCCTTACCCTGATAATGAAGACGAGGGAGCTCCTGCGTCTTAGGCGGACTTGGCCGTCCGCGTTGATCGGGGGAGGAATCTTTTTATTCCTCCCCCTGCTTGGCGCGGCTAGTGTGCCTGCCTAACGGGCGTGTGTCTTCGGATGGAAGACCCGGGCGAACGGATGACGGAAGAGTCGAACGCGACTTTAGGCTGGAACGAACTTCCCGCGAAGTTTAATGCCGAAAGGCGGTTCAGCGGGTGGTGTATTGGTGGTGTATTCATCCTAGGAGAGTCCTTTACAATGTCTATAAAAGATATTGCCATTTTTTCTCCTCATCAAGAAGAAAAAAAGGAAAAAAAACCTGCCGATAGTTGCGGTGGTGGGAGCCCCTCTGTTTTTTAAATAAACGAGTTTTGTTCGTACAAGTCAACGTGTTGCATTAAGGTTTTTCAATGTATGTATACACATATTTTTAAGAATATTTCTAATATTTTATTTATTTTGCAGATTTGATGAATAAACAAAAAAAATGGAAATCAAGTTTCTTAAATTCATTTGCACAGATATGTGTACAGAGTGCACAGGCATTTAAATGAATTGTATGAAATATATATGCATTTATTTAAATACATAAATAATTATAAAATTTATCTTTATTTTATTTCTTTTTTATTTTAGATTCCTTTGATTTTTAAATAAGTTTAATCTGGGGATGAGCGAGTTCGATTTCCTCTGTATGTTTGGAAATCGATGTTTTATATTTTGTACATAAATTTTAAAGTACAGTTCCATCTTTTTCAGTGACCAAAATGCGCAGAAATCAATTTCTTTGAAGCTTATAAGGGAGATTAGGATATCAGGATTAGCACTCCTTCACTATTTTTCTTTACCTCTTTCACGGAAAGATAGTGGAGGAGCGCCAGTCCTACTATCCTAGACTATTTTTGAAAAATAATCGATTTCTTGGTATCAATTATGAGATAGTATCGATTCTCAGGCACCGATGTTTTTTGGCAGAATCGCCCATCCCTACTCTGCGTTGAGAGAAGAGGAAACTCCCCGATCGACCATCTTCCATGGACTACGGGATGTGCAGTTGTTCGAGAGGCAGCCCCGAAGTGGAGGCTGTGAGAAGCCGCAAGAGGAGCCAAGTAGAATAACCAAAAGAGCGCCGAGGTCAGGCTGGTTGCGCCTATAAAACATGACCCTGAAGTAATGCCTTGAGGCGATTCCCCTGACCAGAAAGAGCAAAACTACTTTTTAGAATAAGATTATAAGACGAAAAATGTTGAAATTATGCATTAAGCAACTATAAGGCAAAGGCAATATGTCAATTCCATAAATTGATGTCACAACAAAATCAAATTTAAGATGTTTGTAAACACTAATGATAACTCTGATAGTAATGATCATTGGTCATTGACAATACGCTTAAGTGCACAAACACTTTTGTTTGCAACATATTGCAAAAACTAGCGATTTCTGCATCGCATATTTAAAAACTCCTGTCTCCATTTGCGTTTTGACAAGCAGCTTCTTCTTCTTCTTCTTCTTCTTCTTCTTCTTCTTCTTCTTCCCGCTCGAAGCTAGAACAGGGAGGGGGGGTTTAGCCCAGGTCAGGAGAAAATATAGTCTCCTTGCTGAGAAATGCGACCTATCTGGCCATGTCCATTAAAGGTGGAGCTTCTGGATTGGTTGACTTTTTATTTAGTTAGTGGAAAGAATGCCCATAGGCATTACTTGGGTTTATGGTTAGGCAGGCCAGGCAGGTGAATCCTTCAGAGAAGGAATTGATGAAGTATATTAATATATTCAATGAAATTTTTTCTAGCTAAACTGGCTGCCAGGCTATAGTGACATTTTTCCAAGAATCGGGAAAGAGCTGACCATCAAAAATAGCATTCAGTATTTGTAGTAGAAAATTGAGAGAGGATTCTGAGAGATGGAGTATAACCTCGAAACTAACCTTATCCAGGCCCGGAGAGGAATTAGGTTTGACATCACATAAAGCAGACTTTAATTCATCCAGAGTAAAGGGAGGATAAAAAAGATCGTGAGTAGGATCTGAGATAGATGTGGTAGAAGGTACGTGTTCGAGAGAAATGAGAGAATCCTTAGAAAAGGTTTCTGTGAGAGAGGGAGTATCCATTTCAGAAAAATCGTTAGACATTTCCAGAAAACTATGTATGTAAGTCTCCATATCTTCCAGGACTTCCTAGTTAAGACGGCATGTTGTAATTGAAGAGGGATTGAGTACTCTATGTCGAAATACAAGCCCAAGAATGGTGATGAGAATTAAAATCTCCTCCAATAAGAACATGAGAAAAAGTTGAAAGGGAGTCCAAAAAGTGAGTCCAATCAAGATCATGGGTTGATGTGCGAGGATTCTTATAGATATTAATGATCAGAATCTGACCAAATTCCGTAGGAATAACTATAGCCAGAAGTTCCAGTTTATTATCGATTTTTGTACCCAATTCAACTTGTTTGAAGGGAATATCGTTCCTTAGTGCAGTTAGTAAACCTCCACCTGGTCATGAGGGTCTGTCTTTCCTAATAATGTTAGTTACGGAGATAGAATTTTGAATGGGGTTTCAGCCAGGTTTCCTTTAATAATATAATATCATAGTTACTGGACATTTTTTCCAGAGAGCCCTTTTTATTACTGATACCTCGACTATTCCACTGCAGAACATTTAAAGGTTTTCCCCTTGCAAAAATGAAGGAATAAAGGTGTCAATGAGAATGTGGGCGAAGATGTAAGATGTATGTATATTATGTATGTGTGCCTAGGCACACAATGAGGGTGATTGCGTGACGAGCGACAATGCTCGCAGGAGATCGAAGCCAAGGCGTAGTCGAGGCGTAGCCGATACGTAGCTGAGGCAAAGCCGAGACAAAGCCGAGACGATTCCGAGGCGCGATCAGTCCTGCGAGCATTGTCGCGAGTCTCGCAATGTCCCGAATTGTGTGCATTGGCACATATTCTATTTTATGTGACTGTAGTGCGGATACGAGTTTTTATGCGTACATTGGAATCTAATCTAGTACTTATTGTAGTTGTTTGCTGCGCTAGTTGTACGAAGCGGGCGCAAATTGGCGACTAGTCCCGGTCATTTTGATTTTATCGGTCTTGTGTAGTAGTCATTGCTAACGCTGTACGAAGAAGTGAGAAGAAGAAGAATAAGAAATAGATTGCGTTCCGCCGTAAGACTATAATGCGCATGCGCAGTTCAATTTCTACATTGTATTCCTCTGTAACGGAATATACAACATTGCTTTACTCTCAGCTGTAACGGAAAGAGTTTCCGCGGCTGAGGCACATAAAAGTATTTTGATTATCATGGAAAGGAAGGGAAGAAGTTATAGGGCCCTTAAAGTATAGAAGTTGAGCGTAATCTTGATTTGAGCTGGTTGTGGGATCAGGGTTAGTTTTTAAGTTCCCCACGTGGGAGTGAAAAATAGTGTTGAAGGTTGTATTTTGTGATGCTATATTTGTTGGTTATGAATGAAATCCTCGGGAAGTGAGGTTTAGTTGCTGACGAGCTTTTTGCATTGTGTGAGAATTTTTATGTAGCTCTGTTTATGAGGATATTTCTGGGGCGATTTGGATTTAGAAAATATTTTGATGTCGCACGTTCAGCCAAGTAATGGCCACATTTGGCAACACTGCAGATGTTCTAACACGCAGAGGGAAATTCTCTAGGGTTTCGTAACCGTGTAACAATTTTCAAGTTTGGTAACGGAGGGTTAAATGATATATTTCGTGATTTAAAATTTTTTCGTCTGCTTTGCACCACTTTGACACGAAGTCAACAAAAACATAATTTTCGATCTTGGCTTAACAGCCGACACGGCGCGTTTGATTGTGTGCGCTCCCACATGGGAACGTGGTGGAGGCCGCCGCCAGCTTCCACGTTCTGGGATCACTTTAACACTCATAAAAAGTACATAAGCGTAGGGAATTTCAATATAGCGGGACACCGAGTCACTATAATATTTTGACCAATCAGCTAAGAGCTCTTCTTGGCCGCTCTCTTCCTTGCGGGTTGTTACGACCCAGCGCTGCAGTTGGTTGTTCCCTTACGTCGACTGCGTAGCTGTGCCCTGATTCGTCGATTGTGGAATTCGTTGCTGTCATTGACTCGTTGAAACGAGTACTCGCCAAGAGGGATTTAATTCAAATTAAATCAGAAGCACAATTTACACTAAGATTGTATATATTTCATTTTAGTAGTGTATAATTATTTCCAAAATATCATGTCACTATTTACAATATTGTAATACAATGTCAGGCATTGCCGTTTTTGAGCTCTATTGCTCTCGCATTCCTAGCATTCTCGCACACGCAATACAATTCCACGTCGTAGTAACTGATTTTTTTCTAAGATCTAGATCTCTCGCGCTAGTCTATCCTCGCTAGCTAGATCTTTGACACTCCCCCACCTCACATGCATCCTATTACCGCTTTACATTAAGTTTACGTTAACATACGTCACTCATACGTCCAACCAATAAGAAGGTCTTAATTCTTTATAGAAAGACCACCCTAAGTTCACATGCTAGTTTAATAGCTTTCTAGAAAACCTTTTAAATCTCGAGTACGGTTCAAATTTCTCTAAGACCTCACGCACTCGCTGTCAAGATAAACTTTAATAAACATATCATTCACATATGATAAATTATACCTTGGAAAGTTCTTTAGTTAATTAAATCTGATAACTCATTCGGCTTTTCGCTTACAAACGGTTTTTTATATCTAAGTTTACATTTTATAAAACCTCGTGCTCGTCGAGGGTTCTCTGAAGCCCTTGCCACGACACTCAAATTTTATTTAGCTTTGATTACTCTATAATTTCTTCGTCGTTCTCAAACTAAATATTATGACTTATAATATTAATCATTCCTAATCTAACTACGCACCAAGTCCAACCACTTCTCGAAATTTATGTTATTAGTTTCTCTTTATATGCTTCTTCTTTATACTTTTTTACAGTAAGGTAAATTTCAAATATCAATTTATTGCAAATCTTAAATATTCAAATAATTCCGCGCAAATTTGTACCGGTAAGTGCTTCCCTCCTGCGCAGACACGAGCGAGAGATAGTCGCTCGTCACACGTTCTGCATTTCGTCATGATAAGAGAAAAAGAAACAGAAGTATACATCTGTCATGATAAGTTAGCGACCTAGGATTGGCAGCGCTACTCACACTTAGCGCGGCTGCCTCCCCTTCCGACTAGAGTCAGTCTAGCCCGAGCACTCATGGGCTCAACAAGCGTCCGCGACTTCGTCTTACTCAATAAAGACATATTTAATTACTAATGGCACGTCTCATTTCATTCATGAACCTCACCCAACATAACATCTGTCTCTCATGCACCCACTATGTCGTAACGCAGAACGCAAACCACGAAGGTATAATAAGGAGACCTATCTCCATGTAAGCGACTTGGTAGGAGCAACGGCACGGTAAGTGCTCCGCTTGTTAGTTGGAAGTAGTGTAAAGGAGTACGCAAGTGCGCAGGTGTCCTCTTCTTACTCACGGGAAAATGTGCGAGTGGGACGAATTTGTCAAATTGGTAGGTATACATTATACCATAGTTTTAGTTGCCCATAAAATCACCAGAAGTCGCTATATTTGAAAAGCAGTGTTTGACAAAGATTATGAAAGGAATGCGTTGGCAAAAGTTGCAAGTATATGTCAAATATAGCCGGTAGAGAGCGCTTCAGGGAAATGTACAGGAATCCTGCATCTTGCAATCCTTACAGTTTTTGCCAACACATTCCTTTCATAATCTTCGTCTAACACTGCTTTTGCTTTTCAAATATAGTGACGTCTGGTGATAAATTTTTTTCTTAGCAATGTCGTGTCGCGTACCGGGTTGCATAAGCTCTCTGGCTTAGATCAATTTGACAAGTTCGTCTCACTTGCAAATTTTCCCGTGAGTAAGAAGAGGACAACTGCGCACTCCTTTCCACTACTTCAAACTTACAAGCCGGACACCATGGAGACTGGATATAAGGAGACCAATCGCCATATATCCATTGAGATAACCAAGTTGACGTCACAGACCATGTGGTAGGGATTGACTGTAAGTTAGGTTGGTCTTGGACGAAAGAAATATGGGAATCATTGGGAAATTGATGAAACAAAATTTTCTATCGTAAAAGAAAGTCATAAATTTATTAATAATTATATTTTTTAAGTGCAAAATTAATTTCCGCCTATTTTGAGTACCTACTTTTCGCTTGTCATTCCTTTAATTTTTTAATATAAAATAAAATGTCATAAATTTGTAGGTTATGATGACAGTCTATCCCTACCACATGGCCTGTGACGTCAACTTGGTTATCTCAATTCCCGAATTGAAGTTCTGTCAAGTACATAGTTACAAAACTTCCCGATAAGGGCACGTGTGTTCCGTGAGTGCAAAATGGCGACGTCTAATACACGATGCTTATAAACCGTGGAAGCCGCCATTTTGCACTCAGGGAACACACGTGCCCTCATCGGGAAGTTTCCTAACTAAGTACTTGGCAGAACTTCATTTCGTGTTTTGTGAAGTACGGCCATAAGAGATTGGTCTCAGGCCTACCCAACTCTGTGTAGTAGAAATGGCCGATGATTGAGCTTAGGGAGGGCCACGAAGGAATAATAAGGAGACCTATCTCCATGTAAGCGACTTGGCAGGAGCAACGGCATGGTAAGTGCCCGGCTTGTAAGTTGGAAGCAATAGAAACGAGTGCGCAAGTGCGCAGTTGTCCTCTTCTTACTCATGGGAAAATGTGCAAGTGAGACGAATTTGTCAAATTGTCAAATTGACTATCAAGCCAGAGTGGTTATTGGTGGTTATGTTGATTGATTTTTTGATATAGGAGTGCATTATAAAAGTGGTAAGTATCTATCGAATATAATAAGATTGTAAATCTTGAAATTGAAATTATGGTATTTGTTATTGCTTCGTAAGTCGTGTGTTAAAATAATGTTAAATAGTTTTTTCCTTTACAGGTGAGGAAATTTAATCCGAGAAATGTTCAAGATTTTGAAGCTCACATCTAATATAATTTAATGAGTTTAATATAATACATTTTTTTCTTAGCAATGTCGTGTCGCGTACCGGGTTGCGGTACAAAGTACTGGGATAAGGCGAATACACAACGGTTGTTTAGAGCTCTCACTGTGCGTACAAAAAATGTGTAATATATTTAATTTTAGATATAACTTTCCTGCAATTGTAATGAAAATTATGTATAAATTGTACTATACTTTTCTGACCTTATTTTTCTGTATGAAGGAGACGCAGTTGCAATTGTGGCGAGAAAAATTATTACATTACGGTATTGAAGATTTTGGTGCAAATGATTTAATTTGCATTCTCCACTTCAAAGAAAGTGATATTGAAAAATACCGCACGGAGTATAAGAATGGTGGGCTAGTCTACAAAGTGCTCCTGAAACGTCCCGATCTACGCCATAATGCGGTTCCAACGATTTTCCCGTCAAACATTCCGAGAAATGAGAAAATGAGAAAATTAAAATACGAATATGGAGTAAAATTAGATTATCAAACCCTTGCCAAACAGAAGGAAATTTTTGAAGCCAGTTCTGCTCTTGATGCTGCAAAAGAGAATCCAGTAAGGGAGAAGACAGGACGAAAAAGGGCTATGAAACGAAAACTACCAATTGTCGATGAAGCTTCTGTTGTCAATTGTAAATTGGCAAAAACAAATGACCTTTTTTCAAGCAATTCTCAGGGCAATAGACAGTAAGGAAAATCTATCTACTTATTTGGGTAGTGGATGGATTTCTAATGTTTCAGACAGGAATTTTATAAGGTGGTCTCGTTGGAAACCGGATCTTTCTAGTGAAGAGAAAATAATAATTTTGTATGCGGACCTGAAAGTAAATGTACGTATTTGGATGTCCATAAAAAATATCCAGAATTTATTTTGGAAGTGGAGAATTGCAGTGATTATATTCCTTTGTCTAGAATTCGTTTCATTTTTAGCCAAAAACTGTATGCACTTGTAAACTCTCTTAAGGGTATGTAATACTTTACCATAAGAGCAATTTAGTTTACGCCACTTTTTCCCACAATTTTTAAGTATTCAAAAAAGTAATAGTGCCGAGAAATAAAAAAATGAACAATGACGTCTGAGCAATATTATTTTGTTGATAAATTAAAAATTGGGGCAAAAAACTTGTGTAAACTGAATTGCTCTTATGGTAAAGTATCACATGCCCTTAATGCCACTTGACTTGCGTTGTATTCGAAATTTAAATAACTTCCTGCAATTCCTCTTCCAAATTGCAATTTGTAATCATTGACTTCTGAATGTCTTTAGTTCCTAATGATGTTTGAAAAGCGTTAAATCGTTACCGTACAATTTCGCAGTCCTTGCATTCATCGTATACTACGGCAAGTTGTGTTTGAAAAGGTACACTCTATATTTACAGGTATTCTGTGAAGGAAAAAAGATAGTTTCACCGAAATTCAATAACGTGAAAGAGTGGAGCGATGTGCATAATTTATTTACGGAAGTAAACCGCATTTATTCCTGCATGAAATCCGACTGTCAATCAAAGGAATCGTAAGGATGAAGAACATTTTGAAATACTGAAAAATATGAATGTGTGTAGAAAGTGTTTCTTTTTTTCAGACGAGATGCTTGCCTCGGTTTTGTCACCAAACGTTTTGGTCGCCCACCCCTCAGATGTGATATGTGCAATAAATATCAGGCAAATTTTAAAAAAAGGATCAGTTTAAACGTGAAAACCAGAAAATTGAAGCAATCGAAAGCGAGTCTCAGTGTGAAGTGCAGTAAGCTCAACCGGCAAAGGAACCGCCTGAATGAACAGGTAAAACTTACAGCAACATATAGAATACCATAGGTATACATTTTTGGATCACACTAGTAATCAACCCCTTCAATTTTTAAGTTTTACAAATAGCTAGAAAACCGATGTATTCATTTGCAGGTCAAAAAGCAGAAAGGAACTGTAAGAGATTTAAGAAAACAGTGTGCTCAAGCTAATGAAATGGCGTTAGAAGAAGCTATTTCGAAATTATCTATAATGAGGTATACTTCTCAGTGGGTATACGAGTGCCTACTTCTTCGCATTAAAAGCAAGAAGGCTTATGAGCACTTGCGAAAGAAGAGAATACTCGTTCTTCCCAGTATGGCTACATTGAGCAAATACATGAAAAGAATCGGTGGGTCTTATGGGTTTCAAACAAGTCTTTTTGAGGTAATAGCTGAGAAGACAAAACAAATGAAAAAAGATGAAGTGCGCGGTACGTACACTAATTTTTAAATAACACCCATGTCAAGTATGATTTTTTCATATAATGTTATATATATTTCAGGTGCTTTACTTATTGACGAAATGAAGCTGACAAAAGGTTTGGCGTTTAATCGTAGTAACTTGAAGGTTGAGGGATTCACAGATTTAGGAAAGTACACACCGGAACATGCAAAGGGAAAAAAAGGAGATCATGCACTGGTATTTTTGTTCCAACCTTTTAAAGGGAAATGGGTCCAAACCCTTGGTTGCTTTCTAAGTAAAGGAAGCGCTACAGGAACAGTTCTGCACAAACTAATAATTGAGTGCATAGCCTTGGCGGAAAAATCTGGACTGCGAATTGATGCCGTAGTAACGGATGGAGCCTCGTGGAATCGGAATATGTGGAACCAGTTCGGTATCACTAAAGATAATTCGAGTGTAGAGCATGTTGTTGATCCTACACGTCGTTTATGGTTTCTTTCTGATTTCCCGCATTTGATCAAGTGTCTTCGGAATTTTCTGACTCACAAAGATCGTGATAAAGATGCTGGAATTTGGGTAAGATAATAATATCAAATATTCTACATAAGAATCTATACAATATAATATATTAAGTAAAATAATAATATCTGTAACTGGCTGAATTAAGAACATTTATTCTCTTTTTAGACTCCGGATGGGATTATATCTCTGGCCCACTGGTACGCTTTGCTGAAAATAGAAAACGAAAATGCTTTTAATCTGAAAGTCAATTTTAAGTTGCGAAAAGAACACTTAAATCCACTCTATTTCAACAAAATGAATGTGGCATTAGCATTTCAGGTAAGTTTATTTTATTGATTATTACTTATACCGTCTTATACGTACCTATTTGTTGACCTTACGTTTTCATTCGACTTGCAGTTCTTCGGTCTAGCAGATTCGATGGAGTTAATGCGTGACATGCATTCCGATCTCGCCAGTTGCGATCCATCAATCAATTTCTCACGAAGAATTAAATCTGTCATTACTGCAATGAATAGTCGTACGCCAATAAATAACTTAAAGCCCGGCAATGATATGTAGAAGGCACAGTTCTTTTGTAATTCTTAAATGTCATTGATTTTGCACTTATTTAGTTGTTCATGTTCTGGAAGAGATGTTACTTAAGAAACTATTCGAATATTCGAATATCAATACAAATGCTTTATGTTCTTCTTCCAGATTATCGAGGAATTCATTGTTTATCTCGATGTATGGGAAGATGAGGCAAAACGAAAAAAGTGCGATTTTATACCGGACTCAACCTGTTACGGATTGCAGGTCTCATTACGAGCTGCATTAGAAATATGCAAATTTCTTGTGGAGGATTGCGAATTTACATACCTCATGACTGCAAGGTTGAATCAAGATGCTTTAGAAGTGAATATTACTAAACAAGTCTACTGAAATAATAAAATGATTTTTAGTAATAATATTTACAAATGATTTCTTTCAGCGCTTTTTCGGTATGATGAGGGATTGCTGCGGGTCAAATGATCATCCAGACTCCATCCTTTTCATACAAATGTACCGTCTTGTATCAACCTACTCCTTAGTTAAGCCTCCAAAAGGAAGTAATATCTCTGGTGGAGAAATATTGGATGTCCTGCTCAGTATAAAGGATATCAGTTATTCTGATGAAAGATGGAATGAATGGACCAATCAAATCGACATCATAATTGATAAAGGGATAAATTGTGATCGCCTGCAAAACGCTGCGACTTTACTAGAAGATCATGACTATTTTGCGTGCTCCACTTCAGAGTACGTACTGGCGTATATTTCTGGATTTGTTGCCAGAAAGGCAGGTAAATTTATCACCTTCATCGGAAAAGATCCTTGCGAACAGTGCAAGTGTTCCCTTGTTCTTGATCCTACGAAAGAACTGATTCCAGAGAGCCATAAGCTTATACAGCTGAAATCGTACGGTTACTTGATACATCCGTCCACCGATTTGTTCAATTTGATTTCCCTTCTAGAGCAAGGTACCCTTGAGGCAATTTCTAAAAAGGACTTGAATGCTGAAACTCTGTTTGATGCGACAAATGCCATTGAGAACTTGCCATCAACACAGCTGATCGGTTGTCCAGAACACTGCAGATTACTAACTCACAGAATAATCACATTTTACTTAACAATGAGGATGTTTTTCTTGTGTAAACAGGCCAATAAAAACGACTCGATAGAAAGAGAGAAGACTCGTGAGAAGAGGAAACTGTCTAAACTAGCGTACGCTCTTGATGTACCAAATCAAAGCACAACTAGCAATAAGGTTTCCACATATTTCAAACCTGCACAGCCGGAAATTGCCGTGAAACCCACTCGGAAAAGAAAAGAAAAGGTTCTGTCTGATATGACAAATACGTCTCAAGCAAAGACCCAAAAGATAGGTAAAAAATGCAGGACTTTCGTTCCTAAACCTGCAAGTTCGAAGGATAAAGAAAATTAGTGTTCTGAGAATACTGATATGAATGTCAAAGAAGTCTCACGTCCAAAAATACGTGCCTATATTGTTCTTTATGATTTTACGTTTACGTTTATGTATAATAGAAGTATATAGTGACTCTACGAATGTTTTGCCACTAATAATAATGTTTTTTATTTTAAATAAGCCAAAACCAACATTCACTGCTCGCCACTGTATGAGTAAATAAACTGTGTTATTGAAAATAAAAAATTTTCTTCTTTATTACATTATGATAATTTTTTCATATATAAAGAACGTCGATTTACAATAAAGCAGTACCATTGAAAATAATTATACTACCAGCTGCAATGAAGCAAATGTGTAGAAATTCCACTTATAAATCATTTGAAAAAATCAATTCAAATCGTAATATATTTCAGAAAATCTATCGTTCTCAGATTATATAATTGTAAATACAGGAATTAATTGTTAAATTTGGGGCGTAAAGTACGTATAATACTTTCCGGAAAAAATTAAAAATCATCAGCGTAAATCGTGGTATAAACGTTAATAAAACATGCTAAAAGTATAAAGTACAATTCATACATTCGTTTGTAAGTGAATATAACGTCACCAAATTTAGCATTCTCACAATAAAACTGTATATACAGAAATGAAATATTTTTGGTGTAAAGTACTACAATACTCGCCGTAAAAAATGAGAAACAAAAATATACAATTTTCATGTCCATTGGTGTACACATTGATAAAAAATACTACAAATATATAATTCATGCATTTGTATACAAGCAAATATTTAAATGACTTGTAAGAAGTTTTCAATAAACCTGAATTACGATAAGATAAAATATCGTTTAATTTAAAACGTTACGAATATCTAAACAATCCCATTTCTGCTCATTTTCTTCTATTATGAAATTGTTAGGTTTTGAAAGAAATCTATTTTTAGTTAAATACAATTTTTCCAGATTACAATGCTGAAAAAATTAATACTTCTCTTTCAAAAGGTATTAAATTGTCTTTAAGTTTTGAGATCGCCTCATTTCATTAACAGGATCTTATTGCTTTCAATTTAAATTACGAAATGTATATTGAAATGAAATAGGATTAAAATGAGGCGCAAGGTTTTCACGACAGAAGAAATTGAAACTGATAATTCCACAACGAAATTGCTTAGGTGTTGTATAGATATCCGAACAGTTTAAAATTTTGCGGATTTTTCAACTTATTTTAACTCAATTGAATTGGGAGCTGCTTACCGTCACGGCAATGGAATTTCATCTACACTTCTTAAAAGTGCGGTAAACTGCTCAACACTATTGAGAATTATAAATTCCGTAAGCGGAATAATTTTATTGTCCAAATATATTCTAACATGCATATTAGATAACACAGCGATTCTTTTTCTGACGCTAAAATCATCTTCCATTTTTTGTAGTGCACAAAATTCTGTACTTTCTGCATTGAATCCCCACTTTCTTGAAGGTAACATGTCTTGGTCTAGGCTCTTTCTCAAGTAGGTGAAATTAAATTCTGTGCAATCATCTCCTTTCTCCTGGTTTATATCTGTAAAATTAAAAAAAATAGCTTTCGTAATTACGTTCCTTAATACATTATTATTATCAACAAATTATGAAAACTTATAATAATATGATAATATAATATCACATTATTTGCAATTACCAAAGCTTATTAAATTAAACACTCTTTTAAATGTACATTTTTGTCATTTCTAAGCAAATATTTCTACAATAACTGAATCATTTAACATAACTTTAAACACAATTATAATATTCTTCACGTTTACGCTCCGAAAAATAAAAACTTTACAATGAAGTTACGTTACTTCCATCATTCCTTCATCACATTGCAATTTCAAAAGGTACTTACGTTTTTCCATCCCAAAATTTATTCACAAGTGCTATAAACGAACTATAAATATAAAATATTGTTTATTTTTTTGCATATGATGCGATCAAAATATCAACATAACCTCTCTGGCTTAGATCAATTTGACAAATTCGTCTCACTCGCACATTTTCCCATGAGTAAGAAGAGGACAACTGCGCACTTGCGCACTCGTTTCTATTACTTCCAACTTACAAGCCGGGCACTTACCGTGCCGTTGCTCCTGCCAGATTCGGAAAAGTTTCCCATGGCAGTTTGGTCTCCTTATTATTCCTTCGTGGGGAGGGCAGAGCAGTGATCCCAGAATGAGGGAGCTGGCGGCCCCCACCATAGTCCCCAACAGCTCATGGCTTCTTCCTCGCTCGACTGCCATAGGTTTGTTGAATGAGGAAGACACAATGAGCTCGAGGCATCTATGGTGAGTGCCGCCAGCTCCCGCGTTCTGGGATCACTGGGGCAGAGAGGGCGGTAGATTAGTTATAAAAGTGGTGGCAGGTGGCGCAAGATGTTTGCGTGTGAGGTACGAAGAGAGGAAAGGGGATTGCGCTGTCACATTAGCACGCATAAGTGAGGTTATGTTTTAGTTGTGCTTGCATGTTACTTGTCTCTGATTATTATATTTGCAAATAAGTAACAAAATGTATTTGTGCTAACGTTTGTATACATTGATGGTTTAAATGTGTGGAATGAAATTTTGAATTGAATATAAATTAAATAATTAATTGAAAAATCTAGGCAATATTAAATAGAAAATACGTGAAAATTATTACAGATATTTTGTCATATTTTTTGTGTGATTTTTCTAGAATCTCGCATCAATTTTTCAATTTATTGTCGATTACAAATTTTATTCACATTTTCAAAAAGCAACTTATAAAAAAGGTACCCATATATGAAATTTAGGAACTATGTATATAGGAGTGTTTTATATAAGTTGCTTTTTGAGAATGTGATTAAAATTTGTAATCGACAATAAATTGAAAAATTGATGCGAAGGTCCTGGAAATATCACACAGAAAATATTCAAAATATCTGTAACAATTTTCACGTTTTTTCTATTTTATATTGCCTAGATTTTGCATTAATTCTTTAATTTATATTAAATTGAAAATTCTATTTCACACATTCAAACCACCAATGAATACATGCGTGCGAACCAACACATGTGCACAAAGTCTTAGTTGCAAAAGTGGTGGTAGGTGGCGTGGAATTCCGCCATTTCTATTACACACAGTCGGGTAGGCCCGGTGGCCTGCTTGTTTGTTCAAAAACTCACAAGAGTGAGAGAAACAGAATGTTGTCCATCTCTTTCATACTTTACCATGAGCTATACGGGGTTCGATGGATTCGATAGTTGGATATTTTCGAGATTTTGGCATCTCGAAAAAAAATGGCTGGCCGTGATAGGACAAGATGATGTTATTAGTCATAAAGAAGTGTTTATAAATGAATATCATTTGGATGCGTTGTGAAAATAAATACGTGATTGTGTGACAGAGATTATACTTGATTGTTTCTGAGAGTTTTTTTTACAAAAGACCTTCTAAAATGGGACTTTTTTCAAATTCGTCGCCTTTCGACCCTGACGTTGGTGAGTAAAGAGTGTATAAAATACATCTTTCCTTGCGTTAGTATGTTTATAACAATCTACTAAGCTATAATAACACTTTTTCATCTATACCCCTTTGAAATGTGATATTTTATTTACTCTCAACTACAAAATCTTGGAAATTTTCTTGTTAGCTTTTTTTTTATCTAAGCATTTTAATCATTACTGACGTTGAGACGACAAATCACGATTTTTTGGGACAGATCGATCTGTAAACCTTCTGGCAGTTACAGTTGCGTTTAACATTAAATTGACTGTCTGAACTATCATTCATAACACTTTTTACTTAAGGGTTAATTCCTTCTTAACGATTGAAAGAAATATATATATATATATATAGTGTATATTTATTGTTTAGTGCTCACAACTTTTTGTGATGTTGATTTGACATTTTAAAACTTTTCATATTTTTTTGTCATCTTTGATTTAGTTTCTGACCTTAATGTCAGGTTTTTGCTTTCAAAATTCGGAGACTTTCGTATCGTACAGTAGACGTGGTTTCAAGTCATGCAAATTTCTGATAAAAGACTCCCTAACAACAGCATAGTTTATGAACTGTCTGATCAGTTATCTAAAAGTAGGAATGTTTGGAAATGATGCAAGATGGCAGTTTAATGTTTAATTTAATTATACAAGTAATTTATTTTTAAAATGATGTAAACTACATTTCATGAAAATTTAGTATCGCTTATGGAGAACCTGATATTTATTTGAAGGAAATTTCAATATCTTCTACCGTTGAAAATTTTAATAAATACCTACACTGTAAAAAATCCTAAGGAAATTTTCTTTTCGTCTTGTAAAATTTTCCTATTAAAAACAATGTAATTTTATTAATACCGTGTTAATTTATGTGGACTTGTAAAGCAAGTTCATAAAAACTCGAAATTTTACAAGAAACATATGAAATTGCACTAAGAATGCTTGGACACAAAACACCAGTTATTCCTAGCGTAAAATTACACTGTAATTGAGAGCAATGGAGAGAAAATATTTCATGTAAATTTACAGCACTCGGGGAGAATATCGTTATTTTTTTAGGTAATTTTACAATTGGCTCTGTAAGTTATTTAACACTAAATTTTCTGTAATTTTAACCTAGGAATGACTGGTATTTGGTGTACATTATTTTATGGAATTTTACACAGGATTATTTACAGTGTACCTTCCTATCTAATACGCTTTAAATATTTTTGACTTATTCAGAGTTTTTAAAATGATTTCACTACACTTTTTAATCAATGATCTAATGAAGATGTTATTTAAACATGTTATTTAAACAAATATTTTATCAATATTAATAATTTGGATTGCTATCTTTTCATAAATACTGGTTTTGATTTTGAACAGAAAAAGCAACAAGTGAAAAAAACACGACCGAAGATTGGGCAGTGATTATGGACATTTGTGACAAAGTAGGAAACTCACAACAACATGCCAAGGACTGTTTACGCTCCATTGTCAAGAGACTAAATGCAGCAGATCCACATATTGTGATGCATGCCATAACTGTTAGTATTTTACAGAATTGAATAACATTAAATTTTATATTTCTTCATCGTCACAGAATCTTATCAACAAGTCTAAAAGTGGAAAAATATAATTTAACGGAATTAAAATAATTATTTTTTATAAAAACGAAGAAATGATTCACAAACAAAAGAAAAAATTCAACCTTCAAATTGACGAAGGTTAAGAATATCAAGTTAAGAACTGTCATAATTAGAACATGAATTCAAAACTTCTTTTAAACTCTTTTTATCAAGAAAGTTTTTAATTAAACAATAATTGTATGTTTTTACATTTATTTTTATAGAAAATATTATAAAACGGTTATTTACTAAGTCAAGGGTATAATTTTGCGATACATTTCATACTAAATATTTTTTTAGCTGTTGGATGCATGTTCGAACAATTGTGGAAAAATCTTTCATTTGGAAATTGCATCTCGTGACTTCGAAGGCGAGTTAAAAAAGCTAATAGTCAAGATGCAACCAAAGATAGCTGAAAAGTTAAAATTATTACTTAAAAAATGGGCTGAGGGTGACTTCAAGTCAGATCCACAGCTAAGTTTAATTCCCAGCCTTTATAACAAACTAAGAAGTGAAGGTGTCGATTTCTCGTCAGTCTCAGAAACGGTACGTCCTCTGCTATTTGATAATAAATATCATATTATATTATTCTAAAACATTAATATATTTCTTAATTACACACTCATTTTTGAACTTTTCAGCCGAAACATTCCATTTCGCTCAGCAGAGATCCAAATGTAGTTTCAAACTCCCAGGAAGAAGAAGACATTGCTAAGGGTAAATTTTTTACTTATCTATTTAGCATAAATAAATTCGTCAAAAATTACTAACCTTATTTGCAATTTCCTAATAGCGATCGAATTGTCCCTAAAAGAAAATAAGCAATACCAATCCACATCTCACGGTTCACCAGCTTCGAAAAAATCTTCAAGTTTGTATCCCAGTGTAAGTTCCGTAATGACGTCGTCTAATACTGAAGGTAGGAAAGTCAGGGCACTTTACGATTTCGAAGCAGCTGAGGATAATGAATTAACTTTTACGGCAGGCGAAATTAGTAAGCATTTTACAAAAAATTACTGAAAAAATGATGGTTAACATTAGATTCTTTTGCATTAATTACATCATTTTTCAGTTCATATTCTTGACGATTCAGATCAGAATTGGTGGAAAGGAAGCAATCATCGAGGCGAAGGTCTTTTTCCTGCAAATTTCGTCACTGCAGATCTGTCCATTCAACCAGAAACAAGTAACATGCTCAAGTTTTTGATCAATGGTCTAAATTTCTGTTTGGATTCAGTTTCTAAAGTTAATTGATTTTTTCAGAAATAGAACATAGCAGTAAAAAACTTGTTCAGTTTTCCGATGAAGTCGAAGTGAAAACGGTAAAAAGGGAACCAGAGGTGGTCGAAGTGGACATCGATGAACATAAAATGGACAGACTCATGCATTTATTACACGAAGCAGATCCTCAATCTGACAGTACAGACCCTCCGGACATGCTTGATTTAGAAGGTAAAGATTTTTAGATTACATATAAAAATTATAAATTTAAGAATATTTTATTGATTGAATATTTTAACATTGAATTGTTTTATTTAGAACAAGTTACTGCAATGGGACCTTTGATAGACACAGCTCTTGAGAAAACAGACAGACAACATGCAACACTTACGCAGTTGAGTTCTGATCTTGTCGACGCACTTAATTTGTATCATACGTTAATGCGCGAGCCTCATCCTTCCGTGCCGTCGAATTATACTCTACCGAAGATGCCTCCACCGCACATGAATGCTTATCCATTCCCAAATCAGGGACCACTTCCTACCAATCATGTAATTCCGTTTTACTATTTTTCTAGCTAAAATTGTATGGCACTTTAAATTTTTAGCCAAGGAAACGAAATTAATAACTTTATGTAAAATAACGTTTCTTATTTCGTTTCTTTATTAATTGGTATTCACCACTTTTGTTGCAGTATTTGTGAGATTTTTTTCAGAAACTAACTTATATTTTTTATTCTGGCAGTTTGACATTGTGAAAATTAACAGTTTTGTAACTAATGTTACTTTTCTCTTTTGTTTTTTTTTAATTAATTTATTAAGCTTTCAAAAATATGGAGGGATAGTTAAAAAATAATGTTGAAATTTGCTTATTCTATATGCATAAAACGAGATTGAGTAAAAGTGCTATTTTTTAATAATAGAATAAGCCTAATATTCCGTATTATCGGATTACTAAATAGTCCGGGATCTAGCAATACTTTTGTGGGAAGTATGAGCTCGCTTGATAAACCTTGGTAAACTTTATAGATTTCGATCCCCTAAATCCGAAAATTTAGGGTGCTTTTTCAAAAGAATTGGTCTTTTAATTGTTGATTAACTTTTATTTTACAAACAAATGAAAATTAATGTTTTTTCATACTCACTATTTTATGATCAAAAGTTGTCTTGCATTTTTTTCGTAAAATCAGCTATTTACAAATTATGAATTTTTAAACTTTGAAAAATGTGAAAATGTTCAGTTTTTAAACTGTAATTGCAAAAAAACCAATTTTTTTCAAGTTTTATTTCTGGAATTTAGTGATAAAGGTGTGCTATGCCATTTTCTAAAAGTTTTTTGTTAATCGCATATTGTAAAATAGTCGTCTTTCTTACTTAAAAAAGATCATTTTGCAATACTGCCCTACATTTTCGGATTCAGGAGATCGAAATTTATAAAATTGACCAAGGTTTATAAAGTGGCCTCGTACTTTCCACAAAAGTGTTGCTAGATCTCAGACTAAAAGCATCTAATTGCTTAAATAATTATGTTATTTTGTATTTCAACTTGTCAATTTCCATTTTAAATTCTCAATTTAAAAAAAATTGCAAAGTTTCCGCAATAAAAGCAACGAGTATCAACAAGCCTAAAATACCACAATATTTTCATATTATGATTCTGCAGTACCTTTATTTATTGGTTTTTTCTGATACGCGTCCTAGTTTTGAAAATAACTATTTAGAATTTGCAGAAATAATAAAACATTATCAAAGAATGTTCATTTCTTACGGATTCCTATTTTAAACAATGTTTTATTAATTTCAGATGTATAATGGTATGCCGCCTCGGCCACAAGCGTCTTTCAATCCGACAGGTGCTCCTCCAGTTCATTTTAATCCAAACATGACAAGAAACGAATTCATGGCTCCGACAAATATGCCTTCTATGACAATGCCACAACATTTTCACATGCAACCTGGACATCAACAACTTCCTGGTCAACCTCCAGCACCAGAACGAAGCAATCTCCCTTATCAACCCCAAGGGTAAGTAATAAAATCAAATTAACTTTGATGATCTATTTTTCTATTATGATTATATTTTTTACTACTTGTTTAGAAATTTATGGCCGTAAAATAAATAAAAAGATGAAATTGCTAAGTATTTGAGTATTGTATAGGGAGGGAGATAAACTGAACAAGCGTAATCTATTTTAACTTTCAGAAATGTTAATGATATTAGTTGAATTCTTGTTCATTTGACATTGGGTCGGTTTCTTCTGTTTTTTTTTTAAATTATCAAAGGCCTATGTTTTTAAAATATTATATAATATATAACATTTTAAATAGTATATTACATTACAAGGGGCGAAACAGAGCGATTGCATGAGTGTGAAGTTTGCTCTGCCCGAGTGAAACGAGGGCTGCAATCACACAGCGACTTTCAACCCTAGGGTTGAAAATCGTAGTTTCAACCCGCTCTACAGGTACCGAAAATCGGATTTTCAAAGGAGGCGCTATGAAAAATAATATATTTATTTAAATATTTTTTCAAAGTTTATTTCCAATTTTCGTAGTCCAATTTTTAATTTCAGTGTAAAAAATTAACATAATCGATTTTTATTTGAAATGCAATGTCTCGGAAACTATTTAAGATTGAACTTACTTTTTGCATTTGATTTTTAATTTCATTTTTTCATTCTTATAATAACAATATTTATCGTCTAAGATTTTTTGCACCTTTGAAAAAAAATTCGGTTCCTGTCAACAGCGAGGTAGAAAACTCAAATTCCTTATGAAGATTCTAAAATGAAGGCGTTAAGAAAAAAAAATTATTAGTCTCATGCAAAATAATAATTTAATTAAAATATAGGTAAAATTTATGGAGAAAAAAGCTTCATTAGTCTAGTAAATTTCTTGAGCTGTAATTACTTTTATGTATTTTACATTTTTTATCTGAAAGACAAATCTTATAGATAAAGGAGTAATTAGTTATATGAGAAGAAAGTAAATACAACATTATTTCTTTACAATCACAAGGAAACAAAAAAAAATTTGTTGAAGCTCATAAAGTAATCTATAAATAGATTAATAGACAATACAATAGAAAGATAGTTATTTAAAATTAAATGGACATTATATAACAGGTTTCCACCTCAACCTGGTACTGGGTCTGGACCTTACAATCCTCAAGGACCTTCGGGGCTGCCACCCAATCAACAACCACAATATGCACCATCTAATGGACAGCATATGATGTAAATCAGTTGCGCGTTACAGATAAATTTACTGTGTACTTTAAGAAAAGGAAGAAAGTTGTATAATATTGCTTTATCATAGCTACTTGAAAAAATTTGCGTAAGATAGTCAGGGATTCTGGATTTTTATAGATTTTTAATTTTGATTTTAAACTTGAATTTTAAAAGTGATAATAGATCGTTGAAAGAAAAAAGGAATTATTTCGAACTAAATGTTACTTGTGTAACGTTTATCGACAAAGGCAATATTATAAGTGATATTCAAAAACAGTTGTATAATATATTTTGATTCTTAATTCCAAAAAAAAGAATATCAAATGCCCTTTTGTTAATCGATTTCTGCTGTGCAGGTTTTTATAAATATTTTGAATTAAAAATGATAATTACCTCTGAATTAGTTTTAATTTATACATGATAAATCAGTTTTCTATTGTGCAAATAAATTTTCCTTCATTAGTTTAAGCAGTTGTGTATGAACACGTGAAAGGAAAAAAATTAAATGCAGAGGTACATAAGTTACAGAAATGGATTTTAATTTATCTGTAACAATTAGAATCCAAACGACAATGAAAAGCAAATTAAAAGTGGTCTAGATTTTTCTAGTTTTGTACCAAGTGAGTATATAATTAGAAATAATCGATTGCAAGCTTTTCCTCGAGATATTACTGCATAATAATATATAATGCGAATCTTTTCTTGCATATATGTTATAACTTCTTTCGGATCATAAGCAAGTGATTTGCATTTTCATCAAGACGTTTCTATAAAATCTAGTCTGTCTATTGTAAATAATAACGATCTGTCACCGATACGCAAATGCATAAAAAATGCAGATTTTAAAGATTATTTTGTACTTGTATGATACTTGTACCATATCCGTACGCGAATTTGTAGAAAATAATAAACATGAGACTGAGGCACTGTAAAGAAGATGATCAGAAGTTGTTTACAGTAGATGAGAAAAGATAATCACACTCATTGATATTAAAAGTGTTCTTATCGCGTTCGATTGTAAGATAAATCTTATCTCATGGTTACGTACTATTCATATTTTATAACTATGTTCTGTACTGTGCATATGTACCTAAAGAAACGCTGAGAAAGTCGTCTTCTGAAGTAATTTGTAGGTGAGGGCGATAGCGGGATGAAAGTTCTCTTTAAATAGGTAATATGTAACTGAAACTGTAAATGTTACGTTATCATTAAACTGTCATTATTTACATAAAGAGTCATTAATCTTCATGAAATATGTTTTCTAGCAGTTCTAATCATAAATATATAAATTAATAAAATATTCAAATGAAATATATTTTTTATTAAAATAAATTAATCCTAAAATGTCAATTTTAATTTAATTAAAATTTCAAATTTCATTGTATAAATTTATATATTTTAAAGTATTATCGAAATCATATTTTACTAATCTATGCTGTTTAGGCATCAATTACCAATATAAAGAATCAGAAAAAAAAATTGTTCAGGAATTTGTTTTGAAAAAATTGTGTCTTCAATTATTATTAAATTCTTTTGGGGATTTAAAAATCAGTTTTTTAATAATAAAGAATTAATTTTTAGAGATGCAAGTGATGTTCTCAAAGATTAAGATGCTTCCTGTTAAGCAGTTCCTATGGGATATTATTAGCGGGATGTTAATTAAGACAGTCTCTTGACAATAGCACTTAAAAGATATACAATAAGCTGGCAAGCCTTGGCATTAAAAATCAGAGATTAACACTGATTTTAGATTTCTTATTCCAATTCTCCGCTAGCAAACATAGTTTTTAATATATAATTAGCGAAGATAATTTTTAAACGTTTGAATTTATTTCTTATTTAAGGAGTGATACCAGTGAAGTTTTGAGTTATTAAAGAATAAACACAAATAAGAATAATGTGATATCCATATGAAAGATTATTTGAAACAAAATATTTCCGAATTTTAAGTAATAACAATTATAGAAGAAGAGTTTTCTTTTACTTCTATTGCCTTTACAAAATAGGAATTATATAAAAGCCATTTGAGGTATTGTTTATAATTTTGAAACTCGTCCTTACTTTTTGGGCTGCAATAAAGTATTCCAAACTGCATTTCAACCTGATCATTCTTTTCAAAATTATCGTATCCACCGACGACAGACGAACAGACAGAATTGAAAAAATCCTTATTTTGGTTTCAGGGGGTCATGAAATGCGGAAATTTATTTTAAAAAATCTGTCCGCTTGGCGGGCACATTCTCATCGCGTGCAGCTCGCTTCGCTCGCAAGTTTGAGCGCGCCTAGGGCGCGCGATTTGATTGTCGCGCTGCGTACTCCGGAATTGTTGGACGTCGCGCTCCGTTCTTTCTGGACCTCGCACTTCGCGCTCGGTCTTGTGCTCTTCGCATACATTTAAGTTTATTTCTTAAAATTTAATACTGAAGCTCAAACCAATTTTATAATATGATGATGTAAATTACTCGTTTTCTCAAATTCACTAAATTTCTTTTTCAGTTTAAGTGAAACAGGAAATTCAATTTACTTAAGGCTCTATCGGCCTTAAGGTGGCTTAATCGTTTGGTGTCGTATGAAGTGAGGGGCACCGTGGGGGCACGTGTTACATGAATGCTCATTGCTACTTATTTTTTTAATAATCATATGTATTATAGTTACATCTGAGTAGAAGGGTAAGAAATCACGGAAATGTCCCCAGAAAAAAGCGATAGTAAAAAATTATTAGTTTCACCTCGAAGCGATTTCTATATTCTGCACCTTTTTCGCAATTTTCTCTTGATTGAAGTCGTTAACCCTTCGTTTTTATAATACTAATAGATTACTCGAAATCGAAAGTACTAGTATATATCTAAGTTTCAGAGCAGTCTATACTTTTTTTCAAAAACGATCCAGCCACCTTAAGGAACACATTCTCATCATGACACTCATGCTTCGCGCTCGATTTTCTGTATACATTTCAGTAACTTTTTAATAAATTACATGATTAAAATAATTTATTTATTTTCTTCCAAATATCTCAAAAAGGAAAAACAATCGTAGACTTTATTTAAGGAATCGATTTTGCAGAACAACGCTTACTTCGTATCTCACATATTTTGGTGAAAAAAATGGAATTTTTTCAATATTAAATATCAAAACATAAAATATACATCCTGTCAAGCAATTTCTTAATAAGGATGTGTAGACCTCATTTAGGCAAATAATTTTTCATCTAAACGTTTTTTATGTATCTCATATATTTTGTTTAAACAATGGAATTCTAGAATTTTAATTGTATTTTTTGGAATTGAAACGAAAAATATATGTTTTTTTAGAAACTGTGTGAGACAACATTTGTAGATCTTTTTGAAACGAACAACTTTGTATTCTTATGTTTTTTTCGTATTTCACATATTATTGTTAAAAAATTGAATTTCGGATTTCCAATAGTTTTTTTTTAATTAAAAAGAAAAATATGCATCTTATGAAAAAATGTTACAATTCAAATTTGTAGGTCTTTATGTAGAAAATAATATTGTATCATAACGTTTTTTTATATTTCGCATAATTTAACTGGAAAATGGAATTTCGATATTGACTTTTTTCAAGTTTTAATATGCTGTAACATTTCTAATTTTGATTTAATCAAAGAATGTTATCAGGATAATTTGTAGAGATTTATGAGCACTATCAAAAACCAGTATTGAAATTTTTGACTTTTTCAAAAACACGAAAGTAGTGCTCAATCCCTCAATTTTTATTGGATGTGGCTGGTTAACGAACTTGTCCTCACTTTTTCGGCTCCGATAAAGTGCGCTAAAGCTTAATTCTATCGAGAGTTATGCCGCACACGACCTGCTACAGACAGACAGACACTTTCGTAAAAACCGTTTTTTCTGACTCAGGGGGTCTCAAAACGTAAAGATTTGATGAAAATTTCGAAAGTCATTTTTCACATAAAACCAATACCTTCTCATCCATGATGAGAATGTAAAAAGTAGATGTCAAATTTTACACAGACTAATACATTCTCATATGTAATGAGAATGTATAAAGTTGTAAAAAAGCACATCATTTTATTCCTCCCTCCCCCCTAAATTTTAGCTTTAAAGGTTTTGAAACTTTTGACTTTATTTCAAATATTCTTAAATTATTTTAATAGATTGCTTTCTTTTAGAGGAAAGGGATAAATATTGGAAGTAATTCTCTTTAATAAAAAGCTTTTTATTTGATAATATCAGAACCTTAAGAAAGGACAAATCTCAACTCCCGGAACGGATTAATAAAAGTTTTGATTAATAAGGTAATAAATAAATTCCAAGTATTAATATTCAATGTTATATCATTAAAATAAAATTATTAATAGAAATATTCCTTGATCCTGAGCTATAAATATTGTGCAAGAGTTACGTTATGATGAGACAACACTATTACGTGGACATTGCACTATAATTGTAGAATCTGAAAAATTTAAAGACAAAAATATTATCAAAACAAAAAAATTAGATCCAAATGCGGGATTTAAATTGCTTATTTAAAACTATTATCCAAATAGAATACCAATCTAGATAGAATCTGTGGCTCACTTATTGAATTTTCAAATGTCAAGGCTGCGATGAACTTCGCCATCTCTTAAAATAATTATTAATTACCAACCGCTGTTGCTATCCCTATGAAATAAAATATAATAGGAATCTATATTTCAAAAGGCTCAATTCACTAAAAAGTAGATCCATTTAGAAATGAAATTGCTTCGCATAAATTTGTAAATTTTAGCTGACTTAGGATTTCGTTCATTTACTTTCAGAAAAGGTCAATGTAACTTTTGTTGAAATCATACTAGAGAAGAAAGCCAAGTTGAGTTCAAAATCGATAAATTCATACAAAGATTAGTAAAACTTTCCCTCATGAATATCAATAGGAGAAAGAGAAAAATAAATCTGTTTGTTAGTCGACAATTCGTTCTGGAAACATTTATTTAACTGCGAACTGGATTTGAAGTTAGAGATGTTGTAAATCCATTAATTATGCTTCTCTTTTTTAATTCTAGAATAAACTTTGATTCTTCGAGAAAATTCTATGAAACTGAATCTTAAGAGCCATGAACTGAGACTGGAATCATTTTAAATTTCATCTTGGAATACTCTTAATTCCCCCCTAGATTTGAAAATAATTGTTTTAAATATGTCACTCATCCTGAGGCTGGATCATTTTCTTTTTTTTCTATTCTTAGTTGTCACGGATCTCTAGTTACTTTACATTTGGAGCAACCTATCATTTGCAAACAATGATCTATGAAAATGAGGTTTTCATAATTATTACTTCTCAGTTTGAGGTGGAACTCGGGTATAATGACATTACCTACCCAGTGTTGACCCAATTTTCGAGGACATCACAAATCTGGTACATGTTTTATATTCTATTCCTCTTAATCAGTCCAAACACACAAAAATGAAAATTCTACGATTCCAAACTAGATTAATTTGATATTTTTTATAAATTAAAAATTATAAATATCTACAAATCTACACAAGAGATCGTTTGAAATTGTAGAAGTGTCATTTATTTTATTACCTTTTTATTTTGATCTCTTACCAAATAGAAATATTTTTGAATTCATTTGAGGTATTGCCTGAAAATTTTTTTAAAGTCTACGAAAAAATTTCGACTGAAAAATTGCTCTAATGAATTTCACGATATATTTTTTTTTAATTAAATAAAAACAAAGGTTAAAAAATCATGTCACTTCTAAAATTGTTATTATTTAAATTTGCACGTTTGTTGTAGACCTTTTACAAAACTTTAAATAATCTCTCGTATGGATTTACCATATTGCTATTTGGTAACGAATTTGAAATAATAAATAGTAAAAACGTATGTAATTTTTTTCACAGAATATTATTTTGGCGAGATATTATAATAGAAGTTTAACTCCTAATGGTAAAATGTAATTTTATTATTAAAAGTTAGAAATTTTCCTGGAAAATTTATCTGTAACAAGAACCCATTTTCCTCAAAATTGAACTGTTGGGTCCCTTTTAATCTCTGCAATTGGTGTTATATACAGTTTCCATTCTCTGTACAAAGTCTATCAAGCAGTTTGGATAACTGAATCTATAATGAATCATTTTCTAAATATTTGTGCAAGTTGAATTTTGGGTTTATATATTTCCTTTCTTATGAAATTGAAAAATTAAATAAATTGTATATAATTGAGCAACATTATTTTTTATTTCAGGCATCCAGTATTTTTATTTCAGAAAACCAGATTCTTTTAAGGAGATTACAAAATTAAAGACCTTGATGGCACCCTGAATCACTAATCATCTCGCTTATTCAATTTATACGTAATACATCTACTCATAATTTTCTTTTCTTCAATAGGCCTTAGAGAGACGATCTCATTAGTATTCTGATGGCATGTCGATGAACCGACCAGGCAGCAAACCTTCACAAATAAATTATCTAACAATCGACTTTAAAATATTATAATCGTTTAAAAACAACGGAATCTCTTCGACCCAGAATCTGAACACAAGAACCTAATTTGCTTTTCCTTTCAAATTTGAAGCTATGTTCCTCTACAAAGAACGATTGAAAATATTTAATCGTTTCTAATACTCAATCCCAATTCTATTTGAAAAGGTTGAATCTGTCGAGTCACAACCTCAAATAAAAATTAAAAAATAATTTGTATAACAAAGAAAAATTAAGTTCGGAATTTTTTCAAAATTCCATATACTTTTAGGAACATTTCATGTGCTAGAAATAATCATCATAATTGAATTTCAAAATGTAAATAGATGTCGCTAGAGATATGTATACACAATTAAATTCTGCCAAAATAATAGCTCATAGTTGTTTACCTCAGTGAATATTTCGAGTTTCGTTCCAAGTAAATCGCATTTGCGGCGTTCGTTGCTTTTCTTATTTCATCAAAAGAAAAAAGCAGTTGAAGCTCATCGATTGCTGGTAGAAACTTATGGTGAACATGCTCCAGTTTTTAGAACATGTGAGACATGGTTTCGTCAATTTAAAAGCGGAGATTTCGATTTACCAGACAATGAACATCCTGGTGCAGCGAAAAAGTTCGAAGACGAGGAATTGCAGGCGTTATTGGATGAAGACCCAACCCAATCGCAACATCAATTGGCACAAACACTAAATGTGACCCGAGTAGCAATTTGCCAACGTTTAAAAGCCATGGGGAAAATCCAAAAGTATGGAAAATTGGTACCACACCAACTGAACGATAGACAAATGGAAAATCGAAAAACCATTTGTGAAATACTGCTTCAACGGTTCGAAAGGAAATCTTTTCTGCATCGAATTGTCACGGGGGACGAAAAATGGATTTAATTCGAGAACCCGAAGTGGAAAAAATCATGGCTTTCACCTGGTGAGGTCGGCCCATCGACTCCGAGGCCAAATCACTTTGGCCGTAAGACAATGCTCTGTGTTTGGTGGGACCAGTGTGGTGTGGTGTACCTCGAGTCATTAAAACCTGGTGAGACGGTGAACACGGATCGCTACCGACAACAAATTATCAATTTGAATCATACGTTGATCGAAAAACGGCCGGAATGGGCCCGAAGAGATGGCAAAGTTATCCTACAATATGGCAAAGCACCGTCTCATACCGCTAAAGTGGTGAAGAACACATTAAAAAGCATTGAATTGGGAAATATTATCACACCCGCCGTACTCTCCAGGCCTCGCCCCGTCCGACTATCACCTTTTCGCATCGATGGGACACTCACTCGCAGAACAGCGCTTCGCCAATTTTGAAGAAGTAGAAAAATGGCTCGTCGAATGGTTTGCCTTGAAAGAGAAAAAGTTTTTTTGGAATGGTATCCATGATTTGCCTGAAAAATGGGCAAAATGTGTAGAATCCAATGGTCAATACTTTGAATAAAATTTTTTTGAGATTCTCTTGAGAATTAAGTGTTTTCTTTATTGAAAAAACCAGCAAACTTCAACTAACACCCCTGGTATATATATATATAAACGTATATTGGATAGTTAGAAATCTACCTTATATACATTTACAGTTATCAATAAAAACTATGTTGTTTTCTCAAATTTATATAGTAATGTTGTATTTGCAAATTTTTTAAGGAGACCGTTGGAGTGCTGTATTACGTAAAACATGAAATATAATAGGAGTGAGAGCACCCTGCTTAAAAAACCGTTATAACCATGGTTGGAACCGGGTAAAACGCCATTTAGAACCCGGGTAGGTTCCCATCATAAGCTCTGGCACTTTATCCGGACCTGCCTGGGTTCTACCAGGAAATTATAACATAATTGTGGAATGCTATCTCTTAAATTGCAGGTATAGACTTCTAACAGGATCTAAACGGGTTATAGCGGGGACATAGATTGACAAATTTGGTCAAGTTCGCTCTGCGTGTCTAAAAGGATCAAGTGTAACAATGTTTGGTTCCATATAGAACCCTGTTATGGACATGAAGAACCCTTCTTAGGACCGCCACAGACTATCTTTGATCCTCAGCTCCAGGATTTTAACGTCGTCAGCGGCGCACACGACAAGTACGTCATCCGCGAAGCCGATGATGCTCGTTCCAGCAGGTAGTTCCATGCGCAGGAAATCGTCATACATGACGTTCCAAACGAGTGAACCCACCCGTGACCCTTGAGGCGCGCCGCATGTCATCTCTTCTTTGGGAGACCATTTGTCGCCCTGGTATATCACCCACCTTTCACTCAAATAGTTATCTATCATTCGCAACAGGAAGTCTGGAACCTTTTTCCGCATCATCGCAGATCTATGAGCCTGGTTTCTTGAAGATGTTCGCGAAGCTTGGCTTTGCTGAGTCGTTTTGTGTTCCGCCCCTTCCTGTATTCACTAGGTGACACCGTTCCTGGATGCTAAACTCAATGCACTAGTGGTCACTCAAGGTTATTACCTCGAGGATGAACCAGTCGCTTATCCTTGAGGGAAGAGGGGACGCGGCAATTTTGAGGTCGATAATCGACCCCCCCCCCGCTCCTCGTCTAAACGTAAGATCCCTGCCCCGATTCAATACAATCAGGTCATTCCTAGCGACCATCTCGCCGACCAAGATCCCCCTCCTGTCCAGACAGGCTTCTCCCCACTCGGGCGACTTACTATTCAAGTCGCCCGCAATAAGGGACCGCCTACTAGCCTCTCTGAGGCTTTCCTCCAGAAGGAGGATCCGGATCTCAAAGATCTCGAAAGGATCGTTGGAAGAGAAGTAGCAGCTGTACACACGTAACCCCGCCACCTTCACCCAAACGAACCCCGCGTCGGTCTCCAGGAAATCCCCGATGCTCAAATCAGGGCTACAAACAAGGATCCCAGCCCTCCTTGATGCATCCTGGTACCAAGCAGAGTTTTCGGACCATTTGTGTTGCTCATTAGGAACACATCGTCCCCCTTCTCCCTGTCAGTATTCATTAGATGGTTCTGGGCTTCCTTCGCTCACCCCAGGTTGAGCTGTAGAAACTTCACTTCCCACCTCTCAACCCCCGGAGCTCCGCCATAAATATTGGGCAAGAACCGCTCCCCGAAGCATAGGCGACATCTTTTTTGCCCCTATCAGTGCAAGTCAGGCACCGAGGGGGAGCCTTGCACTCCTTGGCCACGTGTGACGCCCTCCCACATCTCCAGCAGGTATCTTTCCTGTCTGGAAGCGCGCAGCCGCGCGACACATGGCCATATCTCTTGCACCTGAAGCACCGGGCAACCTCAACATTTTCTCGGATGCGGCAGTTCACCCACCCCACCCTTAGCCTACCCAGCCCGAGCAAGCTCTGGGCGTCCGCCTCGGTTAAACGGACCACCGAAGTCTGCACACCGCCGAAGCGCTTGTACATCCTGCACTGGTCCCCGTGGTCTGGCTTGCCCAGCGCAATGCATAGCGCGGCAACAACCTCTTCCCTTGTAACGGTCTCGTCGAGGTCCCTAACTTCAAGGGACCTCGTCGAGACCAAAGATTTAACTTCGGCCTTTTCCGCGACCGCCTGGTCGAGCGCCTTTCCGAAGGCCAAGACGTCACCCCCCTTTTTGAAGACCAGGAGGATCTCCTCCCTCCTGGTTCTCCGAATGGAGAGGACCTCCGTTCCTGCATTTTGGGAGGTTTACCTTCGCCTTCATAGCTTTCAGGATCTCGGCGTAGGACTCTCCATAATTGTGGAATGCTATCTCTTAAATCACAGGTATGGACGTCTAACAGGATCTAAACGGGTTATAGCGGGGACATAGATTGACAAATTTGGTCAAGATCGCTCTGCGTGTCTAAAAGGGTCTAGCGTAACAATGTTTGGTTGCGTAGTAACCCATATTCTAACAGGGTTCTATCGTGTTTTAACGGTTTTTTGAAGCAGGGCAGGTTATATTGTCATATAAAATATTCGTACTGTATTCCGGATGATGATGACTTATTTATATAAAATATAAATATTTATATTTATATAAAATATAAATATTTATATTTATATAAAATATAAATATTTATATAAAACTACTTCTATTATATTCTCTCATTCTTTAGTTGTGACTGTCTAAAGCTTCATTGCCGTGCTGTTAACGGCTTAGAAGTAATACCGATGTATTGTAAATGAGACCTAGTAACGCTTTTTGTCAAAATGGACAAAATCGAGCAACGCGTTGTCATCAAGTATCTGCATACAAAAGGGTTAACGGCGAAACAAATTCACGATGACATAGAGGCAACTTTAAGACAATCTGCTCCATCGTATACGATGGTAAAAAAAAGTAGGCAGTTGAATTCAAACGTGGTTGAGAGAAAATTGAAGGTGACCCTCGCACTGCACATCCTTCAACATCAACAACTCAAGAAAACATCGAAAAATATGCGATCTGATTATTGAAGACTGTAGATTAAAAATAAGAAAGATAGCTATAACTGTTGGTATTTTATAAGAAGGAGCATAAAACATTATTGTGAATGAACTGCACGGAGGAAAATGGATCTTTAAATGAAAGACAGCCATCTTATATGTTCAACTGTAATATCCAAGATATAAATCTCTGAATATTTTAACATCTTATATATTACAGGTGGATAAGTAGATATTACAGCTAAATACATAAGATAGATGTCCCATAGTCGAACATCTAAATATTAATCCTAAACATCCATTTTTCTCTGTGTGGGATCTTTTAATATTTCTGCAAGATGGGTCCCAAGGCTGCTTTCAATTGAACAAAAACGGATTCGACTTCTGATTCCTCGCGTCAATTTGGAGCAATTTGAAGTCAAACCACAAGAACTTTTGGACTGGTTTGTAACCATGGATGAAACCTAGGTTCACCATATTATACTTCAGAGTCAGGGCACAGTCCCATGTTGAGAAGAATAGGGTAATAGAGTAATAGCAATAAACAAGTGTCGCTCCCCAGGCGGAAATTTACAACCGGCGCAGCACCGCGCCAGCACTGCCAGCGGACTTCCAGCGCTGGCATAGTGCTGGCAGTAGATCCTCATGAAGTCTGTCGCGGTGCTGGCAAAACTTCGAAAGGTAACACCGGCATAGTGCTGACCATCAGCGCTGACCTTCAGTGCTGGCGCGGTGCTGGCACTAGTACAAAATGTCACTCGGCTGGGAGTTGTCTTTTAGTACTGGGGCGGTACTGGAAAATGTACAGAAAATCTGTATTGTACTAAGATAAAAAGTACAGGGAAAGTTCGAGTTAAGACTCTAATATTTACCATTTTAAACGGAAACGGAGGGATATTCGCTTGAAAGGTTAAAGTTACTGTTTTCACAGTAAAAAATCTGTTTTCAAGCTAGAAAATTTTTTCTAAGTAAATTGACAAAAAAATTTCGTTACACGTACACAGAAAAAAAATCTCAGTAGGTTTGACTACTTTTTAACTTACTTTCCGTAGTTCATAAAGGCCCCAGTGTCATTTTTGAAGTTAAGTGAACTGCAGGAACATAGGTAAATCAAATAAGAGCAGTAATTGAGTCAATGAATATTCTTAGTACATTTCAAAACTTTATTTACTTTCAAGCAGACTCTAACTTACTATTTTTATATACAAACTTACCTACAAACACACATTCCCCTTTACACTACACAAACGCTCGTATAGGTAGTATTAAAAATTATTCTTAACGCTGCGGGTTCGAACCCTCTCTACTTACAATTAACGCATTACTAACCTAACGACTAAGCCTCTCGGCTGCGCACGCTTGGAATTCAAGAAAGAAAATAGCGCTTATAACCTTCAACTACTGCAGGGCCGTGTAAGAAGTGTATAGGCCCCCTGTAATCGGGAATTTTTAGATTTTATCCTGATTTATGATTCTGATTAAAATTTTTAAGATTTTTAATTATTAAATCGATTTTCTATAAAATGAAATATTTTTGAAAGAAAGCGATCAAATTTTTGAATTAAAGAACATTGCATAATAAAAAGATTTATATACATTTTAGAATTATTAACTTTTATTATTGTATATTAGTGATACTTTATGCAGGTTATGATTCCTTTAATTTTTGTTTTAAAGAGTAAAATCAACGTATGTTCAGAATCTGAAAATTTTGAGTTTTTTCAATTTAAAAAATATGCTGAAACTTTGGAATCAAAAAAATTATTTTTTAACGAATTTATGCATTCAAGTTCGCAATAAGTCATCCCAACTTATGAAGTACTATTAAAAAAAATAGTAAAAATAGTAGTTTATTTATATCAAAAAATTATTTTGTTGGTTTTATCGAAACTTTTTATTGATTTAACAATAAAATGTAAGTAATTCAGAGAATTCAACAAAAACATTCGAATGAAACCGCAGCATACTTTGGTACAATCATAAAACCAATCGATGGAAAGTTTAACTAATTCAAGCAATAAACTTTGGTTTACTTCATTAAAAATGTTTTTCGATCAGCGAAATTTTACTTACCATCACACCAATGCGGGCACACAAACTAATGTGTAGAATGTAATTGATTTTTTTTAGAGTACTGCTCATAGCATTACTAACATGTTTGTCGACAATGAAAGGCGATAGAGAGGCTTGGAATTACTCAAAAGTTGGTTGTTTGCTAACACTGAACGGTGGCACTGCGCCGGTGCTGATCCAGTGCTGCGCCGATACTTGACATTACGCGATATTTGTATTTTTTTATTTCAGGAATATCAAATTTTACATAACGGGTCCGCCATATTGGATCAGCCATTTTAAATTTCGAAAAACTCACCTAAGATTCGAATTTAGTGATGACTAGAACCTATGAGATTGCTAATTGGCAAATTTTACACCATCCTGGTTTGTAATAAAACTCGAAGTAAACGTATTTCTACTAGCTTCATGGCAGCCACCATCTTGAATTTTAATTTTATGGGCTAATATTGCTTCCGCCAATCACAATCCGTGAGACAAAACTCGCAATAACTTATTTGTATGATCACACTACGAAGTAACCTGGAAAATCCGAAATAAGATCAATATTCTCAATTTCAAAAAATTTCAAACGTCCAGACGCCATTTTGAATTAGAGAACAAAGATAAACAAAATATTTCAATGCATATTTTAAAAGTACAAGTCTCGAGAACACGTTTCTGATATCGATTTTAGATATTAAAAATTAAGCAAGGCAAAAGTTTCGGCCACATATGGGGGCCCTCTTCAGTGCCATAAATTCAAAGATTAATTCAAAATTTCTGTAAAACGCAGATAATTAAAATAAGGATTATCATAGAATTGAAAAACTTATCTCATAGCTTGCAATTCAAAATGAAGTAGTCCAGTATGCAGCATCACGAATTGAAAAAATATTTAGAGTTCACTGTGAATAAAAAACCGGATAACAAATAAACCGCGGAAAACATAAAAAATTTTCACACAAACCGACCGCAATTTGAAAAAATTTTTTTATTAAAGAACGATGCCAAATTAATAGAACTCTTCAAACGATCTAAAACTCATAGTATGACACTCCTCTAAAAGGCGACGTAACCCAAGCAGAAATCATGACACTCTGCCGACTGTCACGATCGGTTAAATGTTGGTTCGATGTAGGAGATCGACTGTTGATTACCAACGTTGGTACAATGTTGGGAAACAATTGGCTCAACCTTATTCCGACTGTGGAAAAAGTAATTTACCGACAGTGGATGTACAAGGTCTATCCAGTGTCTATTCAGCCCCGGTAGTCGACTGTAAAATACCAGCGTTTGTACAGTGTTGGATGTACAACAGGCCCAGCCTTCTTCCGACTGTGGGAAAAGTAATTTTTCGACAGTAAATGTACAAGGTCCACCCAGTGTCTAATCGACTCTGATAATTAACATTGTAAAATACCAGTGTTTGTACAAGGTTGACTCGACACTGGTACACTCTAAAAAAAGTCTATTGATATAGTGAGGTTAGGTTCCTTTCAGAATGCATCAATTGAAATTAAGCATATTTCTTTTGTCTATCAACAGAATCGTTTAATTGTTATTGTGGCATTGATGATAATCGATTTAATATTGGCATTTGTCAAAGTTGGGCTTGTGTACATTTCTAATATTTATATTAGATAGGTTATATCATACAATTTGTTTTCTTTTATCCTCGAAATTATTATTTTTTTGTACGAGAAAGAATTTAATTTCAAGACCAAAGGATATACTTTGACAGTAATAGGTTAGCATTTGAAAAGGATAATCGTTCAACTGCTAAAGGATTTCTTCTCATGCCAATTTTGAATAGAATATTCTCTAATAGTGAAGGGAATCGTTTGAGAGTCAATAGTATGGTTTTAGAGTGTAGTCTTGTTTAAGAAATGTCTTTAACCGTTAAACATGGATTTAATAATAAAATTATATAACCAGTATTTTAGAAATATTGACAGCCAGCGCTGAAAATATGTTGGTTACCAGTATTGATACAACGTTGGAAACTGATGTTGTACCAACGCAGTATATCGTTATCATTTCGACTGTCCGCCGACAGTCGGAAGTTGGTATCCAACGTTGGATCGACGTTGGTCCGATTGTTAATTTCTGCTTGGGAAGGTCGTCTTGTAGATGCTTCTTTTTGATCGTCTTCTAGATGCCAAAAATAGTTGAATTAGCAGCCAATTTGAGCTCTACTAGACATCTGCTGACAACCCACGATGGCCGACGATAGTGACACTCCGCAGCATCGTGATAGAACTTTCAACTTCACAATAAGCGTATTGTAATTCCGAATTTTACTTAGAATTACATTAAAATTATTGTAATTTCACTCTACAATACTCCGATTCTGATTTTACATTACAATTTGTACTGTAATGTATTGTAAAATCACAAACATTTTTAACAGTGATGATTTAACTTTTGCCGTTCCAAAAATAAAATGACATTTTTTCTTTGGAGTAAATGTCCAATGGAAGCAATACCACCAGTGTTTCACAAAATGAAGTTAACTGTTTATGCAAGTGAAAATCTTTAATAGTGGAATTTCAAACAGGATTATTTTTTATTTTTCCAAGAAATTCACCTGTCTATAAAATTCCTCTATGGGCGCGACATTGGAACCAATAATGGAATTTTCAGTAAAGCAGTTATATGAAACAATCGCGTTATAGAACGGTAACCAGTATGGGACAACATTTTAGATAGCCTGCTAAATAACAATTACGTACACTACGTGGGATAATCAGAAAGTAATGAGAATTTGGAATAGCGTGCACTGTATCTTCTTAATTGATTTGATTTTTTTTCATACATAGGCAGTTCTGTCAGTGTCAGTTGTCAGTCAGCCTGCTGTGACGCATAATTTGTGTTTAGCGAGCAAAAAAGAAAGACGTACTTACATGTTTTCGGCGATTTTTTGTGTGGCGAAATGTCGGATCAGAGAATTTGTCTAAAATTTTGCGTTAAAAACGGGATTATAAGTGCAGCGAAGCATTCAAAATGTTAAAGAAGGAGAAGACGCCAAAGATGACGCAAGGTCTGGCCGTCCTAGAACATCCATTACTGACGAAAATGTGGAAAAAATTAAAGCGATTCCCTATTGAAAAATCCGATGTAGGAAACTATGTAAGAAACTGTATGGGACACTACATGGGAAGCTATATGGGAAACTATGCGGGAAACTATATAGGAAACAGTATGGGAAACTGTATTGTAATTTGAGCCCGGATCCTATATATAGTTTCCCATGTAGTTTCCGATATGGTTTCCTGTACAATTTCCCATGTGGTTTCCTACATAGTTTCCAGTGTCTTTTATTTATTTATTTGATGATTGTTTTCAAAATTGTAGAATATTACAATATGAATGTTGAAGTTGAATGTTAAGCCATATTATAAATATTTATTAAAAGAAATATGGTCAAAGATATAATTTATTTGATTCAAATAATAAATCATTTTTTTAAACCAAGGAAAGTCTTTCAAACAAATATACATTTCTTTGATTCAATCAAATCTTTTTCTAAGTGTATTATGGGATTTTTCTAAGAAACAAGGTTTAACGGGAGTAAAATAGTACATTGTGCAACTAGGGAAAAAACATTTATTCTGCGTGTGTGAAGTTTGATGCCAGAGCAAAGCGATAGTGACAACCACACGAGTAAAATTAATGTTTTTCCCGTGTTGCACACGATTATTTTTCTACTGGGGGTCATAAAGTGGATTTTACTGCCCCGTGCGGGGAAAAAAGATCTTCTTTATGAACCCATAGTAGGAAAAAAATATTTTTAGTTTTTAGTCTTAAGCTACAGACATTTTCAGAGAAAATATGACATAACAAGTTTATGAACTTTCTTTGGAATAAGGCTGGAATTTTTACTACCATCGAGAACATGACATAAATTTTACAAAGCTGATACGTATCTTTAAAGTTAACTGTGCGTGTAAGTTAAATATGGCACCGTAGAGTCGACATTGACTACCTATACTGGCTCTTAGTCACGAGTTTTCTTTTAGCTCTGCACCTCTGCGGTAGCGGTAGCTCAGTGAAAGTTAACATAGCGCATCTTCAAGGTTACTCAAGAAGAAAAAGAAGAAGAAGAAGAAGAAGAAGAAGAAGAAGAAGAAAAAGACGATGAAAAGAGTCGACCGAGATCACGCGACAACCAAAATGTTTTCAAACATTTACATCTGGAATTCAATCACTTATCTTCTGACTATTGCTTTCTTATCATGAGTTTTCTTCTGACGGGATTTTCAAAGAAATTCCATTATATTTATGAACATCATCTTTAGCTTACGAACTTGGTAGCAAAATTGATTTTTAAAAATAAAATGAACCAAAGCAAACAAAGTTTGATTCCAAAATTACTCCAAACCAGTTATAGGAATTAATTTTAGATTATTTAAAATAACCTTTTACCAACTTGAAATATATTTTAAAGAACCCTACATTCAAAGAAAGCTTATTGAAATTTGAAAAGCCGTTTGTAAAAATTTTTTTATCTTACAAAAACAGTATACTTGATTGAAAAAAATAAGGAATTCGAATAGAACAAATTTTTTGTCGGAATAATTATTTTTATTCGAAAATTTATTATTTTTATTCAACCTGAGTAATTTTTTAATAAAATTAATTGTTTCAAATCCCAAAAAGTATTTTTTGTTTAGTACAGAAATCATTCTTTTAAACACACTAAAGATTTATTTACTTTAAAAAAAAAGTTTACTAAAATATTTTTTACAATTAATGAAATGTTTTTTTGACCCCGTAAGAATTTACAGATTTTTATAATTCAAAAAAATGTTGTTCAAGTGTAAAAAACTTTTTGTTGAATGTAGGTTTCAATAATTAGTCTCCAATCTGGATTATTATTTACTTATCTTGTTTTTTAAATTAAAAGAATACTATTGTTCTTTAAAGTGCTTTTTTATGCTATGCATGTTCAGAAATTACTTATCTTGACATTTCTGTTGCATGATATAAAATGAAAGTCTCGCTTTTTTCCTTCTGAGGTATCATTCGTTAATGGCGAGTGCAAAATCAAGAGATGTAAATTGTTTCTCACATTGAATTGAAGGATGATCGGAAATTACACTCGTGATGACTATCAATAGCGATTCTTGTCAGTTAAAAGATCTATAGATAATAAATAAAAAATACCTTAATAAATTTGCGTTTATACTTTTATTAATATGGTAAATATAAGCAGTTGTTATACATAATTATATTCTATTATTATTTTAAATGAAATGATCAGATAACAGATTTTATTAGTCGCGTGACTACGAAGAAAAAATTCGCTGAATACCAAGATAGTTCTGTAAATTTATATTTGATTTGTTTAGTATAAAAAAGGAATAACTAATACCAACCAATAATTGTTTTTATTTTAAAAACCAAAGAGAAGTTGTTATATCAGTTCTAACATGTTCTTTCTCACATCCCGAAAAATTTCAATTTTACATATTGATTACTTTAAGAAAAAACTATTAGTGATAAATTTTTGTATAGTCTCGTGAAAAATTTGATAAACGGACTTAACTCTTTTGGTCATGTCTTTTACAGAGGACAAATCATGATGAAGTACAATCATTGATTTTTGCTAATAAAATATATAAAGTAAATAATATAAAATAAAATTGCACAGTATAAAATAATTATAAAGTAATATATTTTTTAAAAAATTACTTTTTTTCCAGATTAGCTTAAAACAATCTGAATAAAAGCTACTTTATGAAAATGAGTCAAAATCCACTTTATGACCCGCTAGTAGAAAAAAAAATGTTGATGGTTTTTTAGAAATTGTGACTAAAAGAGTTAATTTGTATCGACGCTATATCAAAAAATAATCATCCGATTAACTTAAAATTCGTCGAGTAACTTCATTAAATATTTTTCTTATGCTTACCAAAAATACCTTTAAACAATATGTTTTACAGATTTTTTATGGTAAAATTGTTTTATGTTAAAAAACCTCCCTAATAGTAGAGAAAAACGAATAAGTACTGATAAATTGAAAAGAATTCGACTGTTTTAAAATTATGTATGAACTTTTTTTTTCTACTAGCGGGTCGAAAAGTGGACTTTTTTGCCCCCTACGGCGCAAACAATAGTATATTGTGCAACTAGGAGAAAAAAATGTATTTTGCGAATAAAATTAATGTTTTCCCCGTGCCGCACACGATTTTTTTCTACTAGGGGGTCATAAAATGGATTTGTTTGCCCCGCGCGGGGAAATAAAATCCACTTTATGGCTCGCTAGTAAAAAAATCCATTATTATGACCTCCAAGTGGAAAAAAAATCGTATGCAATACAGGAGGAACTTTTTTTTACTTGTGTGATTGTTGACCTCGCTTTACTCGGGCATCAAAGTTCACACTCGCAAAATCAACTATTTTCTCCTTTGTTGCATAATATACTATTATGAGTAGAAGATTAGGGCATAAATTCACTCTATTGGATATTTTCACGAATTTTTAGCTTAGTTTTATTCATACTTATAATATAAAATATAAAATTCTTTAGAAAAAACTGTTGGTAATCCTTCTAGAAAAAATCATTGGATCCATTTGAGTCTGACGAACCCAATTCAAAAGTACGATTGAAACCGATTCATTTTATCGGAATCAATTGGTATTCTACACTATTTAATCTGATTTAATAAATCGGTTCCAAATATTTCTAATTTGGGCTAATTGGGCTCCATTGGATCAAATAATTAAGACGGATTAAAACTTTTACTAGGAAATGTTAATAAAAAAAAATTTTATTGAAAATCTGAAGACACGCTCTAATAGAACGCGAGAGAGAAATTTTTATATATAGTACTTTCAAACAACTTTATCGCTACTAAACAGAATTTAAAGTAATTTTGAAATTGATTTTTTAGGTTTTTGTATGTCCACTTGGTAACCTTCCTAGCGTGTAGATTATTTATCTCTACTACAAAAATGATTCTTGATCTCTTAAATTGTTTTTTTCTTCATTTTGAATTAGAAACAATGAAAATAAAATACCTACTTCAGTTGGTTCTAAAATATTTTTTTTCGAAACAACGATCGTCAAAAAAAATAACAATTAAAGAACAGTTAAAAATTTCATTTAAATATTATTAAATAAAGAATTTCATGATGGTAAATAATAATAAGAAATAATCAATAATCAATAATAATTTTAAAATTTTTAATTGAATTAATCAAAAGTACATTTATTTTGTTTTCTTATTATATGAGTTATTCATTAAGTACGTTAATAGTTTGATCATATTTTTATCTGTTCGATTATTTTCGTGCAAAAAAACACTCTTTTATTAATAATATTTGTACCGAGAAGTATTTGTTATTCAATCGTCTCGATAAGGTTTCAAATCGAATGTTATTTTTTCGTGTCCTGTCTTATATATGATAGTTTTATGAACAATCTTTGCATTGCAAAGTGGTGCAGAATATCTTAAGATTTTTATTTTGAGTGTCTACTTTGAATTAAAATACACTAAAACTACCTCTCTTCGTCAACAACGAGATTTCTTCTTGGAACAGGGAAAGGACGAACGAAGCTTGTAAATGATTTTCTACGAGTGCTTGAGTGAATTTTTAAATTTTTGCTTAATTTTATTTCAAATCGTAAATCACTTTCCAAAATCGCATGGTGAAAGTTATTTTTATTATGTACTGGTATATTAAGTTGACTTCAATTTTGGGATAAAATAATTTTTAGAAAAAAATTTGTCTAACTAAAATAAATTTTTTTCACATCGCAATAATTATCTAATATGAGGGTTGATGATTTATAAAATCTGATTTTTAAAAATTCTTGTCATTCAAGGCAGATGTTAGGCCCTCGATATTTCCATGGGACTGAATGGGATGAGACCTCGACTGGTGGGGACCATTTCTATATAACTGATGGTAAAGTTGCCTGTCTCTTCATAATCTATCAGTGTGTTAAAGACGATCCTTTGAGCATCGACCTATCCAACTGACTTAATCAAGGTGAGTGTCAACAAAACTTGTATATTTTAAGCACACCTTTGAGTTCTTCATTTACACATGCATCAAATCTCATGAAGAAATCGTATAGTGAATACGAATTAAAAAGTAGACTAATTTTAATATTTTACTTCGGCATTGAAAAAGTGGTGCCTTTAGTAATTGGGGTGATTGTGTGAAATGTTGTTTAACAGTTCGCCGGTTTCTGGACCCTGGTAAAGTTTTGAATTGGATTCCATTCCGCGCTATTTCATCTTATTCCATACCAATCCAAGTCAATTCAAGCCAACCCGATAAAAGATTTTCAATTTTTCTCGATGCAAATTGGCTGAAAATCAATCCGACTTATTCAAAGACTTCTAATTCGAATGAATACGAACCTAGCTTTCAATCCGAGAGACTTCAAATTCAAATAAAACGAAACTAAGTTTTTAATTCGATTTAATTTTAATTTGGGATTATTGTTTATTGTTCTTCCGGAGAAGTGGAATTTCGAACAAATAAAAGTCGAATTAATCAATACCTATACTGTCCGAAACTATCTCCAGGGAGGTGATTAACGAGGAGAAAATTGTCCAAAATTTAATTTAAATAGGGTCAAGCGCAGGATATTTATTTAATTATTTTAAGTTATTGAAAACAAATTTATTCTAGAACTAAACTAGACTTTATTAAACAGCTAAAAAATTATTTGTTCATTTTCTAAAAAAATATATTTACGTTTTGATTTAAAATTTGAAAAGTTTATAAAAAAAAATTGATTAGTGATCGATATGAATGAATACCTATCGTCATCTAACATTGTAAAGAAATGAAAACTTGTTTACAAATTTCTTCCGTTCTAAAAATGACACACCCTGTTTGACGAGAATCTTCCTTTCACTGTTTGCAGTCGTAATTTAAAAATATTTTCACCGTTGCAAGAGTAATGGGCTTGCTAGTCTTGAGTACTGATTACTATAGAATGATGATGTGAGAAAAAAGGACTTTGTTGTCTAACAAAATGTTTGTCGATGAGATATCTGTGAAACTTTTACGGGAATTAAAACAATTCTTACATTATATATAGAAGTTTTCTTTAAATTTTAATTTTTTTCTAATCATCTAGATTAGATCATAGATGTTTGATAGATTTTATAAATTTTAAAATAAAATTAATGTTTGTTTACAGATGACGTGGTCGACGCTAGCCGTCGTAGTGATCTTTACAGTGATCGCAAATGTAGAATCAGCTGTTAGTGAAGCTCGACCGCACAGTAACAGACCAGGAAGATTTTTGTCCTTGCCAGTACCGCAAAAATGCGCGAACAGTAAGTATAATTAAAGAAACATTAAACATATATCTTGGATAAATTTTTTCAAATAGATGCTCTTGACCTTTACAGAAATAAATGACATATGTTTTCAAATGAAACATTGAGAAAATATTATTCTAGCAATAGTAGAATTAACAACAATTTTTCAGACATAATAATGAACATCCTGTCTATTACAATTCAAACATTAAAACGTATTCGGTCGAATGCACAGATGAAAAATATCGTTCAGGTGGTCCTTATATTTCATGTATTCAATTTATGTATAACTTTCCTTTCATGTTACAAGTTCGGTATTCGGTATTCGATCCTTCGACCTGTTGAATTCCGTTGCACTTTCTCGATCTTATTTCTTCGATAAATAATATGTTGAAAAACTTCGAGATTAATAAGAAAAAAAAATTACAAAATTCATTATTCAAATTCAAATCAGATTTATTGTACAAGAATTTTTCCCTATAAATACAAGTGTCTTATTATCAAGTTAAATTTTTCAATAAAATCTGAAGGCTCAGTTTTTAAGCGATCTTAAAAATTCAATCTAAACATCACAAATGAGGACTTTCTAAATTTTCACCTATTTTACCTCTTGCCTTGCCTTTTCTTGTTTGTCCCTCACATAAAATTGACCATTCGTGGAACATTAATTCTTCCAGTTGACCCTAAGACAGTCTCCTAGATTTTTAATTTTATTTTACTATTTTTTGAGTATGGTCAATAGTTTATAGTTTATGGGAAACGTTCATCAGTTTCTAAACGTCTTGCATATTTCCTCATCGTCGTCAAAGCACTCGGGGGCAACTACATAATTTGATCTTTCGCCGTTAATGCAAATTATTGCCAAAAAAAACGATATAGCTTGAGTCAAATCGACTGCTGTAAATCTCGTAATTCCTTACGAAAGGTGTATAAACCAATTTCCCATGAACATTAATTCATTTTAATCTTGTTACATTGGGTCTGTTGAATAATTCGTGCGGCACAATCACGTGGATAGAATTTAGTATTGGAATTTTTAATATTAAAAAAAAAAAACATTATTTTTTGAATATATTTAAAATTAGTAATACGCTTTTTACGGAGTGATAAATGACTCAGGTTGAGAGATTTGGATTTAATTCGGTCTTGAGACAATTCCATGTTTAAATCCCGGAAATCATTTAAATTCATTTTCTCCATGCATATAATTAACTCGTCTTCAAATATAATCACAGTAAAAGAACAAATTGAAAAGAATTAGAATGCAAATTTCGATTTTTACGAATCAAAGTGAAATAAGCGTGCGTTAAATGGATTGAAAAAAAATTCAACTATTTCAAAATTACGCATGAATTCTTACAAATAAAAGATTATTAAGGGATTCGATTCGCTTTATCGGATTGTTCCTAAATTTCAGTCTAGTTCAATTCATATCTATCGCAAAACGATATTCATGGAGGTTCTTAGTGAATATCCTTGATGAAAGTTTAGGATTGGATTTTATTCTGTCTTATTTTGCGCCAATCCGAGCCATTTCGAAACAATCCAAAAAAATGTTTTCTATCTCGCTTGATGCAAATCGATTGAAAATTAATCCAAAACCTCTGATACGAGTAAACTAAAATAAATTCGAAACTCGAAATGGCGTGAAATATGCCAAAATGAAATCCTTTCCGAAATTTTTATCAGGGTACTTCTTATTTTTTCTTAATTTCTCCCTTTTTTATGAGATACAAGACTACTTTTTAAAAGTATTTTCTACCCTGTTTGATTGTAAATTGAGATAACCTTCAGGTTAGTCACTTAGTAATTAGTGGTTTGCAGGAAAAGCTTGAAAACGAGCGCACTTCCACGGTATTTAATAACGTGAGAGCGTTAGACTGAGCCGTGGGAGACAGTGAGGCTCAGCTTTTGCAATGGTGCAATAATGATGTTCGGATACAACCACAATCGCGTATTTTAATGACCGCATGTTCACTCTCGCAGAATGCCCCATGACGTTGGATCGCAAATTCCAAGATATTGGCCATATTAATTCGCATAGAGATCCTGATGTGAGCGATATGAAGTTGCAGTAAATCTTACATATCGTTAGACTTGTTGATGACCCCCAACCCCAGGAATAAAATAGGGTCAGCTTTATAAATCTAGTGACCCAATCTATACCCATTAATCACCTCAGGCCACCTAGCCATGATTTATTCATTTTCAATATCTTCATCTTATCATCAACTGCTTACAATAGAAAAAAATTAATCAGCCTCTGAATAGACATTTGTTAAATGAGAATCTCTATTTTCTGTGACTTTGACTTAGACAAATAACTCGCTAGAATCTTCGCCTTATACAGAGAAAACAAATACTACAAGTGACTAGAAGGTTTTACCTTTTCTGATTTATCTAACTGATTTGGAGTCTTTGGAAGGACAAATTAATTTACTCTCTGAGATAAAAATATTCGAGATTAAAGATTATTAAGAATCTCATTGCTGAAATAACAAAAAATGAATGTCTTTTATCCAATGGTGTGAATTTTCTTTTATAATAAATCACAATGAACAACAATAATTTGAAAATTGTATTTTTTTGAAGAAATTTATAATAACTTGTAATGTACACCTTTTTAAAGAAAATACATTTTACAATAATTTGACAATCACTGTAAATTATAATAAATTATTATCAATTTGTTTTCAGTTTCTATTACTCATTACAATTTTTTAAAAAAGATATTTTTGTAAAAAAAATTTTCAAGTTGTAGAAAATTTTCACAAAATGTACAAGAAACTACATTTTTTTATAGATTTACAACAGTTTAACAAAATTTAAGAAGTAATAACAAATTTCTCTTTAAAATCATCTTAAATTCTCATAATATAACATTACCAAATATGAAACAGAGATGTGTTACATAAAAGGTATTCAAGCAACTGTTCAGTCATAGTCGTTAAAACTGTGAAATTCATCCTATTTGATATTATCGGTCATATTACATTCATAGCCGTAAAAAATTTGACAGCTGTTCAATCATAATTACAGGTTGCATAATAAAATCGTATGTTTGATACAATCTAGGCGCCAGGGAAGAAAGTAACGATCACGAAACTAATAATCTTTGAGAGAGTCATCTAATGTCATTATATAAGAATATTAAGAATTCTTCTTAAAGATATTAAAATTCAATTTTTAATTACTATAATTTATTGACTTTTAATAGAATTAGCTGTGAAGCATGTTTGAATTTATATAAAATTGATAGTAAATTAATATATTTTAATCCCTACTGGAAATGTATTTTTACAGCATAATACAATAAATTACAATAAAGTATAAAAAATTGCCATTCGCAATTCTTCATGGAGGCGTGTAATTGCTTGGTAAATTTTGTAAAACTGTTATATGCCAGTAACAAATTTTAGTTGTTTGTAAATTTTATTATATTTTTCTACAACTTATAACAATTTTTAAAAACTACTGTTACCTTTTTGAAGAAAATTGTAATCGATTATGGAAATTTACAACAAAACTTACAAAGAAGTTAATTTTTTGTCAGGATTTGAAATTTTTTATAAAAATGATGAAATAATTATTAACTTTTAGAAAAATTAGAATTTTTGAATTATTGTGTATTTTCATATGGAATAAATGCTAGATAATTATAAATAAAATAAGTAATTATGGTTAAATAAATTCTCTAATAGTTAATAATAAAACACTTTGCATAAGACAGATATTGATTTTAAATTACTCAATAAATTGAATTCTGTCGAGCATAAGCGAAGCATCGCATAAGGATGAATATGGCATTTTATCGGAATTGCGTAAGATGTGTGCAAATGGACCCGCGTTAACAACTTCTTGTCTTGAACCAGGTTGTCGCTGACCATTTCTCTGTCGCAATTTCTTCACTTTACAATTGACGCGATAAGGATTCTACAAAGCCTTTTGCCTCGTTACCTCCTTACCTCCTTACCTCGAGAATGTGAGACACCGTTACGAAACTTTGCGATTTAGTATTTTCTTTCTAATGAATCTTAAATAGTGACTTAATGTTTCGTATTTTATCTTTAATTAAAAAAATTAATTTAATATGAAAGTTTTTCAACACTGATTTAACCTGTTGGATCTTGTAGAAAAGAAAAATTTCTCTTTCTTAATGTTACTAAGTTTTTGTTGTATTTTTTTTTCTTTACCATCTTTTAAGTTAGCATAAAACTAAACGAAAAATAAAGATTAAAATATTAAAATATAATTAAAAAATATTTTTTCATTAAAGTGATCGAGAGCAAAATTCGACGTATAAATCAATTATCAAATAAATCACAGTATCAACTTTCCAGTATTTTCCTACTTTCAGAATATTTTTGTGGCATTTCTGAAGTTACAGTAAATCTTACTCGTAAAGGTTTAATAACATAATAACACCACTTAAGTGCACGTCTTTTGCACACATCTGCGCACACCTTTGCTCGAGTCAATAGTCGATGAGGCAGGCAATAACAATTAAGTTTAAACGTACATGCTCAGTTTACATGTAAATATACAAATTTTAATCGATTCTAATCACTACGTTCTATTATCAGATCATTAATTACAATGCCCTGGCACGTATTTCAATCAATGATAAAATCTGAAAAGTTTTCCAATTTTTAAACGTTTGAATTTGAAAGACTCCAAATGGAATTTTTTATTTTTTTTTTTTAAATTTAAAAATTTTAATCACACCTTTAACTTGTTACGTTAACTTACTTAATGAACTAAAAAATGCAGTTGAGTGATATTTTTTCATGCGTGTAAGACGCGGGTGTATTGCGAAAGGTTTATATAATCAGAAGATGCAGTTACCGTAAATTATCATCGTGAGTGGAATACTAATTGCATGATGCGGTGAAACTATTGTGAATCCAGAGGAGAGATCTTTGAATTACTTCTTGACTAATTATTACTTACTTACTGTTAAGATAATATTATTGCTTATTGATTCAATTTAAGTAGAATTTATGTTTGAAATTATAATTATTTTGTTGAAAGATCATCTAACTTTAAACCTCAAGTTGCAAAACTTCGTTTCTAAAATTAAAAGAAGAATAATTACGATAGTTTTTGTAAATAATTTTGATTGAAAAGCAAGAAATCTGGTGAATGGAACTTGCTAATTAGTGTCACAGAATTCATCTTTTACTTTCCATACTTGATCGATTAATTAAATCTTTGATTCTGTTACCGATAAACGGAAGCTGTTTAGTCTCAAGTTTTTCAGCTTTCTCAGAATTCATTAGACAACTTCATAACCATACACACCAGTTCTCTGTTGAATTTTTATATGAATTAGTTAGTAATATATCAATATCTTCCTTTTGGTGTGTAACAAATTGACCATTTGATTCAGAAGTTTTTCGAATAAGAATTCTCTTGGTGATAAAAATGTCTAATTATCCAGTATCAATTAGTAAATCTACAGAACGAAAGCTTTCTTTCTTCGCTTTCATGCAATGGTAGAAATAATACTGTAATACTATACACCCTGATGTTAATCCGAATCCATTTCTAGCTAGTGTTTCGTAACGCGGGGCTCATAATGAGACAAACACTAGAAATCCTGGACGAACTCGTGAATACGATGTATCTGTCTAAGAACACGTAACAGATACTCCAGGTATTTAAACGCATCGCATGCGTATAAGCAGGTGGATCTGTATAAAGATCCAATGTATATGATTCTTGGGTGAAAGAGAAAAAAAGACCATTGACATTTAAGCGTGCGATAATAACGTAAGTTGAATTACCAATGCTGTAAGGCGTTACGATACACGTGTACCTTTATAGTCAACAACATTTCAGATAAGTCAAGATATTCATGATTATCCAGAAAAATTATTAGCACATGATTCACCACCTTGAGAATTACTTTTTATTCGAGTACTCAATAATTTTTAGTGAAAGGATTTTTGTATTTAAAATTCTTGTTTTGTCGGTCATTTTTAAAATTAATTAAAATATGGAAATCCTCATGACCTTGAAGCTTGGAGTTTTTCAATTCCTCAAAAAATTCAATTCCATTTTAAAATATGTTCAGCAAAAGTTGTTCATCTTCTCGTAGTCTTGGATTTAATAAGCTCATTTAGATTCTAATTAGTGTCTTTCCGAATCATCAACTCCATTCTAAGAAATGTTTTTCTTCTTCATTAATATTCTAATATTAAGAATATTTTCGGTCGGAGTAGATAAATAGATCTTTAAAAATTTGATTTGACATTTTAATTATCATTGGCAAAAGTTTTTGAAATTTTTGTTAGTTTTTGGTTTTAGTAAGTTCATCTAGGTTTGAATTAGAGTCTTACCAAACGCATTCTGTTTCTTTCTCATTAATGCTGTAATATTCAGAATTTTGTTGGTTGGAATAGATGAAGTTACGAGACCTCTTTGTACAAGGATAGGTGAACAAGTATTGCCTCACGATTAGTAAGTTGACCCATGAACTACAACTCGCAGGATCTGGGTTACATTCTCATGAATTCCAACAGAAAACTTCTACCTAAGTTCTTCTAAATTGCACAACTCCCATAGATCTTATCTTCTTTTTCAACATTTTTGTGGAAGTATCCTAAGAAATAAAAGAGACATTAAAAAAATAATTATCTAAACAAATTCCATATCTAAAATAATTAATGATTACTATTACAAAAATATTCCTATTGAATGTGGATCGGAAAAATATTATGTAAATGAGAAACATATTTATAGTTTATAATTTTTTTTCCGATTAAAATACTTTCTACTCAAAAGATTTTTTTATAGCTTTGGAATGAATATCTTCAATAGCTTGAATCAATCAATTTTTATATATGTATTTTATTGCATAGTCATCACTAATTAATTATTTTTTATTTTTCTAGGACCAAAGGAATTCAGCTATAGAGGACACAATTTTTTTTTTAGCGGCCACGTGCCTCAACATGCTAATCAAAAAGTCGATTGGTTAGACGCTAGGAATATTTGCAGAGAATATTGTATGGACCTTGTTTCTCTTGAAACACAAGAAAAAAATAATATGATTTTTAAACTCGTTCAACAAAGTAAGTAATTTATTCTTTCTTTCTATAAAACTCTGATATAGTCAATAAAAAAAATTTTAACTATTTTTATTAAGCCAAAGGATATCTTGTACATTATAAATTAATTTAAATATTCTCGAAATCGAAAAGCAATCATATTTTCAAAAACACACATAACTATTTTTCTATTCTATTTTAGTATCAATATTTTCTGCGGTTGATATGCTTCTAAAAAATTGAGAATATGTTGAAGAAATATCTAGTATCTTGCATAATCATGTCTCATTATGAAATTTTAAAGGTTTATTTTTATTATACGTTTAATGCCAAACGTGTTGGTAAATCGTGATTGATGCTCTGTTCGAACGCAAACCTGAAATCAAATATCGATGCTTCTAAAAAATATTAGATCCTGAAGAACGAGTTTTTCGAATTTTATCGAAATTCTCGAGGTGAACAAGACTTTTTTTCTATAGATTGCAAACTTAATTTCCATTCTTTTAATTCAAGCCGTTTTCTTGGCAATCACGAGTTTTTCCTTAATTTTAAGAATCAAGTAATGAGTTCAATATCTTGAAAATGGTGCCTCATACATAACGAAATAAAACCATAAACGGAAGTATTTTTTATAGATAATAATCAACTTTCTTAAACCTCTTTCACTTATTTTTACGTGATATAATAACATATATAATTATAATATTCAAATTAAATTTCTATTTTTTAAAGAGAAATTTCAAAGCACGCAACACTTAAATTCAAATAATTGTACAATTTTATATGATTAATAATTTCAATTTTTATCATTTAAATCACTGACTGACGATTTCGAGAACCAAGGTGAAATCAATATAATTACTAATACTATGACAATTTGAGACTTTCTCGTCTTAAATGAACGTATTTTTGCATTACACGGTGAAATACCCCCTGAGTTTAGATAACCACCAATTTATAAATTCACTTAATCTTCTCTGAATATCAATACCATTATAAATTGAATAACTTTATTATTTTTGTTTGCAGATGATGTACCTTATATCTGGACATCTGGTCGTCTCTGTGACTTCAAGGGCTGCGAAAACCGTCGTGATTTGGAACCCAAGGCCATCTTCGGATGGTTTTGGTCTGCAAACAGGGAAAAGATACAACCTACGAATCTCCTTCCTAACGGCTGGACTTATAACCCATGGTCTCAAACTGGTCACAAGAAGGTTCGTCAGCCTGACAATGCTGAATTCGACATTAACGGTACCAATGAATCCTGTTTGGCTGTCCTCAACAACGTTTACAACGATGGTATAGCATGGCACGATGTTGCTTGCTATCACGAAAAGCCTTTCGTTTGCGAGGATTCCGAAGAGCTTTTGAACTATGTCGCAAACAGTAATCGGGGTATCCGTCTTTAAGAGATAAAATCTTTGTGATGTTAGTCCCACCATCTCTTTTTAATTACATAACTTCCGATTCCATCTCTTTTCACAATAAGTCCTCGCTCTAGTTCTCTCGACTTACGCTCTATTTTTTAATTTCAACGTACTCAAGTTTTGAACATTTTTTTATTTTTAATATTTTATGCTGTCTTCTTTACTTTAGAAGAAACGTAAGAGGTCGTAGGAGTTCTAAAAGAGCTTTGAATACACTTTATACTCTCCTAGGTAGGACTTTTTTAACTCATCGAAAAATCAACAATAGTACATTGTGAAACTAGGGGAAAAAAAATTTATTTTGCGAGTGTGAAGTTTGATGCTCGAGCAAAGCGAGGGTAACAACCACACGAGTAAAATAAATGTTTTTCCCGTGTTGCACACGATTTTTTTTCTACTATAGGGTCAGAAAGTGGATTTGTTTGCCCCGCACGGGGCAATAAAGTCCACTTTATGGCCCGCTAGTAGAAAAAATGTATTTCTTTAGTTTAATAACGTAATCCTTCGAGAGGAAAAATTACCCTCGAGTATTTACGTGATCAGTATAACCAAACGTGTTCCATAGATATATCATTCTCTAAATTATCAGACAAAGTTGAGAAATACTTTTATACTTCGTTTTACTTGTGATTACTGTAATTGATAAAGAATTATTAATAATGTGCACATATTTATTGATAGAAATCTACTAATTCGTCTCTTGTACATTTTGCGAATAAATTGTGACGTAGACGAAAAGAAAGTTTGTACATTTAGAAAACACTTTTTATTTAGAAAAATTTAATAAGTAAACAACGAAAAGAAAAAAATGATTAAATTTTATCAATTATTACCCCCCCCCCCCCCCCCCCAATCATTTTTTAAATATTAATGTTAAACTTTTCTGTGAGTTCTTCCAGAATCCATTTCGTCAATGATAACCAATCTATCACCCAAAGGTACGTCTTCTTCTATAGATCCAAAAGATTCTGGATCTGAATCACCCGCTCCATCTTCTAATTCAAAATCTTTATTTCGTTTTCGAGGCCTCTGTTTATCTGAAAATTGTCTCCTCCTTGCACCTTTTTTCTTACGTGGTAAAGTCGTTGGATCTAGAAAAAGAATTAATATATAGGACAAATAAAAACTTTATATTAAAGGCTCAAAAATATTCTGAACTTACGATCTTCTGGTATGTTGTTTTGTTTTCGAAGTTCAGCTCGAATTTGACGATTTATTATTTCCCTGCACTGAGCGTCAAAACCGCTAGGTAACCAGCCTAACTTCGGGTCACATTTGGTTCCTGGTAAAGGTACGGGAAGCTTTCTTAACATTTCCTGGATTTCATCAACGAGGATATCGCAGTACTGATTAAAAAAAAAAAAAACAATAAACAATAATAAATTAAATATTTTATTATAGAAAGTTAGGTATTTTGAGATTTCAACGAACTTGATAGAACATTTGACGAGACGGAGGAATAAACCCTTCCCTGTAAATATAAACATTCTCGTTCACACTTCGCTTTTTCTTTTGCGTCTCTTGATTACAGTTTGCTGAAAGGATCATCGTCTTCGGTTTAGAAACTGGAGTCAACTTGTATGGTATATTGTACTCCGAATAATTTCTTTTGCATTTAACCGTCGCACCCAAACCGTCTGGAAAGAAAGTTAATAAAAATGGTCACCAATTAGTCTAAAAACACTTATAATAATACTGTGATTTCTTACGCATAGCTTTCAGTCTGTAATCCAGCGTTTGATATTTCCTCGCAACGGGATCATGTCTAGGATCATACCCGAGCTTTACCCACATAATCCGCCATGGGCCAGTCAAGAAATAATATGCAACCGAGGGCAGTAAAATTTTCAATTGCTCGCTCGTGAAGTTAGTTTGATACATTAAGGCGTTCTTTGACCAAATAGGTCGTTCATCAAACAGCTTAGAGATTCTGTCTAGGTGGAAATTTTGTAAGAATTTCACCTTCATTGCCGTCTCAATGCCTTTTGGTGGTTTCGTGGGTATTTCAACAGCATTAAAGTTCACAAAGTTTGAGAATCCAGCTCGTCTCTTTCTTGTTTTTCCAATGACATTGACCGGTTCAGAATCTAAAACTGTTTTCGGGACATATTGCTGGATGCTAACCATTCTACTGAATGCAGCTGGTGGCAAGAAATAAGGCACATCTTCTTCAAGCCAACGATAAGGAGGAATATTTACAGGATATATTTTATTGTATATACACTCATCTTCATTTGTTCTCTTATTCTTCATTATAGGTAAAAACTGAAAATCGCATAGATCTACAAATGAAAAGAAAAACACATTAAAATTTTAACAAATAGAGCACCTCTTTAGTACCAGTAATATTACTATTAACTTAAGAATATAAGTTATGTATAAAAATTGGAACTAAACTTATCTGGAACTATTGTAAAGAAATAAAGCATTTCATATTGTAGAATCCAGAATGTTTTTAGTAAGAAAATTGCAAAGAACATTAAATGAAATTCAAAGGCTTTTCATTATTCTAGACCATGTTTTTATAGTAAATAAAACTAAATCCTTTAATTTTCTATTTGAACGTACTTGCGAATTTGAATTCAGTATCTACTCTTCCTAAAACCTTCAGGTTTGGCAGTTCATAATCCTTATCACCAGACAAATTTTTATACTTATTTCTATTAAAAGAAGGCGGAATATTTTCCGTACTCTTTGTAACTTTTGCACTTTTAGCATTTTCTTCTGAATTGTTTTCCATGGCAGAATTATCATCATTTTTAGTACTAGATTCTATCCCTTGAGCTGTATTTTCCTTCAATTTGGTTTCTTTTTCTTCATCCTTATTCATTTGCTGAATTCTTGATTTTTTTACTCTCACGCGTAATAAGAAACCACAAGTGGAGTGTCTATCGCCACAAGCTGGTTTACTGTAACCATCGTCTGGTCTAAATCTGAGCTCTAGTCTTCTGTTATTAGTATCAATTGCCTGTATAGAAAAATGTTCTTTAGTGCTTTTAAATGATTTCAGATTTTTACTGTAATTTTTAAATAAGAATATCAATAATGTGTAGTATACCGTTGAAACTGCTGAAATTCCTCCTAGAGTTTCAATCGCTTTCTCAGGATTTACTACATTACCAGGATATTTTATGCAGACTAACTTCCGATCGAATCTGTGTTCGCTAGTAACAGCTGATCCAGAGAACTCCTTTGCGCTTTGGATGACTCTTAAGTAGGGTCTTTTACTCTCTTCAGCCGCTTTAACATTGTGATCCTTAAAGCAAAAGATTAAACGTAAATTAATTCAAACGCCCATGAGCAATTTAAATTATTATAGAAAATTACCACTAACCAGAAGTTTAATCGTCTTTGATGAAAAATTCATCATTATTTTATAAGAGTTTACTTTTGAAGCTAGACTATTTACTTCTTGACATTTGGAGCATTTTCTAAGTTTTACTACGGAAGTTGGTAATTTTTTCAAGTTTAGTTCATTTCATGAGTCCTAATTTTTTGATTTTTTAAAAGTAGTATTTGTGAGTAGTAATTTTCCTACCTATTATCACCTAATGATTTATATTCTACTTTACATCCATATTTATTTGAAGATATTATCAAAGCATACAAAACTGATAGTCCATAATTTGTATATTATATTAACTAGAAGCAATATTGCACCAGAAAGATATAAACATTTCATACACTGGAATTCGTCAAAAGAATTGATAACAATAATAATATTAGATAATAATAGTTGAAGGCAAAATGTTAATTCTATAAAAATATATTACAAAAAACGTTAAATTTCGATCTTTATTGAGAATTTTAATGACTAAAAATAACTACTATTTTAAAAAGATTTTGATTTTCTTTCAAAGGTAAGTCTTCATAGTAATTTGCTAACTAATTAAGATATTTTTAGAATTCGTTTCCTAAATTTTTCCCTAGGGTCAAATATGGTACAAAAACGTTCTATTATTTCAAATACAGACTGTACTCTATACATTATATCAATAAATACAAAATATCAATAAGTTTAAAAATATTCCTGAATTCTATCAAAATATGGTATACATTGATTTATGAAAAATTCCTGTAAGAAGCTACACATTTTTAAAATTTTATGACTATTTTGTATCATGTTTGACCCCAGGGTAGAAAAAATTCAAAAAATATCTTGATCAATAAGCAAATTACTATGAAGATTTACTTTCAAAACGAGACCAAAATCTTTTTAAAATGTTACTTATTTTTAGAGTTATTAACATTTTCCAAAAAGATCGAAATTTGACCATTTTTGTAATATATTTTTATAAGATTAAAATTTTGCCTTCAACTTGAGATCATTAGATGCAAAATTTTAATTAAAATCATGCTAATATCGAAAAATAAATTTAAACTTGTTTTTATGAAAATTAAAACACTTTGACAATGTCTTAAACAACAAGTGAACCTATAATTTTGAACGGTAGTATATATCAAATTAATTTTGGTTTCAAGGTATGTCTCTAGATCGAAAGTAATTGAAGTTTGAATGTTCTATTTCTAATGATATTAACTTGTCCCGATCCACATTTTCAAATGAATTTAATGCATAAACTCTATGACGAAATAAGATAAGGCTATAAAACAAAATATATGTTTCAAGATTATTTTTTTTTTGTTTTTGTGAGGAGAAAAAATTCCAAAATCTTTCATAGACGTGGTACAGGTCAGTACAGGACTTTCCTAGGACGAATATAGGCATGCTTGTTAAAACCAAAAACCCCCTCTCTCGAACCATATTAGCGCTCACGGGACCGCCTTTCGGCTTTAAACTTCACGAGCGGCTGGTTCCGGATTTAATTCGTGACCGACTCTTCCGTCATCCGTTCGCGCGACCGCGAGTGCAGGCCCCAATACGATTTTTACTGGCCCTCCTCGTTACTACGCTCCCTACACCTATCGATATCCTTCGTCCTCGTCACTAATGTGATGAATGACTCGATGTGCTTCCAGACACCTTCAGACTGGAGCTCGTTCCAGCAGATATGTCCATGCGCAGAAAATCATCATACATGACATTCCACACGAGTGGTCCCACCCGCGACCCCTGAGGGGCACCACATATCAACTCTTATTAAAGAGACCAATTGTTGCCCTCATATATCACCCACCTGTCGCTCTGATAATCGTCTATCATCTGTAACAGGTCGTCTGGAACCTTCTTTCGCGTCATCGCCTCGATGCAATTGTTCCATCTCGAGGTATTAAACATATTGCGTATGTCAATTCTAATCAAGGCGCAGAATCCTTTACGTTTATGTCTGTGAAGTTGGCTCCACACTATCAACATTTTTCAAAATTTATGACAGTTCTGACTTCATTTGGAATAGTTCTCAAGTTCCTGATAGGTTTTAAAAATAGTTCTGGCCTTTTAATGGTTAAAAAATGCGATTTTCGAAATGCGGAGCTAACTTCACGCATCTCCACACCATCGGAAAAACAAATTTTTTTCCTGAGTTCTGGGAAGATTTAGCATAGTTATAGAGTTCCTGTCAGTTTTTAGAAATAGTTCCGGTAAATTACGGAAAATATAGCTACTCAAAATATCCACAAATTTTTTGAAAATCTCATTTTTGAGAGTCCCCAGGGTTCTGTTTAGAGTTATGGATTCTACTAAAAAGTTCTACAAATAAGTTCCAATACATTTTGTTCTAAAATCAAAATTCAAAACACTATAGCACTTCAAAGTTTTCAAAAAAATTTGAAAATCTCATTTTTGAGAGTTCCAGGAGTTCTGTTTAGAGTTCTGAATTCTTTTCAAATAGTTCTAGAAATAAGTTCCAATACATTTAAAAAAAAAAATTAAATTCAAAACACTATTTGAGAAGAATCCAGAACTCTAAACAGAACTCCTGGAACTCTTAAAACTGAGATTTGCAAAAATTATTTAAAACTTTGAAGTTCTATAATTTTTTGAATTTTGATTTTAGAACAAAGTGTATCTTGTATAGTTTGATTAGAAAATTTTATGACGACAAGCTGTAGAGCTTTATAGAAACTAGCAGAAATTAGTATTAAAATATTGGATTTTTCTAAAAAGTAGTATTCAAAAATACCAAAACTGCTGTAATTTTTGAAATTTTGATCGTATATGGCTAGTTAACGAACGTGTTCTTAGTTTCTGGGCTTTATTAAAGTTTAACAAAGTGCATTGCAATCTCAGGATTCGTTTGATTCTGGAGATCATGAAACTTGGACATTTGTTAAAAGAAGTAAGGGTCAAATTTTACACAAATATAATACCTACTCATATGTGATGAGAATGTAAAAATGAAACATCTTGAGAAACAAAATAATTTTGCCAGTATGAATGGAATAATTTACAACTAACAATTCAAAACTTTAAGGGGGTATCCTACTGTTACGACCGAAAAAACTGAGCATTTTTGACGAGTCCTCTCTCAAAAAGTACTGCATGTGACCTCACAAATTCTTTTTTGCTAAAAGATGTGCTATAGGAGGATAAAAAAATATACTTAGAATAAAAATACATATATATTTATTTCTATAGGAATAGACCCATGAAAAAAATTAATCTTGCTGGTAAAGGTGATTGGAGATCCAGCTAATCTGACACATAAAATTCAAAGAGGTTTTTAATCTGTATGAGTGTCGCTATCGTCCTTACCTCAATCATTAAATTATATTATAAATTAACAAAATGACGGTGTTTTTTGCGGCATAATTGGGACGAAAATATAAGTTAAAGTCAAAATTTTAACATGATTGAGGTACGGATGTTAGCAGCTATGTTTGTGCTGAATATGCTCCTAAAATTTCAACCCGATTGGTTAAGCCGTTTTTAAAAAGTCACCTGCACAATTCAGATGACATTTTTTTTCGTGAGTCTACTCATGTAGAAATAAATAAAAAAATCTGCCCGCTTCGCGGGCACATTCTCATCGCTCGCAAGTTTGAGCGCGCCTAGGGCGCGCAATTTGACCGTCGCGCTTCGCGCTCCGTAATACTCGATCGTCGCGCTGCGCGCTCCGTTCTTTCTGGACCTCGCGCTTCGCGCTCGGTCTTGTGCTCTTCGCATACATTTGAGTTTATTTCTTATAATTTGATACTGAAGCTCAAACCAATTTTATAATAATATTACAGATGATGTGAATTACACATTTTCTCCAAGTCACTCAATTTCTTTTTGAATTTAAGTGATACAGGAAATTCAATTTACTTAAGGCTCTATCAGCATTAAGGAACACATTCTCATCATGACGCTCGCGCTTCGCGCTCGATTGTCTGTATACATTTCAATAACTTTTTAATAAATTACATGGTTAAAATAATTTATTTTCTTCCAAATCTCTCAAAAAGAAAAAACAATCGTAGACTTTATTCAAGGAAACGATTTTGCAGAACAACGCTTATTTCGTATCTCACATATTTTGGTGAAAAAAATCGAATTTTTTTAATATTAAAAATCAAAACATAAAATATGCATCCTGTCCCGAAATGTCTTAATGAGAATTTGTAGACCTCATTTAGGCAAACAATTTTCCATCTAAACGTTTTTTTTGTATCTCACATATTTTGTCTAAAAAATGGAATTTTTGGATTTTCAATAGTTTTTTTTTAAATTAAAAAGAAAAATATGCATCTTATGAAAAATTGTTACAATTCAAATTTGTAGGTCTTTATTTATTTAATAATATTGTATCATAACGTTTTTTCGTATGTCGTATAATTTAACTGGAAAATGGAATTTTGATATTGACTTTTTTCGAATTTGAATATGCTGTAACATTTCTAATTTTGATTTAATCAAAAAATGTTATCAGGAAAATTTGTAGAGATTTATGAGCACTATCAAAATCCAGCATTGAAATTTTTGATTTTTCCAAAAAATTATTTTCAAAAACACAAAAGTAGTGCTCAATCCCTCAATTTTGATTGGATGTGGCTGGTTAACGAACTTGTCCTTACTTTTTCGGCTCTGATAAAGTGTGCCATAGCTCAATTCAATCTGATAATTCTATCGAGAGTTATGCCGCACACGACCTACTACAGACAGACAGACACTTTCGTAAAAACCCTTTTTTCTGACTCAGGGGGTCTCAAAACGTAAAGATTTGATGAAAATTTCGAAAGTCATTTTTCACATAAAACCAATACCTTCTCACCCATGATGAGAATGTAAAAATATGTATTTTTATAATATATATATTTTTTTCTATTCTCCTAGTGAACACCTTTCAGTGGTAAAAATGTTGTGCCATTACATGCGGTACTTTTCAAGAAAATTTATCATGAACGCTCAACTTCTCCGCTCGTCACAGTAGAATACCCCCTTAAAGATATTTATGTTGTGGATTTTTTCTGAAAACTGAATAAAGGTAAAAAGTTAATTTCTGTTCTTCATATAATTTATGCAATTATTCATTATAATTTATTTATTGGTATTACTGGTGGTATTAGCTTTTAGTTATATTTAACTCCAAGCAGGTGATGTCGTTGACTGAAATTATTTTCATCCACAAGATATATTATTTGAAAAGTTGGTAACAGGGTCTAACGGAAGCAGTTTAGGAATACTGTTTAAAAAATTTAGTGTTTTATTTATTTTTTTAAATTAGAAAATGTAGTTGCAATTCTAAATTTAAAATTTGAATATAGTTAGGACTTATAATGATTTTGATTAAAAACTGCTAAAAATATTTTTAGAAACTTACTAAAATTTTAAATTTAGAATAGCAACTCTGTATTTACTAATTTAAAAAAATAAATAAAATGCTAAATTTTTTAAACAGTATTCCTAAACTGCTTCCGTTAGACCCTGTTACCAACTTTTCAAATAATATATCTTGTGGATGAAAATAATTTCAGCCAACGACATCACCTGCTTGGAGTTAAATATAACTAAAAGATTATATCTAATACCACCAAATTTTACCTTCTGGGCCTGATTTTCATCTTCAAACTCGTAAGAATCCTCGCTGTCAATCTCATCTTGATAATCTTCAATGTTAAAGTCTTTATCCTTGTAATATCCCTCCGTTCCATCATTTATTTCGTCAGAACTCTCTCTATCGACGGATTCATTTGTCTCACTCATCACTTTTTTTTTATTATAAACAAAACATCAATATAACTTTAGAAAATCATTAGAAACCCGTCTTTCGCAATGATTCTATTACTGAAAAATATAAAAAGTAAATGAATTTGAAACATTATATTATAGATTTATTAAATTTACCAATTTGAGGTTATATTAAAAGGCAACATGCCGACAACAAGACTAGCGCAAAGATGGGTATGGGTATGTTAAGTACAGGTATGTAAACATCGCAGGCATTTTACCACTGATCTCTATAATACACTGGATGGCCGAATGCACAATCAATGCAAAGTCATGTGCTTCATTGAAGGCTGAGCCGCCATCTTTACTTAGGTTGATTACAAAGAATGTTGCGGTAAATTCAAATTTAGTAAAAAGGGAAAAGTGTAAATATTAAAGAAAAAATATGAAATCCATGCTTTTTTACCGGTATTAGTATTGATAGTATACATAATTAAACTAATGAAATGAAATATATTGAATAATACTAAAATATAACTCGGTAATATTTATTATTATGGTATATAATGTTGTATATATTTAAAAAGGCATATGTATTTATTTCTTAACTATAATTAAATATAAATTTATTATAAATTTATCAAATATAGATTACAGAATTCAACAAGTAAACGTACCTTGGGGTGGTGTAAAAATTATCTCACGTTCTGAACATGAACTATTAATAATAGTCACATATAATAACTATTTTTAGTATGAATTAATTCGTGTTTCATAATTCAACCTTTATGTACCTGTACATAAACGGTTTTAAAAACTGAGAAAAAGCTCCATCCCCTTCTGCTTTAAAAAATGTTGAATTACTCGATCTTGTTGGCGTATTTCATCATACGTTTAAGTTTCTCAGGAGTAATAAGTTGCTCCAACTGAAAGAAGTAATAGAAATAATTTTAAATATATACAAAAAATATAAACTATTGTATTTTGGTCGTTTACGAACATTTTAATTTATCAGAAAATAATACAATTGGAAAAGAAACAAACCCTAAAATATAATTAATACTGAATGCAGATATTACATGAAAATTAAGTATGTACATGCTGTGACTAGTATGTTACTAAATAATAGAATCCAATTCTATAAAGACCTAAGTAATAATATAGAAGATTATCACTAAATAGTACAAAACATCGGGTACGAAAGTACTTCACAAGCAGCAAATCACTTAATTAAAAATCTCCAGAGTATCACAAACAAGAAGTTTAAATGTCAAACTAAAGTAGTGACTAATTCAACACCTTAATTTTTAAACTACATGCAAAAGTAAAAAATAAACAATTCTTAAGAGAAAAAAATCAATAATAATTACAATAATAAACAAAATAATAAATAAATAATAAAAAAATAATAAATAAAATCATTGTTTTCTGTTAAGAATTGTTTATTTATTACTTTTGCATGTAGTTTAAAAATTAAGGTGTTGAATTAGTCACTACTTTAGTTTGAAATTTGAAACTTCTTGTTTGTGATATTCTGGTGATTTTTAATTAAGTGATTTGCTGCTTGTGAAGTACTTTCGTATCTGATTTTTTGTACTATTTAGTGATAATCTTCTATAATATTACTTAGGTCTTTATAGAACTGGATTCAATTATTTAGTAACATACTAGTCACAGCGTGAACATACTTAATTTTCATGTAATATCTGCATTCAGTATTAATTATATTTTAGGGTTTGTTTCTTTTCCAATTGTATTATTTTCTGATAAATTAAAATGTTCGTAAACGACCAAAATACAATAGTTTATAATTTTTGTATATATTTAAAATTATTTCTATTACTTCTTTCAGTTGGAGCAACTTATTACTCCTGAGAAATTTAAACGTATGATGAAATACGCCAACAAGATCGAGTAATTCAACATTTTTTAAAGGAGAAGGGGATGGAGCTTTTTATCAGTTTTTAAAACCGTTTATGTACAGGTACATAAGGGTTGAATTATGAAACACGAATTAATTTATACTAAAAATAGTTATTATATGTGACTATTATTAATAGTTCACGTTCAGAACGTGAGATAATTTTTACACTACTCCGAGGTACGTTTACTTGTTGAATTCTGTAATCTATATTTGATAAATTTATAATAAATTTATATTTAATTGTAGTTAAGAAATAAATACATATGCCTTTATTAAATATATACAACACTGATCTCTATAATACACTGGATGCACAATGCCAATGGGAAAGTCCGCAAAGTCGTGTGCCCAATTGAAGGCTGAGTCGCCATATTTACTTAGGTTGATTACAAAGAATGTTGCGGTAAATTCAAATTTAGTAAAAAGGGAAAAGTGTAAATATTAAAGAAAAAATATGAAATCCATGATTTTTTACCGGTATTAGTATTGATAGTATACATAATTAAACTAATGAAATGAAATTTATTGAATAATACTAAAATATAACTCGGTAATATTTATTATTATGGTATATAATGTTGTATATATTTAATAAAGGCATATGTATTTATTTCTTAACTACAATTAAATATAAATTTATTATAAATTTATCAAATATAGATTACAGAATTCAACAAGTAAACGTACCTTGGAGTAGTGTAAAAAATATCTCACGTTCTGAACGTGAACTATTAATAATAGTCACATATAATAATTATTTTTAGTATGAATTAATTCGTGTTTCATAATTCAACCCTTATGTACCTGTACATAAACGGTTTTAAAAACTGATAAAAAGCTCCATCCCCTTCTCCTTTAAAAAATGTTGAATTACTCGATCTTGTTGGCGTATTTCATCATACGTTTAAATTTCTCAGGAGTAATAAGTTGCTCCAACTGAAAGAAGTAATAGAAATAATTTTAAATATATACAAAAATTATAAACTATTGTATTTTGGTCGTTTACGAACATTTTAATTTATCAGAAAATAATACAATTGGAAAAGAAACAAACCCTAAAATATAATTAATACTGAATGCAGATATTACATGAAAATTAAGTATGTACACGCTGTGACTAGTATGTTACTAAATAATAGAATCCAGTTCTATAAAGAATACTAAACTTATTACTCCTGAGAAATTTAAACGTATGATGAAATACGCCAACAAGATCGAGTAATTCAACATTTTTTAAAACAGAAGGGGATGGAGCTTTTTTTCAGTTTTTAAAACCGTTTTTGTACAGGTACATAAAGGTTGAATTATGAAACACGAATTAATTCATACTAAAAATAGTTATTATATGTGACTATTATTAATAGTTCATGTTCAGAACGTGAGATAATTTTTACACCACCCCAAGGTACGTTTACTTGTTGAATTCTGTAATCTATATTTGATAAATTTATAATAAATTTATATTTAATTATAGTTAAGAAATAAATACATATGCCTTTTTAAATATATACAACATTATATACCATAATAATAAATATTACCGAGTTATATTTTAGTATTATTCAATATATTTCATTTCATTAGTTTAATTATGTATACTAACAATACTAATACCGGTAAAAAAGCATGGATTTCATATTTTTTCTTTAATATTTACACTTTTCCCTTTTTACTAAATTTGAATTTACCGCAACATTCTTTGTAATCAACCTAAGTAAATATGGCAGCTCAGCCTTCAATTGGGCACATGACTTTGCGGACTTTCCCATTGGCATTGTGCATCCAGTGTATTATAGAGATCAGTGGATTATATTTTGTATGTGCGAAGTTTTCTCACCAGAGCGCGATGCACGCGACACGCTCTACAAAAGCATTATACCAGAGATGAGTTGGGAGATTGCTAAAGTAATGGAATAGACCTGTTCATCTTGAATAGGAAGTTGATGTGCGCAAATGCGGCTGCCATGGCACTTCCCGCGAAATTCATAAATTAGGTCATATTTTGGATATCGACATGTGTGCTGCAAGTGTACCTTATTTAAAAATAAATTTAAAGGAGAAAGATGTACCGGGTGCAATATTGCCACATAGAAAAGTGGAAAGCAACAGCAGTGAACAACTGCGAAGGTGGCTAAGTTGTCGAAAACAACCGACTACAGGAAGAAAATACGATTTAATTGCAAGGTGAGAGGTTATGCTTTCATGATGCGTGATATATGCTTTCTCATGTAAATATTCTATGAAAAAGAATGTAATCTTATAAAAAATTTAAAAATCAGATTGGCACTTGTAGTTTTAATGATAAAAAGTAGTATATTTGAACTAATATCTACTTTTTTTATGAAAATGGTGAAGCATTTAATTGTTAATTAGAAGGCGATAGATGATGTGGAAATTTATATTTAATGACCTTATTGAAAAATTCTATGTAGGATACCACATAAGAACGCACATAAGATCTTACATAAGATCCTATATAAGATCCTATGTATTTTAAAGTAATAATTTTCAACTTTACATTCTAATTCAAAATTTTCTAAATAATCTGATCTATATTATTTTCTTTTTTTAATAAAAAATATCGTTAAAATGCATTTAGTAACTCATTAATGAAATTCTGCTGCTAGCATCCTGATGGATCAGATTATTCAGAAAATTTTAAATTAAAATGTAGGGTTAAAAATTATTACTTTAAAATACATAGGATCTTATATAAGATCTTAGACAGGATCCTATGTAGGATCTTATGTAGGATCCTATGTAAGATCCTATATGAGATCCTATGTGGTATCCTACATAGGATTTTTCAATAGGGGAGTTATAATAAAGAAAAATTATTTGTTATAAAATTTTCTGAAGAAATATACTCAGTATATATATGTAACGCTGCCTTTTCTCGAAGATAAATGTTCAAATAAAAAAAGAATTATTTCCAAACAAATAATATTTTTACGTATTATTTCGTATTACTGCCTGGTGGTTTCGTTTTATTGTGCAAATTAATCGTTTAAAGAGAAAGGAGTTGATATATTTTTAATTTAATACAGGTATTTTTACGAATGTAAGAAATAAGATAAAGTGACAATAACATAAAGAAGTTGATGACGAGACTTCGATTTTGGTTCGAGAATATGGCAACCTTAAATTATATTTTCACACAATTTGAAGTTAAGATATCAAGTTTGTGAATAAGTTTTTTTTTTTACTCACTTTTCTACTTAAACTTTATCAAATTATTGTTTAAATAATATTATTGCCAATTCGTAATGTACTTTGCACTGAAATGACCTAATCTTCATCGGAACTTGAATTACTCGAAACGCATGCGCACCAAAAAATATTCAATAAACGCGCCCTCTGAACGCGTTGCGCAAAAGTTGTACTTTGTGCGTCGGTAAATAATGAAAGTTAGAAAATCCAGAAATGATTTACCATCAGAATTTCTTTGGAGAGGCGCTGCCCTTGTTTCTTCCTCGTCGCTCTTGCACGTGAGAACGGCTCGTCCCACTTCTCCTTATTCTCCTCCCTTCCTCCATGCAATGCTATTTTTAGATTTCACGCTTTCGGTTATCGAGTCGGAATTGAGAATTGTGTATTTCTGTCGAAACCGTGCAAAAGAGGCGCGAAGCAGACGACAATTTCAAATTTACGAAATATGTTATTTAAGAATCAACACTTTTTTTCCGATATTTTTGGAAAAAATCTGCCTAACATAAAAATCTGAAATATCGTGTGAAATTTTATAAGCATTTGAACACTTCAAAAATAAACTTTCAGTAAAATTTGATGCCAATAAATGTTCCAAATTTGAATCAATATATATTTTCCTATTCAAATTTCCATACTTCTTATCAATTTTGTACATTTAAAAACTTTTTAGTTAGAGAGATATTTTCTATTAAGAAGAGATAAACATAAAATTCAAGTTTAAAATTTACATTCTCAGTTTTATGTTAGCAATATTTTCATCTCACATTTTTGTAGCCTAAGCACAGACTTTTCATTAAAAAAATGAAATGGTCTATGGAAAGGAAAAATTTTCTAACAGATGTGGATAAATTAAGAAGCTAAAATATGTGTTCATGAATATCTTCATATGAACATGTAAATATTTATCGATATTAAATTTTACATAAAACTTTTTGTCCGAAGTGTTCAAATCTTGTTACAATACGACAAGATCATATGGACGAGTTAAATTTTTTTAATGAAATATTTTGTAATTTTTAATTTGTCTGTTCTTCTGAAATCGGAGGAAGATTTGAACAGTAAACAACAAATTTTCCAATGGAATTCAAGGTCAATAAATGCTTAAAGTTTTATATTAAAATTTTAATTACAAAATTTTGAAGCTTTGTAACTAAAACATTTATTGGAAATTACATCTTCTACATGACAATTTGTATATATATGTATATGTTACTAAAAATTGAACAAATCAATTTACAATCAAATTTATTTTTCCAAAGAGAACTATTTTATGTTGTGTTGATATAATAAATAAGTATACTTACATAAATTACAAATAAACGAAAGCACACATGAAGATTCAGTCTTATTCTTGAAAATGTCATTAAAATTAAAGCCTCAAAGATTGAGGGCTTCAATAATTTAAAATTACATTATAATCCGGTGTGTAAGTATAATCCGATGAAACAACGCAAACTGTAGGATAGAGAGAAGAAGATACGATAAATTGAATTAAATTCACCAATGAAAAGTGTGCTAAAGCTTTTGAGAACACAAACTTGAAAATCATATGTTAAATAATTTCATGGCAAATTCGATTAATATTCATAATTTCAGCCTTAAAATTTATTGAAATATTAATATTTTTATTGATATAAATTGATTCAATAATTCAATCATTTGGCTATGCCAAAAAAGGACGGGTGGGGAGGCAGGGGGCTCTATAGACGGGCATCTTCCCATTGCGTGAAGGGTGCCCTATAGACGGGTCTATCCCATGTTGAAAGCGGGGGACGCTATGAACGCGTCCATCCCCATGCATGAAGAAGGATGTATGCCCCAGGCAGCGACGCTGAGAACGAGTCTGCGAGTGTCTGTGAGGAATGAGTGAACTGATTGAATGACAGCGCCGCCTGACTGTGATATGTGTTCTTCGAATGTGAGAGGAGAACCTCTAGACGGTCTCCCTCTTGAAAGAGACTAAGAGCGAATTGGTGTATGGAATCTCCTGGGGGACACTACAAAAGCCTCCGCAGTCTGTGACCAAGAACAGTCCAAACGATCGTTTCCGTATTGCATCCCATTGGGAGTGCTTCGTCGCCGAGTGATGTCTTCCCCGGCCCACGAGGTGGCGAGGTTCATGTGAGCCTAGCTCTGCCGAGGTGGGGTGCCATGCGGGATCAGAAGCCAGCCCCTTCGGGACCTTGATCAGGTAGTGCGTATTGAACACAGGTGTCGGAGCCTGTGTTGCTTCGAGCGAGGCCAGGTCTGTCCGCGCATTCCGGGACCGGCTAAGCGGAGGTTGGGCCTCAGGGAACTGGGGTAGGATTTCGGTCCGAGGGTACACCCGTTCCCAACTTTTCCGACCCGCTCCTCTACGCACGATGCGCTGGTGAAATTGATTTATGAATTCAAAAAAAAAAAACTGTGGGGAAAGACGGGGACTAGCAAGTGGTCGCCAAAAAGAAAAAAAAGAAAAAGAAATAAATGGTAACGGAGAGAAGGTCGAAGGACCCTGTGCAAAAAGCACAGGGTACAAACGACAAGGGTACCCCTAAGCGCTCCTTGCCCGCCAGGTCGGGAGACGCCATCAAGGTGTCGGCGAAGGACGGCCCGTCCTACGCCGACATCTTGAAGGAAATGAAGGCGAAGGTCGACCCCCGGAAGGCAGGACTTGAGGTCCTGTCTATCCGGAGGACCAGGAAGGAAGAAGTCCTTCTGGTCCTCAAAAAGGGGGGAGACGTTTCGGCCTTCCGAAAGGAGCTCGACCTGGCGGTCGGGGAAAGGGCGCAAATTTCAGCCCTGGTCTTGACGAGGTCCCTCGTAATTAGGGACCTCGACGAGACCGTTGAAAAAGAGGAGGTTGTGTCTGCCCTGTGCTTGGCACTGGGCAGAGAGGCTTTTGAGGGGTCCTGCAGGCTCTTCACCCGCTTTGGTGGGGTGAAGACTGCAGTGATCCGCCTGGCTGAGGCAGACGCCGCGCGTCTGCTTCAGCTAGGTAAACTGAGGATCGGGTGGGTCGCGTGCCGCGTTCGCGGGCACGTGTAAGTCGCCCGCTCCTTCAGGTGCCTTGGGTACGGCCACGGGTCCCGGGGCTGCAGCAACCCCGACAGAAAAAACATCTGTTGGAGATGCGGCGCCACGGGACACTTGGCCAGGAGTTGTAAGGCGCCACCAAGGTGCCTGACATGCATAGACAGGGGCGACAAAGATGTCGCCCATGTGTCAGGGAGCGGCTCCTGTCCGGTCTTCCGGGAAGAGCTTCGGAGGTTGAGAGGCAGGAATTGAAGTTCCTGCAGCTCAACCTAGGAAGGGGGAGGGATGCCCAGGACCTCCTGATGCAGACTGCCAGGGAGAGGGGGCCGATGTACTGCTCATTAGTGAGCAGTACAAGTGGTCAGAAAACTCTGCTTGGTATCAGGATGCATCAAGGAGGGCCGGCATTCTTGTTTGTAACCCTGATTTGGGCGTCGGGGACTTCCTGGAGACCGACGCGGGGTTCGTTTGGGTGGAGGTGGCGGGTGTGCGTGTGTACAGCTGCTACTTCTCCCCCGGCGATCCCTTCGATGTCTTTGAGACCCAGATCCTCCTCCTTGAGGAAAGCCTCAGTGAAGCCATCGGGCGATCCCTCATAGGGGGTGACTTCAACAGTAAGTCGCCCGAGTGGGGTGAGGCCCGCCCAGATAGGAGGGGAATCTTGGTTGGCGAGATGGTCACTAGGAACGACCTGATCGTCCTGAATCAGGGCGGGGATTTCACGTTCAGACGAGGAGCGGCAGGTTCAATAATTGACCTCACGATCGCCGCACCTCGCCTCGCTTCAAGGATAAGCGACTGGTCGGTCCTCGAGGTAATAACCTTGAGTGACCACCGGTGCATCGAATTTAGTCTAGAACAAGGGTGTCAAGCGGCGGAAAAGGGTAGGGGCGGCGAAGGAAGGAGCCCCTCCTGGAACACGAGACGACTCAGTAGGGAAAGACTTCGCGAACACCTTGAAGAAACCAGGCTCATCGATGAGCTTGGTTGGGTCTGCCCTGCTGGGTCGTACAAAGCTGCTGTGCGCTCGGTGAGGCAGAAGGTGGTCGCGGCTTGTGACTACTCGATGCCTCGCCGCAAGCGCAGGCAAGCCAGGGGTTCGATGTACTGGTGCAACGACCAGTTGGCAGCCCTACGTCGAGAATGCCTCGCAGCGCGGCGAAAATTCACCCGTTCAATGGGGGATGCTATGCTGCACGAGACATGGAAAGGGGCAAAAACAGCTTTGAGGCGAGGCATAAAGAAAAGCCGACTTCAATGCTGGAAAGACATGATCGGTGAGGTCGAGAAGGATCCATGGGGTCTCGCCTTCAAAATAGTCACCAAGAAATTGGTGGCTAGAAGAAAGACCCCGGGCCTGGATAATCCCGATCAAGTCAAGTACATTGTGCGAAGCTTGTTTCCACACGTGGAGCCGTTCCAAAGACAGGACCGAAGTTCCTGCGTGGTCCGGCGCGAAGAACTCTTCACTCTCGAAGAACTAAAGAGAGCGGGTGGAAGGCTTAAGGCAAATACAGCGCAGGGTATCGACGGGGTGCCGAACGAGATCCTCAAAGAGGTGATCGGGGCATACCCGGAGATCCTCCTAGAAGCCTTTAACTCCTGTGTTCGGGACGGGAGGTTCTTCGCAGATTGGAAGAAGCAGAGGTTGGGCCTGCTGAGGAAGGGCAACAAACCTCTAGGGGTTGCCTCGTCGTATAGACCAATATGCTTATTGGATACGATGGGGAAGCTTCTGGAGGAGTTGATTCTACAACGGCTTCAGGCTCTCTTGGTCGGGGAAAACGGGCTCTCGGAAAGCCAGTTCGGATTCAGGAAAGGCAGATCCACTGTGGACGCCATCCAAGCTGTGGTTAACATCGCCACAAATGCAAGAAAAGGAACTGGTAAGCGTATGGGATTCTGTGCGTTGATTAGCATTGACATACGCAATGCGTTCAATACCGCGAGATGGGACATCTGCATCGAGGCGATGATGCGGAAAAATGTTCCAGACTACCTGTTGCGAATGATGGATGACTATCTGAGCGACAGGTGGGTGATATACGAGGGCGACAAATGGTCTCTCAAAGAAGAGATGACATGTGGCGCTCCTCAAGGGTCGCGGGTGGGTCCACTCGTTTGGAACATCATGTATGATGACTTCCTGCGCATGGACCTGCCTGCTGGAACGATCATCGTCGACTTCGCGGATGACGCACTTGTCGTGTGCGCCGCGGACGACGTCAGAATCCTAGAGCTGAGGATCAGTGAAAGTCTGTGGCGAGCAAAGCGTTGGTTGGATGGCAGAGGCCTTAAAATGGCCCCTGAGAAAACCGAGGCTTTGCTCGTTACGGACAGGAGATCCTTCCAATACCCGAGGATCGTTCTCGGAGAGCATGAAGTCGAGTGGAAAACAAGCATCAAGTACCTGGGGGTGCAGCTGGATCGTAGGCTTAGCTTTGGCGAACACCTAAAGATCGCAGCTGCCAAAGCCATCCAATGTGGAGCGATCTTGACCCGGCTTATGCCAAACATTGGTGGACCCAGGGAAGCGAAAAGGAGATTGGTGGCCAGCGTGGTCAATTCGAAGCTGCTTTATGCAGCTCCGGTCAGGGCCAATGCCTTGCAAAACCATGCTATCCAGAAGAAGCTGTTCTCGGCGCAGAGACTTGTCGCGCTGAGAATAGTTTCGGCATATAGAACTATCTCGACGAGCGCTGTGCTGGTCCTGGCGAGCGTCCCGCCCATAGATTTATTGGCGGAGGAAAGGCAGGAAACCTTTCAGCTTCGCAAGGAGCTTACCTGCGCAGACCTGCAGGAAATCGCTCGCGCGAAGGAGGCCATCCGCAAGGATGGAAGGCGCAGACTCGTCGAGAAACGGCAGATGAGAAGGCATGGTGAGCAGACAGGGAGATGGACCTACCGCCTGATCCCGGAGCTCGCCACCTGGCTGAACAGAAAGCACGGGGAAGTCGGCTTTTACTTGGCGCAAGCGCTCTCGGGCCATAGCTGTTTTAACGCGTACCTGAGGCGCTTTAAGAAGATAGACGAGGAGACGTGTCGCTACTGCGATTCTCCGGTGGATAACGCGGAGCACGCACTCTTCGTCTGCGCAAAATGGGGTGTGGCTAGCGGGGTCCTCGGTCAGGCGGTGGGTTCCGAACTTACTCCTGACATGATGGTCCCCCTCATGCTCCTGTCCGAACGGTTCTGGACGCTCATCGAGTCATTCGTCACACTTGTGATGAAGACGAGAGAACTTGATGGGCGTCGAGAGCGAAACAACGGGGAGGGCCAGTAGAAATCGCATCGGGGCCTGCACCCGCGGCCCTGCGTCTCGGGTAGACTTGGCTGTCCGCGTCGTTCGGGGGTGGAATCTGTATGTTTTCTCCCCTGGGTGGCGCGGCTAGTCGGTTTGCCAAGTGGGCGTGTGGCCGCGGATGTAGGTTCCGAGCGAACGGATGACGGAAGAGTCGTACGCGACTTTAATGGAACCATCCACCCGTGAAGTTTAAAGCCGAAAGGCGGTTCCGCGGGTGGAGTATTGATTCGAGAGAGGGGGTTTTTTGGTTTTAACAGGTATGCCTGGACCCGTCCTAGGAGTGTCCTGTACAACGTCTATAAAAGATTTTGCCATTTTTCCTCCTCACAAAACAAAACAAAAAAAAAAAAAAAAAAAAAAACCTATATGATATAATAATATAACGGTCGAAGAAATGGTCATCCGTTCTTTATAAAGGAAAAAAAACAAACAAAAATTCTGGCCTGTTGTTTACAAATTTCTAAGTTTTTCGTTCATTTTATCCGGTTTTCTATATACAGTGAATTCTACATATTTTTTCCAATTCATGTTGTTGCTTACTGAACTTCTTCATTTTGAATTGCAAGCAATGAGATAAGTTTTTGAGTTTCATTATTATCCTTATTTTAACTATCTTCTGCATTTTTATCTTTTACGAAAATTTTAAATTAATCTTTTAATTTATGGCACTGAAGAGGGCCCCCGCATATGTAGCCGAAACGTCTGCCTTCTCTCTTCTTTTGCGTTTTTTATCGTAAGCAGCATTGATAATATTAATAGAAGAAAATAAAAAGAGGCGGACCTTTAATTTTATTTCGAAAAATCCACGGAAAAAGCTTTACGCAATTGGGGGCGCTACAAAAGTGATAAACATTAGCTCTGTTTTACCCTTCAAGTAGTAGCATGAACCTTTCATTTTAGTTCCCAAGAGCATTTCGCAATAGGGCGCGCTGCGGAAAATCACTCGAAATTAAATACATTACTTTAACAATCTCCCAACTCATCTCTGATTATACTAATAGCCAAATATTTAAAAAAAATTTAAATAATTAAGTTTCTTAACAATATGAAATGGAAAAATGTTCCTAAAATGATTCTAGGACATAAAATACACATTGTCCATAAATCAATTAATACAAAATAAAAAAAGAACATATTAAACTTCGTAAAATATATACTGTGGATACGCAGGAAGAATTCTTGAGACCCTAAACAAAATTTTTTTTATGTTATCCCCATATAACTGAAAATATATTTAAAAATAAATAAAAAATTTCCAAATAGAAGTATTTTCCATTTTTATTTTCCAGCTTCAAACGAATAAAACGAAAAATAAATATTTTGTTAAGCCCTGTGTTCAACATAAAAAACCATGTGATGGGAAATATATACTCAATTAAAAATTTGTAAATGTAACAAAAAATATTAATTACTATAAAATTTGCTAGTACATATTTTTAACATGTACAGATCGATGATGACTAGTTAAGTGTTGCAAAGCTTGGCTGCTTTTTTGTTCAAGACGCTAACTTTTGTAATCTCAGCCATTTCCTGTCTTACGAATTGTCTTATCCGTATTCGAAGATAAAATTGAATTATATATGCTAACATCTTCACAGCTTCATTGGCATGTTCTTTGCATTGAAAACTAAATTTTGTTTCAGATGAAATTAAATCGTCTAGAATTAGATCAAAAGAATTGCTAGACCGGCAATATTTGTTAAATAGATATTCGACAACTGTGATAAGCTTGTATAACTTAACATTTGGATGTATGAAATCTTTATTTATTTTTGCAAATCTACTCAAACTTTCAGGTAACTGATCACAAGAAAAAGATAACGTATCTCCATGAATTTCAGAAGTAGTCAAAAATGCATTTAAGCATGTCGAACATAGAGTGTGCTGTTTAATGTAAGCACCCTTGTAGAAAAAAATAATTGGACCCGATTGGTCCTTGGTTCAAAAAAATGATTTATTATTTGAATCAAATGAATTATATCTTTGAGCATATATCAATGCATTGATTTCTTTGTTTTGAAGAAAAATTAATTTGATTCAAACAAAATATCTTTGGATCAAATAAATATTGGTTCGAATCAAATAAATTTCTGCCTTGAATCAAACAAATTATATCTTTGACCATATATCAATGCATTAATTTCTTTGTTTTGAGGAAAAATTAATTTGATTCAAACAAATATTTATTTGGTTCAAAGATACTTTGTTTGAATCAAACAAATTTTATTTCATTTAAAACAATCATTTAGTTAAATCAATGAAAGTTGTTCAAACTAATCATTATATTTGATTCAATCAACACAATGCTTTTGTAGAGCGTGCCGCGTACAACGCGCTCTGGTGAGAAAATTTTGCACATAGAAACTATAATCACTAAGGGCAGCAAGTTCTCGCCGTTGCAGGCAGGGAGTCGGATAAGGCTGGCCGTATCCTGAAAATTCGGAGTAACATACGAAGAATTTAACATAAAAAATTTTAAAAATATATTATTCAATGCCATAAACAAATAAAAGAGATCAGACTTTAAATATTAATTTAAAGAGTGAAATTAGGACTTAGAGTGACATCTCTTAGGTTTAATTGCAAACACTTCCGTGAATTGACAATGTTAGATGGTAAAGTATCGTAAAGCAGCATTTTAACTCAAGAAATAGGCAAAATAAATATTAAAAATGTTTTTATCCTTATTCTACGTTTTTTTTTTTTTTTTTTTTTTTTTTGGTGAGGAGGAAAAATGGCAAAATCTTTTATAGACGTTGTACAGGACTCTCCTAGGACGGGTCTAGGCATACCTGTTAAAACCAAAAACCCCCTCTCTCGAACCAATACACCACCCGCGGAAACGCCTTTCGGCTTTAAACTTCACGGGTGGTTGGTTCCATTAAGGTCGCGTACGACTCTTCCGTCATGCGTTCGCTCGGAACTTCCACCCGCGGCCACACGCCCACTACGATAACCGACTAGCCGCGCCACCCAGGGGAGAAACAAACAGATTCCTTCCCCGAACGACGTTGTTTCGCTCTCGACGCCCATCAAGTTCTCTCGTCTTCATCACAAGTGTGACGAATGACTCGATGAGCGTCCAGAACCGTTCAGACTGGAGCATGAGGGGGACCATAGTGTCAGGAGTAAGTTCGGAACCCACCGCCTGACCGAGGACCCCGCTAGCCACACCCCATTTTGCGCAGACGAAGAGTGCGTGCTCCGCGTTATCCACCGGAGAATCGCAGTAGCGACACGTCTCCTCGTCTATCTTCTTAAAGCGCCTCAGGTACGCGTTAAAACAGCCATGGACCGAGAGCGCTTGTGCCATGCCATCTCATCTGCCATTTCTCGACGAGTCTGCGCCTTCCATCCTTGCGGATGGCCTCCTTCGCGCGAGCGATTTCCTGCAGGTCGGCGCAGGTAAGCTCCTTGCGAAGCTGAAAGGTTTCCTGCCTTTCCTCCGCCAAGAAATCTATTGGCGGGACGCTCGCCAGGACCAGCACAGCGCTCGTCGAGATATTTCTATATGCCGAAACTATTCTCAGCGCGACAAGTCTCTGCGCCGAGAACAGCTTCTTCTGGATAGCATGGTTTTGCAAGGCATTGGCCCAGACCGGAGCTGCATAAAGCAGCTTCGAATGGACCACGCTCGCCACCAATCTTCTTTTCGCTTCCCTGGGTCCACCAATGTTTGGCATAAGCCGGGCCAAGTTTGCTCCACATTGGATAGCTTTGGCGGCTGCGATCTTTAGGTGTTCGCCAAAGCTAAGCCTACGATCCAGCTGCACCCCCAGGTACTTGATGCTTGTTTTCCACTCGACTTCATGCTCTCCGAGAACGATCCTCGGGTATTGGAAGGATCTCCTGTCCGTAACGAGCAAAGCCTCGGTTTTCTCAGGGGCCATTTTAAGACCTCTGCCATCCAACCAGCGCTTCGCTCGCCACAGACTTTCATTGATCCTCAGCTCTAGGATTCCGACGTCGTCAGCGGCGCACACGACTAGTGCGTCATCCGCGAAGCCGACGATGCTCGTTCCAGCAGGCAGGTCCATGCGCAGGAAATCGTCGTACATGACGTTCCAAACGAGTGGACCCACCCGCGACCCTTGAGGGGCGCCACATGTCATCTCCTCCTTGAGAGACCATTTGTCGCCCTCATATATCACCCACCTGTCGCTCAGATAGTCATCTATCATTCGCAACAGGTAGTCTGGAACCTTTTTCCGCACCATCGCCTCGATGCAGATGTTCCATCTCGCGGTAATGAACGCATTGCGTATGTCAATGCTAATCAACGCACAGAATCCCTTACGCTTACCAGTTCCTTTTCTTGCATTTGTGGCGATGTTAACCACAGCTTGGATGTCGTCCACAGTGGACCTGCCTTTCCTGAATTCGGACTGGTTTTCCGAGAGCCCGTTCTCCCCGACCAAGAGAGCCTGAAGCCGTTGTAGAATCAACTCCTCCAGAAGCTTCCCCATCGTGTCCAATAAGCATATTGGTCTATACGACGATGCAACCCCTAGAGGTTTGTTGCCCTTCCTCAGCAGGACCAACCTCTGCTTCTTCCAATCTGCGAAGAACCTCCCCTCCCGAAGACAGGAGTTAAAGGCTTCTAGGAGGATCTCTGGGTACGCCCCGATCACCTCTTTGAGGATCTCGTTCGGCACCCCGTCGATACTCGGCGCTGTATTTGCCTTAAGCCTTCCACCCGCTCTCTTTAGTTCTTCGAGAGTGAAGAGTTCTTCGCGCCGGACCACGCAAGAACTTCGGTCCTGTCTTTGGAACGGCTCCACGTGTGGAAACAAGCTACGCACAATGTACTGGACTCGATCGGGATTATCCAGGCCCGGGGTCTTTCTTCTAGCCACCAATCTCTTGGTGACAATTTTGAAGGCGAGATCCCATGGGTTCTTCTCGACCTCACCGATCAAGTCTTTCCAGCATTGAAGTCGGCTTTTCTCTATGCTTCGCCTCAAAGCTGTTTTTGCCCCTTCCCATGCCTCGTGCAGCGTAGCATCCCCCTTTGAACGGGTGAATTTTCGCCGCGCTGCGAGGCATTCTCGACGTAGGGCTGCCAACTGGTCGTTCCACCAGTACGTCGAACCCCTGGCTTGCCTGCGCTTGCGGCGAGGCATCGAGTAGTCGCAAGCCGCGACCACCTTCTGCCTCACCGAGCGCACAGCAGCTTCAAACGACCCAGCAGGGCAGACCCAACCAAGCTCATCGATGAGCCTGGTTTCTTCGAGGTGTTCGCGAAGTCTTTCCCTGCTGAGTCGTCTCGTGTTCCAGGAGGGGCTCCTTCCTTCGCCGCCCCTACCCTTATCTACCGTCTGACACCGTTGTTCTAGTGTGAATTCGATGCACCGGTGGTCACTCAAGGTTATTAAATCGAGGACCGACCAGTCGCTTATCCTTGAAGCGAGGCGAGGTGCGGCAATTGTGAGATCAATTATTGACCCCCCCGCTCCTCGTCTGAACGTAAATTCCCCGCCCTGATTCAAGACGATCAGTTCGTTCCTAGCGACCATCTCGCCAACCAAGATTCCCCTCCTATCTAGGCGGGCTTCACCCCACTCGGGCGACTTACTGTTGAAGTCACCCCCTATGAGGGATCGCCCGATGGCCTCACGGAGGCTTTCCTCAAGGAGGAGGATCTGGGTCTCAAAGACATCGAAGGGATCGCCGGGGGAGAAGTAGCAGCTGTACACACGCACATCCGCCACCTCCACCCAGACGAACCCTGCGTCGGTCTCCAGGAAGTCCCCGACGCCCAAATCAGGGTTACAAACAAGGATGCCGGCCCTCCTTGATGCATCCTGATACCAAGCAGAGTTATCGGACCACTTGTACTGCTCACTAATGAGCAGCACATCAGCCCCCCTCTCCCTGGCAGTCTGCATCAGGAGGTCCTGGGCATCCCTCCCCCTTCCGAGGTTGAGCTGCAGGAACTTCAATTCCTGCCTCTCAACCTCCGAAGCTCTTCCCGGAAGACCGGGCAGGAGCCGCTCCCCGAAACATGGGTGACATCTTTGTTGCCCCTGTCTGCGCCTGACAGGCACCTTGGTGGCGCCTTACAGGTCCTGGCCAAGTGTCCCGTGGCACCGCATCTCCAACAGGCGTTTTTCCTGCCGGGGTTGCTGCAGCCCCGGGACCCGTGGCCGTACCCAAGGCACCTGAAGCAGCGGGCGACTTCCAGTTGTTCGCGAATGCGGCACTCTACCCACCCGATCCTCAACTTGCTTAGCTGAAGCAGAGGCGCGGCGTCTGCCTCAGCCAGCCGGATGACTGCAGTCTTCACCCCACCAAAGCGGGTGAAGAGCCTGCAGGACCCCTCAAAAGCTGGTCTTCCCAATGCCAAGCACAGGGCAGACACAACCTCTTCTTTTTCAACGGTCTCGTCGAGGTCCCTAATTTCGAGGGACTTCGTCGAGACCAGGGTCGAAATCTCTGCCCTCTCCCCGACCGCCAGGTCGAGCTCCTTCCGGAAGGCCGAAACGTCTCCCCCCTTTTTGAGGACCAGAAGGACTTCTTCCTTCCTGGTCCTCCGGATAGACAGGACCTCAAGTCCTGCCTTCCGGGGGTCGACTTTCGCCTTTATCTCCTTCAAGATGTCGGCGTAGGACTGGCCGTCCTTCGCCGAAACCTTGATGGCGTCGCCCGACCTGGCGGGCGAGGAGCGCTTCGAAGTTATCTTGACGTTTGTACCCTGTGCTTCTTGCACAGGGTCCTTCGCCCTTCTCTCCGTATCCACTTTTTTCTTTTCCTTTTTCTTTTTCTTTTTGGTGACCACTTGCCAGTCCCCATCTTTAATCGGGGCCTGGCTCTTGGCCACCTGTGCATACGACGGTGTCGGGACGCCCTTCCCCCTCTTAGGATTTCTTTCCTGAGGGGGGGAGGGGGCTGCCCTCTTCTCACCTTTATTTTGAAGTTTTGGGGTGTCTCCCAGAGACGCAGAGCGCGGTCTCCGGAAGATACCCATTTTTTTCGAGACGGGGTGGGTCTCCAGCCTCTTCTGGAGTTCCACCCCGCTTTCAAGTAGGCACCTGTGGGTGTTGAGCATACCGCCCAACACCTCAGCTGCCTCGTTTACTGAGTCTTTTACAAAGCCAGGGTTGTTCCTGAGCATACCCTTTTGTATTACGCTCAGGGCCCTGGCTAGCTTTTCCATTTTCTCATTTTGCTCCTTCAGGAGCTGAAGGACGTCCTTCCATCCTTCAGCTCCTGATGAAGCACCCAAGTCGACATTCCGCACAGTATTTTTGTTCAAATCCATAAATAATTTTTACCAGCGCATCGTGCGTAGAGGAGCGGGTCGGAATAGTTGGGAACGGGTGTACCCTCGGACCGAAGTCCTACCCCAGTTCCATGAGGCCCAACCTCCGCTTAGCCGGTCCCGGAATACACGGACAGACCGGACTCACTCGAGGCAACACAGGCTCCGACACCTGTGTTCAATACGCACTACCTGATCAAGGTCCCGAAGGGGCTGGCTTCTGATCCCGCATGGCACACCACCTCGTCAGAGCTAGGCTCACAGCTGCCTCGCCTCCTCGTGGGCCGGGGAAGACACCACTCGGCGACGAAGCACTCCCAGTGGGGCGCCATACGGAAACAATCGTTTGGACTGCTCTTGGTCACAGACTGCGGAGGCCTTGCAGTGTCCCCCAGGAGATTCCATACACCAATTCGCTCTTAGCCTTTTTCAAGAGGGAGACCGTCTATAGGTTCTCCTCTCACATTCGAAGGACACATATCACAGTCATGCGGCGCCAACATTCGTTCAGTTCACTCATTCCTCACAAGCACTCTCAGACTCTCTCTCAGCGCCGCTACCTGGGGCATACATCCTTCTCCATGCATGGGTATGGACGCGTTTATAGCGTCCCCCACTCTCAACCTGGGATAGACCCGTTTATAGGGCACCCTTCACGCAATGGGAAGATGCCCGTCTATAGAGCCCCCTGCATTTGTTCACCGATTCATCGGGACACTACAACCTCCATGACCCGAGGGCCGTCTGCTAAGCCTCCCCACCCGTCCTTTTTTGGCATAGCCAAGAGAAGGACTTCGTCAAGGTACCAGTCCGAGGGGAGGCCTTATTCTACGTTATAAATAACGTTAACTGGTAATTAAAATATGCAATAATTTTATTTATTAACGCTAAAAATTAAAAAAAAAAAAAAAAAACATAATACCTGTCATTAAAGTTAGTACAGTGGTTCATCACTTCCCATGCCTTCACCATCAGGATTGACTATTTGTTAGAGTGAGATGAAAATATAGTTGTGTCTCACTCCAACTAATGTCAACTTTAACCGTGGAGACGTTCCACAAAAGGTGAACCACTGCACTCCCTTCAATGACAGGTATTATGTTTTTTTTAATTTTTAGCATTAATAAATAAAATTATTGCATATGTCCATCACCCTTTAACGTTATTTTTGTTACGAGCAAACCGTGAATAAAATATTAAAAATTATAATAAGTTGTAATTTCATAAAAATATTTTATTATCGCCAAAGCGAGGTATTTTACGCAAGACTCAAATAAACAATAAATGGTTCATTCACAGTTCTCATAACCTGAGCGCTTTTGCACGCTCAGCAGAGGCAGGTAAAGGGGTCGGTTCAAGGACCTAAACATATTAGGAAACTCAAAATTAAAACAACAATCTCCATGCAAGGGGAAAAGATTATTTATAATGATAAATAAAATTCTTACGGTATATGTGTATGTGTGTGATCTATAATATAATGTATATTATATATTATACATATTATATATGTTATATATATATATATATATGTATATATACATAAATACATAATGAAAATAAATTAAATATATTTTAATAATTCTTTAATAATATTAATAATTATAATAATAATAATAATTTTATTAATCCCTTCATACTTAAAAAATATACATCCTTTATTTCTAGGAAGAATTTTATTATTATATTCCATTATAATCACTACTAATTTAAACTTATTTAATAAAAGTCATTTATATTCAATAATGACTTATTTAATTATTGTTAGAGGATTATTAATTTTATTTTTATACTTCAATAGAATTGCTATTAATAAAAAAATTATTATTAATAATAATATAATATTAATATATTTTTATAAAATTATTTTAATTATAATTATTATAATATTATTTATTTATCAATTAAATTTAATTAATTTATTTTTATTTATTAATAATTCAATAATAAATAATAAATAAATCCATTAATTAATAACTGAAAAATAAATAATAATGTCGACAACGTATCCTATCTGATACGCGACTAGTGATCCTCCGATAATGTAGGCAGTGACAAAAATTTCAAACTCAACTAATTAATTTGAAATAATAATATTAAATTAATTTATTTAAAATTTAATATTTTAATAATATTTAGTATCATATACTTACTTTATTCATTAATTATTATTGTAAAATTAATTTTTTCATCTAAACCTAAATCTTTACGAAAATTATTATAAAAATATAATTTATAAAGAATATTAATTTTGGTGATTAAACGAATAAAACTTTTATTATTTTGTAAAAAAATGAAAATTAAATTTTATAATAATAATATTAATCTAATCAAAAAATCAATTATAAATTTACCAACACCTTTAAATATTAACATTATATGAAATTTTGGTTCAATTTTAGGAATAATTTCAATAATTCAAATTATTTCAGGATTTTTACTTTCAATCCATTAAATGGAGAGGTGTAATTCCTCTTTCACAAACTTGTAGAATTAATTATCTTTGGAAGAATTACAATAGGATGTTAAAATTACTACTTATCATGTTGGAAATAAATCGCTTCACGTGATACGTAGTAATTTTACGGTGTTTTGTAATTCTACAAGTAACGTTGCATTATTACATTTCGCCTTAAATTTAAACAACGTGCCACGTAGCATAATTACAATTCGATTGTAATTTCACGGAATATAAGTAATTTTACAGCGTGCTACGTACTATTTTTTTTTAGTTTTTCGATGGTTGTCCTTCCATCCTTCTTTTTAAAGATTTTCATGCTACTCCACTGTTTAATAATGCCTTCCTTCCGGTTTCCTGGCGATTTTGAAAATTCGCGGTACTTTTTATATAAATAGTCGTTTGTTAAAAATATAATAACTGTTAAGTTTAACTTTAAAAACCTGTCATGTCTCGAATATCACCAATAATTGAGAAAAAGAAAATATCAATTTGTTAAAGAAATAGGAAGTTCTGAAAAGTATATATAATAATGTACATATTATATTACTATATTGTTTAAATAAAAATGTTGATCTCGAAATAGTTATTTTTATTATAATTATTTACAATATTATAATATTATTTTATGTTATTTGTATAATTTACTGACGTATGAGCGTAATAACTTTTTTCAATTTTCAAATAACGCGCCAAATTCGGCTATGGGTTGGGGATCTTAATGGAAGGTGGTGGTGAGGAGTGGGGGGGTCCTTCTTTTCCTATTAAGCCATCTGGTCATCCTACCCATAACGTGATGTATAAAAGAAGAAGAAAGATGGCGGACCTACAAAACCATTCTTAAGTTAATTGGCCGAATACTCACGGGCGGTGCTAACTGTACCATCATTATAGGTGCTTTGTATGCAGAAAGGCGTGAGCGACCTACTGCCCCTCTAATGGAGAGATATGAAGAATTATGATTATTACTTTAGGCGTAGTACAGGTTGCGGCCAACTGTTGGCGCTACGTGTCGGCCCCGCTGCACCCCACCCCGCTCGCCTAAGTCTGCGTCTGTCCTCGCATATCCTCGTTTGGTCCTCGTTGTACTGCGTTGCACAAACGTCAACAAACGTTGTGGTTAGAGGCAGTGTTAAACCCACTTGTGAAGAATCTAACCTGCAAAGAAATTTACAAGAGCGGGTATCGAGTGTGCTATTTGCATTTTCGCGAGCAGGATTATTTATGTGGTCCGCGAAATGTGTTTAAGAAAAAAATAGTGCCTTCAGTGTTGTTGCCTAAAAAAGATGGGAATGGACTTACATTGTCTTATAATTTAAAAAACTGAATATAATGATGAGTAAAGTGGATATAATAAGTGAAAAAATGTATAAAAATATCAAAAAATTTATTGCTTAAACTTTCTGTATTTTTATACGTGTTTTTCACTTAGTTTATCCATTTTACCGATCATTATAGTCAATTTTAAAACTTTTCACATATATACAATGTATATATACATACATACGCTACACATTGATACTTTTAGTTCAAGTTGCGGCCAAATGTTGGCGCTGTGCTTCTTCATATTTCTACCATTGAGTTAAGAGGGCCTGAACAAAGTCTAATAAATTTTAACTCCACTTTGTTAACAATTTAATATAAGTCGTAATTTAAGTGTGCAAGTCTGCGCTTGTTAACACGGGAATGACCCGCTACCCCCGCTACTAAGCGGCTTTACAACTAGAGTCCCTAGAAAAATAGAGTCTGCCGATCTGTACCCAAGATGGCGACCACTGAGCGTGTGTAAGATTTGAATGCATATATATATATATGTATATTCATTCAAATTTTACTGGACACTGTGTATGTTCCACATTATCGTATTAATAACATAATAGTTGAATAAATTATATATTTATTAAAGTTAATAAACCAAAAAAATTTTTTTTGGATCTTTGAATTTTGTGTTGCAGGTAACAAAAAATTATGTTACAGAAACTAAAATTTATGTTACTTGTCACTCATGTCGAATTATGACACTGTTACAAAAATTCCTGAGCCCGTAAAAGAATTTTCTGTACATGTCACTGGAGCTTTATGTAGTTACCAGTAACAGAAATTTCTAAACCGTAACAAAATGTTCTGTCACAGTAACAGCATAAAGCTCCAGTGACGTGTGACAGAGAATTATGACATGAATTTCTAACTGTGTATTCATAATTCATTTATTCGTTTAAATGAAAAAAAAATAAAATAAGAAAACGAAAAAAAAGCAAACGTGATGTTATTTTGTATACTTTAGTTTGAAAAACGAACTCTACTCGCGTCGGTAGCAGCAATTTTGATTGATTTGTACCCATAATGGCTGAACCAATCATTGAAGGGAAAGTTCGGCAGACTCTATTTTTCTAGGGACTCTATTCACATCCAGGATCCAGCCCTATCCGACTCCCTGCCAGTGACTTCAGAACGTGGGATTTCTCGGCCCCCACCACGTTCCCATCTGAGAGAACACATGCAAACGTGGCGTGTCGGTGTGTCGGCTGTGCTACACGCTGCTTTCACCAGCTTCGTGTGAAGCCGAAAATGCACGAAGACGAACTTCGTTCCCATGCTTGGGTTTACAAGTTATTTTTAGATTGCGCTGTATATATGTAATATAGATTTCACGCTCTCGGCTTCATCCAGCCCCGTCCGACTCAAAAAAAGATGGCCGGTCCTTATTGCTACGTGTTTCTATCAATTTCAATATTAATAAAATACATAATTTATTAATAAAATAAAATGAAGTAGAACATTGATTTATTGCTTTTTTTCAAAAGCATATAAAATTTTAACACAGTAAAACAATAATTTAAATAAAACATAGCTCTGAGTCTCTTTCGCAATAAAAAACTTTAATTTAATAAATAATATACGTTAGAAGGCTAAAAAACTAAGTATCACACAGCTTTGCTGCTTTTCTTTTCAAGGCGCTTTCTTTCGTAATCTCAGATTTTTCTTGACGATTCTAATTCTAATTTGCAAGTAGTATTGCACAATGTGGGACAAAATTTCCTTAGCATCTTCAACATGGTCTTTGCATGGAAATCTGATTTTTTTACTTGTTGCAGTAAATTCGCAGAAAATCAACTCAAATGCGTTTCTGTTACGATAATGCTTTTCAAAGAGACATTCTATTTTGGCATTAACAATAAATTTTGTTTCATGCGATTTGTTTAAAATTAGCTTAGTTATGTATATTTTTCGCTAATTTTACTTTTTTGAAGGAAATTATTCTTCTGGAAAATTGGCTTACTAATTCAAGGAATAATTGGGAAAAATTTTGGAATTAATTTGAAAATAAATTTTTCTTACAATAAAAGGTAAGAAAATTAGCTAATGTAACATCTTCATATCTTCATTTATTTATTTAAACTAAAACCATCCCAAACATAAAGGAACTCAAGAATAATAAGAGATGGAAAAAAAGTCAGAGGAACAGCCGGAAAACAACAGACATCTTCTTTAGGTTAGAATTCGGACATTACAATTGAAGCAATAAAAATTGAAAATGATATCTATTAAAATTTAAAATAAATTTATCACATTAAGTTTTACACAGATATTAATTATTATTTATATATTTATTTGTACATACCGATGCTATAACATTTCCAGCAGGATCCTTTACTTCTCTCTTCCAAATAACCTCTTCTTTAAGAAAATGTTTCTCGCAAACAAACTGTCCGGCTGTTACAATAAAATTTTTTCTTTTTATTGCTTTTTGATATTCAGCAACTAAATCTTTAGGCACTTTGAAAAAATGAATTTTCTCGCTGTTAGCACGAGTTGAACTGTAACCCGATGAACAGTTTGGGGCGATGCACTTATTAACCATTTTATTATCACTGATCCACTATAATACAGCACTAGATTATTTTAATTGAATCCACTATTTTTTTATAATTTAATCCACTATTATTTCAATATTATTTAGTTTTTTCAACACATATTTATCTGTATTTATCTCATTTGTTTACATCGTTTACATACAACTGCATGTCAGAGTAGGCCTGCACGCGGGAAGCGCCGCCGTACGGCGAAAATTATAAGATATAAACTCGTAGCAATAAAGACCTAGGGCCGGTTCCACCAACCTCGGTTAGAAAGTTAATCCTCGGTTAAACCTAGTTGAGCGTTCCACCACCTATTAACGGCCGGTTAACGCGCGTTAACCAGCGTTAAATCTAACCGGTCAAGTTTGGGCGGTTAGGGCGACTTAATCGTCCGTTAACCAAAAAACTGCAGTGTTGTTGTGAAATATGGAGTTTTTGGAGGAAGTTGTGACATCATCTGATGATGAAATCGAGGAAGATATTTATGTTTTTATTCGCAGAAAACCGCGAATTTTCAAAGAAAGAGTTAATTTTTTTGATAATTTCGACGACATTGATTTTCAAACGAGATTTCGATTATCAAAAGTTTGTGTTCGTGATCTGCTGAATCAAATCGAAGGAGTATTATCGCACGCAACAGAAAGGTATTTTATACTTGTTGATTGAAATTATCAATAATTAATTTAAAATTTTAAAAATTATTGAAAAAATTATATGAAAAAAAAACGAATAATTTCTTCATTCATGGCTATATGCAAAGTGTAGGTAATCGCTGACCCTGAAAATTTCATTGTTTTATAAAAAATGGTTTACGAAGTAGAAGATTTTTGTTTAATCACTTGTAACCTGAAAAGTTTGCATAGTATGTTGAAATAAAAAAATACATGTTTTTTTGTATCCAAAACGCGAAAAAAAATATTCCAGGTGATTTTATTTTATTACTATTATTATTTTATTTATACTTATTAATTACTTTAGTTTTATTTTTTTGGGAATCACCCACAAACATCATTTTTGAGGTTAGTGTGTTTTGAGGTTTTACCGCGCACTGCCATATTGCTTTGCTTTCCATTCGACTGACGGGCAGCCAATCACACGAATGATTTCAAGTGAAATGGGAGTTACTTCGAACCGACTATCTGGTTAGCTAACCGCGCTCTTCAAAAGTGTGGTGGGACGCGCAGTAGGATAATCGACGATTAACTATGGCGTTAACTTTAACCTGCCGTCAGTTAACCAATGATTTAACCGAGGTTGGTGAAACTGGCCCCTAGAGTTCTAAATTTCTCGGACATTTAAAATCCGGTCACGTTCTCGTGACTGTGACCGTCATTTTAAGACAACTTGAGAATTTACAGAGAATTTAAGAGAATTTTATTATCCCCAATATTTTCTTTATCATTAAACCTTCAGGTGAAATCCCATGACAACAGAAAACGCAAAGCAGAAATCGGACAGCCAAGTACAGAAGATCTTTAGATTTCTTTCTTCTTAAAGGTGTTCTGTAATTGGATTTTCGTTTTCTGCTTTGCGTTTTCTGCAGTCATGGGATGGCACCTTTATAACATTGTAAATTTATTTCCAAACACTATGAATTGCAATAGTGAAGGTTTCATAAAAATAAAACTACGAAATATGTCAAGATTTATCGGAATTCAATATCAAAATTTTTTTATAGCCATTTTATTAAATTCAAACATAAAGAACAAGTAATTCAAGTTTTCTTCGCACAAATTACGCTTTGATTTAAATAATTTTTTGACAGTTTCGGGACAGTTTATGCACTTTTTTAAGTGTTCTATTTGTCGAGTGGCATGCTTTCTGTACATCTGATCACAGTATTTGCACTTGAAAGAAGCTTTATTTTGTTTATCAATAATTTGTTTTTAAAAATTCCAAACTATATTCTTTTTTTTTTCATTTTTATTGCGCACGTTACACGAACTTCCAGAACAAAGCATTTATCAAAAACAATTGAAAGCTTGAACCGTTACGGAAAATATTTTTAAATTCTCATAAATTCTCGGAGAGCACATTCATCAGAGAAATTCTCAGTCATATTCCCGTGCTCCCAGACATATTCTCGGTCACATAAACTCTTTAGAACTCTATAAGGACCGAAAGTTTTCTGCTGAAATACTAAAGAGTCGGACGGGGCTGGCTTCATCAAGTCGAAATTAAGAATTGTATTTTTTTCGAGTCAGTGAAGAAGAGGCGCGAAGTAGACTGGATTTTCAAATTCACGAAATATCCAGATCAAGAAATAACATTTTTTTTCCAGTTTTTGAAGAAAGACTGCATGAAATAAACATCAAAAGGATCTCAAAAAATTTTATGATGGATGTTAACACTTCAAAATCAAAATTTTAGTAATATTTAATGCCAATAAATGTTTAAAGTTTGAATAACTATATAATTTCCCATACAAATTTCTTTACTTCTTACCAGTTTTGAACATTTAAAAAACTTTCAGTTAAAACAATATTTTCCATTATCATGAGATAAACATAAAATTCAAGACAAAAATTTATATTTTCAGTTCTACGTTAAATATATTTTCATCTAACATTCTTGTAGCCTAAGCACAAACTTTTCATTCCAAAAATTAAAATCTCTACGGAAATGAAAAATTGTCTAATAGAAGTAGATAAATTAAAAAGCTAAAATATGTGTTTATTGGTACTTCCATATTAACATATAAATATCAATCAACTTTAAATTTTACATAAAAATGTTCGTTCGAAGTGTTCAAATCTTGTTACAATTTGACAAGATTTTATGGAGGAGTGCAATCTTTTGGACCATGTCTCACATGTTTTAATCACTGGAGCATGTTCACCATAAGTTTCTACCAGCAATCGATGAGCTTCAACTCCTTTTTTCTTTTGATGAAATAAGAAAAGCAACGAGTGCCGCAAATGCGATTTACTTGGAACGAAACTCGACATATTCACTGAGGTAAACAACTATGATGCTAGTATTTTGGCAGAATGTAATTGTGTATTTTTGAAGGTTATTGTCCATAGAAAAATATGACATAGATGCCAAATCATAGAAATGTATACATATCTCTAGCGACATCTATGATTAAAACCGGCAAATTTCAACTAACACCCCTGGTAAATTGCAATTCCACAATTGTATTATTTTTCAAATACTTAAGCATCTCTTCAATCTTGATAATTCTTACAGAAGTTTATTTCAGGTGAGTAACTTTTTCTTTTTCTAATAAAAGATTTCGTAATTCTAAATTCGGCCCAATTCGTAAGATTGTAAAAAGATTTCAAAGCATCATAAAAAAATTTTTCTGTTTTATTCGAAGTCAATAAATATTCAATGTTTGGAATCGAAATATTAAGTAGATGATTTTTAAGTTCTGGGTATAAACTGCTAACATGAAACAATCTTTCTTCTTTGTGAGAAATCTCAATTTTAAAATTAAAATTTTACGCATAGGATACATAAACATAATATGAAAATACTTTTATTATAGAATTTTGAAATATACAAGTTGACCAATTTTCAATCGAGTAATTCGGCTACTTTAAGCAAAAAATTATGTGTAAAAATATTTTATCAAAAAAAATAAGACACATTAAATTACGGTTTAAAATCCACATTCATGGATTGATGGTAAAAGCAGTTTAAAGTTTTTTAATCTTACGTTTTAGTGACGTATGCACAGAATTTCAATCAGAAAAATGAAATGCTTTATAGAAAGTCAAAATTTTTTTATTACTGCAATTAATCAAATTTATGAAGTAAAAACATTTTTTAATTGATGCTTTCACTCAATTCTTTAAACATTCATTAATTGGACATTTTACTCAAAATTTAATCTTGCAGCGTTCCAATATTCCCACAATTTTACAAAATCTTATTAATCATTATTTTAGTCAAATTCTTTTCAAAATATTAAAAAAATAAGTGTAAATATTTTGATTAAATACTCTGTCAAATTTTGCATTTGACTGATCTTGTAAAATTGTTGAAAGTTTTGAATACCGATAGAAGAAACTTTTAATGAAATTCTATGTACATAAATGCTTAAAGTTTTATATAGAAATATCAACTACAACATTCCCAAATGTTATAAATCAACTACTAAATTCAGAAAGTTTCGGATTTTTTTAAAAACTGTACAAATTTTAAATATAAAGTGTACTCTGTACATTAATCAAACAAATTTAGAAGATGAATATTTTAATAAATATTCCTAAATATTATTCGAATATGATACATATCGATTTAGAAAAACTTCTTCAATGTACGTAGTCATTTTTCATATTTTACGACATTTTTGCACCATGTTTGACCTTTGGGTAGGATTCAGGAAAACAATTGTAGACATACTTTCATTACTTAGTAAAATACTATGAAGACTTGCTTTTTAAATTAAAGCGAAAACTTTTAAAACCTTTAACAATCGTTTGCATAAATTCGGCTCTTACCTTGGAGGCAATTAGAGAAATAGGTTTTATTTGCTTTTTTTAGATTTAGCTTTTGCGCTAAACATAAAAGAGAGGTAACATATTTGAAATATTAAAATAAAACAGCTGGTTGATTCTTAGAGAATCCCAAATATTCTGAAATAAAACTTCTTTCCACACCACCGCGGAGTTAGAGTTTACTAGTAATAAGTAATTCAATACATGTTATCTACTCTAAATAAATTTTTTCTTAATTGCAGAAAACTTATTCCAAATACAAAAATTGTATCTTTAAATGTACAGGATAATTAATTATAAAAATCGTTCGAATTTTAAATTCAAGGACGTGTACACACTTTCAAGGCACATCGTTTTTCCTTTTGCAAACATTTTTAAAACTTCTAATTTTTCAAGTGTTACATCCCAGTAACTTCAAAATTTTTACATTGCCCCTGTGCAAGGGCAACACGCCACATACCAAGGAGAGCGAGGAAGGAATTATTTAAATGAAGAAAATATAATAGAGTTCCTATGGTGAATTATCATGTGGACCGGGTGGCTGTGCGCATAAGGTAAACCAATGTATACCTCATGTCGACGAATCGGTTTGACACATGGTAATAATTGATAAAGAAGAACAGCGCTCTGTTTATATGGTAATTGCACCCGTGGTAATGAGTCAGTAACTCACACCGCGTGCCGATAAAGGAGTAACGCTGTGCTAATAACCTAATGAGAGAATAAGAAGTTATAAGCACAGCCTCATTAAATATAATGTCTAACTATTATATGTAGACAACTATTATAATTAATTATTTTCATAATGGTATAATATTATAATTATTATTAACATCTCGGTTAGTAATATTTCAATAATCATAATAATATATTATTATTAGTGCTATTGCGTATTGATTGCCGATAATCAATCGAGATCAATAGATGAAAGTCGATTATTGATCATGGATCACAAATGAAAGATTGATTGATTGATAATTGGCAATCGATTATGAATCATAATTTGTAAAATATACAAAATAGACAAATAAGTGCAGAAATGAATAATTAAAACTGCAATTATTTGGAAGCTATAAACAAAATTGGGCAATAGAAGAGATGAACCCATGAACTCTTGCAGAGATCGTGCCTGGCCACCGATTCGCAATTCGTACGTGCCTTGCCACCGATTCGCGACTCGAACGTACCGTGCCACCGATTTACGTTGATCTGCTCCCACTAATAGAAGCATCAATAGTATATATATCCCAGATTTACCTCTGGTGGTTTGTCATTAAGTTCCGAGCAGTTGTACGGTTATTAGGTTCGGACCGGTAATTCAGCGTCGTGAGCAGACCCTTCGATAAACGTAAGTCTCAGTGGATTTTTATGAGCAATTCTACATTCGTACTTGGTAAATAAAATCCTTGGTCCTTAAGTGGTGCAAGTACGGAAACCGTAGTGCTAGATAGTTCCTTTGGATTACGTGTATCATCGTATTTAGTCGTGTTGGTTAATAGTGATTCATTTCTGAAATCGGGACGAACTAACCTATCTTGTTAACAAGTGCATGTTTGATTCATTTCTCGTGTACTTAGCAAGATACGTAAGCGGATAATTGATCACATCAGTTGCTGGTGGACTTGCATCCCTTACACCATACCTCCTGCAAGATTTATCGTTGTTTTGCTACTTTACGGAGACAAACGAAACCCAACTATAGAGCAAGGATTTGTGCCGTTGACTTGCAATTATAGAAGTGAAAAACGACAATTTTCTCTTTTGCCCTCTAAATTAAGAGGTAGACAAGTAAGTTACCACCTAAGTATCATCCTGTGTGAAAACTTGCGCAAAAACTTATTTATTTATAATAAATTATTTCATTTATTTATATATTCAGTGTTTTATTATCATTGTGAACAACTCAGGGCCCATAGACCTGACAAGTGACAACGTACCCACAAACAAAAATAAATTATCAGGCCTTACCAACATGATATAATCAGCTAACCGCCTCCCTTACATTCCAAATCCAAACTACTCTCGCCTTTTGCTCGGGACGTAACACAAGTAATTGGGAAGAAGTACATTTAAAAAAAAAATTGTTTTCTCTACTTCCACTCGCGCAAGCTTATTAAATTTTCAGAATTTTTCGATTTTATTAATATTGTATTAAGTGTCTACATTTTCTGAAACTATCTACAGGAGAAAAATTGTAATACTTTAGTAAAGCAAGTTTTCTGAAAAGTTGTAGCTCAATCAGATTAATAGCCAAAAAGTTACGAATGTTTTATATCGCAAACGAACGGTATAGAGGTCAAATTGGAGACCACAACAAATAATAACAGCAACCTTCATTTGTTTTCTTCTAAGATATACTTGATTCTCGCTTTATACGTTATTTGAGAAGGCTAGAGTGTGGATTCTTCATATTTTTATCGTAATTCCTTATTGAAAACGGCAAAAGTAAGAATATTATATTATTATTTGGTGATACGTGAGTGCTTTTACGTACGTTATTGTTTGATGCTTGTGGGTAAGTTCATTTTGTGGAACTTAATTTGTGTGCAGATTAAAAATTGTTCACATTGGCTCAATTTAATTGACTTTTTATCTTATTAATTCGTTTCAAATAAATCTGCTTTCCTTCGTCGTATAATTTATTGTTTAGAATGAGTAATCCGGTTGACCCGATTTCGAGTGTTTTGAAGGACAGCCAGGTTCAAACGAAGGTTAACCACAGTTTGAACTCTGGTTCAAACGAATGTCAACCCGCTAGAAAAAGCATGAAAAATGCAAACAACTTTCAGTTGGGATGGTTTGAGGAGTTTCCGTCCTGGAGAGAGTGGATGCTTACATTAGCAGATGAAACAAGATTTCATTGCAAAATTTGCAATAAAACGTTGCTATGTGGCAAATCGGAAATTGAAAAGCATGAAGCATCTTTATCACACAGTAAGAAACAAGAGTTTTCAAATAAACTAGAATGTTATGGACTAGTGAGTGAAAATTCTTCTAATGTAACTGCCAATTCTTAGAGTGTTGATCCTTGTGTAGCAAGGTCTTCTGCTTCAGATTTCACAAATTCAACGATTCCGGAGAGGGTTACTATCAAACAGAAAGTACAAGAAGCAGATATAAGGATTAGTACATTTTTCGTAGAGCATAATTTACCATTCGCGATTTGATCAGAATTGATAGGACTTTTCCAAGTTATGGAACCTTCGGTTTTAAAAGACGTTAGATTGAGCCACACTAAAATGGTCCTACTTGTAAATAACGTCGTATGTGCTGCTGAAACTGATCGCATGGCAAATATTTTACGTAAGCGATCATTTTCAGTGTACGAAGAGGAAACGACTGACAGGACTCTAGAAAAGTGTCTGTTATTACTGGTTCGACATGTGGAGCCAACGACAGTTTCTGTCAAGGTGGAATTGCTCCAGCTTATTAATGTAGATGCTTCGGAATGTTCTGCCTCTAAAATTTTTTATGTGTTCGAAAAGGCATTGTCCGGGCAGAAAATCCCTTTATCTAATATCTGTGCTTTAGCTTGTGATAATGCACAGGTGATGGTCGGCAATAGGTCCTCATTCAAAACAAAATTAAAGGAAAAAATCTGCCCGCTTCGCGGGCACATTCCCGTCGCGCGCTTTGCGCGCAGCTCGCTTCCGCTTCGCGCTCCGTTCCCTCTGGACCTCGCGCTTCGCGCTCGGTTTTGTCCTCTTCGCATACATTCAAGTTTATTTCTTATAATTTGATACTGTAGCTCAAACCAATTTTATAATAATATTACAGATGATGTGGATTACACATTTTCTCAAAGTCACTCTATTTCTTTTTCAATTTAAGTGAAACAGGAGATTCAATTTACTTAAGGCTCTATCAGCCTTAAGGAGCACATTCTCATCATGACGCTCGCGCTTCGCGCTCGATTTTCTGTATACATTTCAGTAACTTTTTAATAAATTACATGATTAAATTAATTTATTTTCTTCCAAATCTCTCAAAAAGAAAAAACAATCGTAGACTTTATTTAAGGAAACGATTTTGCAGAACAACGCTTATTTCGTATCTCACATATTTTGGTGAAAAAAATCGAATTTTTTTAATATTAAAAATCAAAACATAAAATATACATCCTGTCCCGAAATGTCTTAATGAGAATTTGTAGACCTCATTTAGGCAAACAATTTTCCATCTAAACGTTTTTTTTTGTATCTCACATATTTTGTCTAATAAATGGAATTTTTTAATTTTAAACGTATTATTTGGAATTGAAACGAAAAATATATGTTTTATCAGAAACTGCGTCAGTCAAAATTTGTAGATCTTTTTAAAACGAACAACTTTGTATTCTTACGTTTTTTTCGTATTTTACATATTATTGTTAAAAAATTGAATTTTGGATTTTCAATATTTTTTTTTTTAATTATAAAGAAAAATATGCATCGTATGAAAAAATGTTACAATTCAAATTGGTAGATCTTTATGTATTCAATAATATTGTATCATAACGTTTTTTCGTATCTCGTATAATTTAACTGGAAAATGGAATTTTGATATTGACTTATTTCGAATTTGAATATGCTGTAACATTTCTAATTTTGATTTAATAAAAAAATGTTATCAGGATAATTTTTAGAGATTTATGAGCACTATCTATAACCAGTATTGAAATTTTTGATATTTTCAAAAAATTATTTTCAAAAACACAAAAGTAGTGCTCCATCCCTCAATTTTGATTGGATGTGGCTGGTTAACGAACTTGTCCTTACTTTGTCGGCTCCGATAAAGTGTACCAAAGCTCAATTCAATCTGATAATTCTATCGAGAGTTATGCCGCACACGACCTACAGACAGACAGACAGACACTTTCGTAAAAACCATTTTTTCTGACTCAGGGGGTCTCAAAACGTAAAGATTTGATGAAAATTTTGAAAGTCATTTTTCACATAAAACCAATACCTTCTCATCCATGATGCGAATGTAAAAAGTCCCCGTTTAATTGTTTTCCCGTGTGTCTTGCATTCGTCGTCAATTTCAGCAAAATATGCTTGTGCCACAATGCCAGATGTAGAGGATTTAATCAAAGATTTGCCAGCTTTTCTTAATGCTAACTCCAAGCAAACGGCTATTTTTCGATCAATTGTTTTAAAATTAGGAAATGACTATCAAAAAATTCCTAGTCATTCTGAAACTCGCTGGCTTGGTCCGCTATCGATGCATAGATATTATAATAAATAATTGGAAAGTTATTCTTCAGTATCTTATGGTCCTCGTATCTGAGAAGGTAGAGAAGGTCAAAGACTTGTTAGGAAAAATGCAGAATCCTTTAACACTCGCATATTTCCCATTCTTGAAATTTACTTTGAATAAGTTCAACGTATACAATACGAAATTTCAAAGTCGCGAAACAATGGTTCAGGAACTCCAGCCATACTCGGCTAAATTCTTCGTATGGATTCTTAGCAGTTATTTGAAAGAGGGTCTTCTTCAACCCAATTTATTCTTTCAAATCATTAGAAATGTTAACTTTGCAGATCCTAGTAATCAAAAGCCGCTTCAAGACATTGACGTTGGTAAGGAAACGCGAGAATATTTCCAGCAGCAACTTACAAACAAGAAGTTGCAAATAGTAGAAGTTAATCTATTTCTTCGTAATTGCTTGAAATTTTATGTCACAGCAAGCGAAGAAATTCGCAATCGACTTCCTTTTGATGACATCTTTTTGTCTCAAGTAGCTTTCTATGCTGATCGAAGCGAAACTTTTCCTAGGGTCTGGAAAGTTTGTCAAGATTTAGGGTCGTTTGATAGAATAAGGTTACGAAAAGAGTGGGATTCTTTACTCGAAATCAGACAAGAACTCAAAGAAAAGTGGTCGAATTTATCTTTTGACAAAATTTGGTCTAGTATCGGTGTATCTTCGACGAGTACAGGAGAAAAACTTTTTCCAAATTTGACCTCAGTATTGAATCATGTTCGGAGTCTTCCTCATTCAAATGCTGAGGCGGAGCGAGGTTTCTCCATGCTCACGGACGCGAAAACTCCCAAAAGAAATCGCTTAGGAAACAGGACGGTCAACTCAATTTGTGTTACTCGATCAGCCTTAAAGGCGAGAGCTAAAACAGCCAGAACAACGAGCACACTTTGAAGCATTTGCAATTAATGACCGAAAATCTGTATGAGATGGCAGAAAGTTGTAGGGAAAGTGGTTTGTCGCTCTTCGCTCACGAAGGAGAGGATTAATTCTAATAGCCAAGGCATGGCGTTAATCAATTTCAAATCTCCTTCTTACTCACAAAATAATGACATTTTATTTCTTATTTCAGAGATACGTTCTTTATTCCTTTCTTCACGTGCCTCGGTATGGGCATTTTTTAGTTTTATTTGTTATTTTGTGAGTAAGAAAACCTACTGAAAATGAGTAATATCACGCTTTGGGCATAAGTGAGAGGCAAGGGGACTCACAATAATCAAGCACCCCAAAAAATCCCGAATTAATCAAACTTCTTCATTATTTGATTTAAAACAAAACATTTTTTGTTCGACGTAGAGTGGCATTTGATAGAGACAAGACTGAAGTACGGACTACATTTGTAGCATTTTTTACCATTTTGCTTCATTTTTTCCCTTTTTTCTTTTTGCTTGAAAGCAAAAACGCTTTTCGTTTCGTAGGACGTGGACATGATAATTCACCATAGCAACTCTATTATATTTAAATAATTCCTTCCTCGCTCTCCTTGGTGTGTGGCGTATTGCCCTTTTACAGGGGCCATGTAAAAATTTTGAAGTTACTGAGATGTAACACTTGAAAAATTAGAAGTTTTAAAAATTTTTGCAAAAGGAAAAACGATGTGCCTTGAAAGTGTGTACAAGTCCTTGAATTTAAAATTCGAACGATTTTTATAAATAATTATCCTGTACATTTAAAGATACAATTTTTGTATTTGGAATAAGTTTTCTGCAATTAAGAAAAAATTTATTTAGAGTAGATAACATGTATTGAATTACTTATTACTAGTAAACTCTAACTCCGCGGTGGTGTGGAAAGAAGTTTTATTTCAGAATATTTGGGATTCTCTAAGAATCAACCAGCTGTTTTATTTTAATATTTCAAATATGTTACCTCTCTTTTATGTTTAGCGCAAAAGCTAGATCTAAAAAAAGCAAATAAAACCTATTTCTCTAATTGCCTCCAAGGTAAGAGCCGAATTTATGCAAACGATTGTTAAAGGTTTTAAAAGTTTTCGCTTTAATTTAAAAAGCAAGTCTTCATAGTATTTTACTAAGTAATGAAAGTATGTCTACAATTGTTTTCCTGAATCCTACCCAAAGGTCAAATATGGTGCAAAAATGTCGTAAAATATGAAAAATGACTACGTACATTGAAGAAGTTTTTCTAAATCGATATGTATCATATTCGAATAATATTTAGGAATATTTATTAAAATATTCATCTTCTAAATTTGTTTGATTAATGTACAGAGTACACTTTATATTTAAAATTTGTACATAGAATTTCATTAAAAGTTTCTTCTATCGGTATTCAAAACTTTCAACAATTTTACAAGATCAGTCAAATGCAAAATTTGACAGAGTATTTAATCAAAATATTTACACTTATTTTTTTAATATTTTGAAAAGAATTTGACTAAAATAATGATTAATAAGATTTTGTAAAATTGTGGGAATATTGGAACGCTGCAAGATTAAATTTTGAGTAAAATGTCCAATTAATGAATGTTTAAAGAATTGAGTGAAAGCATCAATTAAAAAATGTTTTTACTTCATAAATTTGATTAATTGCAGTAATAAGAAAAGTTTGACTTTCTATAAAGCATTTCATTTTTCTGATTAAAATTCTATGCATACGTCACTAAAACGTAAGATTAAAAAACTTTAAACTGCTTTTACCATCAATCCATGAATGTGGATTTTAAACCGTAATTTAATGTGTCTTATTTTTTTTGATATAATATTTTTACACATAATTTTTTGCTTAAAGTAGCCGAATTACTCGATTGAAAATTGGTCAACTTGTATATTTCAAGTAAATCATGCGTTGATCGAAAAACAGCCGGAATGGGCCCGAAGACATGGCAAAGTTATCCTACAACATGACAACGCACCGTCTCATTACCGCTAAAGTGGTCAAGAACACATTAAAAGCATTGAATTGGGAAATATTATCGCACCCACCGTACTCTCCAGACCTCGCCCCGTCCGACTATCACCTTTTCGAATTGATGGGACACTCACTCGCAGAGCAGCGCTTCGCCAATTTTGAAGAAGTCGAAAAATGGCTCGTCGAATGGTTTGCCTTGAAAGAGAAAAAGTTTTTTTGAAATGGTATCCATGATTTGCCTGAAAGATGGGCAAAATGTGTAGAATCCAATGGTCAATACTTTGAGTAATAAATTTTTGAGATTCCCTTGACAATTAAGTGTTTTCTTTATTGAAAAAACCGGCAAACGTCAACTAACACCCCTGGTATACTCAATAATTATAAATTTGTAAATGTAACAAAAAATATTAATTAATATAAAATATTCTAGTACATATTCTTAACACATTTAAAATTTTTAACATGTACAGATCGATGATGACTAGTTAAGTGTCGCAAAGCTTGGCTGCTTTTTTTTCAAGACGCTAAATTTTAAATTTCAGCCATTTCCTGTCTTACGAATTGTCTCATTCTTATTTAAAATAAAATTAAATCACATATGCTAACATCTCTTACTCTAGAGTTTCTCTCTTTTCTTTTGAAATCTCGGCGGCTTGAGTCACTACGAAACAAATTGAGTATATCCGAAGCACGAAGGAATAATAAGGAGACCTATCTCCATGTAAGCGACTTGGCAGGAGCAACGGCACGCTAAGTGCTCGGCTTGTAAGTTGGAAGTAGTTGAAAGGAGTGCGCAAGTGCGCAGTTGTCCTCTTTTTACTCACGAGAAAATGTGCGAGTGAGACGAATTTGTCAAATTGTCAAATTGATCTAAGCCAGAGTGGTTATGTTGATTGATTTTTTGATCATTTGCAAGCGGCAGATATTTGTTCAATTTCAATTTAGTTAAAAAAAAAAAAAAAATTATTATCTCAGAACTCATATAAAGCTAATGGAGTGCACTATAAAAGTGGTAAGTATATATCGAATATAATAAGATTGTAAATCTTGAAATTGAAATTATGGTATTTGTTATTACGTCGTAAATCGTGTGTAAAATAATGTTGAATAGTTTTTTCCTTTAAAGGTGAGGGAATTTAATCCGAGAAATTTGCAAGATTTTGAAGATCGCATATAATATAATATAATGCATTTAATATAATGCATTTTTTTCTTAGCAATGTCGTGTCGCGTACCGGGTTGCATAACCTCTCTGGCTTTGATCAATTTGACAAGTTCGTCTCACTCGCACATTTTACCGTGAGTAAGAAGAGGACAACTGCGCACTTGCGCACTCCTTTCCACTACTTTCAACTTACAAGCCGGGCACTTACCGTGCCGTTGCTCCTGCCAGATTCGGAAAAGTTTCCCATGGCAGTTTGATCTCCTTATTATTCCTTCGTGATCCGAAGTCAATCGTCACGCCGAATCGCATATCATATGGTGCTTTCATACCTTTCCGGCTGCGCGTCGGAGATTCATTTAGAGTACTTTATTGGCACATTACGTTGCTCAATAAGCAGGATTTAACAGAATAGAACATTCAACTACTGTAAAAAACTAGAGAGAGAGAGAGAGGGACAGAGAGAAAATGACAAAATTCGTCGTCTGAACAGTTATCATGAAATCGCTATGAAGTTGTTTTCTGTTAAATGTTCCAAACCTTTCTGTGTACTCAAATCTACGCGAACACGAGTCTTGGAAAATCAACGCGAGCTATATGCGCATTATCTTTTAGATCACAAATGATAGAAAAAGATTACTTTTGCTGATTCTGGAATTTTTATTATTTTTTTAATTGATAGTTTAAATATTACAACTTTTTGGCAAGACCGTAAAATGTGAATAATATGAAATCAAAATTTTATAGAATTCGAAATCTTTCTGTAGAAAATGAGACGCTTTCGACTGTCTTGGGATTCGAGCCCAGGCCTTTCGACTAGCAGTTGACTGCTCTAACCAACTGAGCTACACGGCACTGTCTTACGGCTGTAATGACTTTCAAATTAGATGGTTGAATTCGAAATTTTTGCCACTGCCTACATTATTGTAGGATAATTAGTCGCTTATCAGATAGAATATATTTCCGACAGGTGTCCTCGTAGACTCTTATATCGCAATAATGCAAATTAAATTCTGATTTTATAGAATTTGAAATCTTTCTGTGAAAAAAGAGACGCTTTTGAATTAATTTGAAAATATGAAATCATACTTTAAATAATATTATATCCACATTATCCGAAAAATGAAAGGTTGTGTCGAATTTCTATTAACTCATTTAAAATTGAAAAATTTGCATCCTTTCAGTTTTAACTCCTAAAATTCTCAAAATCATCTGAGGAGTGCATTTTCATGCTCAGACATTAATGTAAAATGATCAATGAAAAATGAGTGATTTGGAAAGTTTTGAATTGATTTCAATATAAGAAATTTTTTTTTTATTTGAAAGATAAAATCCAATGAAAGAACTTATTCATACTTAGATAAATGAGGTGTTTCAACATTTTTACGTCTGAAATAATAAAAATAATAAAAATTATCAAATAAAAATTTGGGAAAAGCTAATGCATTGACTAATTTTTTGCTACATTAAATTTTTTTTTTAATTTGTAAAAAATTTCTTTGTTCTACAATAGTTGATGCTCATTATATTATTTGAATGATATAGATATAATATTATTTAAAATATATAGATATAATTTAATTCAAACATATTAGGTGCGCAACTAAGTTCCCGCTGTTTTTTTTATGAAAATGTAACTTTTTTGTGAAGAAATGGTTACAAATGAATCATTCAAAGTATTGCTTTAAACTTCGCGGGCAGTTGGTTCCGGCTTAAAGTCGCGTACGACTCTTCCGTCATCCGTTCACCCGGGACTCCCATCCGCGCCCACACGCCCTTTAGGCAAAGCGACTAGCCGTGTCTACCAGGAGAGCAATAAAAAGATCCCTCTCCCGTACGTCGCGGACAGCCGAGTCCGCCCGAGACGCAGGACCGGCAGTGCAGGCTCCGATGTGATTTCTACTGGTCCTAGTTCTTGCCGCGCTCCACAAGCCCATCGAGCTCCCTCGTCTTCATCACCAGGGTAACGAATGACTCGCTAAGCATCCATGTTTGTTTAGATTGGAGCACGACAGAGACCATAATTTCAGGAGTGAGTTGTGCGCCCACTGCCTGACCGACAGCCTCCCTTGCCACGCCCCATCTGGCACAGAAAAAGAGTGTGTGCTCTGCATTTTCCACAGGGGAATCGCAGTAGCAACACGTCTTTTTCTGCAGATTGGTTAAGCAGTGAGCTCTTAAGGAGCCAAAAGGTCTCCTTCCTTCCCTCCGCCAATAAGTCTATTGGAGGCACGCTCGCCAGGACCAGCACAGCACCCGTCGACACAGTTGGGTATGTTGAGACAATTCACAACACCACACCTCTCTGTGCCAAGAACAGCTTCTTCTGGATAGCATGGTAGTTAAGGGCACTTGTCCAGACCGGAGATGCATAAAGCAGCTTCGATTTAACCACGCTCGCCACCAGCCTTCTCTTAGCTTCCCTGGAACCACCAATGTTGGGCATGAGCCGAGTCAAAGTGGCTCCAAATTGAATGGCTTTGGCAGTCGCAATCTACAGGAGTTCGCCGAAGCTAAGCCTTCGATCCAACTGCACACCCAGGTACTTAATGCTCATTCTCTACTCAATCTCATTTTCCCCGAGGACGACAGGAATAAGTAATAATCGGACGGCTCAATATCTGGGTAATACGGCGGGTGGGGTAGGACTTCCCATTTGAGAGTTTCCAGGTAGGTTTTAACGGGTTTGGAAACGTGAGGTGGAGCGTTGTCATACTGTTGAATTACTTTTTCGTGCCTCTGATCTTATTATGACCGTTTTTCGCGCAGTATTCGGCTCAAACGCACTAATTGCGTTCGATACCGTTCACGTTGTTTCACTCAGAGCAGCATCTCTGTTAACTTCTTGGAGCTCTCGATGCGCTTTAGCTTCCGTTTTCTTTGAATGAAAGAAGAAAATCAACACTTCCCGCAAATGACGATTATTTGGCACAAAATCAGACATTTCCACACAAGCAAAAGTATATGACTCCAAAACAAAATCACTAATGTGCAAAACGGTTTGTTCACCATATGCATTTTGCACTGTCAGTAGGCTCATTTTGAATGCATGGAAAATCTTAGCGTTTTGCGGTCGCATATTAGGCCAATTATGTATAAATTTCGGTAAATCCGATGGATGTGTTATTGACAAATGTTGCCTACGATATTGCTATCGGGGAAAGAAGCCACATTCGGATCTGACACTAGCTGGGTACAGCGATCCATCCGTATAAATCGCAATGCAATCTGTATAGTAAGATTTTATATACTCCATGTGTGCCAAATCTGAGTTAACAGTGTCCTTAAGGCCATGTCGTGGGTAGGCCACGTGACCAGGCTAACAATTTTTCTTTCGCCCATATAACTTTTTTTGTAATGAAAATACCATTTTAAAACTTTGGGAAATATTGGGGAGAATAATAAACTACGTTTATCCGCTTTATTTGGGTAAAACTTCCGAAAAACATTTTTTCCGAAGAAATTAAATATGGATGTTATGCTCAGCAAAGTGCTCGAGCCTGCTTACGCATAGATGAAGTCAATGAAATACGTCTATAGTCCTTACCACTCGGTTTCGAGATAAAAACAACGTAAGAGGACCTCCAGCAGGACGAATATGACGAAAACCTGAACATGAAATTAAAGAGACGAAGGACAAAGAAACCAGTGTCGGCGGAAAACCTACGAAGAAATTCATATGTAAGACCAACCAAACCCTAGAAGGTTCTGGTTATACAGACTGCCATAGCCGATTCAAACTCTACTTGCGAGAACGGCTTGTCAAAAACCTCAGAGATAGAAAAGTCCCGTTTCACTAGGATGTCCGAAGGAGGAATGTCCCCACGACTCATCCTGCAAGGTCTTAAATACCGGGGAATTGGGATCGGTCAGAACGTTGGTTCTGTTCGCTCAAGATCTCGAAGACAGGGCCCGGAGAGTGCTTCATATTCTGGCAATACCTCGGGAAGGGTCGAGCGATTCACAGAAAGCTTTGAATAATGAGCGCCTCTGTTGTTTTAAGAACCGATTAACTTAATTAAATTAATCTTCCGGGTACCATCCATCATAGCGGATGCAGCCTTCTTCTCCTGACCACGCCACCCACCCTAGTTGCACCGTACACGTGCAGGTGCTTTAAAACAGACTGATGTTCTATCGGTTGCTATATGTTATCTGCATTTTTGTGAGCTAAATTGAACTAAAAAATTATTATAAAGTTCATTAATTGTTATATTTGATAATTTATAAATTCGGCCTTATATGCCAACACATCGTTCGTGGTGCCTTGAACGTTTCCGATCCCTCCCCATTTACAGGCATGGAGTCGCTTGGTTTCGCTCCGCTGTCGGATAAAAGTAATTTATTCACGCTATATCTTTAAAGCTTTAGGTACATGCTTCTGATAATATAATGTTATAGACAGAAACCTCCCAAAATTTCAACCAGATCAATCAATAACTTTTTGCGCTACAGCACGAGCAGTTTTTGAAAATGCAGTCTTATAATAATCGCGTTTGAAGCCCCAATACGGTAAAACTATTCGTCTTAGTGACTTACCGATCAATCAGCGATTCCAGGCACATATAATAAGCCTTCTGCCTCCTAGAATAGCTGGTTATCTTCGGTTTGCTGCTGGTTTCGGCCTGTACGAGCTGCTTTTGTCTCAGAAATATTCATCCGGCTCTGTCTCGCTACTCGCGCCTCATCGGTGTTTTCGTCGAAAACTTTGGAGTAGGTGTCAATAATTATATTTAACTTGTTCATAGCTCCGATAATGGAGGTGTAACCTTCAATAAATATCCTGCTAACAATGTAGGCTGAAATTTCCATATTTTTTAATCTAGAATGCAGTTACACGCTATATACATATATATATATATATATATATATATATATATATATATATATATACAGGGTGAAGCACATAAAGTGTCACAGAGTGATAGAACTCAAACTATTGATCATATTATAAAATGTTATCGGTGGAGGCGCTGAAACTACGTCAAGGTCAATTCCACTTTTTTTAATGGAACCATGTATTTTTTTTCGATGACATTATTACCGATTATAAGACGAACTCAGCGACCGACAACACAAGGTCATTCTAGTCACGCAAAGTATGAAAATAGTCGAAAAATAAAAAAATATCGGAATAATCACTTTCAAAGGATCCACTAACCTTGGTTTGTGTCTACCTACAGAAGATGCTCGAAGTGATGGCTCTCGACTTGCAAACATTTGTTAATTCGCTGATGAAAAGACCGTCTCACTTCAGCCAACATTTGTGGTGTAATTTCGGTACATGCTTGGTGTATTCTTTCTTTCATGTCGTTAGGCATGGTAGGTGCTACAGCCATTACGGGTTTTTTGACAAAACCCGATAAAAAGTAATCTGGTGATGTTAGATCTGGCGAACGAGGTGGCTAAGCTACATGGCTGCCTTGTTCTATCCACTTTTCGCCATGAGTATCGTAAGAAATGAAAATGATTTTTCGACTATTTTCATACTATGCTACTTGACTCGCTAGTTTACGGCATAATATTTCGATTTTATCTTTATCCCAGTATAATCTTAATATATTATACTTTCGAAGTATCAGAAAAAAATCGATTTTTTGAAAATTGTAAAGGGTGTTCTCCCCTTAAGGGGGTCTTCTCGTGTAACACCTCATTTTCGAGCCCTAATTTTGAAAAATGATTATGTGAAAACTCAATGATTTTATCCTCATTGCTATAAACTCGAGCGTTCGGGTGCCTGGAATAATATCTCAATATCATTTCTATAAAAAGTCTTTGAATTTTATTCAAGTTGACTTGCATGTGGTCAAATTCATCGGACTCGGTTTTTTCTTGGAGATTTTCTATCCGGATTCCAGATATAATTATTATAATAATTTTGATGCAATAAAAGATAAATAAAAATAATTTGCACAGTAAGAACCGGACATTGGACGACAGACAACAGACAGTACACAACGGACAGTAAACAGACTACATTGGATAATAATACATTTCAATAAATGACTGCAAGGATATGATCTAACGCGAATTACCTGCTAATACATACAATTAGTCAACAAGTGCATAATCGAGAGTACATTTTAGAATTTGTATTAGCAATTCTTAGCTATTTTTTCATAAATAATCCTTTGTTATTTTTTACTATATATGTACTTGCATTTATATCTTCAGTAACATTTAGACAGAAGTATAAACTAGTTTTTTAGTTTAGGTATCTCAAAATTATGTGCTAGAATTTTATTGTTATTCCTAAGGAAGTTTTAGATACTTTATCGAAGTTTCCTGTACTATTTTATGTAAATTTTCTCATGGTTTTTACATTTTTTCACATTTCCAAAGTTTACTTCAAAATAGGGCTCATATGTGTAGTATTTTCTTTATTGTACTTAAAATTTTAGAAATAAAGATCACTAATGAGGACTCTGATCAGAGTCGAAAAGTTTGAAATTATTTAACTTTTTGAGTTATTATTTTTGGATCCTAAAGTCATTTATTGACAACATCGTATGGAATTAAAAATATTGCTACTTACGTGTGCAAACTGCACGCTACTTTCTCCAAAGTCTCGTGTGCCTTCTCCAGGTTTCTCTATTTCGGGCATCAAAATTTCAAAGTCTGATGGGGAAGAAACAGTCGCCGGTTTCATGATCACATCACTTTGACACGACCTATCACTACCCGACGATAAATTTAACGTTGGAACCGAACCGCACTTTAAAAGGAAAGCACCATTCCTCTTCTGATAAAAACATTGTTCATTGAAATGTCGATGACAAACAAAAAATTGTCTTTCTAGTATTTGGAGGTATTCTAATCTCGACAAGCAGGGATTTGCGCATGCTTCTATCCATCGTTGTTCAGCATTTTCTTTCCTTGGCAACCGATGAATTGACACATTGTTCTTCTGACCCCTTTTAGAGGTACACCCACTAACAGCACACTGAATTTCGTACATCGTATTCATTATAAATGATTATAAAGCGCAATCACGTAACGAATTGTTGATACTTGTACATAACAATGGCCGAAATCATACGAAGCCGTTCCCCTTGCCGCACTCCATCCGCTTCCGATAACTAGCACCGCGTACACTACTGCACATGAACTACCCTACGGGGACACCCAATACATTAGAGGTTGACCTGCCCTGATAATAATGAACACTTCATCTTTATATGTTTTGCATTATTTATTTATATTCAATAGTTATAATTTTTAATACAAAAATGCCGATGTAATCGGATATGAAAGTAATAAAAAAAACGTGCGCCTTTCTTACATTTCCAACAAGAAGATACATGTTACACGAGGCAGAGCTTACGTAAAACCGACTATGCATACTACAACAGTCGCGACCTTTGACGTACAAATAACAAATACAAGATTTAATATAGAAAAGCTAACTTAGTGTAAAATGTAAATGTTATGTAACGTAGCGTAAGCATATAGAGAGAATAAACTTTAAATATTTTAATCAAACAAGCCAAAAGCAAAAAACAGCTCCGCACAAAGCAGCAAGGATATGCAGTGACCACCAGCAAAAGCTTAGAAGGTTAGGGTAGGAAGACGAAATAAAAGTGTGTGTAAGAGATAGTACAATGGAAAGAGAGTGATATGGAAGATAATCTAGAAAATGGTTTGTTACAATAGGTGTGACTTATGTCCCCGTAGAATCTCCTCGATAGAAGATAATGATGTTGTATTGTATCTTGTGTATGACAACTGGTAGTGTATGGGGCTCAGTGAAATTGTTTGCAAATAGTCGAAGAGTCTAGAGTTCCAATTCAGTCGCAAGCCAAGACATAAAAATTTAGATAAAAAAATAAAGACTCCTACCTTTGGGCTTCCATAGAATAACCATAAATTCCTAATGACTTTATTAAACTACTGATCTGCTATCTCCAGTTTCAGTTGCGAGATAGATAAGCAGATTATATCCATGTTTTTATATTATATTCTTAGCTCTAGGCACGTCTCTGTAATTACCATTTAGTTAGGTCTTTCAAAAGACATCTGCAACTTCTTTAAGAAGACCTTTGCTAAATTAGTTTTTAGTTTACAAACTGTCTCCGTATTTCTTATTGTAAAAACTGCCGTCTGAAGGTTACTTATTTTATAGATTCACAAAAATCTCTCCATAAAGCCTTCTCGCTTCGACCAGATTTTATCCTAAGCCATATATGATTTTTCAAATGTCGCATATTTACCTGATCTTCGGAAAAACCCACTTAAAGGGACCTTTTCATACAACCCCTCCACTAGGTCTTGTCCGAACGCCTACTCTTCCTACCTTATATCTTCTTAGCGAATTAATTGTCTCAATTTTTTCTTTTTCTAAAATCAAGGGTCTTCTTCCATTTTTCTCACCATTCCCTTTTTTTTAAATTCCTTGTTCATTCAAGTACGTCTAAAAATTAGTACAACCAAAAGATTCTTAAACCCTCCGTTACCAAACTTAAAAAATGTTACACGGTTACAAACCCTAGAGGATTTCCCTCTGCGTGTTAGAACATCTGTAGTGTTGCCAAATGTGCCGATTACTTGGCTGAACGTGCAACATCAAAATATGGCAACACCGCACTCTAGAACTCAAGCTATTTCCATTGCACGAAAGGCAAACTATGGAGGAATTCTTTCAGAATTCACGTCACCTTTGGTTTTGAAAAGTAATTATTGAATGAGTATTCTCCTTAAACATTTTTTATTGCTACAAAAAGCTTTAGGAATAATTCGTGGAAAGGTATTCAAACGGACCAGACTGTGTGAAGCGTAAATTAGAAGTTATTTCGAAAAAACTGACCCCACTGAGGGAATCCCTCATATGTTTGGTAACGGAGGGTTGAAAGCAGATCACTTGAAAGAAAGAATCATTTTTAACTAACATGAAATTCGCGAAATATAGCTCTTAGAGACTCTTGTAACTATTGTAAAACTTGTAACAATTTTTTTCAATCATTAATTACATCAAGATGTAGCGTGAAAGACTTCATACCTGCGCCGTGAACGCAAGCTGTGAAGTATAGATTCAGCTCACGCAAATAACTTGGTCGTTGGATTGGTGCAAAACTATTAATCGTAGAAAAGTGATAGCTCTGCTTAGAAAAACCGTTAGAACCCGATAGAACAGTGTTAGAAGATGAGTTTCTACATGGGTTTTTGCAAATGGGTCCTGTCCCAGGTTTTATTTGGTCCTAAGAAGGGTTCTAAATGGAAACAAAAATTTTGCGACCGTCAGGTTCTAGACGAATTGGAACCAGGTTGTACCCGACCCTAAGAAGGATACTGAATGGTTCAAAAAATTGTGCGACAATCAGGTTCTATATGGGTGTCTAGCAAGTTCTAAGAAGAACTTTAAGGAATTTTATCTGGATTTTATGCGGGACCTGAAATTGTTCCGCGTATATGGTCTTAAAGAGATGTTAAGCAGGTCGTATCCGGCCCTAAGAAGAGTTCTGTATGTCCATAACAGGGTTCTATACAGAAGCAAATTGTTACACTAGACCCTTTTAGACACGCAGAGCGCACTTGACCCAATTTGACAATCTTTGTCCCCGCTATGACCCGTTCAGACCCTGTTAGACGCCCATACCTGCGATTCAAGAGATCCCTAATAGAACAGCGGTAGACCCATTTAGACACCCAGAGCGCAAGGCCAAATTTGTCAATCTATGCCTCCGCTATCATCCGTTTAGATCCTGTTAGACGCTCATAACTGCGATTCAAGAGATCCCTGATAGAACCACGGTAGACCCGTTTAGCCACCCAGAGCGCACGGCTAAATTTGTCAATCTATGTCCCGCTATAACCCGTTTAGATCATGTTAGACGCCCATACCTTCGATGTAAGAGATCTCTGATAAGAACCACGGTAGACCCGTTTTGACAACCAGAGCGCACGGCCAGATTTGTCAATCTATGTCCCGCTATAACCCGTTTCACCCTTTAAGGGCAAAAGTGGCATAAACGATACACCGGTCTTTGAGGGCGTGTAACTTATGCTATTCGCGACTGAAAAAATTGAGAGGGACATATTTTTGAAGTTCAAGACGTGCCCTTTCCGATGGTAAATACGAAATTGATTTACGATTTTTTCGATATTTTTTTTTTGTTGAAAGCGAGTTTTGAAAGGTTTCCCGGTCTGTCAACGACCTGGAACATTTTTAACCGGTGAAATAAATGTCTGAACTTTAAGAAAGTGTGGTTCAGAGATTTTTTTCACTTTGGTCTTTACAAAATTATCACGAATACATTCAGGATTTTGTTTGTCAGAAAATATAAATAAACCGAGGAAATTACTAAGAATGTAAAGTTCTTAGAATCACTCAAAGAATACGTCTGAATTTTTTCAAAACGTTTTGAGCAACTTTTCAATTTTGCAAATAGCATAATTTTTGCAAAATCAAAAAATTGCTTTTAACACCCCGAGAAAATTTTTATGTATTTTTTGACCAATTTTAAGAACTTTATAACCTTGGTAATTTTTGGCATAAGTCTATTTCTTTCAAGAAAAACATTCTCAATATCCTCGAAAGTACGGCAGTATATTCGATTGATGGAATTGAGGCGATGTTGAGAAAAATTGGATATCGAGAGGCAACCCCGGGTGAAAATCGTTTACGACTGCACCAGGTCTGCAGCTCGTTTAGAAACCTGCACTATTAACGCTAGAGGTGTGCAAGAAGATTCGATTCGATTTTCGATCCGATATTGGCCTCCGTCGAATATTCGACATCCGAAGTGCGTCCGTCGAATATCGAATAATTGACATCCGAAGCTTAATCGAATGACGGATTTTTAACATTCGACCGGTGCAGTATGTAGTTTGCAATTTTTAATCAGATATTGCACAATATACATTGAATAGTTATATTTTAGAATGTTTTATTCATTTCTCGTTATTTTGGCATAGGGTCAGATTCTTTTTATTTTCCTCGATTAAAATTATCACTATTAGATATAAAAATACTCAAAAAAGAAAGCAAGGCAAACGTTTCGGCCACATATGGGGGCCCTCTTCAGTGCCATAAATTCAAAGATTAATTCAAAATTTCTGTAAAACATTAGAACATAGGAGATAATTAAAATAAGGATTATCATAGAATTCAAAAACTTATCTCATAGCTTGCAATTCAAAATGAAGTAGTCCAGTATGCAGCATCACGAATTGAAAAAATATTTAGAGTTCACTGTGAATAAAAAACCGGATAAATGAAAAAATATAAAATATTTTGAAATTTTTAAAAAATTTTATTATTAAAGAAGGATGCCAAATTGGTTATCAATGGCAAAACACGAACAAGTTTTACATTTTTGAAAACTTTTTGTGAAGGCTTTGTTAGCGGAGTCTCTCACAGAATGATCTGAACTGTTTTGAAAACCGACTCGGGACATGTGGCTTTGCTGACCGACAATTTTTTTTTTTATGGGCAATCCTGAGAGGTTCTTTTACTCCTTGAAGAAGACTATTGTCCTATACCTAGTTAAAAAATTTGAGACGTTTATGGTGATTTTCACGAGTGGACGAAGGAGTGTATTTTTCAAGAAACGATTTTTTATATCAGCTATACGGACAATCCATTTAACATTGAATTTGCAAGCAAGGCATTACAGAAACATAAATTATTATAATATATATATGTAGTTTTACTCAATATTATTTGAGTATGTTCAGAAATAAAAAATTGAAAGTTATTTATTACTGCATTCAGATTTATTCTGAGATGTTTTGAAAAATAATACATTTATCTTTAAAAAATAACAAAAATGCAATTTTAGTATTCGTGATATTAAGTATCACATTTGACAAGTATTATTAAATTTAATTTGTTCTGAAAACGGTCAGAACTTTTTTTTTTGGTGAGGAGGAAAAATGGCGAAATCTTTTATAGACGTTGTACAGGACTCTCCTAGGACGGATCTAGGCATACCTGTTAAAACCAAAACCCCCTCTCTCGAACCAAAACACCACCCGCGGAACCGCCTTTCGGCTTTAAACTTCACGGGTGGTTGGTTCCAGCTTAAAGTCGCGTACGACTCTCCGTCATCCGTTCGCCCGGAACTCCCATCCGCGGCCACACGCCCGTTTGGCAGACCAACTAGCCGCGCCAACCTGGGGAGGAACAAGAAGATTTCTCCCCCAGTCGACGCGTACAGCCAGGTGCACCCGGGGCGCAGGACCGCAGGTGCAAGCCCCGATGCGATTTCTACTGGCCCTCGTTGTTGCCGTGCTCTACACGCCCATCGAGCTCCCTCGTCTTTATCACCAGGGTGACGAATGACTTGATAAGCAGCCATTTCTGTTCAGACTGGAGCATGAGAGACACCATCGTGTCAGGGGTGAGTTGTGCGCCCACTTCCCAACCGACAGCCTCTCTTGCCACGCCCCACCTGGCACAGAAAAAGAGTGTGTGCTCTGCATTGTCCACAAGGGATCCGCAGTAGCTACACGACTCATCGTCTCTCTTCTTGAAGGGCTTCAGGTACGCATTAAAGCAGCCATGGCCTGAAAGCGCTTGCGCCAGGTAAAAGCCGATTTGACCGTGCTTTCTATCCAGCCAGGTGGTGAGCTCCGGGATTAGACGGTGTGTCCATCTCCCGGATTGGTCACTATGCTATCTCGCCTGCCATTTCTCGACGAGTCTGCGCCTTCCATCCTTGCGGATGGCCTCCTTCACGCGAGCGGTTTCCTGCAGGTTTGTTAAGCATATGAGCTCCTTACGGAGCTGAAAGGTCTCTTTCTTTTCCTCCGCCAATAAGTCAATTGGCGGGACGCTCGCCAGGACCAGCACAGCACTCGTCGACACAGTTCGGAATGCTGAGACAATTCTCATCACCACACCTCTCTGTGTCGAGAACAGCCAAAATGGTCAGAATTAAGAGCTATTGTGATACTTAATATCGCGAATACTAAAATTGCATTTTTGTTATTTTTTAAAGATAAATGTATTATTTTAATTTTATATCGTCATATTTAAAGAATAAAAAAATATTAATTATTTCAATTTGACACATTAATGTTACATAATTTTAACTAATTTAAAAAAAATATATTATTCATTTTATTAAATGTAAATATAATATTAAATTTAAAATAATTTGTGAATAAATTTCTCAAATTATTATTAATAGTTTATCATATCGGAAACGTGAGTCAAAAGAACGTGATTTGTATTTAATAAAATAACTACAAAATCAAATTCTATACGCCTGAAAACTCGAGACAAATAATTATACGCACAGGAACTATACACATTTATATATATTTAACAATTTTAATATTTTTAACGAACTCACTAAAATTTATACTATACCATAAAACTCTACATCTGAAACAAGACATAATAATTTCAATTTTGGAAATTTGAATAAACTTTACACAATAAAACTCTGTACGATAAAAGAGAAAACTCCACTGAACATAATTTTATCAATAATTGTTTAAGCACGATGAAATTGTACACTAAATTATAGAAATTAAATTTTGTACATTCAAATGAAAACAATCTAAATTGTGCATAAGACTAAAAATAATAAATTCTTTCGACTATGGCGATATAAAATTAAAATACAATTATACAATGTATGTATATTCGACATTCGACGGACGGCCGATCGAATGCCGAAAATCCGACATCCGAAGAAGGGTGCTTCGGATGTCGAATATTCGACATTCGACGGACGGCCGATCGAATGTTGAAAATCCGACATCCGAAGAAGGGCGCTTCGGATGTCGAATATTCGACGTCCGAAGAAGGTTGTTTCGGATGTCGAATATTCGACATTCGACTATGCGGCCGATCGAATCGAAAAAATCCGACATCCGAAGAAGAGCGCTTCGAATGTCGAATATTCGACATTCGACTATGCGGCCGATCGAATAGAAAAAATCCGATTCGACAAATAAGGCGAATCGAATTTTCGACATTCGATCCGACAGAATGCACACGTCTAATTAACAGTATCGACCTTAAAGATTCTATCCGTCTGTATGTTTATATCTCTCCTGCTTTTCCTCTCATTCATGAATTGCACTGGAGATCAAGGATTTTTCTTCGGGTTTTTTTTCACGACTTTACATCGATAAATATGTGGATACGCAAACTTTCAAATCGGATACAAATTCATCTTTGAGAATGTTTTTCTCGAAAGAAATAGACTCATGCCAAAAATTACCAAGGGTAAAAAGTTCTTAAAATTGGTCAAAAAATACATAAAAAATTTCTCGGGGTGTTTAGAGCAATTTTTTGATTTTGCAAAAATTATGATATTTGCAAAATTGAAAAGTTGCTCAAAACGTTTTGAAAAAATTCAGACGTATTCTTTGAGTGATTCTAAGAACTTTACATTCTTAGTAATTTCCTCGGTTTATTTATATTTTCTGACAAAAAAAATCCTGAATGTATTCGTGATAATTTTGTAAAGACCAAAGTGAAAAAAATCTCTAAACCACACCGTCTTGAAGTTCAAACATTTATTTCACCGGTTAAAAATGTTCTAGGTAGTTGAAAGACCGGGAAACCTTTCAAAACTCGCTTTCAAAAAAAAAAAAGATCGAGAAAATCGTGCTTTTTTTTAAACTGAATTTTTTTATAATTAATAATTTTTTAGATTAATTTCGTATTTACTATCGGAAAGGGCACGTCTTGAACTTAAAAAATATGCCCGTCTCAATTTGTTCAGTCGCAAATAGCATAAGTTACACGGCCTCAAAGACCGGTGTATCGTTTATGCCACGGTGTGCCCACTCCCATGTATTACAAAGGGGTACTTACAGATGGTGGCGGGGGGAATGAATTTATATCAGCGACATATAGGGGACGTTGCAGGAACTAGATTTCATGAAAACTACCCCTTCCCCCTCCACTACAGATCCAGTACTAAAGAGCGCGAAATTTTCGCCTTCTCATGCGAAAAAGGAAAAATTCGGATTTTATTATATTTGAGGTTACTTTACATGGCTTAAATCAGCTTTGAAGGGAACTGGCGTTTTATCTTTATCAACACTTAAATGCGGATTTAAAGCTGAAGAACGAAAATCCTTTTTAATGCAATCTTTCTTACCGCGTTTTGCAATATAATACGCAATGCATTTTTATAAACAAAACGAGAAACCAAGCCTTTATGAGTTTTATTTTAGATTCAAAACAAAAGTTATTGGTGACTTACCCGATTTGCAGCTACAACTATTTTCATTTGGAGGGCAAACAGTACAGAACTGCTAATTGTTGGCACATTAGTCTAGGTATTAGAACTTTAAAGATCGAAGTTCACTAAAATCACTTGAAATCGCAATCAATTTTAATCAATCACAACATGCAGACAAGTGACAACATGTTTACCGCGCATGACGTTCATTTCCATGACACACTAGCGGCGACTAGGGGACGTAGCAATCACTATTTTTCTTTCGCCACTTGGCCTATGGGAGTGGGCACACCGCGGTTTATGCCATTTTGGCCCTTAAAGGGTTAAGTAGAAAAGTAGGGATATAGAGATCTTGAACTAATGTTAATGAGTAGGGATTTATGACCATACTATTGGCTAGCCGCACTAGTTCTAATTAGTGGGAAGACGCAGGGAGGGTGCGCAACTGCACTTATGACGGTGCAGCTTGCGAGACTCCGTCGCTGAAGATCAGATTTTTTCTGACCTTTGGAACAACAGATCCGCGCGCGAAATCTTGACCGATCAATTTTTGTACTTTGACTTTGAGTTGATTGTAACTTTAACGTACTCTATGTGTAAAATAATCGAAGATATAAGTATACGTTCGTTTTAACTTTGTTATTTAAATAACTTTTAATTATTTATTAAACCACCTACTTAATTAAAGATAGATTTAATAGTTTTTTTTCTTTTTACAAGAAGTGTTTCCACTGAAGGTGAGGTGAGTTTCTATTTTTAAACGCGGAGAGCTTACGTCCAGCCATCTGAGCTCAAAGGAAATAATTTTAAATTATCAAAGTTTAAATTTACCGACAGTTCGCAAATTTGAGCACGCCTGGGGCGCGTGATTCGATTGTCGCGCTTCGCGCGCGGTCTTATATTCTTAGCATACATATAAGTTTATTTCTTGTAATTTGATACTGAAGCTTAAGTCAATTTTATAATATTGTTGAAGTGAATTACATTTTCTCAAAGTTACTAAATTTGTTTTGGATTCCAAATGAAAAAAGGAAATTCAATTTACTTAAGGCTCTACAATATCAGCCTTAAGGAACACATTCTCATTATGATACATGTGCTCGATTTTCTGTATACATTTCTCTAACTTTCCAATGAATTACATGAGTAATATAATTTATTTTGTTCCAAATATTTTATAATGAAAACCAATCGTAGACTTTATTTAAGTAAACGACTTTGCATTACAACGCTTTTTAAAATTTTTTAAATTTTAATCGTAGTTTTTTAAAGTGAAACGAAAAATATATGCTTTATCAGAAACTGTGTTAGACAACAGTTGTAGACCTTATTGAAGTGAACAATTTTGTATTCTTTCGTTTTTTCCGTATTTCGCATATTATTGTTAAAAACTCGAATTTTTGATTTTCAATAGTATTTTTTTATCAGGTGTACAAATAAGTTTCCACCGTTTGACAAAAGTTGGCGTCACCAGTAAGTTTTGGTTGAAATTGGCAGATGTAAAGCATCACTGTATCGTGTGAGCTCTCGGTGTATGGTTGGTGAGGGATTCCCCGGGTGACTGTTCTCCCGTTCTCCCTTGCTCCTTTGCGACGAGTTCGGGTGCGATTGCCCGCTTGGGACACTTCTCGCTCTGCTGTGATCGACCGCGAGCTCCGGTTGCCTGTTGCTTATTTGCTGGCTCTCTATTGCTGCTTCCCGCTTGCTGGGTTTCTCATTTGGCTTTGACTATATTTTGAAGGATTTGCTATTATTATATTCGATATGGCTATTTGCAGAATTGCAAGCTGCCACAACCAAGAAGAAGAAGAAGAAGAAGTAAAGCATCACTGTCCTAAGGTTGGACATCTGTCAGCACCATAGACTTGAAATATTAGTGAATTTTTATCAGTATAATATATTCTTTTGTGTACGAAAATGTCGAGTTTTGAACCGAATAAGCGACATTTGCGGGAATTTTTTATTTACTTCTTCAATTTGAAGAAATCTGCAGCTGAGGCGCATCGATTGCTTGTAGAAACATATGGTGAGGCTGTCTTATGTGAGAGAAGTTGTCGTGAGTGGTTTCAAAAGTTTAAGAAAGATGAATTTGACATCGAAGACAAAGAACGTAGCGGAAGGCCGAAATCATACGAAGACGCGGAATTGGAAGCATTATTGAATCAAGATTCGCCCCAAACGCAAGAAGAACAAAGAAGAATGGAAAATACTTCGAATAAAACATAAGGTTCCGTTATTTCACAATAAATGCCCAATTTTTGATAAAAAAATGGCGGAAACTTATTTGTAGACCTGATAAATTAAAGAGAAAAATATACATCTGTTAAAAAAATGTAGCGATTTATATTTGTAGATCTTTTTGTAGAAAACAAGTTTGTGTGATAACTTTTAATTCATGTTTCGTATAATTTAACTGGAAAATGGAATTTAGATATTGACTTTTTTCAAGTTTTAACATACTGTAAAATTCCTAATTTCAAACCGTTTTTTTCTGACTCAGGGATCTTAAAACGTAAAGATGTGATGAAACTTCCAAAAGTGATTTTTCACATAAAACCAATACCTTCTCATATGATAAGAATGTAAAAAGACGCTTTATCCTAATAAATTATTTTTATAATAAATCATTTCGTAATACGTAAATTATAAATTTAAAATACAAATTTTCGCATGTAATACTTTTCAAATACGCGTTGAAGTTTTGATTACGATTATATAATGATATAACTAAATTTGATTATAATTTTAAATATTTTATTATAATTATTTGATGAACAAAGTACATTATTTATTAAATAAAATTATTTGTGAATATTAATTTCTATATTTCGCGGCAAATACTAATTCATAGAATTAACTACATATTTACTAGCCAATGTTGTGTATTGAAGATGACACACCTCCTGAATTGTTATTATCACTGGAAACCGGCAGCAGTAACGATGATTCATTATTAAGTTCAAATAAGGTCAGTAAAGTCATTTTAATAGAGAATAGTGTTTGGAAAGCATTTTGCGGATAAGAAGTTGTGATTCTGAAAAAATTTTATTTTTTTTTGACATGGGAAATCTGGATTTGCCAGTTAATGTTTTTTTAGAAAATCCGAATAATTCTTTTCGTCAAGTTAACGTGACTCCAGACAAAAGGACTGTTACTCCTAATTCTTTGAACTGCAGAATTTGTCATGAAGGTAATGGCCATTGTCAGTTGCCTATTTTAATGAATTAGCGATTTTAAATTTATTTAGTCATTAGTACTACGTATAAATTACTCAAGAAGTTAAAAGACAAGTGCAAACATTGAGTGCATGTAATTTGAATAATAATTTTAAATCAGTATTTATTCTGTAAATTATTTTTTTCATAACTATTAAATTAATCTATTACATATGTCAACATTTATTTGATTTAGATGAAAGTGCTGGAGAATTGATTGATCCTTGTGAATGTTCTGGATCTTTGAAATTTGTACACACTAATTGTTTGGAAAAATGGTTAGCAGTCTCTAATAAAGATAAATGTGAAATTTGTAAATACACTTTCTCCATTCAAAAGAAGGATAAACCTTTTAACATAGTAAGTATTAGATCTATTCAAACTGATTAAATAACTTTTTGTTCGAAGAAAAATTGTGTGATCATTATAGTTATAATTTTTTATATAATTATTCATTCAATTTGAAAGCTTCTTAAAATCCTCACATAAAAACAAATTTTTTTTCCTGTCCCAATAAAACTTTTTTTTGAATCAACCAAAATTTTTGTTGGAAGAGCAAACAAAATTTGTAGGCTGTATATCAAAAATTCGTTTGCTAATACATCACATTTTCTTCTTCCGTGTATTTGTTAGAATTGAATTTATAAAGTGACTTACTCTCTGAATCTAGATTCGTCAATATTAACTACTTTAAAGTAAAATTGACTCATGAATTAACATGAATGCGTTTACTTTCAATTAATAAGAAATTAATTGAAAATAAAATGTCCGAAAATGTAAGACTGGCCTGCGGCGTCCCAAAGGCTATCCTGGGGGTATCAGGGATATCTGTGAAAATTAGCGGGATATACTAAGAGGTAAAATTTAGATATATCACTGGTACATCCAGGGATATTCATGGGACCATTTTGGGATATACAAATATCCCACGTGGGATAACCTTAAATTTTTTATTATCCAGAATATCCCACGTGAGACATTTTAATGTCCTAAAATCGTCTTATTAACATCTTGGGATATCCTGGAATATACAAGTGATATCAAAATTTCCACTTCGTAGGACATCTCATTAATTCCCTATAGAGATCCCTGAGATATCGCTGGGGTATCCTGGGAAAATGGGACATGCCTCGAAATCCCATTGGTACCCTTATTGCTATAAAGCTAATAAGTAAAAATTTTACTTTGAATTAGTTAAATTCACTTATTAATCAGGTAAACGTTACTATATAAAAATTAGTAATGTATCTCTGTAATTAAGGGGTGCACATGATTAAAAATTTTTTCCATCCAGATATCTCTACACTGAGAAAAAAGATTCTTAGATCCAAAGAAATGTATTTAATTGATTCCATTTCTTTGTATCAAACAATTCGTTACCCAATTCAATTAAATATTTTTTAGAAGCATGAAACGCGTGCTTTGATTCAAAGAAATAATTTATTTGATAGGCATTTCTTCAATACAAAGAAATATTTCTTTGCTTGTGAATGTGAGCGAATTAACTCAACCAATTCATTTCTTTGAAACTAAGTACCTAGTTTATTTGAATCTTGTTTTCGCACTCAAAGAAATATTTATTTGATTCAATAAGTCCTATTTTTTTAATTCAACAAGACGTATTTGAATCAAATAATTTATCCATGGATGAATCAAGCTTTAGGTTTTCTTGAATCAAGGAAATATTTATTTAATTGAGGCATTCATTAATTAATTTAGGAAGATATTTATTCGATTCAAAGAGTTGATAAATGTATATCAATGTAACGTTTTTTTATATGAATAAAATATTGTGTTTACATAAATATATATTTCTTTAGTTGAAAGAAATGTTTTTTGTGAACAGTAGAATGGAAGAATTCATTCAAAAATGAACATTTATTTAAAAGAAAACAATATTTTGTTGAAATGACTGCAAGTACTTTCAGTTTAAATAAATAATTTCTTTTATATAAATGTTTGGCATCATTGTTACAATTGTCAATCTTTTTGAACTTTCAACATATTTTGTAGAATTAAATTTTTATTAGATTTCTCCTAGGAAATATCCGCCTACATTATCAATATAAAATAATTTAAACCAAAAAAACCAATTTTTTAAAAGAAAGAAATATTTTTTTGAAAAAACTGTAGATATTTTTCGTTTAAAACATTTGTTTATTTAATTTAAAGGTTTGCCATATTTGTTATGATAACATATTTTTTAAACTTGAAACATATTTCATATAATTAAATGTTTATTGGATTCCTCCTAGAAAATATTCGCTTGCATTATGAATATGGAATAATTTAGACCAAACAAACCATTTTTTCAAAGAAAGAAGTATTTTTTCGGAAAAACTGTGGTATTTTTCGTTTATAAAATTTGATTATTCCATTTAAACGTTTGGCGTAGTTGTTATGATTACATGTTTTTTAAACTTGAAACATATTTTCTATAGAATTGAAAATTTATCATTCCCGTTCTAAGAAACATTCGCTCTCATTATCAACTTGAAATGTATCATTCCAAACAAATATTCGTCCCACCGTAGTATCCATTTTTTTCTATATTCAACTGTTTGTCATAGTTGATATAAACATACATATACATACTTTCAAATGTGAAATATATTTCATAGGGTTGAAGATTTATCAGTCTCTTCAAAGGAAATATTCGTTTTGATTCACAATATCAAATATATCATTTAAAACTTAATTCAATTATAATTACTTTTTTATTTTTCACTTAGGTTTTTTAAATTCAATTGATTTTACAAAAATTCAAACAGCAAAAGTCTTGATAAATTTATAACATAAAATCTCAAAAATCTACACAAGATTTAGATTTTACATAAATTTCTTAGGAACAATAATAATTTGGAATTCACAATTGTATAATTTATATTTTGAAACTATACAACACAGAAAATAAAAGAATTTCCATTTAAATGTTTTTACACAAGATTCTTGTTTATATTAATGTAATTTTTGAATATATATTTTAAAATTTAGTTTCATTAAACTTCATACGTATAGTTATAATAAAAATGTATACTAAATATTAATTAATAATTATATTATATATTTATCAATAATCATAATTATAATAATTTAAAAAAATATTTTATGATTAATTTATAAAAATAGTTGATTTATTTTTACTTGAGTGAGGCTCAAAAGCTCTAGTCACGACACATTTCTCTCACAAGCTGTGAATAACTCTTGCAGTCACTATATAAGAAAGTTCCAAATTTACGTCTCAGGATTGTAAGCGAGCGGGTGCGTGATTCGACGAAAGCGTATCGTCCTATATATAAGTTTTAGTTATTAGGTTTATATTTGCGAATTTTTATATTTAAGTGTATTTGTGATAGAAAATATGATTGGCTGCGACTGAATGGTGTGAATGTAATTGTATGATGTTTATATATGTATGTATCGGATGACAAATGACAGGTTCGAGGTAAGAATTTTTTTGTTATTTAAGAGAACCATGACAACGTTTATACTTGACTCCTTACAATTCATGAAGTTTATATTACTTTAAATTTAAGAAATATTTCTTAAATTTCAAAACACGTTTATTCATATCAGTAACATCTTTTTGACACAAATCTCTAACTTACCATAGGCAATATTATCGTTCTTTGCATCCATTATTACTCAATACACTTTACTACTTGACCATTTTAAACAGTAAATCACATCTTCGGAGCAAATAATTATTTAATCCTACCAAAAATTATCTCCTCATTTCAAAGAAATATTTCTCTCAATTTACAATTCGCTCATTACAAACAAGGAATCAGATATTGGAATGGAAAACAAATTTACTTGAACCAATGCAAATTTTTTTGAATTAATGTATTGTTTCTTTGAAGATGCATCACATCATTTTACATCAAAGAATTCACTTCTCTTATCAAATAATTGCTACACAATCTTAATAACATATTTATTCAATCTAATGAATATTTAATAGTACTAGAAAAACATTTTTTTGCTTTAATTATTCATTTTTTAAAGACAATAAAAATATTTCTTTGATCTAAAAAAATATTTAATCGTCACCATCCAGCTCAACCATTTATTTGAATCAAAGAAATATTCTTTGATTCGAATATTCTTTTTTCTCAGTGTAAAAGAAAAAACAAGCGTTAACTTTAATTTTTATTATTTTTGATTTTCAATATTTAAAATTTAAACATAAAAAATACATTCTTTAAAAAAATGTCTCAATGAAGATTTTTAGAGCTCATTCATGCAAATAATTTTCCATTTTAACGTTTTTTCGTATCTTACATATTTTGTTTAGAAAATGGAATTTTTAAATTTTAATCGTATTTTGTGGAATTGAAACAAAAAATATACATTTTATGAGAAACTGTGTCAGACAAAATTTTTTAGACCTTATTGAATTAAACAATTTTACATTCTTACGTTTTTTCGTATTTCACATATTATTGTTAAAAAATTAAATTTTGGATTTTCAATAGTATTTTTGTAAATTAATAAAAACAATATACATCTTATGAAAAAATGTTGCGATTCAAACTTGTAGATCTTTATGTTAAAAACAATTTTTTTTGAAACAATTATTTTGAGCATAATTTTAAAAAGTAAGATAGTCTCTGTTACAGTGGTGGAAGGCAAGAAGTATTTATGGATCAAAGGGAATTACTGCTGATTTAATTTGTTTGTTGATATTGACACCTCTTTGTACAGCAGCTACCTATTTATGTGGACTGGGTGCCATAACATTCACACGTCTGGCAATTTGGGAAAGCGTTGGATTATTACTTCTATGCTGTATGCTCATTACCACCTATTTTTTATGGATGTTCATCACAGTAAGGTATTTTCTGTTTTAAAAATAATATTTTCTCTTTCTATTTTACTTAAATTTAATTAATGTGAATTTAAATACATCAATTAAACAGGTACACAAAAAAGTGTATAGTAGGGGAGAGTCTCCGGTTGTGGGCACAGTTTTGTTTTTGATCCATAATTTTTCTTTGAGTCCATATTATGCGGAGATATGAATATCAATGGAGAGTTAGAGGCCTTAGCCTTTAGCTAACTGTTTGCTAAACTAACTAAGGTAAAAGCACCAATAGCCGGACGGTACCCAATAGCCGGACAGAGCCATGGATTTTTCTCAAAATTAGAGATTTACGAATCACTTATCGCTATTTTGGTGTACCGTATACAAACCTCGAAACGTACACCTTAAAAAAGTGAAAAATTTGTTGAATTAGAAATTAAAACTTCGCCAAGAAAAAAAAATTTCTCTACTGAAGCACAAGGCTGGTTGAAATGTAGCGAAATCTGTTCTATAAACAAACTGACACGTTGTCTTTGTTAAGCAAATAACATTTACATTTACCCTCATTTTTCATTTTAATACGTGTTACACTGAAGTCAAATGCTTTATCTACATCATAATATTTTTCAAAATTAAAAAAAATTTTACTTTAATTAAATATTCTAAATCTGGTTATTAAGTCAATGAATATTCGTTTTGCCTAATAACGGAACGCGTGTCCGGAGTTACATTGCACTTATTTTGTTTTCGCTCTAGTCACCGGACGAAAAGGTTATTACAAAAACGAATGCGAATTTTAAAAAGTGCTGTTGATATTTTCGAGAAATGTGGTAAGTATTTGATTGTTTTCAGTTCATAGAAGATATCTATCTGATAAAATATTAGGTAAATTACTTTAAACATAGTTTAATTAGTCAAATATGAAATGCAACCTCAATTGACATTTGACGTTTATTTTCTTGTTGATTTTACATTGAGAACAATGAAAATATGGATTTCAGAGTGAAATTTCCCCACTTTTGTATCTTTTTGAATGATAATTTTCAATAATAATGATAAAGTATGATTGGTAATGAATAATTTTTTAAAGAAATAATGTTTGAATTATGGATTTCCTGAAAATCTGATATTTTGAGAAAGTATTTTCATTTTAACATATGTATTTTCTGGGTTTTATGTATTTGGTGTCTTTATTATAGATCATGGAAAAAGTGTCAGAAAAAAAGATTAAAAAGCTTTATACCAAAGCGGATATTATTAATGCGATTGAGGATATAAGGAAAAAACGATTGACAATTAGTGCTGCAAGATATAAATATAATATATTCTATTTGTAAAATCTTTTCAATACTTTTTTTTTATAAACGCAGACCTAAAAAATGTTTCCGTAAATATTTCCGAGTGTTCATTATGCTTAAAAAATATCAAATCCATATCAATCAAATTATAATATTCTCTTGTCCGAGTATTGGTGCAGCGCTGTCCGGCTATTGGATCAATTCACTTTACCCGTCCGGCAATTGGCTCCAGAGCATTATTTAATGAAAAGAATTATTAAAATGGATTATTCAGATTTAACACAACTCTGGACTTTTTGTTATAGTAGGGAGGACACATACATCAAAATAATCGCGGCAATTCTTGATTCCGCATCACATTTAGAACGATTAATACAAAAAATTGAATAACATTTCCTTAGACGTCCGGCTATTGGTGCTTTTACCTTACACTCGAGATTCCCTACTAGATTTCTAAATTACTCGGACATTTAAAATCCGGTCACGTTCTCGTGACTGTGACCGTCATTTTAAGACAACTTGAGAATTTACAGAGAATTTAAGGGAATTTTACCATACCTTCACCAATATTTTCTTTATCATTAAACCTTATAATATTGTAAATTTATTTCCAAACACTATGAATTGCAATAGTGAAGGCTTCATAAAAATAAACTACGAAAAATGTCAAGTTTTATCGGAATTCAATATCAAAAAAAATTTTTTTATAGCCATTATATTAAATTCAAACATAAAGAACAAGTAATTCAAGTTTTCTTCGCACAAATTACGCTTTGATTTAAATAATTGTTAGGCAGTTTATGCACTTTTTTAAGTGCTCTATTTGTCGAGTGGCATGCTTTCTGTACATCTGATCACAGTATTTGCACTTGAAAGAAGCTTTATTTTGTTTATCAATAATTTAAAAAAAAAATTCCAAACCATATTCTTTTTTTCTTCCATTTTTATTGCGCACGTTACACGAACTTCCAGAACAAAGCATTTATCAAAAACAATTGAAAGCTTGAACCGTTACGGAAGAATATTTTTAAATTCTCGAAGAGCACATTCATCAGAGAAATTCCCAGTCATATTCCCGTGCTCCCAGACATATTCTCGGTCACATAAACTCTTTAGAACTCTATTCCCTACACGGAATATGAACTCGGCAGTTTGCTCGCTCGCGACAGTGGTGTCACGCACCCAGAAATTCTAACATCTAACTGCCACACTTTGGTGGGACGGCGGCGCCACCTTGGCGATCACCTTGGCCACTGTCGCGAGCGAGCAAACTGCCGAGTTCGTTTTTCGTGTATAAAGGTCTTTACAGAATAGGATTTTAGAAACCGACGTAACATCGACATGACATGAACGTAGAGTTTACGTCATGCGTGCGCATCTATTGCCAACTGCAGAACTTTTATCGCGTTCGTATTCCGTTATTCCCGTTGTTCAGAGTAGTAAACATAAAAAGTGGCGCTGAATTTTAGAAAAATATTTTTTTCTACCAATGTGAAGTTATATCCTTTGAGGTTATGAGATTATACACCCGTTGTTGGTTCAGTAAACAGTGTGTAACAATTGTTATGTTTTTTTCTGGCAGTTTAAATTGTGAAGTGAATAAAAGTGTTGGATTATGTTCCAGTGATTTTGATCGTCTTCCATTGGCTACGAGTTCTGGAACCCTATCTCGAATATTGCGCGGGTGAAAACCAGCCATATTATGAATTATTATTACAAATGTTTAATTATTTTCTTGCATTCTTATAAATAAATTGTAGGATTTTATTTGCATTGTGCGCATCTAAATTTTTTCAATTCATTTATCAACATTCAAGTGAGTTCTATTTAAATTTAAGAAAGTCTGTAATGAAATTCTGAAATTCACATATTTATGATTTTAAGTAATTTTTTTTAATTTAAAGTGCAATGGTTTAAAATGTTTTTTTTTTTTTCTGAATCTTTAAATGATTGAAGAAGTACGTTAATTTCTAAAAATATATATGATAGAATAAACGAAATAATGAGATACCGCAATGGATGACTACTAGAAAAATACCATAATTGAAACAATTTCATAACAAATCAATTTTACGTAGAAGAAAAATTAGTAGGTGATCGAAATGATTTCAATTAATTTTTGCTTTATTTGAAGAAAAAGTTTTTCATAGATTACAATTTTTTTTATAATAAGCTTTATATTGCTTTTTAATTGGTTCAATTCTAAAATAATGAATAATTAACTTTAAAAATTAACACAAACTGATGCATAAATAGAAAATTTGAAAACGATAGGCTTAACAACAACTAATAAATACAACAAATGATCTTTCTCCAGTTAGGCAAGATACAAGCTATATATGAAAAGAAAAGGCAAATTTACTGCTGATAAAAAAAGAAAAAAAATGAATTTTAACGCGCGTTATAGGGAATTAAATGTAAACTGAAATTCAATAACGTTAAGGGTATATTATACTTTCCAATATGAGCAATTTAGTTTACGCAGGTTTTTAATTTTTCAAATATATAACAGTGACCAGACGTAAAGAAAATGAACATGAAAGTTCTATGTGCACTATTATTTTCATAGAAATTTAAAAATGGTAAAAAAAGCGTGTATAAACAAAATTTCTCTTGTGGTAAAGTATCACATACCCTTGAAAAATGTAAATTCGGTAAAAAAAATCGTAGCATGCAATAGAATATAGAATATTTCTATTGTACACATTCAAAGCTCTCCATTACATCTAGGGCTTTGCAGAATAAGTCGTTTTGATGCTGTTCGTTGAGCTGCAGCCATTGATGACGAAACAGGTTGAATAAAGCATCGCCCTCTACAAGCGGTACATAGTTTGGACTTTTTTCTTCTTTCTCCATCAACTGTTTCTTCAAAACTTTCATCTTCAACTTCATAAGGGTTGTAAGGTACTCAGTTGTAGTGTGGATATCATCAGCGGAACGAATAATGGCCTGCTGAATAGGAGTCTCCTTTCCATTTGGTTGCTGTACTTTCTTGTTTTTTGCAAATTTGTCAAACGGTGGTACAATTAATTTGCTTTTGTTTCTTTTTGAGGGTGGTTTTCTCTCTTCCGGATTCGACCTCTTACGTCCATCTACAATTTCTGCCACCCTTCTGAACCTTCCACTAACGGGGCATGAGGTAAATGAATTTATTGCCTTTTTGCCAACTTCTTTGGAATGAGGAATTGCGAGGTGCTTCGTTGTTGACGTAGAAGAGAGTGAAGTGGAAGTTTGATGGACGTCATCTACTGCCATCACTCTCTCGTTTTCCAAAATTTCCTCCGATGCAGGATAATTAATAAATTTTTCTATATGCGAAGTTTTCGGGAAACGGAGCGAGTTAGATGGTATAGCGATAGGTCTTTCAAATCCTCCAGAGGGAATATTAAGGCGTGGCAACGTGACATCAGAGTGATTTGACAATTTTCTTTTGTTCATAATGTCCCGCAATACTTCCTTTGGACTGAAGTCATTACCATTCAATGCGAATTGACTAACTTCCCTACCTTCGCGGACGATACAGCGTCTCTCTTGAAAATCTTCTTGTTGCGATTTAGCGCCAACTGATTCTCGAGTGGCAGAATTAATATTTTCTTTATTTGAAGTATCTTTGGTAAGTGGGGATAGAGAAGTTAAAGATTCATTTTCAACAAAAGAATGTACATTAGATGCTGGATTCGTATCATTAGCCGACGGCTTACTTTGTAGGCGTTGTCTTAAAGGAGATCTTGGAAAAAGAGACGTGCCATCCGATAAAGTAATTTTTGATACATCATCTTCCTCGTCTATAAGCATTACTTCTTCAGGGCTGGTAAGTAATTCATATTTTAGGAATGGTAAATGTTTATTCTCGACATTCTTTGAAACTTCCTCAAAATTTTGTGTTCCCATCGCAGTGAGAACGTTTGTAGACGTTGGCAGTGTAAAATTTAATTCTTGTGACAAGAACTGTTTTTGAGGGTGGACATTTTGAAAATTATGTACGTTTAAACGTGTACTGGCTGCTGGAAGAAGAAATAAGCATAACTCTTATTAATAATATTGAAATTTCAGAAAGGTTTTTCGTATTCTCATTATCGCTATTATACGAACTTCCAGAATGTGGCTGAATGAGGCCTACGGCCTGTAAAGAATGTCCAAATCCGTCAACATGAGCAAAAGTTGATGAACCAGAAGAGTTGTCAGAAAAAACGTCAGCAAGGCAACCAGAAGCATTAACAGCATAAGGCGAGTGTTGGTCCGTTCGACTTCTGAAAAGAAAGTTTGTAATTATATTTCAGAAGAGTAATCATTGTTAACCATGACTGCATTACTTAAAAAAGTTTTTGCTCTTACTTTTTGGGGTTATAGGTTCCTATGAGAAAGCTTAGATGGTCATACAAATGCCAGTTGATGTTTCCATTGGTGTGATTGCGAATAAAATTCGTTCGGAGTTGGTTCCAACGTTTCTTTGGATCTATAAATTAAGCTTCATGTGAGATGAGGTAATGAACTCTTACGACAGAAATTTACCAAGACTGTGTTAGAGAAGAAAAACAAAAGGTGACGGAATCTGGAATTTCATTATCCTTCAAAAGAGTCTCTTCAATTGACATAAAAGTATAGATACAGATAGTTTAAAAACCATTCATTTGGAATACTTATCAAGTTTTAACATTTTATTAGAAACATTGATCCTATCTAAAAGTATCTATTCATATTGGAATACAAATTCTTGGGCGTTATCTCGGAAGACTGCAAAATTTTAAAATAACAATAGTAGTTTTTTGAATTTAAACTTGAATCCACATTGAATAAAATTAAATTTTGTTACTTTCAAATTATAAGTAAAGATGCCCATTATAGTACATACTTTTGTACTCTGTAAAATCTAGAGATAAAAAAATACTGATTACCTAAAACTGTCACCACTTACCTAAAATCGGAATATGTTTTTGAAAAAGTATGTGACCCACTTGTAGCCACATGTCTTCCATCATTGCAGGCGTGTAATCTTTTTGTATTCTTTTATCATACACGCACGGATTAGCTTGGACAATGCTTATTAATTCCCTATCGTAAAAGTCTCTGTTATCGTTTTTACTCATTATTAGAGAAACATTTAACACATATACTAATGCCAGAGTTGGCGAAAGCTCTTTAAATTAATTATTTTTGAAATTACTTGATTTTCACCACGTAAATCAATCCGCTGGACTTACGTCCACTTTCGGTCCACAATAGGACGATGTAACATCGACATGACATGAACATAAAGTTTATGTCGTGCGCGCGCATCTATAGCCAACTGTTTTTTACTGAAACGAGGTTATACAAATTTTCTGTATCAAGTGAACTCGAATGACAAAAAACTGGTAAAGTTGGCAATAGATCCGCGCGCACGACATAAACGGGATATCTATTTCATGTCAATGCTGCGTTGTGCTATTGTGGACTGCTGAACTGGGTTGGCATTTCGATTTACGTGACCATATAAAAGTAATCTAACATTTGGATTGTTCTTGGAAGCGATTGATATTCAAATGTTTATAAATTGTGAGACGTAATACTATAGCCTTAAGAAGGATACGCTGTTGTTCGCTACAATAAAAGATGCCATCAATTGTTTACTTCGAAAACTTTTAGTTTGAGTTCAAATTTTCGTTTAATTTTCGCATAGTGGAAGTTGAACCCTCCGTTTTATACGCAGATTTTTGGGAATTAAAAAAAGTATATCGTCGACCTTAGCAATAATGGAAGAAGAAGCAGTTTTTGAAGATGTTAATACCGAGCTAATTCAACTTGTGCATAAACACAATAATTTATATGATAAGTCCGCCAAAGATTACAAGGATAACCTAAAAAGAAGAGAATCATGGGCTGAGATTGTTGCACAATTTAACAACACTGGTTGCGACGTCACGGGTATTTTACATTTATATTTCAATTATTATTCTTTTCAAATAGTAGGTACTTTTTTTACGGACAAATCGTAAGCATTATATTACAAACTCTATAAACTCGGCATCTATTTGACTTCTTTATGCGAGGGGAATTTTTATCAAAAAAAAAAATTATTAGCTACCTGTTACAAATTGCAAAGTTACGATATTTATTACTAGAAATTCCCAAATGTTATAGTGAAAGAAGTAACTAATCGATGGAGCCAATTGAAGGCAAAGTATTTAAAGGAAAGATCGATTCTAAAAAAATACATTCCGTCTGGATCCCATTGTGGGCCTGAACCGAAACTCTGGCCGTATTACTACGACATGGACTTCTTAGACAAGAAAATCAGTGAAAGAAAGTAAGTTCGCGCGGAAGTTCCTGCCACGTTTTGGAAGAACACCGTTATCTGCAAAATGATAAAATCCAAGAAAATTGACGAAAATGTTGGAAACTTTATTAGTGTTTTTCGCTAAATATGAATTATTTTCTGAATAATTTTGGTTTTTCTTGATTAATCTGCAAATAATAATTCCATTTAAAAAGAAATTTGTTGTAAAATGTAAATTAATAATTAAAAATGTAGTTGACAGTATTAACTCAGAAGAGATGTAATCTCAGATAACCCGTGACCGATAGTTATCGGACACTTCGAAATACAGACATATAGATAGTTAAGTAAAAAATGCATTTTTTAAATGTTGAGTTTAAAATAAATGATTAATTTCAGCACTATAACATATATTTATACACATTAATTGCATATTTAACTATTTAATTTGTAAATATATTCAGCAAAACCAATTTTTTTAAACACTTTCATTCATTTTAATTGAAAATTTCCAACAAAATGTTTCCACTTTACACAATTTATAAGCTTTATGATAATTATTTTTTATAACTACATTTTTAAACAATATATTTATTAATTTTGACGAATAATTACTTTCATAAATAATTTTGTAACAAATGCTGTCTTTCAAAGTCCATACCTTTTCTATCAGAGTTGGACATTTCCGAAAGACGCCTTAATAGCTGATATACGAAGCTGCAAATACAAAACACTGTAAAACGGGATGAGACGTCACCACGTAGCCGTAAACAGGCACTTGCAGCCGATCAGGTTGCAGCTTTATTTTCCGTGTGATGACGTCTCACCCCAGTTTAGGTTGTATTGTGTTTGAACTATGGTAATTTAGGAAAGGTCGTATCGGTCGGTCCATTGCGGTCTTCTCTTATATTTTTCTGTTACGTGTGTTTTACTCTTATAATTGACGGTTGATTACGGTATTTATAATAATTTTTTTTTCGTATCGAAAATTAAAAAAAATGTATTTCCACAATTTGAGGTTTCGTAGTTAACGGTATTCTTCCAAAACACGGATTGAGTCGGTTTCATTTTTAACCGTTTTACGTCAAACGTGATTCGTGACGTTTCTCAAATTGGATCGAAATGAATTGGAGTGGCTCGAAATAGTTATGACTCGCTCGGATTCAATTTTCAATCCGAAAAACTCATTTTCATGTAATTTTTTTCTGATCCCACGTAGAACCACTAGCAATTTCAACTTTCCAGATAAAGACTTGGGAAACGCTTCGCTCGATACTCAGTCTTCGAATGAGGAGTTCGAATTGGATGATGAGTCTAATTCGGAAGACTCAGACAATGCTGGAGGTATAATTCCCTTAAAATTTTTACAATTCCAGTATGTATGCAATTAAGTATGGGTAAAACTATCTTAAAATATATGCCGATTGAAAACTTATCTCTCATTAATAAGTAAGAAACCTAATATTTAAGGTATGTTACTGTAGAAAGTATATTTCACCATTTTCCGATTGAGGATGAGTGTGAGACAAACGAAAGTAGTTCATCAAACAACCTAGAAGATGCAGAATCTCCAATACCAGCGAAGGATTACAGGCTGCGGAAGGAGCATTTGCTTGTTTTGAGAGATGCGTGGCAAAAAGTTCCAGAGAAGAATCGCAAAGACTGTTACATCGCATTGAGAAAATTAATCTTTAAGAAAAAGTCTGCTGAATAGCAAAATTCGTCTTGACTATCAGGACGTCTGCAACTTTGTTATATTTGAATATTTCCCTTAAAACTTAAAGTGTCCGATTAAAAATGTAAACTTTATTTTGTCATTCAAATAAATACACCGCACTTGAATGTTGATAAATGAATTGAAAAAATTTAGATGCGCAAAATGCAAATGAAATCCTACAATTTATTTATAAGAATGCAAGAAAATGTTAAAACATTTGTGATAATAATTCATAATATACTTCATTGACTCTTGAAGAGGAATTATTCATTTTGAATTTGATTACAATTCTTAAAAAAGTAAAAAATATTTCATTTGCAGTAACAAAATTTTATATGTAATACTGAAATTTAAAATTTTTTAAATCTTGTGAAAAAAGAGCGCTTTCGACTTTGTCGGGATTCGAGCCCAGATATTTCCTGAGGCAATCTAAAGACCCGGGATCGATTCCCGGCGCAGTTGAAAGCGTTCTTTTTCCACATAAAGATTTTTAATTCTTGAATTGAAATTTAATTGCTATTATGCAATATAACTCAACCTTACCATCCAATTTACTTACATAATCTTATGTTAAACTAACACATTTTTGGAACAACCTACGCTTTTTTGTACTTTTTTTCAGTCTAAATATTCACCTTGGCACTTCTCTGCTTGGTGGCGGGTGCCACAACTTCCGTCGACTTTTTTATTTTAAATATTTTATTTAATTGACAATTACCTACGTTTTTGATTAATTTAAAAAAATAAGTAAGGAATTGGGTGAAAGAACCCACAGAAGCCAGTCTATTATGAAAGGTTTATGTGGACCGTTAAATTGTCTGATTGATTTTCCATAAAATGGATCTTTTCTCTTTTTCAAACAGTTTTCTGAATCTTTTTATAATTATTACGGCCCAACTTTAAATACAGAACGAAAGGACGTTCATTTACAATACGAAGCTTAGAATCAATTTTTAAATCCTATAAATTTTAAAAAGTGCTTTCATTTTAGCTTTGCCTCATCTTTGTAAAATAATATAAATAATTGCAGCGTTTGGATATTAATTGATTCCTCTTCACCTCAATTCTCCCTCTGGCGAGTTAAAGTAATCAGCCAAGATTTCGCACTGCCTAATAACATTAGCAGGAAGGTTATTGTAATCCTCGTTTAACAAACGTTCTTCAACTTCATGTCGTCTTACAGGAACACCATATCGCCTGTTGTTTGCTTTCTCAGGCAGCTCATTAGTGATGATGAAATTATGCAAGCATACCAATGCTTTCACAATGTTAATGGACGTCTCCAATTTGTGGTCCAAGCGCCTGTGCAGAATTTGCCATTTCGCAGTTAAAATCCCGAAACTGTCCTCGATACAATTTCGTGCCCTAGATAATCTACAACAAAATATTCAATCAAATCACGTCACTAGTGTTAATTTGTGTACGGTAATTTGTTCTGATCCATAGTTTTGTTCCATGTAAAAATGTCAAGAATCAAATACATCAGAAGGAATTTACCTGTAGTTGAAGGTTCTTTGTCTCTCCGTGAGACCCACGACCCTGGCAAAAGGCTTCATTAAATAAGATGCAAGGGTGAAAATCGCATCTCCAATATAGAAAAACGGTAATTGAATGTTACAGTGTGGTAGAATGCCATTTTCAGGAAGGCCAGCTTGGAAAGTTTCCAGAGCTTGATATAAATCTGTGTTCTGGAAAGCAGACACGTCACTAATGGAACCTGCGAAAATAAAAATTATCGTATTGATTATAGTTTTAACGAGAGTTGAGGACATGTAAAGCAGGTGCAAAATCAACCCCCAACTCTTAACAGGAAGAAAATATGAATTTCGTATAATATTTGTTAACATATAATCAAATTCTATTATTAAAAGATGATCTGCCTGCAAATTATAAGTTGGATTTAAATTAATTTTGAATATTACATTTGCATACTGTAAGACATTGTAAATTATACTCTTACAAAGAAAATAGTAAAACGTTAAACTATACCTACTGCCGCTTAAGAGCTTACCGTAAGCTCCAATGTCGACCCAAGTGAAGCGATAGTAGGCATCACAAATTGCCAATAACTTGAAGCTGTTAAACTTTTTATAGTTTTAAAAAAAGGCTGCCTGCATTGAGAGGTGCCTTTATCCAGATTTCCTTCCCATCGAGGGCACCTATGCAATTTGGAAAACCCCATCTCACCCTAAAACCTTGTGCGACTACTTTCCACTGTTCGGGAGTCTTCCAATTTAAGTATGTGAGTGACAATAGTTCCCAAATGAGCGGACATACTTCAGCGTATATTTTTATACTTTTTTATACGTATAATAATTAGTTTCATAATTACAATTATTATTATTTACACATATAATAATAAGAATTGTCGATTTTTTGCTGAAGAGGTTTCATGCTTCCTACTTAAATAATCCTCCAGGAAATCCTCATCCAAAAATAACACAAGGATCGTTAAATTCCGTGAATATATTCAAATACGGTATACCTTGTGGATTTCCTCATGGAAATTCTTGTGTTATTATCGGATGAGAATTTTCTTCAGGATTTTATACATTAGAACAGAAACATCTAAAAATATAAAACCTTATGGAGTTCTATTCACTTAGTCAGATTTTAGGGGGAAAAAGGAAGTATTTTTTTGGAATGAAGAGGACCTAGAACTCTGCAAGCTGTAATTTTTTAAAATTATAATCAGTGTGAAAAAACTTGGAAATCATAGCAAAATCGTAGGTTTTGGGAAGAAAAAACTTACAAAAGTCAGGGAATTTCTATGAGAAAAAAAATAACCACCAAGAGTAACAAATTAGAAAATTAATCAAATAAAAATCAGGATAAAATCTTGAAATTTTGGAAATGAAGTTTTGCGTTCACCCTACTTAATATTGGGGGAAAATCACAGCTAAAAATAAGAAAATGTATTAGTTCAAATTATGGAGATTCGGTCATTTAGAAGAGAGGTGTGGACTATTAATTCTTTATGTGCAATAAATAAATAAATATTTAACTTACTTTATAGTACAACTGCCAAGCGAAGTTCTGTTGACAACGGTCGCCTTAGACTATTTTTTGACAACCTGGGTTCTAAAATTTCGTGTCATTTTCTGAATTGAGGCACTGTCATTCTCGTCATTTTATAAAACCCTTCATGGTCACAATTCGCGTAGTACAAAAAAAGTGTTTCGTAAGCACCAAAGGCATCGCGCATTTCATTTGTGATATGATGTTTTGTAAACCAGCGACGAAATTGTTGGTTTGCACCCGCACAATATTTGAGATAGAGATCCAGAATTCGTAGCCAATGGAAGACGATCAAAATCATTGGAACATAATCCAACATTTTTATTCACTTCACAATTTAAACTGCCAGAAAAAAACATAACAATTGTTACACACTGTTTACTGAACCAACACCGGGTGTATAATCTCATAACCTCAAAGGATATAACTTCACATTGGTAGAAAAAAATATTTTTCTAAAATTCAGCGCCACTTTTTATGTTTACTACTCTGAACAACGGGAATAACGGAATGCGAACGCGATAAAAGTTCTGCAGTTGGCAATAGATGCGCACGCATGACGTAAACTCTACGTTCATGTCATGTCGATGTTACGTCGGTTTCTAAAATCCTATTCTGTAAAGACCTTAACGAAAAGCTCGAGCAACGGAGACCTCTCTGCATTGAGCGCGAGAGGGATCCCCTCCATATCCTACTTGTTGCTATGCGCTGTTATGCGCATTATATGATGCGTGCAGTCAGTCTGTCAGTGATGCCATGTGAATAATTGTATGTACATAGTAAAAAAGCGTATAAAAAAGATTTTTGCGAGTATGCAATATGGAATGGACTCATTTGACGGTATGTACTCAAAATACTAAAAATATAATAATATAATAATATAATAATAAAAATATCTATGCTTATCAGGTGTATTTTTGAATATTTCCAGAAAAAAAGAAAAGTCTTGATGATAAATGTAATAAACAGTAATATAAATGTTAAAATGTTGCTGTTGGTTTTCATTTATAAAAAATGCGTTTCGAAACATAGTATTACACATGTAGTATTGATCCCAATAATAAACTGCGCAAAATTATACATATTAATCAATTGTAATTATATAAAATTTTCATACATATTGTTTAAAAAGGGAGAATTTTACTTATCTACAGTAATGTGTGAAATATCAAAATTTCCATAAAAATTTATGCAATTTTAATGTTCGATAACCAACTTTACTCCAAAATATTGAAAACTCCAGGTTGGAAAAGTTAAATATTAAATTTTTCATTTCAAATACTGAAAATTACACAAGTAATTTTTCAATAATTGACCAATTATTTTCTCATTAATTTGTGATAAAAGCCATCAAACTCATTGATTACTGTTTCAAATTCAAGCGCGCTTCATTCCGTAGTAGTGGGGTAAGAGGGGTTGATCGTCTGCTCGTTATGGGGAACCGTGACGCGCTCGTAGAAGGGAGGCCTTGTTACCGGGAATCTCGAGTGTATATTGATTACATTGACTAGAAAAATTGTACGACCAATTTTGTGAGAATTTCGAGGTTTATTAGTTTTAAAGGCCTTCAGTGGAAAAAATAACAAGAAAAGGCTTTTTTAAAAATTATTTGTCGTCTTCCTCATCTTCCAAGTCAGACACATAATGTTTGCATGTGAAATAGCTGGAATGCATGTCAGCCGTCAGCGCACTTCAAATGCACGGGACGATCACACGTGTTGCACTTGATGGAATTTGCAGCGGTCAACTTCGATGGCAGGAGCTTCAAACAGATGATGCAGAAGTCGATATCATCATCAGATGGTGAAGAGTTCTTTTTTTAGAGCGTTTGGTCGACGGTTTGGCAGGTGCAAATGCCTTCTTTTTTTTACTCTCTTGCGAAGTGGAGACGGCTGCTCGCTTAACGGCTTTCTTCTTTAAAGCAGCAACGCTTCCTGGAGAAGTAAGCACGGTGCTTTGCGTCGGTTTACGACCACGATTTGAACGCTTCTTATATGGAGCTGCTTGCAGGGGACCAATTTCGTCCAAGACTGGTAAACGGCTCGTTGAAGACGCATTAAATGAAAAAAAGAGGGTGCCCACAACCAGTTACATTCAAGTGCCCACAACCGGAAATCACGACCATTCTCGGAGTAACCAAAAAAAATGTGATAAGTCATGATTTTCATATAAATCGATATGGCATCCCAAATCACAACGAAAATACTGTAGAAATATCGATAACACTCACCTGTTTGAGATTATTCACTTTGATTTATCACACTTTCAAAATATTGGAAAATTACAATTAATTTTATTTTTACGGACTTTTTCTCAATGTCATCGCAGCTAATGAACAAGCTCGTTCATTCGCTTCGATCTTAGCTCGAAAAATGCGTATTGTCGAAATACACGTACGACAGCAGTCAAATCCGAAATATTTGCATTCTGTCAAACGTTATACAGAGGTGCCCACAACCGGAGACTCTTCCCTACTAAAAAAGCGACCTATATGACATTAAATGTTGATCCACCAATCAAAATCTGCATTGATTCAAATTTTTTACTTTCCAATTTGTTAAAATTTGAACTTGAATTTTTGGTTCAGATCAAACTATCCCAATAAGTAGGTCACTAAAAATCACAAATGATTTCTTTTGCTGTAAAATTAATTTTTTAGTGGCTGTAATGTTTAAAAAGATTTTCCTAGGTTTTGGTTGCAACAAGAATCTTTTTGCAAAAGTTATTGACCTTTAAAATTTCGGCATATTTTTGACCGACTTTTTTGTTTTTAGTGTTAGAACTTTCAATGTTTGGTGAACGAACTTGGGATAATTTGATCAAAACCAAAAATTGAAACTCAAATAAAAAAAAATTGGCAAGTAGAAAATTTGAATCAATGCAGATTTTAATTTTTATATCATATAGGTCGCTTTTTTGGTACCGCATACTTTTTTGTGTCTCTGTGTTATCCTTCTGAAAATTTAGAAGATGTAACAGAATACAATAAAGAAGTCTGTCTGGTATGTTTTTGTAAAATATTTGCAAGAAAATTAAAATTTGACTCAAATTGCCGATAACTTTTCCAGTATTGTTTTCTGTGAAAAAGCTTTTTGCAAAATTTTGACCTAAACGAACCAGAAAGACTACTTATGTCGACATAACAGCGAATAACTTTTTTGATTATTTAATATAAAGATAAACCACAAGACCTCTCTCAGCAGGTTCATTATACCACATTCTAAAATTCCAATAAGAAATAATTATTACTTTCGAAAAAAGATGCGGAAACCAAACTCAATAGTTTTTTTTACCGATGCATAGTATATTCCCTTAAAGATAATATATTTTTAATTTGTATGAATTAAAAAGTGAGTAATTTTTTATTTCTATAAAGGTTTCACTTCAATTCATGGAGGTTGTGGTGTAATCGCAATCAAGACGTGAAGTTGCTGGTCAAACATCGTGCACAGAATCGACCCTGTTTGAAATGCATGAAAATGGAGATTTCACCCAACGAGCAAGATCAATTTATCGCCATGAATCAATTGTTCACGTGGTTTTCTATCGAGGATTTTCAGAATTCTAACTTTCAAGAAAGTACTTTCGTTTGATCATCAATTCCTTTTAAATGTAGCATTTTTATTCAAATAATGTGAGGTTAATTGCAAATTTATGCATGTTTAATACTGCAAAGAATACTATATTTTATTCAACAAAGAAGAAGCGAGAAGTATATTTTTTATGAAATTGAATGTAAATTGAATGTAGTGTTGATGTATATTTGTCAATTTCAAGACAAAACAATCAGTTACTCTCTATATTAATTTTTAAGATTATGAGATCCGAGAACGGTGAAGCAACAATTTTAGAATAAATTTATGTAGCAAAACTTCCATTCAGCTTAAGTTTTGTACTTTTATAAATTTTGTTACGGATATTACGATTTCAGAAAATGAAATCATTCGCATCTGTCTTTATCTATTTATGAATATTTAGGTCATAACTATACAGAATAGTAAGACATAATATCATTGAAAATATTATATCCTTACTGTAACTAAAGAAATGAACTATTTTTCTATTATTTTTAATTTAGTTTTTATTTAAAACTTTATTTTATTTTATACCTACATCATTTTCTATCTTTTTTGTTGTAAAAATTGAATTATCCTATGCTAATCCTAAACATCATGCTAAAAATAACACTTTTTTTTTACTTCTAATGATCCACTTTATAATAATTTTTTATTATTGGCTTGTCCCAGAAATAATTGTCAATTTCACATATAGATGTCTTTGACCATCTTTTTCAATGGCTTCTTTCAATGTCATGATTTTTTTCTTCTGGCATTTATTAGCTGTCACTCTTAGCTTGTTTCACAAACAAATCGCGCGTAATTTCGTTTACAGTTATTAGTCTGGCACCAACTTTAAGATGGAGTATAAAAACGAGCATTTTCGTCATATTTTGCTTTTTTATTTCCGTAAAGGAAAGAACGCAGCACAGGCTGCTAAAAACTTACGTGATGCGTATGCTGAGGAAGCTTTAAAAGACAGAGAGTGTTGAAATTGGTTTGATAAATTCCGTTCTGGGGATTTTTCACTCAAGGATGAGCAACGTTCAGGTTGGCCAAATCAAGTTGATGATAACCAAATTAGACCAAGCAACAGGGAATTTGTTATGAATGATTTATGACATTATTTACTTCAGAAAACGGACTGCGCCATCAGAAGAGAGGTTGGTCATAGAGTAATTGTGTCATGTTTTGGACAACGAAATATGATTTATAAATTTGTTATTAACATTTAAGACCAAAAAATCGCACTTTTTTTAGTTTTTTGTTTATAACATTAAAGGTAATTATCCAATCTTGATGACATCAATTGAAGAATTGTAGAAAACTTAATTTCGAACAATATGAGTCGTCGCTTGATCTGATTGGATAATTAGAAGCGGAGAAAATTGGGAAAAACCGGGAAATTGAGCTTTTGTTAAACAAATTAATATCTCAGTTAATTCTTAACTTTTCAGGTTGAGGTTTGGTGGAAAAGTAACCGACTTTATGCTCTTCAAATGAATAAAAAAAAGAACACTTTAAGATAATACGTTTCCGCGCTATTGACACTTTAATTTATTTCATGCGTTAATTGTAAAATGTCTGCTTGCCGCAGAGGTGGTCCGATTTTTATTTTGAAAACGGCTTTTAAAAATATAAATCAAGCACAACAGAACGTCAACCTTGGTTTTTCCCTAACATGTTGCAAAGTTTATTAAAAAAAGGTCCAAACGTGGCTCTGAACGCTTGAACGCAGCAAAGTGACACAGTGAGCCTACTCGTCTTCTCCCCCCACCACTGTCACTTTGCTGCGTTCAAGCGTTCAGAGCCATGTTTGGACCTTTAATTAATAAACTTTGCAACATTTTAGCGAAAAACCAAGATTGACGTTCTGTTGTGCTTGATTTATATTTTTAAAAGCCGTTTTCAAAATAAAAATCGGACCACCTCTGCGGCAAGCAGACATTTTACAATTAACGCATGAAATAAATTAAAGTGTCAATAGCGCGGAAACGTATTATCTTAAAGTGTTCTTTTTTTTATTCATTTGAAGAGCATAAAGTCGGTTACTTTTCCACCAAACCTCAACCTGAAAAGTTAAGAATTAACTGAGATATTAATTTGTTTAACAAAAGCTCAATTTCCCGGTTTTTCCCAATTTTCTCCGCTTCTAATTATCCAATCAGATCAAGCGACGACTCATATTGTTCGAAATTAAGTTTTCTACAATTCTTCAATTGATGTCATCAAGATTGGATAATTACCTTTAATGTTATAAACAAAAAACTAAAAAAAGTGCGATTTTTTGGTCTTAAATGTTAATAACAAATTTATAAATCATATTTCGTTGTCCAAAACATGACACAATTACTCTATGACCAACCTCTCTTCTGATGGCGCAGTCCGTTTTCTGAAATAAATAATGTCATAACAAATTCCCTGTTGCTTGGTCTAAATCAAAGCCATAATCGAATCGGATCGTCATGTAACTATGCGAAAGATTGAAGAAATGTTAAAGATACCAAAATCAACAATCGACCCTCATATACAATGTCTTGGACTCGTTAAAAAACTTGATATTTGGATTCCACATGAATTGGCAAAGAAATTCATTCAAAACTTAAAAGCAATGAATTCGATCCTTTTTTGAAACGAATTATCACTGGTGATGAAAATTGATTATTTAGAATAACGTCGTTCGAAAAGGATCATGGTCCAAGCGTGATGAACTACCACAAACAATATCGAAAGCTGAATTGCATCAAAAAAAGATTATGCTATCTGTTTGGTGGGATTCCAAGGAACCAAACGATTAATTCGGGTGTCTACTGTCTTCAACTGAACAAATTGAACGCAGGGGTACAAGAAAAACGGCCAGAATTGGTCAATCATAAAGGTGTAATTTTTCACTATGACAATGCTACACCACACACATCTTTAGCTACTCGCCAAAAATTATTAAGGCTTGGTTGGGAAGTGATGTTACATCCACCATATAGCCCTGACCTTGCACCATCAGATTACTATTTATTTTGATCTTTGCAGAACTCCTTAAATGGTAAAACTTTCAATGATGAAGAAGCTGAGAAATCGCACTTGGTTTAGTTTTTTGCCGATAAAGACCAAAAGTTCTATGAGCGTGGAATCATGAAGTTACCAAAAAGATAGCAAAAAGTCATTGAACAAAATGGAAAATATATCATTGATTAAAGTTCATTCCTTGCATTTAAAAAAATGTGTTTAATTTGTATTAAAAAATCGGCAATTATTATTGAAAAGAATCCTACATTTTTCTAGAATACAAAAAATAATATAGTTGTCACGTAACATCAAACTTGATAAAAATAACTATTCCGCAATTTTCAAATTATTTTCTTATTTTCTGTGTTAAACTCTTTTTCAATCTAAAAAATTTTAGATTATTTATTTACAAAAAAACTTAATTGTGAAATAATACTTGAAAAAAGCTTTTTCTCTTAAAATATTTTTAAAAAGTAATACCTTCAACTCAATTTAAATTAAAAATTATTATTCAGTTCCTAAAAATGTATAAAAGTAAATCAAGTCATCAAAATGGTTTCTTAATGGCTCAGGAATAATAATTGTTTGCTTTAGAACATTTTTATCGAGATTACATCAAAGTTGTCACTCTAAGCTAAATAACCAAGACTCATTCAATAACTGGGTTAGTTAGTATTGTACTTGGCAATCGATTTTAATTCTAAACCTCTTTATCACCGCATTTGCAAGATCAAACTGAAATTTATGTAAAGACGTAACAGATAGAATTAAAATAACCGGCTTCCCTGTATAAAACGTCTCTTGAAAGAAAAATCTCATATTAAATCATAAAGTGAAAACAATCTAGGTAAGTAACCTAATAGTGGTCTTTTGATCCTTGAAGTTTTTGAAAAATACCAATAAAATGTGTAATCTATCATTTTAAATAATAAAGTACTTATTGTTTAGTATTTGTTTAGAACGAAAAATACGATTTGAATTAAGCACTTTAGTTCCAGTAACCAGATGACGAAAATGATCGGAATTTTCGTTACAATGAGCATAAAACTGATTTATGTGCCTCCGGCGCATAAACGCGCTTTTACGCTACAGTTGAGAGTTACGATATTACGATACAGAGGAACATGATGTAAAAATTGAACTGCGCATGCGCCTATTACGATACAGCGGAGCATAATCTTCTTCTTCTTCGTACAGCGTTGGCGCCGTACTGACAAAGCCTTGTACATTTGAACTGCGCATGCGTCTATCACAATACGCTACTACTACACAAGATCGATAAAATCAAAATGGCCGGAAGTATTCGCGAAATATCAAGTGAGATGGGCGATAATCACGGCAATTTCGACCTTTTCAGATTAGATTCGTAGCTGAGGCAAAGCCGAGACGAAGGCAAGACAAATCCTCGACTATGCCTTGGCTTCGATCTCCTGCGAGCATTGTCGCTCGTTGCGTAATAACCCTCATTATGTGCCTAGGCACATAATATACTATTCTTGTCTCTTCTTTGTTTCGTTAAAGCAATTTTTTAACTAGGTGACAAAAACTCTATCAATTTAGATTTTTGCATATGTAGGAGGTTTTATGAATAATAAAAGATCTGACTATTGTACTTCATTATTTATTTTGTACAATCTTTAATCAAGGAAAAAAAGGTAATTCTAAAGGCGCCTGCAACACAAATTCAATGCAAAGAAAAATTTAGAACTTATATTACTGGCCACGTGTAGTAAAGAAATTATTCATTTCGCCTGTTATTTTCCAGACTTTACATAAATGGACAAATAAATTCATATATACCTTTTGTGACTTTCTCACACGACTTGCTTCCTATATTTTTACTTTTAAAGAAACTATTTATCTATTACTGAATATAGTACTAGGTTTCCATATTAGGCTTTCTTTCTATCTTTGAGAAAATTCCACCGTTCTCTATAAGGCAGAAAAAGGGGAGAGACGCAGTGAGCACGCGCAAGACCAGAGGGCGCAACTTACATACACAACTTTATACTTAAAGTCTTACATACTTGTATATAAAAAATAATTATATATCAACATTACGCCACTTTAGGCACAGTAGCTAAAGTCGATTTCTTTCAGGGTGTCAAAAGCAGAGCCGTAACGGGAAATTTTGAAGCTCTATAGAGCTTCACCTATAGGTGAAAGCACTTTAGTACGCCCTTCATATACCCCTTACTCCCATAAATTGGGTTTTAATTTTATAGTAAAAATTATATATCAAAAATAGAATGTACTAAGAAAAAACATGAATATTCCCTAAATTCTATATTTCTTAAAATTTATTTGACCGTAGTTCATGTAACCAAATTGCCAATTCCCATGCAGAAATGTCTTAAGTATCACTTGACAGTTGATTAGTTAATAGTATGTCAAAACTAGTAAGAATATATTCGTAAGGAATTTGCTAATTATTTGTAAGTTTAACTATTACAAGCTAAACTGGAGTAAAACTTGTCTAGTTTCCCACGTGATTAACTTTTGAATATTGCTTGTAAGTAATTGTTGAGGCATTTGTAAACGAAAACTTGGAGTCATTTCATTTAATGTGTGCGTACTAAAAATACAAGTTAATTGTCAACCTAAAATTTAGTGCGTTTGTGAGGTGTTGGAAAAAAATTTGTATATCGAAGAATGGACCGAAAAAGGAAAGGAAACAAAAATCGAGTGAAGAGGTTTCGTAAGAGGAGAAAAATTAGCCAAAAGTTTCAGTATGAGTTCGGTAAGTAATCATCGCAATACGCCTATATTTTATAAGTTATGACATTAGTTTTTCAATAAAATTTGCGAATTACCTTGTTTTGTTTCTTGACCAAAATGTTGCACAAGCATGTGACAATTTTTTTTTAATCTATAAAGTCCTTTGATTACTTTATCTATAAATTTTTCGGGATCCCGCATAAGTTTTTGTTCCCTGGTTTCCAAAAGCCTTTTTGTATTCTCATTTTTAGTATTAAGTTCTTATATAACGGTTTTTGTGACAGACGGATCAACTGATGTCGGCGAATTTTTTGGAATCGACGTTCAAGGCCCATCAACATCAGATTTTATTGCTCGAAACGTTCAATCAGATTCGTGTACATATGCGAGATTTCAATTTCTAACAAAGAACTGTCTATTGCCTCAAAAATAACAAGAGAGTGCCTCAACAATACTTCAAAAGTTTAGACTCACTAATAATTTAAATGGCGTAGCATTACATTTTATTTGAATAACTTAAAAGTTTTCCTCAAGAGGGCCTCACTAGTTAAAAAGGAAAACTTACGAGTATCTCAAATGAAACTTTTGAAAATTTCTACTTGGGTTGCTATAATTTTTAGATTTCCGATTCATCACATAACCCACACGGAGAAAAATAGTTGGAGTAATTTTACTCGACTTTGTTGGTTAAACTTCGGTCATAAGGACATTTCACCATCTTTTAGATCCTGATCTGGAAATTTTCTGGTGACGGCGTTGAGAAAAACTTTGGAACCGTTGGGAAATTTCATAAGAATATTAATTTTTCTTTGAAAATCGTATCTTATCGTATATCTCAGAAAGTTATTTCGAAATAAACGCCAGAAAACAAGAATGAAAAGGAAGTGGAATCCATATTTCCGCTCAGCTGACGATAACACTATAGTTGTCATCCCGTCGGGTGAGTCCGCGATTGGATCCCGAGTGATTGGCGCAGCGCGATGATTGCCGAATTTCCCCGAAAGAAATACTCCGAGAGTCAAATAATGATTGTAAATTAATGGAAAACATTTTTTTTTTCCCAATCGTTATAGGTATTAATAGTAAATTATAACGGGAAAAATTTTTCCGCACAATGTTCGGAAATTTGCAACGCGCATGAAACATTTTGATCGCTACCGGACTACCTTATATAAGTAAAACGTTGTCGATGACATGGCATCAACATGAGTTAGTCGATTAACGTGAAATGTATAAGTATATCAATGACGCTGGAGGAGCTTCAAACGATTATTCGGTAAAATGAGCATCAAGCGTGTTACACGAAAAAAATAGTTCGAGTAATTTTTCTTAACTTTTGATCATTTTCGCAATAATAAACAAATATTCCTGAAAATTTAAAGTCACAAAATTGACATTTCCATTTCTAAGATGGCGGAAATTCGCAAATTTTATTGAAAAACTAATGTCATAACTTATAAAATATAGGCGTATTGCGATGATTACTTACCGAACTCATACTGAAACTTTTGGCTAATTTTTCTCCTCTTACGAAACCTCTTCACTCGATTTTTGTTTCCTTTCCTTTTTCGGTCCATTCTTCGATATACACATTTTTTTCCAACACCTCTCAATCGATCGAAATTTACGAAATTAAACGATTTCGCTCTCTAAAAACTCTTACTCGGGGTTTCGGAATTGCTGATTGCGAAAATGGGGTCGCAAGATTGACATTTTCATTTACAAGATGGCCGGCCGTTTTAAAATGGCAAACTTAAATTTACGGGGAAAACAATATTGGTCTCTAAAATTCTGTACTTGAGAGTTTTTTGAGTCACTAAGTACGATTGCATGTGTACAATATGCGAAGTTTTTTCTGCGTATTACGAAGGTCAACTTTCAAGAGTCAATTTACTGGTCTAGCATAAAAAACTTTAAATTTCTCAAGGTCCGAAAATTTGTAGAGAGCGAAATCGTTTAATTTGGCAAATTTCGATCCGCCATGTTAGAAATGGAAATTTTCTGACTGTAAATTCTTATTCACAGACCATCGAAACCCGCAAGCACAAATTTTCAAGATAAATTTTCGAATGCAGAATGGTATGCACCAAAGAGTCAATGTGAATGCTCATAAGGTTGTTCGGATAAATGTAAAACTTGATATGGCCGTATCTTTGTGAAAAAAAAATCGCTCGTGACTGTTTAATAGCTAATTTGAGAAAAAAACTAAAAGAATTTCTTGCGCCCTGTACATAACCTCAAAATTAGCGAAAAACCCCATTTTTCGAGCACATAACCTCAAATATCTCAAAATCCTGACGTGATAGGCTGATTCTGATTCCGGATTCGGATTCTACGTCAAAAATTACTCCGGAAACGACCCATAGCTTTTCAACAACAAATACAAACCCATTATTTGCAGACCTGTGTTATTGATGATGAAAAATTGAGTGTTTTTAATTTTGATCTGAAAAACTATTAAGGTTGCATATAAACTGTATTAAGATAAAAAATGCGTCATGACAAATTCTACAAAATGGTATTTTGGTTTTTATAAATGACCGAAAAAAAATTTATCACGATTTTCGTGCACGGACAATAGTTTTCCGCGATTTCGAGCGCTCGGCGAGCTATTGCTGGTGGCCCTTCATATGTTCTGCTAACTGTTATAAAACCTACGAGAATCTGAAATCCACTATATTAAAGTTTTCTAACACGTCCAAAAGAAATGAAAGAATAAAGGGCTACGGTGCTGAGAAGAGGAGAGTGAGCTTTCAGTGGAAACATGGATATTTAAGTTACACAATGAAACATTATTTATAATCGCACACGTTTGAATTAAATTTCAGAATCGCTTTTGGTTTCAAACCCTCTAACGGAGATACTCTTCATTGTAAAATCTAATATTATCATATTTATTTTTACTAAAAGTCAATAGGAAGCGAGGATATAGTAACACAACTAGTTTTATTTACCATGGCGATAGGAGGAAATACTTTTTCTGAACCAATTGTAAATATAGTGTGAATTTATGAATTACTATTGAGAGTTGATGGCAAATTGAAACTGGAAATAAGAGATACCTATATATTAATTATTCGACTGAAGACAACAAAAAAAGCTGTATGTATTCAATTATGGCAATGGTTGACTCCGGAGCGCCGATTAGTTTAATTAAAAGTCGCCTCGTACCGGTGGAAAAACGTTTCCCTCAATTAAAGGAAAAGTGTGATTTTTCAAGAATAAACAATTCAAACTTACATATTTTAGGGGTGTTTCGAAAGGTCGTAAAAATAGATAATCATGATGCAGAAATTAATTTTTATGTTGTACCTGACGACACAATGGCTCATGCTGTCGCATTTGGACGAAATATCACGTCACGTAATGATATAAAAGAACTCATATTTAAAGCTTTCCGATTGCAAAAGGATAGTACTCTTAGCTTTCTACATGAAATTTTAGCAATAAATTATGTTGATAAACCTTTCAGTGTCGCCGGAAAATTAGATATCAATCGAAATATTTCTTATAATATAGCAAATAAAGTTGAATTTATGTATGAGCAGGAATATGCGTCTAAACCCGTTCCCGAATTGAAAGATGGGCCGGAAATGATAATTAATTTAAAACACGAACAGCCTATTAGCTTTCGTTCTCGACGACTATCTTTTTCAGATAAAGAAAAATTACGTGCGATTTCAGATGAATTAATCGAAAAAGGCATAATTAGACCTAGCAATTCCCCATACGCTAGCCCTATTGTTTTGGTAAGGAAGAAAACAGGCGAACTTCGGTTATGTCTAGATTTCCGCGAATTAAATAAAATAACCATTAAAGATAATTTTCCAACACCACTCATAGACGATCATTTAGACAAATTGAAAAGCAAAAAGTTTTTCAGCAGCTAAGATTTAAAAAACGGATTTCACCATATAAAAAGTCAGAATCGTCGATTAAATATACGTCGCCTTAGGTCAGTATGAATACGTAAAAATGCATTTCGGATTAACAAATGCGCCGCGCGGATTTCAAAAATTTTTAAGTACAATTTTGGATAAACTGATTAGGCAGGAAAAATTTTTATGATTTTTGGACGACATCTTAATAGCGACAGAAAATTTTATTGACCATGATCGATATGTGATAACCGACGTTGAGGGTTTTAAACTGACAAGAACTCCTTACAGTGGAATCGTAGGACCTGACCAAATGAAGTACTGGATTAGGTCACCAGCTTAGGATTTTCGATTGTAAATGTAGTGTAGAATTTAAGTTTACGATAATTGCAAATACTGTTTATAATCCCATATATTGCTGGGACGGCTAAATTGTAAGAATGGCCGAACTGTAGAATAAAACCATCTGTAAGTCTCTCTCTTCTCTTCTTTTTACGACTTTATTTTTATTATTTCACTGGGTATTTCACAGCCCCTTTGATACTCTACCGAGCGTCTTGTCTACGGGGTTTTTCCCGAAACCCATTGCATGCGGTTACGTGCATTTACATATTGGACATATCGGCTGACCGAAACTCGAATAGGTACAGTAAGGAAGAGGCATCTTTTACAGTGATCCAGGGTTTACAGACTGCGTAAGCTTTTGACTCCCACCACGTCCCCTTGTTAAGCAACACATATAAACGCGGCGTGTCGATGTATCCCCGCTCCATCGCTTCGGCATTGTTGGTTCGTCGAAAGTTGAGGATTGCCGAGAATGCACGATTGTAACTTGTATTTTTTCGCCGGCTTGGCTAATTTCAAGATTTCAAGATTTGGGTGATTTGGAGGTTGGGGTCGACTTTTGTCACTCTTGTTTACAAAATTTGACAACCCCAAAAAAGGCTTGAAAACATTGACGTTTGAAGTCTTGAAATATGATTTGTTAAATACTTTCAGGACATTTTACAGGATGTTTTCGAGTGCGTAATCTACAGTCAATATATCGATACCCACGTTCTAATATGTCGTATCCCACAAAATTTGAGAAATTGACTTTTTTTGATAAATGGATTAATAATAATGTTTTACAGCTTATGTTAAAATCTTGTGAGTCACATTGTTTATTTAATATTATTAAATAAATATTCTAATATGTCGTATCCCACATGCCGATTTTCACGAATTCTAATATGTCGTATCCCACATCCATTGGTTAAATCAGCGCCAGCGATGTGACAGTCAATTTTTATTTTGTGATTAGTCTTAAGTTTATTTTCAGAAATTATTTAATAAAATGAGTAAGAAGGTAATTACAAATAATATTTTTACAACTCCAATTAAATCTAGAGCATCCGCTGAAACCTCTGTTTGTAGATCAATTAAAAAGAACCAAAAGTAAATGGCAACAATTACAGGCATTAAAAAAAGTGTTGCTGAGAGATACACACTGCTTCTATGATAATATAAAATATATTGATGATACTGACTCTGCTTCTGACCAATCTCCATCAATAAAAAATTTGGAAGCCGAGAGTAAAAATATAGTTAAGGTAACTGAAAAGATTAAGTAAACTAAGAAACGAAAAGCTAATCAAGTTAATCTTGGTGTTAAAAGCAAAGTACTGCGTACTAATAATAGATTTAAAAAACCTGAAGATAATGATATTAATTATAAAGAAAATTGTGATAATACCAGTCGAAAGAGGAAAAAAATTTTTCAACAATCTCAGTAAGAAAATGTACCAGAAGTAAAAAAAAATTAAAAGTACTTAAAATTAAAAAAATATGTTTTAAGCAATATTAAAGATATTAAAAATAAAATGTATCAATAATGTTATATTATAATAATTATGAATTAAACCATACAAAATAAGAGAGAAAAATGTTACGTATGGGATGAAACAATATTTAATTATAAAACGATTAAATCAATTTTCTTTCTAAAGTACATTTTAATTTTTTCTTCTTGCGTAACCCACATAAATAACATAAAATTTATTTAAATATTTTTTTTTTGCTTTAATTATTATTATTTATGCATTTTTATGGACGTATAAAACAAAAATTTGTTTACATTTATTTATTTGTGCTAGCAAGACGTTTTTATCGTTTCCTGAAAAATTTTCCAAATGTGGGATACGACATATTAGAACGTGGGTATCGATATGATAAGTTACTGGAGGTTTGTAAAGTTGTAATATATTCAATGTATTACATAAGAAAAGTGGAGGTTAGGTTTATAATGTATATATCATTCTCAAGTCTCAAGTGGTTTTAAATTTTTAAATTTTGAGTTTCATTTTTCAATTGATTTAAAATATTGCAAATTTAGAATAATACTAATTATATTTATTATAAATTTATTCAGTTAGTCAACATTTATTTTAATGATATTTTCGTAAAGAAGCATCAAAACTAAAAAATTTGAAATTTATAATAACAGCCATTCATATTTTAAACTTCTTTTTGCATAAGTACTTCCTTAAATTTTCATCAAATTAAATATTAAATATTCATAATATTTTCAATGAAAATAGAGCATATATATGAAATAATAAAAAGCACAAGTTTAAGAGGAAAACTTATTAATATAACTACTGGCTTTTTTATAAAAACTTTACAAAACTATTAATGCCTTAAAATATTGTATCTATAACTTAATTCGTGCGTTTTTTTTTCAAAATTTAAACGTTTATTTAATAAAAACATGTACAATAGTATTATTCAAAGTATTGCCCATCTGAAGCTATGACTTTTTCCCATCTTTCTGGCAAATTGTGGATTCCATCCCAAAAGAACTGCGCCGGCTTGGCGGCCAAGAATTAATCAAGCCAATTTTTGATACCCTATTCAAATGTGAACCGTATTCCAGTGAGGGCGTTCTGCATCGACCGGAACAAATGGTAGTCAGAAGGGGCAAGGTCTGGGCTATAAGGCGGGTGGGGTAAAACTTTCCATCCACTGTTTTCCAAATAGTTCTTAACCGGAATAGCAACATGGGGCCGAGCGTTGTCATGATGGAAAATTATTACCTCGTGTCTGGTCGCATTTCCGGGCGTTTTTCGGCTATTGCTCTCTTTAAACGGATTAATTGTGTTCGATAGCGTTCTCCATTGATGGTTTCACCCGGTTTTAGCAGCTCATAATACAGCACACCCTTCTGATCCCACCAAATATAGAGAATTACCTTCGCGCAATGAATATTCGGCTTTGCCGTTGATTTGGCTGGTTGGCCGGGTTTCACATATGAATTTTTGTGCTTGGGGTTGTCGTAATGGATCCATTTTTCATCACCAGTAAAAATCCGATGCAAAAATGACTATTTTCTGTGGCGTTCCAGCAGCGTTTCGGACATGCAAAACCGCCTTTCAACGTCTCTCGGCTTGAGTTCATGGGGAACCCAATTTCCTTGCTTTTGAATGTATCCGGCTGCTTTTAAATGTTTTGAAATGGCTGTTTGAGTGGCTCCCAAAGATTCTGCGAGCTCTTCTTGTGTTTCGCAACACTCTTCATCGAATTATGCTTCCAGTTCTTCATCTTCAAACTTTTTTGGCTGCCCAGGACGTTCTTCGTCTTCCAAGCCAAAATCACCACTTTTAAATCGTGCAAACCACTTTTATCACGTTCGCTCAGCTAGAGTATGTTCACCATAAACTTCCACCAAAATACGATGCCTTCCAGCAGCAGTTTTCTTCATATTAAAGTAATGAAGAAGAACTAGCCGCAAAAACACTTTTTTAGGCACAAAGTTCGACATATTTGAGTTGAAAAAAAAATATTGTTGTTTACGCTTCAAATAAATGACATATACTGAAAAAGACGCACAATGACAGTAGCTTTCCAACGCATGTTCGGAATATTGGAACGATGGAATAATAATCAAGTTACGCCATCTCTTAGCAAACCGCACTAATTAAGTTATAGATCCAAAAAAATAAAAATAAAATTCATATAACCAAATAGCACTTGAGGCTATCGATGTAGGGAAGGAGGCGCAAGCCTATCTGGATCTAGAGCTTTCGGTAAGAACAATAGGACAAGAGCAGGTTGATGAATTTCGTCGCAATTGCTTGCAGTTTTATATAACTACAAGCAATGAAATCTGAAAACTTCTTCCTTTCGACGACTTGTTTTTATCTTGCGTTTCGATCTTCCGACCGCAAAGTGCGCTCTACGCTGATAGGAAAGATACATTTTCAAGAGTCTGGAAAGTATGCCAGGATTTAGGGTCATACCTGCAAACTGAGATGTCAAATAAATGGAAGTATCTGTTCGAAACCAGTCCTGAACTGAAGGAAAAATGATCGAAATTGTCTTTCTATGATATGTGTTCGGCCATTGCTTCTTTTTGCACGGATAGTGGACACAAAATGTTTCCAAACTTGAATTCGTTGTTGAATCACGTGCGTACACCTCCTCATTCCAATGCTGAGGCTGAACGAGCTTTTTCTATACTCACAGATGTGGAATCTAATAAAAGAAATCGCTTAGGAACCACGATAGTTAATTCCATCTGTGTCACTCGTTCAGCAATGAAGGCAAGAAATGAGACCGCGCGAACAACAACTGTCAATGAGAAACATTTTGAGTTGATGAATGCTGCAAATTTTTACAAGTCCAACAAAAAAGAGGATAGGATAAGTTGTTTAAACCTCTTTGCTTCTGACGAATGGTGAAATAACTTTTGTATTTCGTTTAATTGTAGGGAAACGTGAGAGGCAAGTTGTTTGTTGATCAGTTGTTGTTTTGCAAGTTTTACATGTTGCATGTTGTTTTTTGATCAGTTGTAGGTAGATCTCAGAATTCTAGAGTTCTAGACCGTGGATTAGGCCTACAGGGGATACCACGAAAAAAAAACGCGCTTACATCTCTATCTCAGTGGTGGTGTGGAAAAGAGGTGCATTCATTTTTTTAAAGTGACCTAAAGTTTAAAATATTTTTAATTAGGCTAAAAAATTATAAATAATAAATAAATTACTAAAATTATTTTCTTAAATTTCAGCTTTACAATTAATTTCTTGTAATTCTTCTATTAAATACTAAAATTAATATACTCTATCTCTTTGTCCATTACATATATTTTAAAATAGAAATTATGGTCCTTGGTTGTACCATTTCTTATCGTCAACATTGAAATCAAATATTCTTTTCCCGGCGAACACAGTTAATAGAAAAATTTGATTTAACCTACTGCCTAAACCCAGAATAATTTAAATATATAATATACATATATTGTATATTTAAATTATATATACTGTAAACTTCAAGGATGAATCCTCCAACAGTAGATAAATTTCTTTGAAATTTAGATTACTTCATCTATAAGAGTTCATGCATATTATTTTAAATAACGCCAAACTAATCTTTGCATTAGAATTGCAGAGGAATTGAATTGCATGTTTCCCTATCGAAAACATATGTATTAAGTGCTGAATTTTAGCTTTAAGACCTGATTTTTAAACATGTACAAAAAAATATTACATTAATAACTTTTTAAAATGTTCTTTTAGTTAACATTTTTTATAAATAATGAATTGAGATAAAAATCTTAAGTTCATGCATTTATATATACTGTATTAACTCTTCTAATGTATATAATTTATTCAACCATTTTTGAATTCATTTTGTATATTTTAAAATAGAAATTATGGTCCTTGATTGTACCATTTCTTATCGTCAACATTGAAATCAAATATTCTTTTCCCGGCGAACACAGTTAATAGAAAAATTTGATTTAACCTACTGCCTAAACCCAGAATAATTTAAATATATAATATACATATATTGTATATTTAAATTATATATATATGAGAATTACTTACCCTTACAAAAGCTCCGTTTAACATGATGAAACTTTATTTCTGTCAGAGTATTCCTTTACATATTGGTGGGACTGATATTTAATTATATAAAGTTAAGAAGAGCTCTTTAAAATTTGATTCTTATAAATATTACAATTTTTATTTGCTTCAATCCATTAGGTTTCAAAAAGTAAATAACTTGTTCATATTTTCACTATACTTTTGACACTCATCCTTTCAATATTTTTCAATATTGTTTATCCCTACACTGTAATAAGAATTTCAAGCCAGGTAATAAATTTCATTGAAGCATAAGTGATCAGAGAAGGCAACTCATCCGATCTTAAATACCAAATATGGAAAAGATGATACACCTTGTTTTTTACTCCCACTATAGGTGACCTTTCAAAGTTCTGTAAAAAGCGAAAGTTCCAATAGAGTTCAGTTCAGTTAGTAGTCAACGTGCGATTTCTACAATGTAACCAACGCGAGTCCAGTCCAGTACCATCATCTCTACACGGCGAGTTCAGTTAGTAGTCGACGTGTGATTTCAACAATGTAACCAACGCGAGTCCAGTCCAGTACCATCATCTCTACGCCGCGAGTCTGGTCCAATTTCATTATCCCTACACTACGAGTTCAGACCAGCCTCATCAGATTTTACCGCTACTCAGACAAATTCTTACTCGACGCTGAGTTCAACGACTTTAGAAAGTGAAGGGGAATCGCCTTCCAAATTCTCTCTGAAACTAAGATCGAGAATCAACTAGATCAACCGTCTGGACTACGAATTTCCATCCGACAAGTACTATCTCAAGGATTATAACGAAGACTCAACTGACCACGTTCGCTCCACTGGACTCAATAAATCATCAAGCAAATTTCACTCAGGGTAATTACAAGGGTATTTCAGTAATACAATTCTTTTTACAATTCCATGGTGCTTACTCATTTCTTATTTGATCGTCAATAAATATATTTTACATCATTAACCATTCTCAATCACTGACTTCTCCTCATCCCTTAGAGAGGATCCTTTCGATCCTTACATAAAACGAGGAAATCTTTTAAGAAGAGAAATGTTACGTTTCTGACGTAACAATATGAATAGACTGTTATTATGAATTTCAAATTTTTTAGTTTTGATGCTTCTTTACGAAAATATCATTAAAATAAATGTTGACTAACTGAATAAATTTATAATAAATATAATTAGTATTTAATATTTTAAAGAATTTGAACATCTTTCTGTGGAAAAAATGACGCTTTCAACTGCGCTGGGATTCGAGCCCAGGTCTTTCACAAAAATTTCAAACTCAACTAATTAATTTATAATTAGTATTATTCTAAATTTGCAATATTTTAAATCAATTGAGAAATGAAACACAAAATTAAAAAATTTAAAACCACTTGAGACTTGAGAATGATATATACATTATAAACCTAACCTCCACTTTTTTTATGTAATACATTGAATATATTACAACTTTACAAACCTCCAGTAACTTATCATATATTGACTGTAGATTACGCACTCGAAAACATCCTGTAAAACGTCCTGAAAGTAATTAACGAATCATATTTCAAGACTTCAAACGTCAATGTTTTCAAGCCTTTTTTGGGGTTCTCAAATTTTGTAAACAAAAGTGACAGAAGACGACCCCAACCTCCAAATCTTCCAAATCTTGAAATCTTGAAATTAGCCAAGCCGGCGAAAAAATACAAGTTACAATCGTGCATTCTCGGCAATTCTCGACTTTCGACGAACCAACAATGCCGAAGCGATGGAGCAGGGATACATCGACCAGTGTCTCCAGAACGTGGGATTTTTCGGCCCCCACCACGTTCCCATCTGGGAGAAACACATGCAAACGTGGCGTGTCAGTGTGTCGGCTCTGCTACACGCTGCGGTCACCAGCTTCGTGTAAAGCCGAAGGTGCACGAAGACGGACTTCGTTACAATGCTTGAGTTTTCAAGTTATGTTTAGATTTCACGCTTTCGTTTATCGAGTCGAAATTAAGAATTGTATTTTTCTCGAGTACGTGCAAAAGAGGCGCGAAGCAGACGACGAATTTGAATTTACGAAGTATATAGTTCAAGAAATAACACTTTTCTTCAATTTCTTGAAGAAAGTCTGCATGAAATAAACATCAGTATGACCTTGGAAAATTTCATGAGGATTTCAACACTCCAAAAATAAACTTTCAGTGAAATTTAGTGACAATCAAAGGTATAAAATTTGAATCAATATATAATTTTCCATTCAAATTTATATACTTCTTACTAATTTTGTACATTTAACAATTTTTCAATTAGAACAATATTTTCTATCAAGATAAAATGAACATAAAATTCAAGTTCATAATTTATATTTTCAGTTATATGTTAGAAATATTTTCATCTCACATTTTTGTAGCCTAAGCACAAACTTTTCATTCCAAAACTTAAAATCTCTACGGAAATGGAAAATTGTCTAATAGCAGTAGATTAATTAAAAAGCTAAAATATGTGTTTATTGGTATTTCCATATTAACATATAAATATCAATCAACTTTAAATTTTACATAAAAATGTTCGTTCGAAGTGTTCAAATCTTGTTACAATTTGACAAGATTTTATGGAGGAGTGCAATCTTTTGGATGAAATATTTTGTAGTTCTTAATTTGTCTGTCCGTCTGAAATCGTAGTAAGATTTGAACAGTAAACAACAAATTTTCCAATAGAATTCAGGATCAATAATAATTGATGCAGGAAATACTTCAACTCTGTAGAGCATTTTTGTATTTCGAATTCAAAATGTGTGCTTAAGCCACAAAAAAGTAAGCTGAAAATGTAGATATAAAACTAATTATGTCATGTTTATGTCTTCTTAATGGAAAATACTTTGCATATAATTCTCTAATTCGATATTTTTTTAATGTATGAACATTCAAGAAATTGATAAATATTCCATCTTTTTATAGGAACTAAAAATTTCCGGATAATGCTTTGATTGAGAAAGCTAAAAATTTGTCAAATATTGATATAAATTGCAATTTTACAATTGCATTATTTCTCAAATATTTTAACATCTCTTCAATCTTGATAATTCTTACAGAAGTTTATTTCATGTGAGTGACTTTTTCTTTTTCTAATGAAAGATTTCGTAATTCTAAATTCGGCCCAATTCGTAACATTGTAAAAAGATTTTCAAACTTCATAAAAATTTTTTTTCTGTTTTATTCAAAGTCAATAAATATTCAATGTTTGGAATCGAAATATTAAGTAAATGATTTTTAATTTCTGGGAATAAACTGCTTTAATAAGACAATCTTTCTTCTTTGTGAGAAATCTCAATTTAAAAATTAAAATTCTACGCATAGGATACAAAAACATAATATGAAAATACTTTTATTACAGAATTTTGAAATATGCAAGTTGACCAATTTTTAATCGAGTAAATCGGCTACTTTAAGCAAAAAATTATGTTAAAAATATTTTATCAAAAAAAATAAGACACATTAAATTACGGTTTAAAATCCACATTCATAGATTGATGGTAAAAGCAGTTTAAAGTTTTTTAATCTTACGTTTTAGTGACGTATGCACAGACTTTTAATCAGATAAATGAAATGCTTTATAGAAAGTCAAAATTTTCTTATTACTGCACTTAATCAAATTTATAAAGTAAAAATATTTTTTAATTGATGCTTTCACTCAATTCTTTAAACATTCATTAATTGAAAATTGTACTCAAAATTTAATCTTGCAGCGTTCCAATATTCCCACAATGTTACAAAATCTTATTAATCATTATTTTATATATTTATTTTATATTATTATATATCTCTGATATAAGAAATAAAATGTCATTATTTTGTGAGTAAGAAAGGGGTTTGAAATTGATTAACGCCATGCCTTGGCCATTAGAATTAATCCTCTCCTTCGTGAGCGAAGAGCGACAAACCACTTTCCCTATCACTTTCTGCCATCTCATATAGATTTTCGGTCATTAATTGCAAATGCTTCGAAGTGATGCTCGTTGTTCTGGCTGTTTCAGCTCTCGTCTTTAGGGCTGATCGAGTAACACAAATTGAGTTGACCGTCCTGTTTCCTAAGCGATTTCTTTTGGGAGTTTTCGCGTCCGTGAGCATGGAGAAACCTCGCTCCGCCTCAGCATTTGAATGAGGAAGACTCCGAACATGATTCAATACTGAGGTCAAATTTGGAAAAAGTTTTTCTCCTGTACTCGTCGAAGATACACCGATACTAGACCACATTTCGTCAAAAGATAAATTCGACCACTTTTCTTTGAGTTCCTGTCTGCTTTCAAGTAAAGAATCCCACTCTTTTCGTAACCTTATTCTATCAAACGACCCTAAATCTTGACAAACTTTCCAGACCCTAGGAAAAGTTTCGCTTCGATCAGCATAGAAAGCTACTTGAGACAAAAAGATGTCATCAAAAGGAAGTCGATTGCGAATTTCTTCGCTTGCTGTGACATAAAATTTCAAGCAATTACGAAGAAATAGATTAACTTCTACTATTTGCAACTTCTTGTTTGTAAGTTGCTGCTGGAAATATTCTCGCGTTTCCTTACCAACGTCAATGTCTTGAAGCGGCTTTTGATTACTAGGATCTGCAAAGTTAACATTTCTAATGATTTGAAAGAATAAATTCGGATGAAGAAGACCCTCTTTCAAATAACTGCTAAGAATCCATACGAAGAATTTAGCCGAGTTTGGCTGGAGTTCCTGAACCATTGTTTCGCGACTTTGAAATTTCGCATTGTATACGTTGAACCTATTCAAAGTAAATTTCAAGAATAGGAAATATGCGAGTGTCAAAGGATTCTGCATTTTTCCTAACAAGTCTTTGGCCTTCTCTACCTTCTCAGATACGAGGACCATAAGATACTGAAGAATAACTTCCCAATTCTTTATTATAATATCTATGCATCGATAGCGGACAAGCCAGCAAGTTTCAGAATGACTAGGAATTTTTTGAGTCAATTTCCTACTTCCAAAACAATCGATCGAAAAATAGCCGTTCGCTTGGAGCTAGCATTAAGAAAAGCTGGCAAATCTTTGATTAAATCCTCTACATCTGGGATTGTGGCACAAGCATATTTTGCTACAATTGCTGACGAATGCGAGACACACGGGAAAACAATTAAACGGGGACTTTTTTCCTTTAATTTTGTTTTAAATGAGGACCTATTGCCGACCATCACCTGTGCATTATCACAAGCTAAAGCACAGATATTAGATAAAGGGATTTTCTGCCCGGACAATGCTTTTTCGAACGCATCAAAAATTTTAGAGGCAGAACAATCCGAAGCATTTACATTAATAAGCTGGAGCAATTCCACCCTGACAGAAAATGTCGTTGGCTCCACATATCGAACCATTAATGACAGCCACTTTTCTAGAGTCCTGTCGGTCGTTTCGTCTTCGTACACTGAAAATGATTGCTTACGCAAAATATTTGCCATGCGATCAGTTTCAGCAGCACATACGACGTTATTTACAACTAGGACCATTTTAGTGTGGCTCAATCAAACGTCTTTTACAACCGAAGGTTCCATATCTTGGAAAAGTCCTATCAATTCTGATGAAATCGCGAATGGTAAATTATGCTCTACGAAAAATGTACTAATCCTAATCTCTGCTTCTTGTACTTTCTGTTTGAAAGTAACACTTTCCGGAATCGTGGAATTTGTGAATTCTGAAGCAGAAGAACTTGCTACACAAGGTTCAACACTGTAAGAATTGGCAGTTACATTAGAAGAATTTTCACTTAATACTCCATAACATTCTAATTTATTTGAAAACTCTTGCTTCTTTTTGTGTGATAAAGATGCTTCATGCTTTTCAATTTCCGATTTGCCACATAGCAACGTTTTATTGCAAATTTTGCAATGAAATCTTGTTTCATCTGCTAATGTAACCACCCACTCTCTCCACGACGGAAATTCCTCAAACCATCCCAACTGAAAGTTTTTTGCATTTTTCAAGACTTTTCTAGCGGGTTGACATTCGTTTATATTCTGAAAATTCGTTAAGCTAGCGCGAGTGGAAGTAGAGAAAACAATTTTTTTTTAAATGTACTTCTCCCAATTACATGAAAAATTAGAAGTTTTAAAAATTTTTGCAAAAGGAAAAACGATGTGCCTTGAAAGTGTGTACAAGTCCTTGAAATTCAAATTCGAACGATTTTTATAATTAATTATCCTGTACATTTAAAGATACAATTTTTGTATTTGGAATAAGTTTTCTGCAATTACGAAAAAATTTATTTAGAGTACATAAAATTTATTGAACTATTACTAGTAAACTCTACCTCCGTGGTGGTGTGGAAAGGAGTTTTATTTCAGAATATTTGGGATTCTCTAAGAATGAACCAGCTTTTTTATTTTAATATTTCAAATGTGTTTTCTTTCTTTTATGTTTAAGGCAAAAACTAGATCTAAAAAAAGCAAAAAAACCTATTTCTCTAATTGCGTCCAATATTAGAGCAGAATCTATGCAACCGATTGTTAAAGGTTTTAAAAGTTTTCGCTTTAATTTAAAAAGCAAGTCTTCATAGTATTTTACTAAGTAATGAAAGTATGTCTACAATTGATTTCTTGAATCCTACCCACAGGTCAAACATGGTGCAAAAATGTCGTAAAATAAGAAAAATGTCTGAGTACTTTGAAGAAGTTTTTCTAAATCGATATGTATCATATTCCAATAATATTTAGGAATATTTATTAAAATATTCATCTTCTAAATTTGTTTGATTAATGTACAGAGTACACTTTATATTTGAAATTTGTATACACTCTAAATCTGAATCAGTCAAATTTTCACTGATTGAATCAGTGATTTGCCTTTTCACTGAATCATCAGTGGAAACAATATTTTTCACTGTTAAATCAGTTACTTTTCACTGAAGTAATCAGTGAAATTTGACTGATTCACAGTAACCTGTTTTTAGTTATTTAAATCAGTCAAATTTCACTGATAATCAGTAGATTTTGACTGATTCATATTTGAAATTTGTACAGTTTTTAAAAAAATCCGAAACTTTTTGAATTTAGTAGTTTATTTCTAAAATTTGAGAATGTTGTAGTTGATATTTCTATATAGAACTTTAAGCATTTATGGACATAAAATTTCATTTAAAGTTTCTTCTATCGGTATTCAAAACTTTCAACAATTTTGCAAGATCAGTCAAATGCAAAATTTGACAGAGTATTTAATCAAAATATTTACATTTATTTTTTAAATATTTTGAAAATAATTCGACTAAAATAATGATTAATAAGATTTTGTAACATTGTGGGAATATTGGAACGCTGCAAGATTAAATTTTGAGTACAATTTTCAATTAATGAATGTTTAAAGAATTGAGTGAAAGCATCAATTAAAAAATATTTTTACTTTATAAATTTGATTAAGTGCAGTAATAAGAAAATTTTGACTTTCTATAAAGCATTTCATTTATCTGATTAAAAGTCTGTGCATACGTCACTAAAACGTAAGATTAAAAAACTTTAAACTGCTTTTACCATCAATCTATGAATGTGGATTTTAAACCGTAATTCAATGTGTCTTATTTTTTTTGATAAAATATTTTTAACATAATTTTTTGCAAAAAGTAGCCGATTTACTCGATTAAAAATTGGTCAACTTCCATATTTCAAAATTCTGTAATAAAAGTATTTTCATATTATGTTTTTGTATCCTATGCGTAGAATTTTAATTTTAAAATTGAGATTTCTCACAAAGAAGAAAGATTGTCTTATTAAAGCAGTTTATTCCCAGAAATTAAAAATCATTTACTTAATATTTCGATTCCAAACATTGAATATTTATTGACTTTGAATAAAACAGAAAAAAAATTTTTATGAAGTTTTAAAATCTTTTTACAATGTTACGAATTGGGCCGAATTTAGAATTACGAAATCTTTCATTAGAAAAAGAAAAAGTCACTCACATGAAATAAACTTCTGTAAGAATTATCAAGATTGAAGAGATGTTAAAATATTTGAGAAATAATGCAATTGTAAAATTGCAATTTATATCAATATTTGACAAATTTTTAGCTTTCTCAATCAAAGCATTATCCGGAAATTTTTAGTTCCTATAAAAAGATGGAATATTTATCAATTTCTTGAATGTTCATACATTAAAAAAATATCGAATTAGAGAATTATATGCAAAGTATTTTCCATTAAGAAGACATAAACATGACATAATTAGTTTTATATCTACATTTTCAGCTTACTTTTTTGTGGCTTAAGCACACATTTTGAATTCGAAATACAAAAATGCTCTACAGAGTTGAAGTATTTCCTGCATCAATTATTATTGATCCTGAATTCTATTGGAAAATTTGTTGTTTACTGTTCAAATCTTACTACGATTTCAGACGGACAGACAAATTAAGAACTACAAAATATTTCATCCAAAAGATTGCACTCCTCCATAAAATCTTGTCAAATTGTAACAAGATTTGAACACTTCGAACGAACATTTTTATGTAAAATTTAAAGTTGATTGATATTTATATGTTAATATGGAAATACCAATAAACACATATTTTAGCTTTTTAATTAATCTACTGCTATTAGACAATTTTCCATTTCCGTAGAGATTTTAAGTTTTGGAATGAAAAGTTTGTGCTTAGGCTACAAAAATGTGAGATGAAAATATTTCTAACATATAACTGAAAATATAAATTATGAACTTGAATTTTATGTTCATTTTATCTTGATAGAAAATATTGTTCTAATTGAAAAATTGTTAAATGTACAAAATTAGTAAGAAGTATATAAATTTGAATGAAAATTATATATTGATTCAAATTTTATACATTTATTGTCACTAAATTTCACTGAAAGTTTATTTTTGAAGTGTTGAAATCCTCATGAAATTTTCCAAGATCATACTGATGTATATTTCATGCAGACTTTCTTCAAGAAATTGAAGAAAAGTGTTATTTCTTGAACTATATACTTCGTAAATTCAAATTCGTCGTCTGCTTCGCGCCTCTTTTGCACGTACTCGAGAAAAATACAATTCTTAATTTCGACTCGATAAACGAAAGCGTGAAATCTAAAAATAACTTGAAAATGTATATCAAACAAATTATTTTGTTGCGACAACCAAATTTTTGTTGGCACTACCAAACTGTTTTCTCAGTGCACATTAAATGAAATGATTGCAAGTTTTCGCTTACAAATGCCTCAACAATTACTTACAAGCAATATTCAAAAGTTAATCACGGGGGAAACTAGACAAGTTTTACTCCAGTTTAGCTTGTAATAGTTAAACTTACAAATAATTAGCAAATTCCTTACGAATATATTCTTACTAGTTTTGACATACTATTCACTAATCAACTGTCAAGTAGAACTTAAGACATTTCTACCTGGGCCGATTCAAATTTCAAATGTTAGATGGCCCACCCCGTATATGTATCAATTTTAAAAATTGCACTTCGACTCCGATAAGTTTCTAACTAAGAAGATATGTTGGAGGGAAATTAAAGCTTAGTATTTTAACAACTCCAATAATGGGATGAGTGAGTCAATAATTTAGAAGTAATGTTATTCTTGTAAACCAAGACTCTTATATGTTTTTGTTTATCAGATGATTATGTTTTCAAATTCTATACTTCAACTGTATTCGTCGCATTTGTTTACAGTTGAAAATGACAGAAAGAACAGATCAACGAATTTGCATCAAGTTTTGCTTTAATCTCGGGAAGAGTTGTACGGAGACGATTGAAATGATACAGAAGGCCTTTGTGGACGAAAGTATGGGCATAACACAGATAAACGAGTGATACAGGTGGTTTGAAAATGGCCGCACATCTCTGGACAGTGACCATCGTTCTGGCTGACCTTCATTGACAACAACACCGGAAAACATTGAGCATGTGCGACTTACGATTGAAGGTGATCGTCGATTAACTGTTCGTCAACTAGTAAATTATCTCGGAATACCGGAAACTATTGCTTGGGAAATTTTGAACAAGATTTTAGGAATGAATCGCGCGTGTGCGGTGACTGGCTTCTTCACCACGATAACGCGCCAGCGCATTCATAAAAAGTTGTGCAGCTATTTCTGGCGAAACACAAGATTGTTCAGCTTCGCCAGCCTCCGTACAGTCTCGACATAGCTCCCTGCGACTTTTGGATGTTCCCAAAATTGAAAATGGCGCTCAAAGGAAAGCGGTTCGAGCACATTGAGACGATTCAGAGTAATGCAGTCGCCGAGAACGATCTTCGGGTATTTGAAGGATCTCCTGTCCGTGACCAGCAAAGCCTCGGTCTTTTCAGGGGCCATTTTCAGGCATCTGCCATCCAACCAACGCTTTGCCCGGCACAGACTTTTATTGATCCTCAGCTCCAGGATTGTGACGTCGTCAGCGGCGCACACGACAAGTGCGTCATCCGCGAAGCCGATGATGCTCGTTCCAGCAGGTAGGTCCATGCGCAGGAAATCGTCATACATGAAATTCCCCACAGTTTTATCAATTAAATCTATACAATTTTTCACCAGCGCATCGCACGTAGAGGAGCATGTCGGAATAGTTGGGAACGGGTGTACCCTCGGACCGAAGTCCTACTCCAATTCCCTGAGGCCCAACCTGTGCTTAGCCGGCCCCAGAATATACAGACGGACCGGACTCGCTCGAAGCAACACAGGCTCCGACACCTGTGCTCAATACGCACTACCTGATCAAGGTCCCGAAGGGGCTGGCTCCTGATCCCGCATGACACACCACCTCGGCAGAGCTAGGCTCACATCAGCTTCGCCTCCTCGTGGGCTGGAAAAGCCACCACTCGGCGACGAAGCACTCCCAATGGGATGCCATAGATTATTTTAAGTGTGCAAGTCATAAATATTATTACTATCTCTACATGCATTGTTGGCATATATTACGATGAAGACAAGAAAATCCAACGACATGTTTTTAAGTATTACAACACATTTTTTATGCTTTCTTAAAGAAAAATATTCTATCCTAATCGTAAGATTAAATATCAAAGATTATAAAATCGTTGCATTAATCTGATTCACCTTAAATTCCTATTATTTAACGATTTAACTCAATGGCTTCGAACATAACCATTAAATGTCAAAAAACGATTGATCGCAATAAAACTGTATTAAACAATTGGATGTTTATAATTTTTTTCATCTAATACATATCATACAAGAATGCACACGATAGAACTATTTTTGTTTTTTTCTATGCTATCATTTTCTGGAAAATAGTGTTACGTCACAATTGCGTAAATACTTACTTTGATCAAAGGTTCCTCGTTTTAAGTTAGGATCGAATGATCCTCGCTTAGGGGTGAGGATAAGTCAATGAAAGACACAAAGATTATCAAAATAATACAAATTAAATTTATTAAAATAATTACTCGATTACAAGTCCGTTGATACAATTATTGTACAATGTAGGCACAGGCTGGTTGGTACAGTAAGAAAAGAAACAGAAAATAAAGAGAGAGATAGAGAGGGTTGGGGGGGGGGAGTTCGGTACCTTTATTATTTCCCTTTGTTTCTTGCGACGGAGTGAATATTTCCACAGGTGTGACAAGGACGCAACAACTATTCACCCTTTTGACACTGAGTCTAAGATCCCTCCAAGGATAGTAAAACGGACCACGGTAAATTTATGACTCTCGGGTCTTCACACTGGTAAACTGCACAGTACAATTACCTCATGCTGAGAATCCTTTTTAAAGTTTTTTGGAAAATGCCGCACTTAAATTCTGCTCACAAGACTAGTTTTACCCTTGGCAGCGTGTCATTTTATATTATATTTTTTGGTGACGTCACGCATTGCGCAGTCTCCCGCTGTGCGTGACGTAGTTATACCTCTCTTTTCAATAGGTGGTTTTCTCTCTCTTTGAGTAATTTCCCCAGATTTTTCTCTAGACCTAGCCTGTGCCTATACGCTCTGTGCGTGACTGCAGCGCCATAGCATGAGTGAACTAAAGGAGGCTGTTCGAGAACTTTTACAATGTATTATAATGGGACATAGTTATAAAAATGTTTATTATCAATAAAAAAATTTAAAAAAAACAATTTAATTCACTTTAAAATTCAATTGTTTTTCCTTTTGAAGTATTTGTGTGAAATCAGTAGTAAAAAGTAAGTATTTTCCATAATAAAAATGATATAGAAACCAGTAAATATAAGGTTAAGGTAGTTGTCGTGCCAAAAATCAGTCTCTGGAAAAAGAAGTTTTTCTATGATTTCAAGACTGAAAATTATATCATCAGCCGTGTCATATGTAAGGAAAGACACCCTTTTTAATGAAAAAATTTAAAAATTACGAAAAATAATTTTTTAATAATGTTTTTTATAATAGGATTTTTCCTTACCATCGCTTCTTACCAATTTTTTAAAAATGATTGAAGTTTCTTAAATCATTGCTTATTTTTTCGGGGAATCCAGTTTAAAATAATACTTTAATTCTAGTTTGTAAAAGGAAACAAATTTTATTCTGAAACATGAATGAATTAATTATTTACCAATCTAAACTATATCTAAGAGTGATAATGATTTATTTTTCAGATTTAGGGAGTTATGGGACGTTGAATTTTCCCAAAAAAACTGATGTCAATTTTATACAAAATACCTTCTCATATGTGATGAGAATGTGAAAAAACTCTATATATATATATATACAAATTGTTAAGGTTTATGCTTTTTTCTAATTATAGCAGTGGCCATGATATAGTTACTCACCTGACATTATAAAAGTAATCAGATGGTTGCCCTCAACTTGAACGTCGCATTTGCATATCTTATCAACTAAGTAATGTTTTCAGGGTCTGATGAATTTAATAAGAACATATATAAATTCATGAAACGTGTGTAATTACATTTCCCGTAAGAAAATGTATATTAAATGGCATTTAAATGTGAAAATCTGAGAAGAAACAGAATTGAGAATGAAATTCTTGGATGCATATATGCTTGCACAGAAAAAAGTCTCAAATTTATTACGTCTAAGAGACGATTTTGGCTTGAATTTTGCCACCCAGTGTATTAGCGCATAAGTCTGTCCTTTTATAATTATATTATTCATGATTTTTTAATTAGATGTTTAATCTGATAAATAATTACTATGGAAAAATTAATTTTCTTCTTAATATTGAGCTAACTACAAACGATTTTCTAAACATTATTGAAGCAATTCACAGGAGTCGATTTATAACATATCTTGCCACTAGTTGGAAATATGTAGAATTATGAGAGCCTACCAGATGTGCGCAAGTAGTTTTCAATTATTAAAGTCAGACCTCGTGTCTATTTCGTTATTTTTAGAACATACTAAAGCCGTCAAACGCATCCCTTTTTTAAAAGCATTTCATTGCATTGCTATATTATAAATCACTTTCTTTGACTATTAGGTAGTTTGATTTTCGCATTGAGAAAAAAGAGCCTTATATTTTTCTTATATCCTCCCAGTCGGAAATTCGTTTTTAAATGAAAGTACAATAAAGTTTTCTGGGGTATAAGAAATAATGAGAACTTTCATATTCTAGTGATTTTTACAATGGGGAACAATAATTTGTAATAAACCATAATATTGGAGCAATTATAATCATCTGTAGAAATTTGCAGGCACCTCATAAATGTTTTAAAACTAATTGAACTTGATTATGTATGCGTATAGGACATATGAGACCAAGCGCGAAGCGTGAGATCCAAATTAACCGAAGCGCTCAATGAGAATGTGGCCGCGCCACCGAAAGGATCCGATCAGATTTTTACATTCTCATCATGGATGAGAAGGTATTAGTTTTATGTGAAAAATGACTTTCGATATTTTCATCAAATCTTTACGTTTTGAGACCCCCTGAGTCATAAAAAAGGGTTTTTACGAAAGTGTCTGTCTGTCTGTCTGTCTGTAGGTCGTGTGCGGCATAACTCTCGATAGAATTATCAGATTGAATTGAGCTTTGGTACACTTTATCGGAGCCGAGAAAGTAAGGACAAGTTCGTTAACCAGCCACATCCAATCAAAATTGAGGGATTGAGCACTACTTTTGTGTTTTTGAAAATAATTTTTTGAAAAAATCAAAAATTTCAGTACTGGTTTTAGATAGTGCTCATAAATCTCTAAAAATTATCCTAATAACATTTCTCGATTAAATCAAAATTAGAAATGTTACAGCATATTCAAATTCGAAAAAAGTCAATATCAAAATTCCATTTTCCAGTTAAATTATATGAGATACGAAAAAACGTTATGATACAATATTATTAAATAAATAAAGACCTACAAATTTGAATTGTAACATTTTTTCATAAGATGCATATTTTTCTTTTTAATTAAAAAAAAAAACTATTGAAAATCCAAAATTCAATTTTTTAACAATAATATTCAAAATACGAGAAAAACGTAAGAAGACAAAGTTGTTCGTTCCAAAAAGATCTACAAATTTTGTCTCACACAGTTTCTGTTAAAACATATATTTTTCGTTTCAGTTCCAAAAAATACGATTAAAATTCAAAAATTCCATATTTTAGACCAAATATGAGAGATACAAAAAAAAAGTTTGGATGGAAAATTGTTTGCCTAAATGAGGTCTACAAATTCTCATTAAGACATTTCGGGACAGGATGTATATTTTATGTTTTGATTTTTAATATTAAATAAATTCGATTTTTTTCACCAAAATATGTGAGATACGAAATAAGCGTTGTTCTGCAAAATCGTTTCCTTAAATAAAGTCTACGATTGTTTTTCCTTTTTGAGAGATTTGGAAGAAAATAAATTATTTTAATCATGTAATTTATTAAAAAGTTACTGAAATGTATACAGAAAATCGAGCGCGAGCGCCATGATGAGAATGTGTTCCTTAAGGCTGATAGAGCCTTAAGTCAATTGAATTTCCTATTTCACTTAATTTCAAAAAGAAATTGAGTGACTTTGAGGAAATGTGTAATTCACATCATCTGTAATATTATTATAAAATTGGTTTGAGCTTCATTATCAAATTATAATAAATAAACTTGAATGTATGTGAAGAGCACAAGACCGAGCGCGAAGCGCGAGGTCCAAAAAAACGGAGCGCGAAGCGCGACGATCAAACCGCGCGCCCTAGGCGCGCTCAAACTTGCGAGCGAAGCGCACGATGAGAATGTGCCCGCGAAGCGGGCAGATTTTTTCTATTAGAATTAGAGCATATATGAAAAAATCAGTTCTTGGTAATTAAATTTGGCATTGTTCTAAAAAGAAAGTTAAATTAAAAAGGGAATTTAAATATATTAGAAAATTTTTATCCTTGAAGACTGAAGGTTCTGCTCCTTGATAAAGTTTCTATGTACTTGGGTGAGTACATACGTACTAACGCTGAGTAATAAAGTAGGTTACTGCTACTAATTTGCTTTCGATTTTCAGTAAATGTAAGTTTAAGGAACCATATAATTTCATAGAAGGGGATAAGGTTTACATGTGTCATTAAGTCTTTAAATATTAGTAACTGCGTCGATTGCCCTTGTTTGCTGACTACTGTATAAAGACACTCTTAATCGAAATATATATATATATGTTTTCTTCCGTTAACGAGTATGCTCCGCATATTTGCGGTCTTTTAATTTATTTGCTTTCAAAAATGCCTCTTAATTTATTCAATATTTAGACAAATTTCTCCTTGTTGAATGTACTTCTATTTCTTAAGAAGAATTAATCTTGGTCTAAAGTCTGCAGCGCTTTTTTTTAAAGTTAACGTTTAAATAGTTTATTTTTATAGTAAAACTGAAAGAAAATAATCGATAACAATAAAAGCTTTCAAAAATAGGCACCTTGTTAGTATTTGAAGGATTGTATTACTGGTGGAAGTTTTGGGTGGGATTTCATTTTCCTCCAATCCAAGCCATTCTAAACAAATAAGAAAAAAAATAAAAACTTATTATTTTAAACATCCATTTTATAACACTATACACTGAGAAAAACGGATCATAAAACCTGGATGTTAAAAGTAAGGATAGTATTCGGTAACATAAAATATTTTAAAGCGTATGATCTATAAACTTTATCTAATATATAAAGATATTACTAAACATAATCACCAGATGTTACATTCTTATAATCTTTAGAAAATAATTCGTAACATCTGAAGATAATAAACCTACACTGAGAAACTTTTCGTTAGAGTAAATGATAAGATTGAATGAAGATTTGTACAATAGTGTTTTAAAATGAGGAAACCCGAGGTTTTATTACATTTATTCATATTATGGCATCGAAATTCAATATAGTCATAACAGTCTTTAAAACGTGTAGAAGAAAAATTAGTATTTCAAATACCAAATATTATGAATCTCCATTCGAAAAATAAAGACTACTAAAAAATGATATTATGATTACTAAGTTTTCTAAAAATAAAAAATAAGGTTAAGGTAGTTGTCGTGCCAAAAATCAGTCTGGAAAAAGAAGTTTTTCTATGATTTCAAGACTGAAAATTATATCATCAGCCGTGCCATATGTAAGGAAAGACACTCTTTTTAATGAAAAAATTTAAAAATTACGAAAAATAATTTTTTAATAATGTTTTTTGTAATAGGATTTTTCCTTACTATCGCTTCTTACCAATTTTTTAAAAATGATTGAAGTTTCTTAAATCATTGCTTTTTTTTCGGGGAAAATATTCTCTACAACTTGACCGTTTCCAATTTTTGAAAATAAATTCTTTAATGACTGAAATAATTAAAAATCAATTTTCCAAAACAAAATTTTTATAAACAAATTGCTGTATTTGAAAATAATTGATTTATTTTCAAAAATTGGAAAAGGTTAAGTTGTAGAGAATATTTCCCCCGAAAAAATAAGCTATGATTTAAGAAACTCCAATCATTTTCAAAAAATTGGTAAGAAGCGATAGTAAAGAAATATCCTATTATAAAAAACATTATTAAAATATTATTTTCCGTAATTTTTAAATTTTTTCATTAAAAAGAGTGTCTTTCTTACATATGACACGGCTGATGATATAATTCTCAGTCTTGAAATCATAGAAAAACTTCTTTTTCCAGAGACTGTTTTTTGGCATGACGACTACCTTAAGTTAATGACAGATCAAAACAGACTAGAAAAATAATAAAGAATCAAATTATAATTTCATGATGACACTTTTAGGTACTTGTTGAGTAAATAAATATTAATTGTTTATTTTCAGATTCAAATTCATCATGGATATAATTATTAAAACAGGGTTTCAATCAATTAAACATACAATAGAATTTCAACCACAAACGAAAATTAAAGGTAAAAATCTCGTTCTGACAGAACACGTACGAGATGTCCAAGAGTTCCGTAGAAATAATGAAAGTTATTTAATAAAATCTCGTATAATTCGACAAGCATCAGTTCATGCAACATCCTATAGTACCCACTTATTCCTTTGATTTATTTTCCATTTAGACTTTGGAAATTTATAAAATTTACACTCACTTTTCCTGCTTGTATATTTACAATTCACAACACAACAACTTCGGTGGCTCATTTCAGCTATATTTTTTTAATTAAAACAAAATTTAGATTTGCACATGTATTTTGATTGCTCAGAAATATAAAACAGCCTCCTTTAACGCCTAAATTATCCACTGCGTGCGCTGGCGTCGATTATCTCCCTACCATGACTTCGCACGGTGCCTATAAGCGACATTTATTTCGGAATATGGCAAGCGAGAATAGCCGAGAGGCTTTAGGCGTTAGGAATGCGTTTAGTTAATGTAGATATAGGTAGAGTTAGAGGGTTCGAACCCAAAAGCGAATTCTGAAATTTAATTTCAAGCGTATGCGATTATAAATAGTGTAGCATTGTGTACTTAAAAAAGGTATGATAATAATATTTGTGTATGTGTTCCCACTGAAAACTCCCCTCTTCTGAGTGCCAAAGCTCTCCCCTCTATCTTTCTTTTGTTTTGCACGCGTTAAATCTGGTATGTTTCAGTTTATAATCCAAGATATTATCCGATACTATCTTTTTTTTAACATCTACAATCTACAATCCATTTTTCTCAGTGTAGGTACATTTTTTCTCTGTATGGAGCATTTTGGTGTCTCGAATATAATAGCATTCAAGATTGAAACGAGACACAATTCTTATACAAGAAAGCGCATTCAATGTCAATCGGACAAAACCGGAATTGTGAATTATCAATCAATGATAATAATTAATTTAAATATTTGTAATGTTGGATGATTGGCTTTAGGTTCCATAAATGAAAAAAACACTAGTTTTAATCAAACGTTTTGACTCTGATTGGAATTCTTATCAGTGATCTTTATTTCTAGAATATGAAAAAAATAACTAGTGAATATTCCGATCGTAACTTCACTGATTCCTGGTTCACCAACCTTACTGACATCCACATTCCGCCCTCAGATGCTATAACAGTCAGCCTGGGCAAAAACTTTTGCACCCCCATCCCCAACAACCAATTACCCATAAAGCAATTTGTTGCATATTTTGAATCCAATATTCAAAAAATTAAGGAAGAGTATAGAAATGCGGCTAGATTGAAATTTGTAAATTGCATAACAACCTTTTCACGTTACAGACAAACAAAAAACCCTATCACTGACTCACAAAAGAAAGTAATTCAGGAGTTTAAATCAACTCGCACTTTCCTAAATAGCAATCCAGAACACAACTGTGTAACACAACTGTGGCCATGTACAGAAATGATTATTATAATAAACTACAACTTATGCTTTCAGATAACTCAACCTATACCCCTTTAAAAAAAGATCCCACACTTATCACACAAAAAAAGGTTAATAATCTCATTAAAATTTGGAAGAACAAAAATTATATTGATGAAAATCTGGCCAAATCTCTCACATCACACAGCTCCTCTCCTGCTAGATTATATGGGTTACCCAAAACACATAAACCTAATTTTCCGCTTAGAACTATCGTCTCTTTCTGTGGCAGTCCAACGTACAATCTTGCTTCATTCTATAACAGAATTATTTCAAACAACATAACACCTCTTATTTCACGTGTAAAAGACAGTTTTGAATTTATCCCAACAATCAAAAATATGACAATCCCTCCAGGTCGCAAAATAATTTCACTTGATGCAGTTTCACTTTTCACAAATATTCAAATTGGAATTGCAATCAAAGGCATCAAGGACAGATGGAACCAAATCCAACCACATGCAAAAATGCCCTGGTACCACTTTTAAATAGGACTTCGAACTTGTTCGGCCAACTCTACATTTAACTTTCGAGGTACCTCTTTTAAACAAAAATCTTGCTTTCCCATGGGCTCACCACTCTCCTCCATAACAGCTGATATTGTAATAGATGACCTTGAATTAAAATGTATACCCTCTCTCCCCTTTCAGCTTCCTTTTTATTACAGATATGTAGACGACATTATAACGGCGGTCCCCTTTAACGAAATCAACACAATCCAAAGTATCTTCAATAGCTACAATCACAAAATTTAATTTACCATAGAAGAAGAGTCTGGTGGGAAAATATGCTTCCTTGATATTCTGATTATCAGAGATAAAAAGAGCATAAAAACTAATTGGTATCACAAACCCACTTGGTCTGGAAGTTCCCTAAATTTCCACTCAAACCACCCTTACAATTATTGTACAAAATCAACGTCATCAATAATCTTGTAAACAGAGGCATTAGCCTAGCTCACAAAGATTTTCACAATGAAAACATTAAAAAAATCAAATAAATCTCAATCACTAACAGCTAACAGATACATCAACAACAGAAGACAACCCTCGCATACACACAAACAACACAACACCTAGCAGATCAAAGCCTGGCCACTAACACACAAGCCCTACAATACGTGTCATTACCTTACATACAAGGACTTTCTGAAAAACTAGCATCCATTCACAACCCCTTCAATATCAAAATTGTTTCACGCAACGCCTATGATTTATCCCGTATATTCAAAACAACCAAAGACCCCATTCCTAAACTTAACACCGCCAATGTCGTCTATAACATTCCGTGCACCGATTGCACAGTCTGTTACATAGGCACAACAAAACGTCCCTTGAAAAATAGAATTCTAGAACATAAGAAAGATGTCTACAATCCCCCAGACAAGTGGACTGCCCTGACAAAACATGCATGGCATCAAGATCACACATTCGATTTTGATAATGTCCAGACCGTTGATCGATCTGACAATTATAAAAAGCGGATGATTTTAGAAATGACCCATATAGCTAGCAACCCCAACACAATAAATCAAAGAACTGACAGTGACAATCTATCTGTTTTTTACCATTCACTTTTAAACAACAGGTTTAAAAACAAATGAGAAATTGATTTACAAATTTTTATCTTCCCTATGGAGTCAAAAAATATCCTTATATTTTTTCCCCAAAATGTTCTTCGAAACAATTTTTTGAAAGTTTGCTGTTTTTCTCAAAATATTCAAATAAATAAATAAATCTCAATTCTAACAAGGTATTCAAAAACTTATTTCATGATTAAATCCTCAAAACTCTCCAATAAATGAATGCATAAGCCTCTTGAATTTTTACTTACAAAATTCGATTTTTATTGCAAAGCATTTTTTCATGTTTTTATCTAAGTTTTTTTTTAAGTTTTTCATCAAAATTTTTATCGAAGTTTTTATGGGTGTTTCTTTTTGAGTTTTTCGCCCTTTTTTTGAGTTATTTATTCACATTTGTTATGTACTCACATCCACATTTTAAGTTACATTTATACACAAACGTATCTAGTATCTTTATCTTAGATGTTTTTATAAAATGTATGTTGTACTTTTTAATATTAATTCTCTTATGGATTCTCTTGCGTTCCCCAGAAATGCTTATGTATAATTTTATGAAAATTTTCTCCTGTTTTTATTCTTCACGCAATCCCAAAGAATTTTCATGCTTTTTTATCGATGTTTTTTGAAGTTTTCATCGAGGTTTTGTCGAAGTCTTTATCGATGTTTTATTTGCTTATTTTTGAGGTTTTTTTCATATTTTATAAATATATTTTTTAAAATACACTTATACATAAACGTGGAATAGTTTTCATGTTTTTCAATCAATGTTTTTGAAGTTTTATCGAAGTTTTCACCGAAGTCTTTTATTTATTTTTTGAGTTATTTTTTTTCTCACATTTATATACTTGCATCTACAATTCAAGTTACATTTATAAATAAACGTGTCTGGTTTTTTTTTATCTCAGATGTTTTTAAAAAATGTATGTGTCACCTTTCAATATTAATTCTTAAGATTTCTTTTGTGTTTCCCCCAAAAAATGTTTATGTATAATTTTATGTAAATTTTCTCATATTTTTATTCTTCACACAATACCAAAGTTGTACTCAAAAGTTGGACTCACAAGCGCAATATTCACTGGTTATTTTTTTCATATTCTAGAAATAAAGATCACTGATGAGGACTCCAATCAGACTCGAAACGTTTGATTAAAACTACTGTTTTTTCATTATGGACCCTAAAGCCAATTATCCAACATTACAAATACTGTTATTGAGGGTCGATATAATTTCTGTTCTAAATATTAATTTTAATTTATGATTAAATTGATATTATTTTTCCGTACACGAAGTTCTTCAGTTAAAGCCATTTCCATATAACGATGATAAAGTATCCCAAATTTTTGGAATTTTACACGGAGAAAAACAGTTTGAGAAACTTTACTTAACTTTTCAACAAAATAGGGACAGGTTGGAAATGATCTAATATTATTGTAATAATTTATTAAACTATGATTCATTCTGAAACATTTGGTACGTCACAAATACATAATTACAATAATATTAAATAATCCCCAACTTATCCATTTGCCCCAGCTTTGCCTGAAAGTTGAGTAAAGTTTCTCGAACTATTTTTCACCATGTAAATTTATTTAAATTAAGATTCTTTTACTTTGTGTCTAATCATTTTTATCTTTAATCATGAAAAAAGTGACCTGAAAAATTAAATATTTAACAAGTTGAAAATTAAGAGATTGAAAAGTTTTGAAGTTCAGGGGCTGAAAAATAAAAATTTTCAGTCTTTTAATGTTTTGAGTAGGGCATCTCATGTGTAAGAAACTGCGTCACATACAGAAACACATTTGGAAAAATTGTTCTATAACATCATATGGAATAATAATAAAAAATATATGAATAAAAAAAATCATAACGTGACATATTTGAAAACGTGTTGAGCATTATTTCGACTCAAAATTTCATAATTTTCATTGATTTCTTGTTGTTTTAGCATAAACTGGAAAAAAAATTTAGGCATCACAACAAAAACGTTTTGTTAATCAGTTTTTGTTGCCATTGCAAAATTTTGGTTGTTATCACAAAATTATTTTGTTGAGCCAACAAAACTGTTTTGTTAGACTAATTAGATACGCGATCACGCATGCGTGTTCATTTATTGTTAGCTGGAGACCCGAGCTCGTTCATGTCTAATATGACGGATGCCGCTGTTATTCTCTATACTCGATTGAAATTTTATTATTTTTAAATACTTTTTATGTATGTCTCAAATTAAATTGTAAAATATATTAAAACTTAACTTTTTGCTTTTTAGAGTAAGGTATAGGTAAAGAAGCATTTGAGGCTCTCATGTCCAGCAGTTCCTTCCTTGCAAAACTTTTAGAAAATGAAGTGCTTGGAATCCAAATGAAATTTGAAACAAAGCTGCGTAATTATATTATTTCAAAAGAGCAAAAGTATTTTGTTAGGACAACCAGACTATTTTGCCAGGCTAACCAACGAATTTTGTTGAACCAACAAATGATTTATTGGGCTGATATAAAAATTTCATTGCCTCAACAAAAGCATTTTGCTAGGTCAACAAAAAAGTTTTGTTGCACAAATAACAATAAAATTATTTTTTTGCAGCAACAAAATTTTGGTTGTTCTCGCAAAACCGTTTTTTCAGTGTAGGTTCATTTTTTATTCATTTAAAAATTATTGATGCTATATATCAGATAAACGCAAAAAAGAAAGAAAGGCAAACGTTTCAACCACATATAAGGGCCCCCTTCATCGCTATAAATAGTGATTCACGTCGATACGAGAAATTCAAATGTTTCGCTCAAAGTCGTTCGTTATCGGCTCCTTTTTCGAACGATCATATCGGGTATTCTTTTGTTAAATTTCGAATCGTGTCGTCTAATTTTTCGAACGAGATCAAGCGAAGTCCTCGAATAACGTTACTTGTGACAGTTCTCACATGATAGCTCTACTCCTGATGGTAACTGAGACAACGCAATCCGAACGCAAAAATGGCGGGAGAAGTGAACACGAGCAAAAGAAAATTTTCGATGTGAATAATAAATTTGAGTTTTGTTTTATTGTTTAAACCTATACAAAAATAATCTTTCTTTCTAAATCTGATTATTTTTTCTTTCACCTTTACTTTTTAAGGGTATGTGATACTTCACGATAGGAAGCAATTTTGTAGATAAAATAAATTCTACAAAATATGAAAACTTCTAATAACTTTTAAATTTTCTTAATTTAAAAAATTAAGTTGTTGCTATACTTGAAATAAGGCTTTTCTACATTTTTTTACATTATTTTCAGCTATAAAAATATTTTTAATTTTGAAACCGAGCTTCTCGGTTGCTCAGTCGGATCGATCGATTTGACGAGAAGTTCGTTTCTATGAGACGAACCAAGATGACAGCTTGGTTGTCAAGACGATAACTAAAAATATTACGATCGTTTCTCGGATCGTGTCGCTTGAATGAATAACTAGCAGTAAATTACAAGATTATTTCAAAATTTCTGTAAATGATCATAACATAGAAAATTATATAAATCATACAAGTCAGAAAACTTATCTCATAGCTTGCAAATCAAATTGAAGCAGTTCAGTATATCGATACCCACGTTCTAATATGTCGTATCCCACATTTGGAAAATTTTTCAGGAAACAATAAAAACGTCTTGCTAGCACAAATAAATAAATGTAAACAATTTTTTGTTTTCTGCGTTCATAAAAATGCATAAATAATAATAATTAAAGCAAAAAAAATTATTTAAATTAATTTTATGATATTTATGTGGGTTACGCAAGAAGAAAAAATCTGCCCGCTTCGCGGGCACATTCTCATCGCGCGCTTCGCGTGCGGCTCGCTTCGCTCGTAAGTTTGAGCGCGCCTAGGGCACGCGATTTGATCGTCGCGCTTCGCGCTCCTTTCTTTCTGGACCTCGCGCTTCGCACTCGTTCTTGTGCTCTTCACATACATTCAAGTTTATTTATTATAATTTGATACTGAAGTTCAAACCAATTTTATAATATTAAAGATGATGTAAATTACTAATTTTCTCAAATTCAGTAAATTTCTTTTTCAGATTAAGTGAAACAGGAAATTCAATTTACTTAAGGCTCCATCAGCCTTAAGGAACACATTCTCATCATGGCGCTCGCGCTTCGCGCTCGATTTTCTGTATACATTTCAGTAACTTTTTAATAAATTACATGATTAAAATAATTTATTTTCTTCCAAATCTCTCAAAAAGAAAAAACAGTCGTAGACTTTATTTAAGGAAACGATTTTGCAGAACAACGCTTATTTCGTATCTCACATACTTTGGTGAAAAAAATCGAATTTTTTTAATATTAAAAATCAAAACATAAAATATACATCCTGTCTCGAAATGTCTTAATGAGAATTTGTAGACCTCATTTAGGCAAACAATTTTCCATCTAAACGTTTTTTTTTGTATCTCACATATTTTGTCTAAAATATGGAATTTTTGAATTTTAATCGTATTTTTTGGAATTGAAACGAAAAATATTTGTTTTATCAGAAACTGCGTCAGACAAAATTTGTAGATCTTTTTGAAACGAACAACTTTGTATTCTTACGTTTTTTTCGTATTTCGAATATTATTGTTAAAAAATTTAATTTTGGATTTTCAATATTTTTTTTTGAATTAAAAAGAAAAATATGCATCTTATGAAAAAATGTTACAATTCAAATTTGTAGGACTTTATGTAGAAAATAATATTGTATCATAACGTTTTTTCGTATCTCGTATAATTTAAGTGGAAAATGGAATTTTGATATTGACTTATTTGATAATTTGTGGAGATTCATGAGCATTATCAAAAACCAGTATTGAAATTTTGTATTTCTTCAAAAATTTATTTTCAAAAACACAAAAGTAGTGCTCAATTCCTCAATTTTGATTGGATGTGGCTGGTTAACGAACTTGTCCTTACTTTTTCGGCTCCAATAAAGTGTACCAAAGCTCAATTAAATCTGATAATTCTATCGAGAGTTATGCCGCACACGACCTACTACAGACAGACAGACAGACAGACACTTTCGTAAAAACCCTTTTTTCTGACTCAGGGGGTCTCAAAACGTAAAGATTTGATGAAAATTTCGAAAGTCATTTTTCACATAAAACCAATACCTTCTCATCCATGATGAGAATGTAAAAATTAAAATGTATTTTAGAAAGAAAATTGATTTAATCGTTTTATAATTAAATATTGTTTCATCCCATACATAACATTTTTCTCTCTTATTTTGTATTGTTTAATTCACAATTATTATAATATAACATTATTGATTTATTTTATTTTTACTTTCTTTAATATTGCTTAAAACATTTTTTTTTCATTTTAAGTACTCTTAATTTTTTTTCTTTACTTCAGGTACATTTTCTTGCTGAGATTGTTGAAAATTTCTTGTCCTCTTTCGTCTGGTATTATTACAATTTTTTTATAATTAATATCATTATCTTCAGGTTTTTTAAATCTATTATTGGTACGCAGTACTTTGCTTTTAACACCAAGATTAACTTGATTAGCTTTTCGTTTACTTAGTTTACTTAGTCTTTTCAGTTACCTTAACTATATTTTTACTCTCGGCTTCCAAATTTTTTATTGATGGAGATTGGTCAGAAGCAGAGTCAGTATCATCAATATATTTTATATTATCATAGAAGCAGTGTGTATCTCTCAGCAACACTTCTTTTAATGCCTGTAATTATTGCCATTTACTTTTAGTTATTTTTAATCGTTCTACAAACACAGGTTTCAGCGGATGCTCTAGATTTAATTGGAGTTGTAAAAATATTATTTGTAATTACCTTCTTACTCATTTTATTAAATAATTTCTTAAAATAAACTTAAGACTGATCACAAAATAAAAATTGACTGTCACATCGCTGGCGCTGACTTAACCAATGGATGTGGGATACAACATATTAGAATATTTATTTAAAAATATTAAATAAACAATTTGACTCCCAAGATTTTAATATAAGCTGTAAAACATTATTATTAATCCATTTTTCGAAAAAAGTCAATTTCTCAAATTTTGTGGGATACGACATATTAGAACGTGGGTATTGATATGTACATCACGTATTGAATAAAGTTGTAGAATTAATTTTTATGATAATAACAATAATTATTTTTTTCATAATTTATTTATTTAGTTTTTAAATAATTGAAAAAGAACAAAAACATATATTTTTTTTTGATCGACATAATCGACTGAAATGATTTGGAAAAATTGATTAAATAGTTCAGGGTACATCCGTTGCCGAATTGGCGTTAACAAGATTCTGTGAGCAAAGTTGTGGAACCTTCGTAGCTTAGATGACAAAGCATTCGACCGGCAATCAAAATCGACTTGGGCTCGATACCCAGCGGAGTGGAAGCGTTCCTTTTTTCACAGCAAATTTCTTCAATTTATATTTTTTTTTTGTTTATCCCATAAATTTTTAAATAATGCATGAAAAAATCACAAATTTTGTGTTTTTTCATTATTTATGTTAGTCTATCCATCCTTGAAATTTCAAGTAAATCGGAAACATGTAGTCCTGAACCAGTCTACTGATTTGGCATGGAACACACCATATGATATATGCTTGTTTATTCCACATTATTTAAGCACGTAAGAAACACTACAACCGTCTCGAATTTTTTAACTAGAATAATCTCCTCTGAAGAGGAAAAAAACCTCTCAGGACGGCATTAAAAAAAATCTGCTCGTTTCGCGGGCACATTCTCATAATTTGATACTGAAGCTCAAGTCAATTTTATAATATTGTAGATTTGAATTACATTTTCACAAAATTACTACATTTTTTTATTTCAAATGAAAAAGGAAATTCAATTTACTTAAGGCCCTATCAGCCATAAGGAACACATTCTCAGCATGACACTCGCGCTTTGCGCTCGATTTTCTGTATACGTTTTTGTAACTTTCTAATAATTTACGAAATTTAAAAAAATTTATTTTCTTCCACATATTATCTCAAAAGGGAAAAAAACTCGTCGACTGTTTTTAAGCAAACGATTTGTTATTTTAAATAGTTTTTTTAAAACCAGAACATAAAATATACATCTTGTCAAGAAATGTCCTATTGATAAACTATGTATGTGAGACAAAATTTATAGATCTTATTGAAACGAACAATTTTGTATTAATTTTTTTCAAGTTTTAACATACTGTAACTTTGCTAATTTTAGTTTAATCGAGAAAAGTTATTAGGATAATTAGTAGAGATTTATTAGAACTATCAGAAACCAAAATTGGAATTTCGGGTTTTTCGATAAAGTTTCTTTCAAAAACACAAAAAATGCCCCTATTTTGACAATTTTTGTCAGATGTAGCTGGTTAACGAACTTGACCCTAATTATTTAACTCCAATAATGTATGCCAAAGCTCAATTTAATCCGATAATTCTATCGAGAGTTATCAAGTATACGACCTACTACTATTACTACAGACATACAGACACTTTCGTGAAAACCGTTTTTTCTGACTCAGGGGGTTTCAAAATGTATAGTTTTGCTCGTTTTATCCTGTTAATTATACATAGTAAATTCTACATCTCTATTCAATACGTGATGTACATATACTGAACTGCTTCAATTTGATTTGCAAGCTATGAGATAAGTTTTTTGACCTCTATAATTTTGATCATTTACGGAAATTTTGAAATAATCTTTTGATTTATGGCACTGAAGAGGGCCCTGATATGTGGCCGGAACGTTTACCTTTTCTTTATTTTTTGCGTTTTTTTACATATACCATTGATAATTTTTAAATGAAAAAAGTATAAAAAAAACTGACCCTATGCCAAAACAACAAGAAATCAATAAAAATTATTATATGGAATCTTTAAAGGGACTATTATAAACCCGCAGGGGACGGCATTACAGTTTTCCTTATAAGATTCCGTATAGTGTGATATATTGTATGAGTTTTTCGTTGGGATCCACATAAAAAATTATGATAGCCCTTTTTTTAAAAAGGCAAACAAACCATTTTTTGGAGCACATTATTTTTGAGCAGATGCAAATCCTGAAAAAATGTTCACGACAACATTTCATGCTATTAATATTCATAAATCAAACTATAAATGTTATGCCGTCAGTCCTGACATGCATAAAGCATATACTTACTCATACATAGCTACACATATACTTATGCAAAAAGGAACTTGACACTGAACCTAGAAACCTGCGTCACCAGGTCTACCAACCCTAGGTAGACATTGCAGAACACATGCCCTCATACCTGTTCACGTCTCACCACAAATTACACCTGCCTATCTACACTTGCGCGTATCCATGACTACAATTGCTTTATTCCTACGTTCGCTGGCTATACCTATCAAACGTTTCTCAGGTCTAAGCCAAGGCACATAAACGTTCTCCAGAGTGAAATTCTCACCACGTTTTTATTGGCCTCAAAGCTTTATTCCTATACCACATGTAAACAACATAAATATTGATTTTTAATAAACAATCACATTTATCGACAATCAATTATAATTTACTTTTTGGAAACCGAATCCCATTTATGACAACGTGTGATTCTCCGGTCTTGCATCAGGCAAAGAATACGTTTTGTAAACATCGAAAACAAGAAAATCGAAGACGAAAACGTCACATTGAGTGAACTTGTGAAGTGTGTTTAGCGACTCTAACAACAAGTTCAAGGACGCTGAAAATTGTGTTATACTTTTTTCTGGATACTTTCTCATTTTCTAGACTTTTCTTCTTACATGTGGATTGTGATACTGCTAAGTTTTATTTTGAAAAATTTATTGAAAAAATTGAGAAGAGTTGACTCGATTTATGCAATTAATCCAGAAATTGGAGGGCGAAGCATCATTCGGGAAAGAATTATGTTCCATGGATAAATTACTTCATTTTAATTGATTTTTTATATATTTTGAAAGTTTCATTCCTATTTCTGACGGCGAATTTCTTATAAATTGCTAATAAAGTTCTGAAAAAGTTTGAACTGGACCTTCGAGTGGTAATAGTCAGTGCTTAGTCGGACAGTGTGTTTATTAAAGTGACCTTGACCAGAATTATAGTGGAATTGTTTTATTCAATAAACGGCTCATGTCTAGGAATTAAAGAAAGTGTGTTTTTGAGTGAAGGAACTGTAGTCCCTTTGAGGACCCTTTTTGGAAAGCTGCAAGGTGCATTTCAGTTTCTCGCAGCATGTGAGTACATGGCAGCGGAAAAATTGCACCACCGTCCGATCGACCTACTATGGGCATCTGCCTGGACACTGGTGAGCATTTTCAGAATACACTCTTCGAAATATTCTAAAAAAAATTTTTAAATTAATGAGATTTTCAATTTTTATATTTTACACAAAATTATATGAAATTTACAATACTTTTAAGAAAACGTATATTAAATTTACTGAAGATTGACTGAAATTTCTTACATTTTTCTTCAAATCACGAAACTTTACTAAATTTTTCTAACTTTATCTTGAAATTATGAAACTGTGACAGAATTTTCAGTTACATATAATTGTATAAAGCTTCAGTTACTTCACGGAGAAAAATAGATAGTAAACCGCAATATCTTGATATTAGCAGATAATGTATTTGCGATTTAACTATGGGACAGCCATCTAGATATTGAAACAAAGTATCTGTAGATATTAAAAAAAAATATGTTATTTTGCAATATCTAAGGTATTAAATTAAAGAACCCAATATGTTAATTTGAAATATCTCAGATGTTAAACTGAAATACATTAGATATCAGGTCATACTATTTGAGATATTAAACTGTAATATCTTAGATAATTAAAGTCAATATTTATGTCATTGAATGCAATTGTCTAATAATTATGTAAAAATACTGATTGAATATTGAAAGAAAAAATGAAATTAAGAAAATATAACATGATGTAAATAATGATTGATCAAGGAATTCAAAATTTTCTTATAATCTACTTTTTTCTCGAATTCCTCGATCTAACAGTTTTCGCAAGTCCATATTTTGTTGATTATTATTCTCAAAGTCAAGGCAACCTGTTTATAAATGGAGATTATAAAAACGTTCAACATAATTGTAAAGATTTGGAAACTATTACGAATTCCAGTAAATAAATTCCGATTCGATGTTGAATTTAAAAACGGCTACATAAAGAACGAGTTATTCAGGGGTTAGAACATTCATTTCAAATATTGAAGGTATAAAAATGATATACTTATATAGATAGATACTTACTGATTTCAGTACTGGTAATATAAAAATTTTTCAAAAATCACACTTCAAAACTTCATATTGACACAACATTATTATTTCAGTGTCGAAACCAAAAACCATGCGACCGGCAAAACTATGTGCGAGCGCGATAGACAAATTACATGGAATTCAAAGACTCTGATCACGTGACTTTTCCTCAGGCACGTGCACGCTAATGTTTATAAAAATCTTAGATATTAAAGTATAATGTCTAATATTTGTAAATTTTGAATATAAACTGTTATTGGTGATTAATATCTTGTATATTTAAAAGAATATATTAGATATTATGTAGTATAATCTAGATGATATAAGGTAATATCCAACATTCTAGTATCTCATTTTTAGTATCTATTTTTCTCAGTGTTGGAACACCGAATACAAAACTGGTAAGATCAACCAGTTGAATGGGTGGCTATAGCACTCTAAAAAAAAGTCTATTGATAGTGAAATTACGTTCCTTTCATAATGTATCAATTGAAATTAAGCAGATTCCTTTTGTCTATCAACAGAATTGTTTCACTGTTAAAAAAACGCATTTATAAAATGCAAAACGAAAATAGTTTTACCGATAAACAATTTCCTTTTACTCTAAAAAGAAATCCTTTAAATTTTTTAAATATTAGGAATTACAGAGTGCGACGTAAAAATTTTGGAAGGTACGTACAGCAAAACAAACAATTTCTATCCGCATAACCTCATTTTTTATTGCTTCTGAAAATCGAAGCATTATAAATTTATTAATTTTTAATGTTTTTAACCATCGAAATCTTATCAGTTGTCTCTTTTTAAAATTATTTTGTAAAGCTTGCTTGAATTTCAATTAATATTATGGTTTTCATCAAAGTTGTATCTTAAAATTTCTTTAAGCGGAAATCTAAGACGGGTCGTTATTATAGTATTGAAAATGCTCGATTTAGTATTTGCATTTGACCAAGTTGGGCTTGTGTACATTTCTCATTAGGTTACATCATACAATTTTTTTTCTTTCATCCTCAAAATTATATTTCCTTTGTACGACAAAGGATTTCATTTCCAGACTACAGGAAATACTTTGACAGTGATAGGACAGCATTAGAAACTACAATCCTTTAACTGTTAAAGTATTTCCTCTCATCTCAATTTTGAATAGAAAATCCTTTAATATTGAAAGGAATCATTTGACAGTCAATAGTCTGTTTTTAGAGTGAGCCAAAATACTTATTCTTATTTTGTTAAATTAACCAGAAATCTAGTAGATTTCTCCAGATTTTAAAATTAATTCTACTAAGCATCAACTAGTAATCCGAATATTCTTTCAATGAACCTAAAACATTTTTGTTGAAGTTTCGAAATTTTCTGATACAAGTATTGGACTATTCAGTGATTTTTAACTGGGAATTGCAACTTTTTTCTTAAATTTCCTAAAAAGTAACTGAGTTTTCTCAAATTTATCTTAACTTTACGAAATTTTAACCAAATAAAGCTTCAGTTACGTGTTTCGTGAAATTCCAGCAGAAATTTCTAACACTGTATTTTATTCCTCAGCCCTGTATATTCGGATCGATTTGTGAAATCAGCAATTTTAATAATGCTATTTTTAAAAGTTATTTTCTCATAAATTTAAAATTTTTTTAAATATTATATTAATGTGGTTCCGGAAGATTAAAAATTGTATTGTTCTAGCTTGATAGGGTTTTCTTATCATTTAGAGTATTTTGAATAGCTTTTCGCAATGGATTTTTATTTTTTCAAATTCCATAAAAATATGGTTTTCGGTAAAATTTTGATTCTATTAAGATTTGTTTACGTGCGCATTTTATTTGCTAATTCGTATATCACATAATTAATGATGCAATAATACTTCAACAATCTTTTAGGTTGGATTCCCTATTTTAGGTAGGAAAACTTGTTTTCTGATATGGTTGCGAATTTTCCTAATATTTGGGGAATATATTATATTATTATATTGTATGTAATATTATATAAAAATAAAATATAATAATGTAACATATTATTATTTGGAGATATATGGCAAATTTTCCTAATCAGTCAAGAAAAAATACTTCACCAAATTTGTTTTTAAAGAAATTACCAAAAAATTGCTTGGAGTGCGCCTCTTAAAATTTTGATTTTCATGTGTCAATCATCGCCATAAGCAATCTTTTCTTCGGAAAATATTTATTAGTTTATCTACAAGTGTTTCGTCTAAATTACAAGTTTTTGTGATAAAATCAAAACTTTTTGATAATGTGAAAATAAAATAATGCTTTCTAGAATATATGGATAACGTCAATCTCACGAATTTCTTTTTATTATTTTAACTTTTTACAAATATTATAATACGTCAATAAGGAGAAAATTAAGTGTCATTACTTTTATTTGCCTTTTAAAAATAACGCGACTTTTAGTTTATTTAAGAAAGTTATTTACGTGACGGCCAAAATATCGTCCTGGTGTCAACAACCTTGTCAGTATTATTTTCACCCCAAGTGACCTCATATGGATCGAAACATGGTATTCATATATCTCTTTTCTTTTTTATAACGATTTGACAAACATAATTACTTTAATTAAATATTTTTGTAGGATAATAACCTTTTTTCACCCCGATATAAAGCAAAACCGATATCAAACAAAATGAAATAAATATTGCAAAATATTTAATAAATTTAAAATAAAGTAAATTAAACACACTTTAAAAATAAATGATAAATTATTGTATTGAATTAAAAGTATTTCTGGATAAAGGAGTAGTTTTATGACATTAATGTGGGTGAATCATTCTTGAATTTACGTCCCCTCATTACCTTAATCAAATTACTTATTCTCGCAGAATTTTTAATTTCATTTAAAAATGTTGAAAAAATTTCCTTCCATACATGTCCATCCTTTGTCTAATAATGTGAATAGTTGTCTATATCTTGAAATATACAATGGTTTCTACTCTTTTCAATCATTTGCTATCTCTTTTGAAATTTTTTATTTTTTTTATTTTCAGAAATTCTACCTTTTTCAATCTCTGTATTCCTATTTAAATGTATCCTCTGTCTAATTATTTTAATAATTTTTTGTTTCTTTTGCAATCAACTGCTGCGTATATCCTTTCCTAACTCTATTTTCTGTTGGTCAAAGCATAGATTTAGATCTATCACGGATAGAAAATATGTATCCTTTTCTATTATAAAATTTATTTCTCTTTCATTTTTTACTATCAGCAGGGAACTTCTACCGCATTTCCATAACTTTTTAATAAACTCAAATTAATTATTTCTGAGTCCAAAGCGGCATATAGGCTTTCCGACACCTATATTAACATTTTCATTGGAGTTAATACCTGATCACGTACATATTAAATAAACTGCAAATAATGTATAATGATGTATACATCAAGTTTTAATTATTTCTTACTCTCGAAATATGAATCAGTATAAAACTACTCATTGAAACGATATATCTACTGAAATATCTCTTTACTTATCATTTCGAATTTCAATCAACTAGTGGATGCTTCATTCGCCTTCGGTTTTTGAAACATCAGTTTATTAACGACAGCTTCCTCTCTAGATATGAATGACAAAAATTCTTCCACTTTTGTATAAAGGGCAACAGATCCAGGTTTTCCCACGTCACAAAAAGAAAATATTCCTATAACCACATTATTATGAAGTAAAGGAGCACCAAAATCGGCCTAAAAAATAAAAAATAATTCGAAAAATGAAAGTACTAAAGAAGAGTTAGGCGTAACTGTAGCTGTCGTACCAAAAATCAATTCTGTGAAAAAAAAAGTTTTTCTATGATTTTAAGACTTGAAATCATAAATCAGTCGTGTTTTATGAAAGGAAAAACATAATTTTTTATTTGTAGGGAAATAACCCAATACCCCCTATTTACATTTGGTTTTACACCATGGTATTCCTTTCACGTCCTCCAGGCCGTGCAAACCTAATGGAAAGGTGGTGGACCGCTAGCAACTAGCGCCGCTTATATCCCTGCACATGAACTACCGTTATGTGTGCACGTGTTAGTGCATATACATGCATACGTAGGTTCTTGAAATGTGTTACAGAGAATATATTCAAATATAATTAAAAGGAAATTGAAGATTTAACGCAAAATTGTGAAATGTAATTCAAGAGTGAGAAGTTAATAACAACTCACTCTTGAATTACATTTTCACAATTTTGCCTTAAATCTTGGTTTTGTCGTAATAAGTAAAAATCAAAAATATCTGTAATTTGTATTTTTATTGATTTTTATTTTCAGAAAATATACAGAAAATATACGAAATATACTAATAATAAAAACTGTTATGAAAAATGATAATACTGCTGACTTCAACGGAAATCGGAGAGACAAAAAATATTAATTTTACAGCTTATACAAGGCTTCAATAAACATAAACATATAATTAAAAAACTCCTTGGTTTTATCGACCTGAGGACTCGTGAGTCCAAAAATGGCAGCTAATCTATCTCCTATTGAAAATTCCGACGTTGGAAACGACATTGGAAACGTTATCGTAAGCGATATCGTAAACGTTGTTGTAAGTGATATCGTAAACGACGTAGGATTTTGGGACCATATCGGATATCGTTTACGATGTCGTAAATGATACCGATTACGACCTTTTTTTTTTTATTAAATAAAACAAAATATTTTATTATTGTTACAATTTAAATCTATTTTACTGTATGAAAGGAATATGAAGACAATGGAAATTAATAAAAACATATTATATGTGTGTATTTAATTTCGAACGATTGTGAATATTTGTGTGCCGTTCCGAATTTGCACTCTTACTAAACTTTCATGATGCCGAAAGATCATAAATAAAAATATGTTTATAGATAAACCAATATGTTAATAACAGTTTCCATTGTTTTTATATTCCTTCCATACAGTTAAATAGATTTAAATTTTAACAATAATAAAATATTTTGTCTTCTTTAATTCTGAAACAGTTTCACCAATGTTATGTAGCTTGATGTAGCTCAGAAAGAGTATACAACAATGGCGGAACTCATACGAAGCCGTTCCCCTTGCCGCACTCCATCCGTTTCCGACAACTAGCGCCGCGTATATCCCTGCACCTGAACTACCCTACGAGGACACCCAATACATTAGAGGTTGACCTGCCCTGAAGTCCTCCTTTAGCCTTCTTAGGTTTTTCCCTCAGATTCAACTTAGTCTCTACAACTATGTTTAACTACGGGGTTACAGGTAAATCTTGTGAACCGGCAAACCCAGTATGTCTACTGACAGGCAGTCAGTTTCTGTCTGTCACTTACAGAATAAAGTTGATTATGTTTTAAACTTACTGCTGGCCTCTTTCCTTTTTATTTTTGCGCCCTGCTGTCTACAGAATCAGAAGTGGGATCGACAGGCCTCACAGACCGGTCCCTATATCCCCTATTGTCCTCTATATTCAGTTGAGGTCCCTAAAGTACCTTATTTTCAGCCATTAGTGCGCATTTTTTAAAATTCGTATAAAATCGAGGTATACAAACGTTACATTCTTCTAATGACCTCAATATTTTGAAACTGTTATTAAATAATATTTAAATTTCGAGCGCTTTTATTCAAGAAATTATGATTGGTCGATGTATGCACTGCCTCAGTCAATAACATTAGCGACGAACGACATGTTAATGTTAGGTGTCCCGGTAAGAAGCCTTGCATTTAAAAGTATTGGAACATTTCTTACATGTAATGAATAATATGAGATTTATTGAATTCTTTTCGATTCCTTTTTTGTCCTCGCTTTGCTAATCTCTCAATGGTATAGGTTATCTCTTGAAATTAATTCTTTCAAATGCCCACTATAGCGACGAAATTTTTGTGAATACTTTTTAATGCTCTTAATGAGAGTTCTGAATGTGACATCTAATACCTTTTAGTTCTCGACGTTTCTGTTTCTATTTCATCAAAATGAATTCTTTTAAATGAAAATAATCACAATAGAATGGTAGAACAAAGGCGTCCTCGTGGGTCCCTATGGGCAAGAAAACAGGTCCCTATACACCCTATTTTTTATCCCAAAGGGACTGTGAGGCCTGGATCGAGGTCCGCGAAATTTAGATATTGTTCCTGTGTGCATTTATTTTAGACATTTAAAAAAAAATATATTTCAACTTTCGGACTGTTAGGTGTTAAGTGAATTATCAGAATTATCACGTTTCCTGATAAACTTTTTTCATTCTTAGTGCCTGTGACGTACTTATAGCCTAGTGCAATTTCGGAATCTCAGTGCTGTGTGCACAGAAAAAATTTTTATTTAAGAATATTTAGTGAAATTTTGTGCAAGACACTTAGGCTTTGTGGAAACTATAAAATACTTGCATAATTATCAATGAGAATGAACATGCCGACCAAAGCTCTCAATCAGTTAACCGTGCCAGAATTGAAGGAGATTCTATGAACCAAAGGCATCGATACAACGGGAACAAAGTCAGAACTGATCCAGAGGTTAACTGCCGCAGATCTAAGTGTAGGGAATTACTTAGAAGTGGAACAACCATCATCAGACCATCATCAGTGAATTAAACCCAAACGCGGAATCAAGCGATCCAATTGGATCAACTGCAGTAAGGTCTGGCGAACACACGAATCGAAATATGGCGCGACTTTACTGCTCCAAGTAGAACTTTTACCTCTACTTTGCGACCCATTGTTCTACTATCTATTACTAGCTCCTACTTTACTGCTCTTCGAAATATTTTCGTTCTATTTTGATTCTACAAAGTTGTAGTCCCTACAATAAAGGTCTTGCCCCTAATACTACGTTTGTGATTATCATCTCCTTTAAACCACTATAAGTCCAATAATATATTTTATGTGCCACCAGCGCGCAAACTCCTTTTTTCGCTACAGTTAACAGTAGCGCAATGTAGCACATTGCGCTACAGAGGAATGAAATGTAAAAATTGAACTGCACATGCGCCCATAGCCATGAAACGTAGCACAATCTTCTTCTTATTCTTTTTCTTCTTCGTACAGCGTTAACATCTTACTGGCAAAGCCTTGTACATTTGAACTGCGGATGCGTCTACTAAAATCGGTTACTACTGCACAAGATCGATAAAATCAAAATGGCCAGGACTAGTCGTGACATATCAAGTGTAATGACTAGCGCCGCAAACAACTACAATACTAGATTAGATTCGAGTGTACGCATAAAAACTCGTATACGTACCGGAGTCACATAAAATAGAATACGTGCCAATGCACACAATTCGGGAAATTACGAGACTCGCGGCAATACTCGCAGGACTGATCCCGCCTCGGCTTTGTCTCGGCATCGTCTCGGCTTTGCCTCAGCTACGCCTTGGCTCCGATCTCCTGCGAGCATTGTCGCTCGTCATGCAATAACCCTCATTGTGCGTCTAGGCACGTAATATACTATTGTGTCCTGTTTTAACGCTATGCAATCTTTATACTGTTTTTAATTTCTCTTTAAACGCTCCTTTATTTCTGAATTGTACAATTTTACCACAAAACAATTTACTTTTAAAAAAATGAAAAAATAATTTTTTATTATTTTCAATTGCAATATAGTCGTATGCTTGTCACTTCCATATACACATAACATAATTTGATGTTAGAGGAATAATTTTCTTCAAATGTTGTTACCAGTTTATGGAAAATGTAAAAATTAATAATTATTTTCTCGTAATAAATGTACATTTTGGAAATAGTTTTTATTGTTTAAACATGTACACAATATTACAAACGTTATTCAATTTCTTTATTATTAATAGATATTGCTACATAAATTGCATTATTTAAGTTAATTCAAATACAAGTTGTTATAAGTGCTGCAATAGGAACAGCTTTAAAATTATTTAAATTATGTCATTTGTATAAAAAGTCAATCGTACTGTAGACACTTATATCTCCCATTCCGACAAATGCACTGTCACATTGAAGTGTTTTAATTATTGCATAGTGCTCGTTTTCGCAATCGCAAGGTTGTTGTATATAATTACAAAGGGATACTTTTATAAAATTTATAAAATGTGCGGAGACCGCGTTGGGAGAACGCGAAATGGTTAAGTAGGGTTTGTTATGGTTCGCATGAGCCCCTACATAGCCTCTACTTCAGGAAGAATTGGAAATTTGTTCCTGTAAAAATTGGATTGAATCAGCTTCTACTTTCAAACCCGTAGCCTCTACAAATATGTGTATGAAGAGCGTCAAAGTAGCGCCATATTTCGAATCGGGCAAGTCCAAATTTGAGAGGCATCACTCATACAAAGAGAAATGGATTTACTACGCAGAGAAAGAGATTTATTGGAATGAGAAGTGCTTTTTTAAGAAGATCAGCAACACCCCACAGCATGTCAAGTGGACATGCTAAACGTTCATTTGGTCTTAATTTAAAAACAACCGGTGAACTTTTAAGTGAATTTTCGGGAAGTGTGGACTCGTACGATGCGTGGTCTAAAAAAGTGGAATTAGTTCGTGACTCTTATGCGATCGAGGACAATGCGTTAAAAGTTTTAATTAGCACAAAATTAAAAGGACAAGCATTAAGTTGGTTTCATTCGAGACCTGAACACATTATGCTAAGTGTTACTGAACTCATGAATCGAATGAAAGCTATGTTCGACCACCGACCTAACAAATTATCATTGCGTCACAAATTTGAAAAACGAAGATGGAATCCCAACGAACCATTCAGCGATTATCATCGCGACAAAATAATCTTGGCAAACCGCGTACCCATCTTAGACGAAGAGACAATTGATTACATCGTCGATGGCATACCTGATTTCCGTTTACGCAATCAAGCCATCAGTGAATAGTCGCTGCGAATCAGTGGCCGTTCTCTGATTCAAGTTTAGAGAGAAGGTTATGCTGAGTGTTTGGTGAGATTTCAAAGGTATTGTTTATTTTGAGCTGCTCCCAAGGAACCAAGCTATCAATTCGAATGTCTACTGTCGCCAGCTAATGAAATTAGACAAAGAAATCAATGAAAAGCGACCAGAACTGGCAACTCGAAAAGGCGTCATCTTCCATCAACATTACGCCAGACCACATACATCTTTGGTCACTCGCAAAAAATAATTGGAGTTAGGCTGGGAAGTGATGCCTCATCCACCGTATAGTCCTGACCTTGCACCAGCCGATTATCGTTTATTCCGTTCACTTTAAAACCATTTGAATGGAAAAACATTCGATTCAAATGAGGCTGTAAAAAATGAGTTGATTCAGTTTTTTGCCTCTAAGAACCAAACTTTCTACGAAAGTAGAATTATGAAGCTGACTGAAAGATGGCAAAAGGTTATCGGACAAAATGGTCAATACGCAATTGATTAATGTTTGTTATTTGTATTAATAAACTTGCTTTGAAAATCATGAAAAAAAACGAAATGACTTTGATGCCAACCCAATACTACTTTAAAAAAAATTATTTTCCTACTAGCGGGTAATAAAGTGCATTTTATTGTCCTCTGCGGAGCAAAAAATTCATTTTTTGACCCCCCCCCCCCCTGCCCAGTAAAAAATAGTATATTACGTGCCTAGGCGCACAATGAGGGTTATTGCGCGACGAGCGCCAATGCTCGCAGGAGATCGGAGCCAAGGCGTAATCGAGGCGTAGCCGAGACGTAGCTGAGGCAAAGCCGAGACGTAGCTGAGGCAAAGCCGAGACGATGCCGAGACAAAGCCGAGGCGGGATCAGTCCTGCGAGCAATGTCGCAAGTCTCGTAATTTTATTATTATATGTATTATTTTATGTGACTTCGGTGCGTATATGAGTTTTTATGCATACACTCGAATCTAATCTGCTATTGTAGTTGTTTGCGGCGCTAGTCATTATACTTGATATTTCGCGACTAGTCCCGGCCATTTTAATTTTATCGATCTTGTGTAGTAGTAGCGGATTTTAATAGACGCATGCGCAGTTGTTGACCTCGCTTTGCTCGGGCATCAAATTTTACACTCGCAAAATAAACTTTTTTTTCCCTAGTTGCACAGAATACTATATAAAGATTCCAACCATGGAAAACTTTATTTTCAAAATTGGAAATATTCGAATTGTAGAGGATAATTTCCCGGAAATATAACGGTTAGCAAAATACTAATTCTTAAAATTTCGCATATTTAATGAAAAAAATGTATTTAGTGAATAATATACATTTTTTATTAAATATATTATGTTAATAGACTCATATCAACAAAAAATATTAAGTTAAGGCCATGGATCAACCAGATCATGTGTCTAAATTCCGCTAAAAGTCCATGTAAGATAACTTTTTCATTTTACAAAATATCTTGCTGAAAATTTGGAAAATACAACAAAAGACGGTATAGAACGTATGTCAACTTCGTTTGAGTGAAAATATTGTACAGTTGACTGCAGTTATCGATAAGTTTTCGAATTTTTTTTTAAATTTTACCAAAAAGAAGGTGACAGACGTGCCTTATGGTCTTTTGTTATCTTTCTTAAATTTTCAGAAAGATATTGGATAAATTACAAAAGTTATCTTTCATGAACGAGTAATGTATAATTTATGTTACATAGTCGGATCGATCCACGGCCTTAAGCGACATTATCTAGACTGCCATTGAGATTCGTCGAAATCTTGTATGCGGAATCAACAAAGCTAAAATTGATAAATTTTTTTTTCAAAAAAAAAAAAAAAACTTTACGAGTAGACTTTTCTCATTCTCCATAAATTAATGGGATTAAAAATTAATGCCGTTGTGCGTACTCAAATATTATCCTATTTCGAATCTTCTACGACTTGCAAATAAAAATATTTTCTTACTTTAATTACTAAAACGCAAATAAAATTTCAATTGGAATATTTTATAAGAACTGAAAGTACATGAAATTTAGTTTTTGAAATTGAGAAAATGGTAGAGAAGATTAAAACGTGAGTAGATAGACTACTTTTTGTTTCGATAATAAAAAAAAATTTCCAAAATATTTTCTAAAATTGAACTTCTTTTCATTTTCGAAACCAAATGTAGTCCATCTACGTCCATTGTTATCTTTTCTACCATTTTCAATATTTTGGAAACAAAATTTTATGTACTTTGGACATAAATATGTAGAAACCTAATAAAATTTTTTAATTTCCAAAGTATCACATAACCTTGGGGGGGGGGGGGGATTTAAACTTTTTTTTGCATTTTTTTAAAAGTTATTGCATAATACACTCGAGATTCCCTATAACGAGAAGCTCGAGCATGGGAGACCTCTCTGCATCGAGCGCGAGAGGGATCCCCTCCATATCCTACTTGTTGCTATGCGCTGTTATGCGTATTATATGATGCGTCCAGTCAGTCTGTCAGTGATGCCATGTGAATAATTATATGTAAAGGGTTTCCCAATAAGGGTGATATGTTTTGAAATTGAAAAAAAACACTGAATATTCATTCGGAATTGATCGAAATCTTTTTTATTATATTGGATATTCTATGCCATTTATGATTTAAACAATATATCGGCGAAATGTCCCCCGAGACTTGAGCCAAAAATGCGCCTCATTAGAAAAGATGATTTTTTGATGAAAATTGGGATCATTTTCAATTGATTCCAGAGCCCAATCCGCGAACTCCCGACGCAAACGATGGTCATTAGGCTTCAGTTCTTGGGCCAGAATCATCTTATAGGGATGCAGGCCAAGATCCAATCGCAAAATACGCCAGGTAGTCATCCTGGACAGGCCCAATTCCTGAGATCGGCGTGGCACGGACAATTCACGGTTTTCCTCGATACTGGCCTGTACGGCGGCTATATTCTGTGTAGAACGTGCGGTACGCATACGATTTTTAGGCTTAGTATCCAATAGAGTAAATTCACTCTCCAACTTATCGATTATTCGACGAATTGAGAGCGCGGATGGAGCAGAATGACGACCATATTTTGCACGATATGCTCTTTGAACACCGACAAAACTTTTCGAATTTTGATAAAATAATTGGACAATTTCCAAACGTTGTGGAAGTGTGAAACTACTCATGATTAAATGGCAAACCTTACTGATGACAACTGACAGCAGACGTCAAAAATTTCAGTTCAAATGAGCCCGATAGGGACATTCAAAATCATATCACCCCTATTGGGAAACCCTTTAGTTATGTAATTAGAAATAGCTTACTGCTATGAAACCAATGTTATGTTTAGGAGGCTTTTCTATTTCATTTTGTTTCTTGACTTTTTTATTTTTCTTGAAGTCATTATGTACGTTGAGGTACCAGATAGGTTGCCAACCGTAAACGGTATAAACGTATTTATCGTTATATTCATGATCTTTTACATTTCTCCACTGGTAAATGCATTCAGCAGGACATAAAAAATTTTTCTGACTAATCAAAGTTACACTACACAAATCTTTATGTTCTTTAGTTCTTAAAACTCCGGCACAGTTAATGTGCTTAACAGTTGACTGTTCACCAGTAATTTTGTTTTCCAATGTTAATAATCTTGAACCTATTAAAAATGTATTTATAAAAATATGTACCCATAGTCGATAAGTAATTATATCTTTATTAATAAATAATTATTAAACAAGTTTTTCACTAATTTAAACCACTATTAAACTTATATGTATTTAAAAATGTTTAAATATAAATATTTACCAGTTGTACTAGCCAGAATTATTGCAATTTGGAATAAAGAAGAAATGATGTTGTTCATTCTTACTTGTCTCGAAACACCTTCTGAACACAAATGATTGTTATCCTGTGTTTCTATCTATGTACATTAATAGAGCTGCACACTAACGACATAACAACGTATGTGTTATATTTTTCTTATCTAAGCAAGGTTGAAATAAAGAAAATTTAATTCTTTTGCTCAAACAGACATAACATAAAACTTAATTGTGATTTATACTCTCTAAATTCAAATCAGGAAAATTCCACTGATTAAATAACTGGATCAACTTAAGTGAAAATTGTACTATTTTTTAGAGAAATACCGCTGAACATCAGTGAAATTTTCGCTGAAGTGAAAGAGTAATCTACTTACAGTTTTTTTAACATGGAAATCTCATTTGATCAAGTGTAGAGAGTAATAGTATATCACAAAATAACCATTTTATTTTTAGAATCTATTTAACAATGTGTTCTGCTCAATGAAGTTAGCGATTTAATATTTTGTAAGCAATACTCTCTAAACCTGAATCAGCGAACGACCACTGATTAGCAGTGATTATTCACTGATGGCACCCGAGTCGAAATATGGGGCTACTTTGACGCTCTTCATACGCATATTTGTAGGGGCTACGGGTCTCCGCACATTTTATAAATTTTATCAAAGTATCCCGTTGTAATTGTATACAACAACCTTGTGATTGCGAAAATGAGCGCTATGCAATAATTAAAACACATTTGAATAACATTATTCCTCAAACATCAAATTATGTTATATGTATATGGAAGTGACAAGCATACGACTATATTGCAATTGAAAATAATAAAAAATTCTTTTTTCATTTTTTTAAGAGTAAATTGTTTTGTTCTAAAATTGTACAATTCAGAAATAAAGGAGCGTTTAAAGAGATATTAAAAACAGTATAAAGATTGCATAGCGTTAAAACATGACTCAAAATATATTATTGGACTTATAGTGGTTTAAAGGAGATGGTAATCACAAACGTAGTATTAGGGGCAAGACCTTTATTGTAGGGACTATAGCTTTGCAGAATCAAAATAGAAGGAAAATATTTCGAAGAGCAGTAAAGTAGGAGCTAGTAATAGATATTAGAACAAGGAGTGGCAAAGTAGAGGTAAAAGTTCTACTTGGAGCGGTAAAGTCGCGCCATATTTCGACTCGGGCAGAAGCTAGAAGTCTTTCACTGAGAATCAGTGAAATTCGATTAATGAATCAGTGAAATAGATTGAACTCACTTATTGAATCAGTGTAATCTTCAGGTTAGAATAATAAAATCAGAAATATATTTTTTCTACTAGAGGGCCATAAAGTGGACTTTATTGCCCCGTGCGGGGCAACTAAATCCACTTTCTGACCCGCTAGTAGAAAACAAATCGTGTGCAACACGGGAAAAACATTTATTTTACTCGTGTGGTTGTTACCCTCGCTTTGCTCGGGCATCAAACTTCACACTCGCAAAATAAAAAATTTTTTCCCTAGTTGCACAATGTACTATTGTGTCCAAACTACAATTTGGGACGCTTGGCTGGTTATTTTGCTTTAACTCTACGTTTACCAGAAGCCTCTTTTCGCCAACTGTTTACTCTCACGACCTCTACGCTAACCTGTGACATTTTGATTGGACTCTATATAATACTACTTATGGTAACATCTCACTGTCTCCTATCTATTGCCTTCATCTAAAATACCACAACTTTATCTGTCAATCACACCATCTCCTTTCTTGCCTAATACATTGCTTATTTACCTGTTCGATCTGTTAACAAGGTTAGATGCTCGGCGTTTATTCTCAGGCTATTGGAACCAAGACACCATCATTTATTGTATATTGTAACAGCTCTTGTAGCTTTTTGTGTCTCTCTATTTGCCAACACGCACTCGGTTCGTACATTAGTTATTACTAGTATTAACATTAGTTTTATATATAATTACGTAGTCGTATATGTCAATAAACATCATGATACATGGTATTGACATACTAAATTAATTTAATTTTCACCTCTTCAATTTTTTTATTTTTTCTTAATCATACTTTTTGGTTACATTTATAAATTCTATTCTGGCTATATATGATTCGACATTGTTCTCTATCTTAAATCTCTTGTATTGCCCTATCTGGCTATAACTTAGTACAGGCTGGAGGTGCTTATTACTTTTTTTAGTTTCAATTTCTAAGTTTTACTTGTAATTTATTTTTAGCTTATTCTCTTAGATCAGGCAATTGGATATTTAAGTGTATTTACTCAAATTTAATAGAATTTTCGAATTATTTTTATAATTAATGCTTACAATCTGAATTTTTGCATGTGTATTTAAATTTAATTGGGGTAAGCTCTGCCTGGCAACCGCTCATATCTTGATCAATTATTGCTTGTGTGCCTACTGTTTGTGCTTTGCTTATGTCTAGTACCCGGCTTTGTGCCATGGCTTCGACTGGGACTGACAGGGTCCCTACTCCGGTTCCCCGTGGGAATTCTCAGGGTGTGGGTCGTGGGCGTGGTTTTGTTTCAGCTAGACCTGGACAGGATATGGGCTCCGGCATTTTTGTTTCAGCGACTGGATTTTTGGGCGATGATCGGGCTGGTCTGGCCCCTGCAGGTGGACGTAAGAGACCGATTTCCTCTCCGCCTTTACGGTTTTCCTCACAAATTAAGAAGATCAAGCCTCCGGTTGATTCCGATCGGTGCTCGGAGCTGTCTAGCAGCGATTTGAGCCAGAGCTTACTGAGGAGGATTCACGAGTTCTTCGACCCCTCTCCGTGTGACCCATCTTCTGATCTTTTGTGGTCCAGACCACATGATCCCTTGTATGACGTCTTTCCAGACGCTGCTCCCCCACCATATGTAGTCCTAATGGAGAGCACCAGGCCGGGGAAGAACCTGGGCAAGTATGATCGGCTGGCTCTAGCGGAATGTATAGATTTGGTCATTGACGGCGGCAGAACCATTTTCTACAATGGTTTAAATCAGGTCAAGATACAGTGTGAGTCTAGGGAGGATGCCAACACACTGCTGCGCTCGCAGGACCTCATGAGGGGCGGCTTCAAGTTGTTTATCCCTTCTTCGCTGATCCGGAAAAAGGCCTTCACGGGTCCGATCGATCTTAGATATTCGGCCTCGGACATTGTTGACAACCTTGATCCAGAAACTCGCGACGCGATGATATCTGTTAGGAGGAGGACAAATAATGACGGCACTGTTTCTACTAGGGTTGAGTTTACGCTGGAAGTTGCCCGAGTTCCTCGCGGTGTTCGTTTGCTTGGCTATTCCTACCCTCTTACCCCTGTAATTCCTCCACCCAGGCGATGTTTCACTTGTCAGAGGTTCCGGCACATCTCCAATCAGTGCCGCAGCTCGCGTCCCATCTGCGAATTTTGTTCCGAGCACCATTGCACGGATTCCTGCCCCAATAAGCTGCGATCGGCCTTCTGCTCTAATTGCTGTGGCGACCATGTTGCCTCCTCGCGCGAGTGTCCTGTCTATCGCTATGAGTTTGAGATCAACAAGTATTGTTACAGGAATTCCTGTGGATTTGGGGAGACGGAGCTGGGCCTGCGTGAGCGCGGCGTTCTGAGGCCGGGCCGACGTTTTGAGTTGGGCATGGACAGGATCTCTCTTGAGGATCCCCCTTCTGTTCTTCATGAGATCGATTTGGGCTTCTCGGTTTCGGCCTCCCAGCCATCTGTCTCGGGCTCGGTTGCCAGATCCTTGTTGGATCTTGGTCGGCTCGGCGTGCCTGGTGCGGGGGTTCCTGTGTCTTGCGCCCCTGTCGATGTTGTCTCGGCTGTCTCTCTATCGCCTGCTCGTCTTGGCCCCTCTGCTGGCTCAAGCTTTGCCGGGCTCTAACTTGCCCCGGCATCTGTTTCTCTTCTTTGTTCCTACTGTCTTACGTTAACTTAGTTACTAGGGATTTATTATATTACTGTTATATATAGGCTAAGTTGATTTAGGTGTTTCATCTTACTTTTGTTGTTCTTTGCAACCAATATGCACTCTTCTGGTAGAGGGATTAGATTTGGTGTGTGGAATGCACACAGTGTAAATAATAAGAGAGCTGAAGTTGAGTTTCTGCTGCATGATCGGAAACTTGATGTTCTCTGCGTTCCCGAGTCCTGGCTCGCTGAGGGTGGTGCTTTTGAGCTATATGGCTACTTAACTTATAGGAGGGACCGTCCGGGGAGAGGGGGGGGGGGGGTGCGCGCGACGATTTTGGTTAGGGATGACCTGTCTGTTCTCCCCCTCTCGGTGGATGGCCCCTGGTGTTCTCGGCTTGATGTGGTCGCTGTCAGGCTCTCTACCTCTCTGGGATTCCTGGCGGTAGTTTAGGTCTATGTGCCACCGGATTCGGGAGTTGACTCTGCTCTCTGGACGTCGCTCATCGGCTGTGTCTCGGATTGTGATGTCCTGCTCCTATGCGGCGATTTTAATGCTCATTCCCCCCTGTGGGGGGCTAGTCGCTCCAACTTCCAGGGGCGCGAGTTGTGCTCTGCGGTCCTTGACTATGGTCTGACTCCATTGAATGATTCCTTGCCTACCTTCCTGCCTGCTTCCGGACGTTCCGGTGGAAATCTTGATCTGGTTTTTATTACGTCTTCGAGGGTTGGTGTGGCCTCGGTTAATGTCACCGATGACACCATTGATTCTGACCACTTTCTGGTCTTGGGTGATTTGGGGTTGACTCCTCGTTACGCTCGCTCCACGTCTAATCGTTTTAACATCAAGAATGTTGACTGGGTAAGGTTTCGTGAGGTTGTTGACGAGGGGCTGCCGAGTATTGGCTTGGCTCTCGACAGCTGCTCGGATCCGGCCGCACTGTATTCTGAATTCTTTGCGCTGATAGCAGGAGCTTTGGAGCGCTGTGGGGCATATCGTCCCTCCTCCCTGCCTGGCAGGAGGAGATCACAGCCGCTCTGGTGGAGCTTGGAGTGCGACGCGGCTATTGCCAGAAGGCGTGACGCTCTCAAGAGGTACATCGCCTGTCAGACCAGGGATGAGAGAGCCGCTTGTAGGAGGATTGATGGGGAGGTCAAGAGGTTCCTTAGGAGGCAGAAACATCTCTCCTTTGTTTCCTTCTGTGAGTCCATCGACCCTTCGCTGGGGCTGACCAGGATATGGAGAACGGTCAAGTCTATGTCTTCCCGAGTGGCCGGATATCGGACGGGCTGTGGGACGGATCCGGATTCGCCGGCCTTGGAGGCTCTTAGGGAGAAGCTGGTCTGTCCGGGTGTCCCGCCGGTTGAGGTCCCCATGATAGTGGATGTTGACGATACGGACGCTAGAATTTTCCGTTCACTGCTCGCGAATTTTCTGCGGCTTTGGGCACCTGTAACTCTCGCTCTGCTCCTGGCTTGGATGGCGTTGGCTACGGAGTTCTGTTGGGCCTTTCGGAGCGCGCTAGGGAGCTTTTGTTGTCTTTATTTAACCGTATGTTCTCTACCTCTAGGTTCCCCCCATCTTGGCACGATACTTTGGTCTCCTTTGTTCCGAAGGCCGGCACCGACAAATTCCGCCCTATCTCGTTGACCTCAACTCTTTGCAAGACTTGTGAAAGACTAGTCCAAAAACGCCTTGAATTTCTTGTGGAGAGAGAGGCCTGGGGGTGCCTGGAAGGATTGTGAATTTTGTGAACTTCCTCACTACAAAAAGAATTCTTTACTTCTCGGCTGCCGACGATTCTCCCAGAGTCTGTTGGGTGGGTGTCCCGCAGGGGGGTGTGCTCTCCCCCCTCTTGTTCAATCTCCACCTCAAGGGGATTAACGAGATTCTTCCAGTGGATGCTAGGGCGTCGATGTACGCGGACGATCTTTTGTTGTACAGGAGGCAAGTGGACCCTCATTTAGCTCTGATGCGCCTTGAGGAGGCGGTGGGCTTGTTGAATCCGTGGCTGCAAGAACTTGGCTTGTCCATTTCAATTCCTAAATGTCAGCTTTGTTTCTTTACTCGGGCTCGATCCGGATTGCATGACATTGCCATGAGGGTTGATGGCTGTGAGATTCGATGCCAGGACTCACTTAAATATCTAGGGGTGGTTCTGGATGCGCGCCTTACTTGGACGCCTCATATCAAATACATTGCAGGCAAGGCCATGCGTGCGATTGGCGTACTTAAAGCTCTGTCCAGGGTGTCCTGGGGCGTCTCCCTGTCCCTGCTTCTCACTGTGTACCGGGGGCTGGTTAGGGCATATCTTGAGTGGGGCTCCCCGCTGTTTGCCGGGGCTTCTGGGACGGCGTTGAGGATCCTGGATAGAGCTCAATATGAGGCTCTACGCGTGGCTCTGGGGTGTATGCGTTCGACCCCCATCGCTGTACTTCTCTCTGAGGTGAGTGAGCCGCCACTTGGGCTGAGGCGCTCTCTTCTGGGTGGACGTTTTATTCTTAGGAACGCTTCCTGCCGGGGTGGCCCCTTGATTCCTAAGCTTTCCTTGCTGTTTGAGAAGACTCGATCTGGGCGATCTAGGATTAGACCTGCGAAGTGTGGTCTTCTGCTGGCTTATGAGGGGGTCCGAGGCCTATTGGACATGTGTTTCCGCACTATACGTCCTCTGTACTTTGATTACTCGTGGATTGAGGTGACCGACCCCGTCACTCTGGACTTCGAGACCGGCAGAGAGGTGAGGGGCGCTGTGGACCCTGCTTTAGAGTTTGAGGGTCTGGTTGGTGCCAGGTACCCGGACTCTGTATGTGTTTTTGCGGATGCGTCACCGGACGATTCTGCGGAGGTGGTGGGTGTTGGCTTCTGCGTCCCCTCGATGAGCTATAGGTTCGGCATTCGTCTTGTGGGTTTTACCTCGGTTCTCTCTGCGGAGTTGTACTCGATTTTCTGTGCGTTGAAGTATATTCCTAGGATGGCTCTTCCCTCCACTGTGGTGTTCTCCGATTCTTTGCATGCCCTTTATCAGCTCCGGGATGGTCCTTTCTCTTCTCGGGTGTCTCCTTACGTGTTTAAGATTCTGCATCTCCTCTCTCTTTTTCGGGAACGGGGATGCGCGATTGGTTTTGTGTGGATTCCTGCGCACTCTGGGATCAGCGGTAACGAGCTGGCTGACGGTGTCGCTAGGACGGCCTCTCGGCTGCCTTTCGCGGTTCATTGTGGGGTTCCCCTGATTGACCTTTATTCTGCACTGGAACGGGACTTTAGGTATTGGTGCTGCTCTCAATGGCCCTATGTACGTTCAGCATCTGGGGTTATATCAGCCTGATCACGCGCTTGAGATCCTCACATATCTGCACCGGTTCCCATTTTATCAGAATGGGGTGGGACTTGGACGTTGGTTGCAGCTGTGGCGCGGAGCTGAAGAGCCTTGCACACTTGATCAGTGAGTGTCCGCTCCTTTCGGAGGGCAGACCGAGGTTCTTTCGCTTTCTAACGGAGCGTTTCCCGGGCAGGCCCCCGGAGCAGGCGGATTTGGGTGATTTGATTTTTGAGCCGGACCCGGAGGCTGTTGGTGAGTTGGGGCGATTTCTCCGTTTTGGAGACCTTGTTATTTAGGATCAGTGAATGTGTGCCTTTGCTTGCTTTGCATCTGCCTTGTGGACTGATTGACTGCTTTTTTTACCTTCCCTCCTATCCTATAGACAGCACAAGCTGGCTAGGTACTGGCTGGCTTTCAAACTACTGAGTCTGATTTCTGCGCCTGAGTATGATTGGTGCTTTGTTTTTTTTTCTGCTGCTGCTGAAGTTTTATACTGGACATATAGTTTTTTTTGTGGACCAATGATATTAATTTTGTACTGATATGGCTATTTGCTAGACACATCAAGAAGCCACAACCAACAAGAAGAAGAAGAAGAATTTGGACACAAAACGTCGTGTGTACCTCGAGCGACATGGTGGCGATGTGACTCGTGTGAATACCGCCCTTCATACGCTCAGTGGCGGTGAAGGGGGGGGGGGGGGGGGGGTACACTTCGCACTCGTCACAATCGCCACCATGCTGCCCTTAGTACACAATCTACTATTAACGACCGATGAACTCGTTTATTTCAGACTAAACAACACTAAAAAGAAATTAAATAATTAAAAAATTACCAAGTCATCAAATATGAAAGTTCACAAGTAAGCAAGTAAGAATTTATTCTTAATACAATATGTACTCCCTTTTATATATGAGGAATACATATTATATTCTTGTATCTTGCATTAAAAATATATAATTCTATAATCCCAAACTCAAAAAATGATTTCGTATATCAGTGTTAGAAACACATTTTCAATTATGATAACAAAGGTCCCTGAAGCTGGAATTACAACATTGCTATATCAACATAGGAACTACTTCAGAATTTAGTGCTTATTTAGTGCTAATTTGTGCGCCATGAAATGAATTTTGTGCTGCGCAATTTTTTTTTTTTTAATGTGTAGTGATGCTAGCTTCCGATGAAGCCAAAGCTCCGGTATGTAAAATTCAGTAATTAAAACTCACATTGAATAATACTTTATACAGGAATTTAGTGCTAATTAAGTGTTCTCAGTTCCCTCTATGTACATAATTGTAGCACTTTTATTTTTTGAAAAAAATCGTAGGAGTGCTGGCTTTCATTGAAGCTATAACTCCGATATAAGAAAAATTTAACAATTCCTTTAATTTTTGTCTTACACAACTGGAGTGGAAGTAATTATGTCAAAAGTATAGGAAAAAATACGCCAAGTAAAGATTACTATATTGAGAACTAAATTTGATGAGTGTTAAACGAGTTTTACCGTCAATATATTCTGTTTTGCCATTAGGGCTATGAGAAATTCCCATACTGGATGGGAAAGTGCACTGAACGCTTTAGCAATATCATCATGCTAAAATGTAATTTCTCTCATTCATTTTGAATGAAGAAAAAAAGAAATTTTCTGTCTTATTCATGTCAGCTTTTTTATTAACATTTTACCTGATAAGTTTTCAATTGCGGTGATTGATAGTACACGCTGTATTCAATGAACTTAACATCCTAACTCATACAGATACATTTGACGCACAAATTTCTTAATCTAACGCATTCAATTATACAAAGTATCACACGCTATATGATCGCTACATGTTAAATTTTTGAAGTTATATATAAGCTACACAGTTCAATTTGTAGCGCTTGTGAAAAGATTGTGTGTGACTCTAAATAATTAATTTCAGTTTTTTATATTCATTTATTTTATAAATAAATTTGATAAATGATTCCAAATTAATTAGTTGAGTTTGAAATTTTTGTCACTGCCTACATTATCGGAGGATCACTAGTCGCGTATCAAATAGGATACGTTGTCGACAGGTGTCCTCGTAGACAATTTCAAACTCTTATATCGCAAATAATGCAAATGAATTCAAATATTTAAAGAATTTGAAAATCTTTCTGTGGAAAAAAATACGCTTTCGTCTACGCTGGGATTCAAACCCAGGTCTTTCGATTGCTGGCCGACTGCTCTAACCACTGAGTTACACAGGCGTCCGACATCTCCTTCTCCACAGGAAGACCTCCTCATATCACATAGTGGCTCTGCCTTGCGGCTGTAAATGATTTCAAATTAATTAGTTGAATTTGAAATTTTCGTCACTGCCTATATAAAAAGTTTTTAGACAAAATTATAATGATCAATTAATTGTATTGATTTTTAAAATGTTTTATGAAAAATTTATAAAAGAAAGTTGATTCATTTTTACACGAGTGAGCCTCAAAAACTTTAGCCACGACACTGGTACTCTCCCAAGCTATGAATAATTCTTGCAGTAACTATACAAGAAAGTTCCAAATTTTATGTATCAGCATTGTAAGCGAGGGTGTGATTGACTCGACGAGAGCGTATCGTCCTATATACAGGGTGGGCACGAGTGGGTTGCAGAATAGGAATTGTATAGTATAAAATAGTTTAGCATAACATGCATTTTTCTCAGTCGGTAAAACAGATTATATACTGTATAATAAAGTCTTAACACTATATTCCTATTCTGCAACCCACTCGTGCCCACTCTGTATAAGAGTAGTAACTGGACAATGTGATATGTTTGAGAACATGCTCTCTAAACCTGAATCAGTGAAATAGTCACTGATTCAATGAGTGAAAATATATCAACTGATGAATCAGTGCCCTGCTTTGATTTCACTGATGAATCAGTGAACGCACCACACGAACATAACTTTTGAATTCGCGAATTTAAAAAAGAGGTTGGATTTTCGACCCGCACCATAACATAATCGTAAATGTGCTTTGGTGATTGCAAGTGCTCTTTGCAATCACATATAATTATCAAGAGAATCAAAAGTATTCAACGAATACTTTCCGGATACAGTGTATGTACAGTAATTATTTCTCACGATAAAATTGGTAAGTCATTGTAACCATAAATTTTTTCATCGATTCGATCGATTTTTTCTTTTTTTTCAACGATTTAAATGTTAAAATCACAATGTAAATGGAGCTTAATTGATAATTTTTGTTCGAATAATAATATAATCAGAGTAAATACCAGGGGTGTTGGTTGAAATTTGCCGGTTTTACTCATAGATGTCGCTAGAGATATGTATACATTTCTATGATTTGGCATCTATGGATAATAACCTTCAAAAATACACAATTACATTCTGCCAAAATAATAGCATCATAGTTGTTTACCTCAGTGAATATGTCGAGTTTTGTTCCAAGTAAATCGCATTTGCGGCATTCGTTGTTTTTCTTATTTCATCAAAAGAAAAAAGCAGTTGAAGCTCATCGATTTCTAGTAGAAGCTTATGGTGAACATGCTCCAGTGATTAGAACATGTGAGACATGGTTTCGTCAATTTAAAAGTGGAGATTTCGATTTAACAGACAATGAACATCCTGGTGCAGCGAAAAAGTTCGAAGACGAGGAATTGCAGGCGTTATTGGATGAAGACCCAACCCAATCGCAACAACAGTCGGCACAAACACTAAATGTGACCCGAGGAGCAATTTGCCAATGTTAAAAGCCATGGGGAAAATCCAAAAGTATGGAAAATGGGTACCACATCAACTGAAAGATAGACAAATGGGAAATCGAAAAACCATTTGTGAAATGCTGCTTCAACGGTTCGAAAGGAAATCTTTTCTGCATCGAATTATCACGGGGGACGAAAAATGGATTTATTTCGAGAACCCGAAGCGGAAAAAATCATGGCTTTCACCTGGTGAGGTCGACTCATCGACTCCAAGGCCAAATCGCTTTGGCCGAAAGACAATGCTCCGTGTTTGGTGGGACCAGTGTGGTGTGGTGTACTTCGAGTCATTAAAACCTGGTGAGATGGTGAACACGGATCGCTACCGACAACAAATTATCACCTTGAATCATGCGTAGATCGAAAAACGGCTGGAATGGACCCGAAGACATGGCAAAGTTATTCTACATGACAACGCACCGTCTCATACCGCTAAAGTGGTGAAGAACACATTAAAAGCATTGAATTGGGAAATATTATCGCACCCGCCGTACTCTCCAAACCTCGCCCCGTCCGACTATCACCTTTTCGCATCGATGGGATACTCACTCGCAGAGCAGCGCTTCGTCAATTTTGAAGAAGTCGAAAAATGGCGCGTCGAATGGTTTGCCTTGAAAGAGAAAAAGTTTTTTTGGAATGGTATCCATGATTTGCTTGAAAGATGAGCAAAATGTGTAGAATCCAATGGTCAATACTTTGAATAAAAAATTTTTGAGGTTCCCTTGAGAATTAAGTGTTTTCTTTATTGAAAAAACCGGCAAACTTCAACTAACACCCTGGTATATGTCGTGAGAAATTTCGATATAATATATTCCACTCCTAGCAAATATTTTATCAACCTTTAACAAAAGAATACCTTATGCTTCATCCAAGGAGATGAGTGGTTCCTTACTGCTGATGCCTTGCATCAATAGCAAAGAAAAATTTAGTTGAAACTTTACTATTCTTTAGTCCCAAAGAAAATCACGCCAATACAGCTCAAGAACTTAAGAGTGGATTTGCATCAGCAAACACAGTGCCTTGTACACAAAAATATCACTCTTTCGTCCCCTCTGCTGAATTAACTCTAACGTTGAGAAAATATTCGTCATCATTAGAATGTGATGTTTTCCCGAAAAAAAACTGTGAGGCAAAGAAGAAAGAGAAGTGCACATACACTGTAATAAGCTAATTACTTGACCCATTTTTTGATGTGAGAGACGAAAGGAATCACACTAAAAAATCACCCCGAATTACAAAAAAATTTTATTTTTAATTTCGTACCAGCCAAAAATAACAGTTTTACGAACAAATTATACAAAGTACAATTAAATAAGTTCCCAATGGACAGTACGTCGTGATCGTGGCGCCTAGCTGCACTGCGACGCAGAAACCGCGCGCAAGAAGTGTTATATATCTCCACCAATTTCTTTCGCCACACTTTCTACCAAGGCTCATTTTGAAGGGAAAAAGTCAAGCTTTTTTTTAAACATAATTTTGGAAAGAAAATTAACGGCCGCACTTGTAGAAAAACTCAAAAATATGTTTAAAATTAAAAAATGAAGTTCGAATAATTTTTTTTATCTACAACCATTGCTTTCAGCGTAAAGCTGATGAAAAAAAGTTTCCAAGACCTCCAGAAAAAAATTAATTTGGATAACTTTTGTAGACGTTATGGTTAATTGAGTATCAGCGTGCGCGGTAAAAGGTTGAAAATTCGAGCCCCTGTATACTGACAATCCGTCGTACTAGAGACGTCCTCTTAGGGGAATTAAAAGTGGTTGACTAGGACAATAATTTAGCGGACTTTCGAGGAAATCGGAGACAAGAAGTTTTTAGGCGGGTACACTTGACAAATTTTGCCCCATATGTGAGGTTGTATGTTAAGTGTATTTGTGATGAAAAATATGATTGGCTGTGACTGAATGGTGTGTATGTATTTTTAAAATGTTTTTGTACATATGTATCGGATGACTAATGGCAGGCTCGAGGTAAAAAAAATCTTTCTTTCAGAGAACCATACTACTGCCAGTTGAAGTAAGACGCGCGATGCTCGATTTACTGAACTATCGTTTCAAGCTCCTCGAATGTCAGTGATATACTTATACATTTCATGTTAACTTACTGACGCATATGGATGCCTTTCCCGGCAGATCCAGTTCAGTGGCGGTTCAGCGAATTCGCTGAACGTTCAATAACCGTTCGCTGACTCCATAATAATATGAATAAGAAAAGCATAAAAAACATTTAAATTGTTTTAATTATGATTCTGCGGTACATTTTGAGTTTGAAGGTATTGAAATTAATACAATAATTTTATTTTTGAGCCCTCGGAGAAAAATGTTGAGTGGCTCCCACCCTTGCAAGGGTTAGAACTACTAAACGGAATAGTAAATTATGGACGGACCAACTCGATGGTAGAATCTACTAAACGCGAGTTTAGTCGATTTCACTGCTCACTAAAGAGTAGCTTCTACTGTGCACGTAGTCGCACGTGCGATTCTTGTTTAGTAGAACATACCGAAGTTGAGTGCGTTTTACTAAACAAGAATCGTACGTGCGACTGTGTGCGCAGTAGGTGCTACTCTTTAGTGATTAGTAAAATCGCGGTTAAAATTATAAAAAAGAATCCTAAAAAATATAATTACACATAACACATGATTTTTGTTAAGATGTACACGAATGTAATTAAAATTAATTGTTAATCGCAATTTTTAACGCTTACTTAATAATTAAAATTTCGCACGCGAAAGGGGGGGGGGATTCGAACGCCTAACCTAACGCACGCAAATCAACGAGCCTAACCATTCGCCTATCGAGACTAGTTGTCGGCAGCTCGAAAAACCAGGAATGAATTCTTAAGTACGTTAATCAAAGAAACATGCGACGGTTGGTAATAACGCGCTGATGGCGTCAGAACGAACACGCATTATCACGTCTCAGGCAGGGATGACAACCTTTGAAATATAAAAATGGCGGGATCGTCGCTGTGTTTGAAATAGCAAACCTGGGATTATGGAGTCGACCGGTGAATTAAAAAATTATGTTGTTTCTATTAAAGAATAATATGTCAGTTGACAGAACTTTATTAAACTAATAGGACATCTTATAAATTCAGGTATGAAAAAGTCACTTAAATAACCCTAACATTCCAATATTATTATGTCGCCTTAATCGCAATATTCGGTAGTGCCTTCCCTTAGCCAATTGCAGTCAACGAAGGCGTGAGGAAAGCGCACGCAGTTTTCGGGGATGCATATGGTTCTGTACCTATCTCTACCCCTAGAGTTTCTAAGAAAGGTTGAACATGTGGTCTCCTCGACTGTTCAACCCTTGCGAAACGACATAAATCATAGCTTTTCTATATCACCTTCCTCTTTTTCTCTAGACATGTTGCTATGTAATTTGATTCTCGTTAGAATCCTGGTGAGTCTCAGAAATTCAAATCCAGGGTCCAGTTTTACCCTTCAGTTTGTTTATATGAGTTTAAGTGGACGACCAGAATTTTGACCCTTCTCGAAAATGTATAGCTTTCCAGACATTGTAAGGAATTAGTTTACTGCAACTAGCCTGAGTTTCTTGAACACAAAAGAGAGGAACAGCTTCGTTAAATTTAATTTGTAAGTTTTCAAAAATCTATGGGTTTGTTTGGTTAGTAGGCTCGTAAAAGGCGAAAAGGTTTATATTTTCCAGATTCCGTGAGAACTCTTTTAAGACATATCGTGAAAAGTGAGATAAGATTTCCTTGGGAAACAAGAACGAGTTCTTATTTCTAAATTTAAAGCTAATTGTTCGTTTTTTGGACAAGAGTTTTTCCTACTATTTATTAATTCAGTCTGGTTCTCATATTTAAATTTGTCCGCGTATATGGGGAAGGTAGGATTCGTGACTTCAATTCGGTAATCGCGAGTACAAATTCGACTTATATCTAACAGGTGGCGATCTAATTAATCGATATTTTATTCGTACGTTCCTGCATCGACGATATGTACGAATCTTAGGACACATTGTGGGACCAGCCTCACTCATACGTTTATTACGATTATCATGAACACGAGCCGACTGCCGGTCAGCGGATCAGAGAGGTTAGTCTTATAGTCAGGAGCGTCAGGTCAGATGGCTATATAGCTGATTCTACTAAACAAGTAGTCAGCGTTAGTACTATTCTATTTAATAGAATCAACAGAACGTTGTTTAGTATTTCTAACCAACGAGTAGTTGTTATCACTATAAATTAGCTTACTAAACGGGAATAGTAGCATATACTCTAACAGTTCTCTCCGTGCGTTAAAAACTAAAAAAATATAATACCTGTCATTGTAGGCAGTGCAGTGGTTTACCATTTGCGGAACGTCTCCACCGTTAGAGTTGACCATTGATTGGAGTGACACACAACTACATTCGCCCCACTCTAACAAATAGTCAATCTTGACGGTGAAGATATGGAAATTGATGAACCACTGCACTGCCTTCAATGACAGGTATTATGTTTTTTTTTCAGTTTTCAAGGCTAAAATATAAAATTATTGTATTAAATTTAATATCGTGAAACTCAAAATGTACCGCAGAATCATAATTAAAACAATTTAAATGTTTTTTGTGCACTTCTTATTCATATTCTTACGAATTTGCTGACCGTTCACTGGACTGGGTCCGCCAGGGTTATGTCCCAAGTTTAAGCGACAGAGTCGAGTAAAATTACTCGAACTATTTTTCTCTGTGTATAAACAACATTAGACTGATGTAATATATCAAAAGGACTTTTTCCTTAGTTAATGAATCTATCCAACTTAGATTCAACTCTAAAAAATATTATAACCTACAAGAATTCTTTCAATACTAAAAGAAATATTACCATATGGTAAGGAATAGACACTAGTCACTCAAAATTAAAATTATCTGTCCTCCGTGATAAGTTATTACTGTTAGTTTTGTTAAAAATGTACGAAGATCTATTGTAAATATGATAACTAATAAATTTCATTGGATAATTATCGAGTTATAATTAGATTATAACTATTGTAATATTTTTATCATGAAAGGAAGGGTGTGATAATAAAATTGCTGAACTAACTAAGTTTTTAATGATTTCCTTTTTTTGTTGTAAAGGATGGTTAGGATAAAAGTTAAGAAATCTACCTGATTAAGTGTTTTTTCTATACTAATCAGTAATAATGGCACCATACCTATTTTTAATAACTTTAATTTTTAAAAAGGATAAAGAAATGTTCACTTAAATTTCATGAGTAAATTAAATACAAGGATGATATTTTTATTTTCTGTGATAGACGGTAACAGAAATTGTAAGCTTCAGTTATGGAAATTACATATTCACTATATCAAAATTGGATTCTACACATTTTGCCCATCTTTCAGGCAAATCATGGATACCATTTCAAAAAAACTTTTTCTCTTTCAAGGCAAACCATTCGACGAGCCATTTTTTGACTTCTTCAAAATTGGCGAAGCGCTGCTCTGCGAGTGAGTACAGCGGGTGCGATAATATTTCCCAATTCAATGCTTTTAATGTGTTCTTCACCACTTTAGCGGTATGAGACGGTGCGTTGTCATGTAGAATAACTTTGCCATGTCGTTGGGCCCATTTTGGCCGTTTTTCGATTAACGCATGATTCAAATTGATAATTTGTTGTCAGTAGCGATCCGTATTCACCGTCTCACCAGGTTTTAATAACTCGAAGTACACCACACCACACTGGTCCCACCAAACACAGAGCATCGTCTTACGGCCAAAGCGATTTGGCCTTGGAGTCGATGGGCCGACCTCACCAGGTCAAAGCCATGATTTTTACCGCTTCGAGTTCTCGAAATAAATCCATTTTTCGTCCCCCGTGACAATTTGATGCAGAAAAGATTTCCTTTCGGATCGTTGAAGCAGCATTTCACAAATGGTTTTTCGATTTTCTATTTGTCTATCGTTCAGTTAGTGTGGTACCCATTTTCCATACCTTTGGATTTTTCCCATGGCTTTTAAACGATGGCAAATTGCTCCTTGGGTCACATTTAGTGTTTGTGCCAATTGTTGTTGCGATTGGGTTGGGTCTTCATCCAATAACGCCTGCAATTCCTCGTCTTCGAACTTTTTCGCTGCACCAGGATGTTCATTGTCTGTTAAATCGAAATCTCCACTTTTAAATTGACGAAACCATGTCTCACATGTTCTAATCACTGGAGCATGTTCACCATAAGCTTCTACTAGAAATCGATGAGCTTCAACTGCTTTTTTCTTTTGATGAAATAAGAAAAGCAACGAATGCCGCAAATGCGATTTACTTGGAACAAAACTCGACATATTCACTGAGGTAAACAACTATGATGCTATTATTTTGGCAGAATGTAATTGTGTATTTTTGAAGGTTATTATCCATAGATGCCAAATCATAGAAATGTATACATATCTCTAGCGACATCTATGAGTAAAACCGGCAAATTTCAACTAACATCCCTGGTATAATTTGGAATTTTTCTGAATCGAGTTGTTGAGCGTAAAGCCATTTCTCACAATCTCACAGAGCTTCACCATTTGGTATATGGGGTGTTACGTCCGAAAACGAACAAATTTTATAATCAACAAGGTTGATTGCTTCATTTTTAGGTCAACGACCGCCCGCTATAACCTAGGAAATGACTGCGTGTGAAATTTGATGGAAACGTAAAATCTCTGCCGCGAAATGCTCAAAACACTCGTATCTAAAGAATCTCAATATAGTTATCGGTATAGATTAGAGGTGTGCAAAAAGATTCGATTTTCGATCCGATATTGGCCTCCGTCGAATGTCGAATATTCGACATCCGAAGAAGGGTGTTTCGGATGTCGAATATTCGACATTTGACGGACGGCTGATCGAATGTCGAAAATCCGACATCCGAAGAAGAATATTCGACTTCGACTATACGGCCGATCGAATCGAAAAAATCCAACCCGAAGAAGGGTGCTTCGAATGTCGAATATTCGACATTTGACGAGCGGCTGATCGAATGTCGAATATTCGACATTCGACTATGCGGCCGATCGAATCGAAAAAATCCGATCCGAAGAAGGGTGCTTCGGATGTCGAATATTCGACATTCGACTTTGCGGCCGATCGAATCGAAAAAATCCGATCCGAAGAAGGGTGCTCCGAATGTCGAATATTCGACATTCGACTATGCAGCCGATCGAATCAAAAAAATCCGATCCGACAAATAAGGCGAATCGAATCGAATTTGCGACATTCGATCCGACAAAATGCACACGTCTAATCTAGAGTTCAATATGGCGGACTAACATTTTAAGAAATACTCATAAACCTTTAGATAATATTATATACTATTATATTATTATATCATAATAATATATAACTATCATATTATAATAATCTATGATAATAACCCAAAGCCTAAAAAACTCGGCTAGTTCGAACTTTAAATTTCGTGTTTTGGACATCTTTTGTCGAATACATTTCTATTCAAAGTGTGCATCTATTCAAGTATGTTCACACAGCATTATTGTAATAAACTTCCATAATTTTTATTGTAAAATTACTACAGAGATTTTTATCAGTGTACTTAAACGCGTTTGAAATCTTTTCATATCTTTTGGTAAAGATTGTTTGAGAAAAAGGTTTCTAAACATGATCAGGTGTATTGTGAATTGTAGTTGTACTAGTAATCACCAATAAAGAGTAGATTTCTTAGTTCAAATATAAATTGAAATTATATATGTGAAGCGTTCTCGTACGAACAAACCACCTAGGAAGTGAAGCTGATAATATTCTAGCAACTACTCTCGGCTAAATGCTATTCCCGGCATTATTATATACACACTTAATATTATCTGCTTTACAATCTACAGATATAAATATGTAATGAACGTTTATTCGTCGAATATTCGACATCCGAAGTGCGTCCGTCGAATGTGGAATAATCGACATCCGAAGCATGTCCGATCGAATGACAGATTTTTAACTTTCGACCGGCGCAGTATGTAGTTTGCAATTTTTAATCAGACATTACACAATAAACATTGAATAGTTGTATTTTAATTTTATATCGTCATATTTAAAGAATAAACAAATATTAATTATTTCAATTTGACACATTAATATTACATAATTTTAACTAATTTTTTAAAAATATATAATTATTCATTTAATTAAATGTAAATATAATATTAAATGTAAAATAATTTATGAATACATTTTTCAAGTTATTATTAATAGTTTATCATATCGGAATCGTGAGTCGAAAGAATTCGTTTTTTTCATATGTGATTTATTCATATAATTTAAAGGAATTTGCATTAAAATTGTTTGAAGAATCAGGCAACGTGATTTGTATTTGATAAATAACTACAAAATCAAATTCTATACGCCTAAAAACTCGAGAAAAATAATTATACGCACAGGGACTATACACAGTTATATATATTTAACAATTTTAATATCTTTAACCAACTCATCAAAATTTATCCTATACTATGAATCTCTACAACTGAAACAAGACATAACAATTTTAATTTTGGAAATTTGAATAAACTTTACACAATAAAACTCTGTACGATAAAAGAGTAAACCCTACTGAACATAATTTTATTAATAATTTTTTAAGCACAATGAAATTGTACACTAAATTATAGAAATTAAATTTTGTACATTTAAATAAACTGTATTAGAATCTACGAAAAAATATTATGCACCCGATTAAATACATTTTTATTAGTTTAATTTCAAGGCCATGACACACTTACCCGATTACTACCTTACTTTTTTAAACCAACTTCCAGCCACACGAAATCAGATATCGATTTGAAGTTTTGAGAACTTAAATGAAAGGCACTAAGAAATGTTTATGATTAAAAAATAATTTTTTTCCAAATTTTTTTATCTAAATTGTTATTAGAATTGTAAAAATTTAGAAGTAATAAAAGTCCCTTCGTGACTCTTATTCAAGAGCCTAACATTTCAACTCGATATCTTATCTCGATTTCTGAAGATATTCGAAAAAAATGTTAGATCTATACACTGCTGCTCAGCATTATTTACAAATTCCTGCAACATCCAGAAGTTCAGACAGATTGTTCACGAGTAAACGAACAATCTCTGAAGAGAAAAGAGGTCTGCAGCCACCCTTTTATGTAAAAGAGTATATTTATTTGTATGAAAATCATGAGTTCTTAAAGCAATTATAACAAAGATAAGAGTTTCTTTATAACATTACTCGTATTTATTTTATACCTATACACTTCTATTAATAATAGACCAGCATAGAATTTCAAACTATGTTGCACACACTTTCTCAAATAATCAGTCTCAAAGAAAGTAGAATTTAAGAACAGTATCATTAAAGAAAAATCAGACTTAAGCAGAAAGAAAACAATCTGAATTGTGCATTAGACTAAAAATAATAAATTCTGTCGACTACCGCGATATAAAATTAAAATACAATTATACAATGCATGTATATTGTGTGATATCTGGTTAAAAGTTGCAAACTACATCCTGCGCTCATCGAATGTTCAATATCCGAATTGAGGCGCTTCGGATGTCGAATATTTGACATTCGACGGACGGCCGATCGAATCGAAAAAATCGGATCCGATGAAGGGTGCTGCGAATGTCGAATATTCGACATTAGACTATGCGGCCGATCGAATCGAAAAAAGCCGATCCGAAGAAGGGTGCTTCGAATGTCGAATATTCGACATTCGACAATGCGGCCGATCGAATCGAAAAAATCCGATCCGACAAATAAGGCGAATCGAATCGAATTTGCGACATTCGATCAGACAGAATGCACAGGTCTAGTATAGATATCGAGTAAAAAAAAAATTAAATTCAAATATGTATTAGGTACCCAAAACACCCTAACCAAAAGCAGGAGCATCGATAATTGCAAGTATAACTCAAGTGCGCACCTAGTGATTTCAAACACCTAGCGCAACATAAGTACAATTATCAATAATTCGAGCGATAAATTCAAATTGACGCCTAGCAATATTGAACACCTATCGCTGCACAAATAAAATGTAGATAGAATGCGAATATAAATTCAAAATACGCGCCTAGCGATTTTAAACGCCTAGCACAACATAAGTATAGTTATCAATTATTTGGACGACAAATTCAAATTCACGCCTAGCCATACTAAACGCCTAGCATTGCACAAATGAAATGTTAATCGAATGTGAATATAAATTCAAAATACGCGCCTAGCGAATTCAAACGCCTAGCAAAACATAAGTATAATTATTAATTGGTCGGATGATGAATTCAAATTCACTCCTAGCGATTTTAAACGCCTACCGTTGCACAAATTAAATTTTATTCGATTGTGAATATAAATTCAATATACGCGCCTAGCGAATTCGAACGCCTAGCACAACATAAGTATAGTTATCAATTATTTAAACGACAAATTCAAATTCACGCCTAGCGATACTAAACGCCTAGTGTTGCACAAATGAAATGTTAATCGAATGTGAATATAAATTCAAAATACGCGCATAGCGATTTCAAGCGTGTAGCACAACATAAGTATAATTACCAATTATTTGAACAAGAAATTCAAATTCACGCCTAGCGATATTAAACGCCTAGCGTTGCACAAATGAAATGTTAATCGATTGTGAATATAAATTCAATATACGCGTCTAGCGATTTCAAACGCCTAGCACAACATAAGTATAGTTATCAATTATTTGGACGAGAAATTCAAATTCACCCCTAGCGATATTAAACGCTTAGCGTTGCACAAATGAAATGTTAATCGAATGTGAATATAAATTCATAATACGCGCCTAGCGATTTCAATCGCCTAGCACAACATAAGTATAATTATCAATTGGTCGGATGATGAATTCAAATATACGCCTAGCGATTTTAATCGCCTAGCGTTGCACAAATGAAATTTTATTCGATTGTGAATATAAATTCAATATACGCGCCTAGCGAATGCAAACGCCTAGCACAACATAAGTATAGTTATCAATTATTTGGTCGAGAAATTCAAATTCACGCCTAGCGATATTAAACGCCTAGCGTTGCACAAATGAAATGTTAATCGATTGTGAATATAAATTCAATATACGCGCCTAGCGATTTCAAACGCCTAGCACAACATAAGTATAGTTATCAATTATTTGGACGAGAAATTCAAATTCACCCCTAGCGATATTAAACGCTTAGCGTTGCACAAATGAAATGTTAATCGAATGTGAATATAAATTCATAATACGCGCCTAGCGATTTCAAACGCCTAGCACAACATAAGTATAATTATCAATTGGTCGGATGATGAATTCAAATATACGCCTAGCGATTTTAATCGCCTAGCGTTGCACAAATGAAATTTTATTCGATTGTGAATATAAATTCAATATACGCGCCTAGCGAATGCAAACGCCTAGCACAACATAAGTATAGTTATCAATTATTTGGTCGAGAAATTCAAATTCACGCCTAGCGATATTAAACGCCTAGCGTTGCACAAATGAAATGTTAATCGATTGTGAATATAAATTCAATATACGCGTCTAGCGATTTCAAACGCCTAGCACAACATAAGTATAGTTATCAATTATTTGGACGAGAAATTCAAATTCACCCCTAGCGATATTAAACGCTTAGCGTTGCACAAATGAAATGTTAATCGAATGTGAATATAAATTCATAATACGCGCCTAGCGATTTCAATCGCCTAGCACAACATAAGTATAATTATCAATTGGTCGGATGATGAATTCAAATATACGCCTAGCGATTTTAATCGCCTAGCGTTGCACAAATGAAATTTTATTCGATTGTGAATATAAATTCAATATACGCGCCTAGCGAATGCAAACGCCTAGCACAACATAAGTATAGTTATCAATTATTTGGTAGAGAAATTCAAATTCACGCGTAGCAATTTTAAACGCCTAGTGTTGCACAAATTAAATGTAAATCGAATGTTAATATAAATTCAAAATTCGCGCCTAGCGATTGCAAACGCCTAGTACGACATAAGTATAGTTATCAATTATTTGGTCGAGAAATTCAAATTCACGCCTAGCGATATTAAACGCCTAGCGTTGCACAAATAAAATGTTAATCGATTGTGAATATAAATTCAACATACGCGCCTAGCGATTTCAGACGCCTAGCACAACATAAGTATAATTATCAATTTGTCGGATGATGAATTCAAATTCACGCCTAGCGATACTAAACGCCTAGTGTTGCACAAATTAAATGTAAATCGAATGTTAATATAAATTCAAAATTCGCGCATAGCGATTTCAAACGTGTAGCACAATATAAGTATAATTATCAATTATTTGAAGGACAAATTCAAATTCACGCCTAGCGATACTAAACGCCTAGTGTTGCACAAATGAAATGTTAATCGAATGTGAATATAAATTCAAAATAAGGGTCTAGCGATTTCAAAAGCCTAGCTCAACATACGTATAGTTATCAATTATTTGGACCAGAAATTCAAATTCACCCTTAGCGATATTGAACGCCTAGCACAATATAAGTATAATTATCAATTATTTGAAGGACAAATTCAAATTCACGCCTAGCGATACTAAACGCCTAGTGTTGCACAAATGAAATGTTAATCGAATGTGAATATAAATTCAAAATAAGGGTCTAGCGATTTCAAAAGCCTCGCTCAACATACGTATAGTTATCAATTACATGAACGACAAATTCAAATTCACGCCTAGCGATATTAATCGCCTAGCGTTGCACAAATGAAATGTTAATCGAATGTGAATATAAATTCATAATACGCGCCTAGCGATTTCAAACGCCTAGCACAACATAAATATAATTATCAAATGGTCGGATGATGAATTCAAATTCACGCCTAGCGATATTAAACGCCTAGCGTTGCACAAATAAAATGTTAATCGATTGTGAATATAAATTCAATATACTCGCCTAGCGATTTCAAACGCCTAGCTCAACATAAGTATAATTATCAACTGGTCGGATGATGAATTTAAATTCACGCCTAGCGATTTTAATCGCCTAGCACAACATAAGTATAGTTATCAATTACTTGAAAGACAGACTCAAATTCACGCCTAGCGATATTAAACGCCTAGCGTTGCACAATTTAAATGTAAATCGAATGTGAATATAAATTCAAAATACGCGCCTAGCGATTTCAAACGCCTAGCTCAACATAAGTATAATTACCAATTATTTGAACGAGAAATTCAAATTCACGCCTAGCGATACTAAACGCCTAGCGTTGCACAAATAAAATGTCAGTCGAATCTGAATATAAACTCAAAATACGCCCATAGCGATTTCAAGCGCCTAGCACAACATAAATATAATTATCAATTTGTCGAATGATGTATTCAAATTCGCGCCTAGCGATACTAAGCGCCTAGTGTTGCACAAATGAAATGTTTATCGAATGTGAATATAAATTCAAATTCACGCCTAGCGATTTTAATCGCGTAGCGTTGCACAAATGAAATTTTATTCGATTGTGAATATAAATTTAAAATACGCGCCTAGCGATTTCAAACGCCTAGCACAACATAAGTATAGTTATCAATTATTTGAACGACAAATTCAAATTCATGCCTAGCTATACGAAACGCCTACCGTTGCACAAATCAAATGTTAGTCGAATCTGAATATAAATTCAAAATACGCGCCTAGCGATTTCAAACGCCTAGCACAACATAAGTATAATTACCAATTATTTGAACGAGAAATTCAAATTCACGCCTAGCGATACTAAACGCCCAGCGTTGCACAAATGAAATGTTAATCGATTGTGAATATAAATTTAAAATACGCGCCTAGCGATTTCGAACGCCTAGCACAACATAAGTATAGTTATCAATTATTTGGTCGAAAAATTCAAATTCAAGCCTAGCGATACTAAACGCCTAGCGTTGCACAAATAAAATGTCAGTCGAATCTGAATATAAATTCAAAATACGCGCCTAGCGATTTCAAGCACCTATCACAACATAAATATAATTATCAATTGGTCGAATGATGTATTCAAATTCGCGCCTAGCGATACTAAGCGCCTAGTGTTGCACAAATGAAATGTTAATCGAATGTGAATATAAATTCAAAATACGCGCCTAGCGATTTTGAACGCCTAGCACAACATAAGTATAGTTATCAATTATTTGGTCGAAAAATTCAAATTCATGCCTAGCGATACGAAACGCCTAGCGTTGCATAAATCAAATGTTAGTCGAATCTGAATATAAATTCAAAATACGCGCCTAGCGATTTCAAACGCCTAGCACAACATAAGTATAATTACCAATTATTTGAACGACAAATTCAAATTCACGCCTAGCGATACGAAACGCCTAGTGTTGCACAAATGAAATGTTAATCAAATGTGAATATAAATTCAAAATAAGCGCCTAGCGATTTTAAACGTCTAGCACAACATAAATATAATTATCAATTGGTCGAACGACAAATTCAAATTCAAGCCTAGCAATATTAAACGCCTAGTGTTGCAAAATTTAAATGTAAATCGAATCTGAATATAAATTCAAAATACGCGCCTAGCGATTTTGAACGTCTAGCAGAACATAAGTATAGTTATCAATTATTTGAACGACAAATTCAAATTCATGCCTAGCGATACGAAACGCCTAGCGTTGCACAAATCAAATGTTAGTCGAATCTGAATATAAATTCAAAATACGCGCCTAGCGATTTCGAACGCCTAGCACAACATAAGTATAGTTATCAATTATTTGGTCAAAAAATTCAAATTCACGCCTAGCGATACCAAACGCCTAGCGTTGCACAAATAAAATGTCAGTCGAATCTGAATATAAATTCAAAATACGCGGCTAGAGATTTCAAACGCCTAGCACAACATAAGTATAGTTATCAATTATTTGAACCAAAAATTCAAATTCAAGCCAAGCTATACCAAACGCCTAGCGTTGCACAAATAAAATGTAAGTCGAATCTGAATATAAATTCAAAATACGCGGCTAGAGATTTCAAACGCCTAGCACAACATAAGTATAGTTATCAATTATTTGAACGACAAATTCAAATTCACGCCTAGCGATACGAAACGCCTAGCGTTGCACAAATCAAATGTTAGTCGAATCTGAATATAAATTCAAAATACGCGCCTAGCGATTTCGAACGCCTAGCACAACATAAGTATAGTTATCAATTATTTGGTCAAAAAATTCAAATTCACGCCTAGCGATACGAAACGCCTAGCGTTGCACAAATAAAATGTCAGTCGAATCTGAATATAAATTCAAAATACGCGGCTAGAGATTTCAAACGCCTAGCACAACATAAGTATAGTTTTCAATTATTTGAACGACAAATTCAAATTCACGCCTAGCTATACGAAACGCCTAGCGTTGCACAAATCAAATGTTAGTCGAATCTGAATATAAATTCAAAATACGCGCCTAGCGATTTCGAACGCCTAGCACAACATAAGTATAGTTATCAATTATTTGGTCAAAAAATTCAAATTCACGCCTAGCGATACCAAACGCCTAGCGTTGCACAAATAAAATGGTAGTCGAATCTGAATATAAATTCAAAATACGCGCTTAGCGATTTCAAGTGCCTAGCACAACATAAATATAATTATCAATTGGTCGAATGATGTATTTAAATTCGCGCCTAGCGATACTAAGCGCCTAGTTTTGCACAAATGAAATGTTAATCGAATGTGAATATAAATTCAAAATACGCGCTTAGCGATTTCAAGCGCCTACACAACATAAATATAATTATCAATTGGTCGAATGATGTATTCAAATTTCCGCCTAGCGATACTAAGCGCCTAGTTTTGCACAAATGAAATGTTAATTGAATGTGAATATAAATTCAAAATACGCGCCTAGCGATTTCAAACGCCTAGCACAACATATGTATAATTACCAATTAATTCAAGAAATTCAAATTCACGCCTAGCGATATTAAACGCCTAACGTTGCAGAAATGAAATTTTATTCGATTGTGAATATAAATTCAATATAAGCGCCTAGCGAATGCAAACGCCTAGCTGAACATAAGTATAGTTATCAATTATTTGGTCGAGAAATTCAAATTCACGCCTAGCGATATTAAACGCCTAGCGTTGCACAAATAAAATGTTAATCGATTATGAATATAAATTCAATATACGCGCCTAGCGATTTCCAACACCTAGCACAACATAAGTATAATTACCAATTATTTGAACCACAAATTCAAATTCATGCCTAGCTATACGAAACGCCTACCGTTGCACAAATCAAATGTTAGTCGAATCTGAATATAAATTCTAAATACGCGCCTAGCGATTTCAAACGCCTAGCACAACATAAGTATAATTACCAATTATTTGAACGACAAATTCAAATTCACGCCTAGCGATACTAAACGCTCAGCGTTGCACAAATGAAATGTTAATCGATTGTGAATATAAATTCAAAATACGCGCCTAGCGATTTCAAACTCCTAGCAAAACATAAGTATAATTACCAATTATTTGAACGACAAATTCAAATTCACGCCTAGCGATATTAAACGCCTAGCGTTGCACAAATGAAATGTTAATCGATTGCGAATATAAATTCAATATACGCGCCTAGCGATTTCAAACGCCTAGCACAACAAGAGTATAGTTATCAATTATTTGGACCAGAAATTCAAATTCACGCCTACGGATATTAAACGCCTAGCGTTGCACAAATGAAATGTTAATCGAATGTGAATATAACTTCATAATACGCGCCTAGCGATTTCAAACGCCTAGCACAACATAAGAATAATTATCAATTGGTCGGTTGATGAATTCATATTCACGCCTAGCGATTTTAAACGCCTAGCGTTGCACAAATAAAATGTTAATCAATTGTGAATATAAATTCAATATACGCGCCTAGCGATTTCAAAAGCCTAGCTCAACATAAGTATAGTTATAAATTATTTGAACGACAAAATCAATTTCACGCCTAGCTATACTAAACGCCTAGTGTTGCACAAATGAAATGTTAATCGATTGTGAATATAAATTCAAAATACGCGCCTAGCGATTTCAAACGCCTAGCACAACATAAATATAATTATCAATTGGTCGAATGATGTATTCAATTTCGCGCCTAGCTATAGGAAACGCCTAGCGTTGCACAAATCAAATGTTAATTGAATGTGAATATAAATTCAATATACGCGCCTAGCGATTTCAAACACCTAGCACAACATAAGTATAGTTATCAATTATTTGAACGACAAATTCAAATTCATGCCTAGCGATATTAAACGCCTAGCGTTGCAGAAATGAAATTTTATTCGATTATGAATATAAATTCAATATACGCGCCTAGCGAATGCAAACGCCTAGCTGAACATAAGTATAGTTATCAATTATTTGGTCGAGAAATTCAAATTCACGCCTAGCGATATTAAACGCCTAGCGTTGCACAAATAAAATGTTAATCGATTATGAATATAAATTCAATATACGCGCCTAGCGATTTCAAACACCTAGCACAACATAAGTATAGTTATCAATTATTTGAACGACAAATTCAAATTCATGCCTAGCTATACGAAACGCCTACCGTTGCACAAATCAAATGTTAGTCGAATCTGAATATAAATTCTAAATACGCGCCTAGCGATTTCAAACGCCTAGCACAACATAAGTATACTTACCAATTATTTGAACGACAAATTCAAATTCACGCCTAGCGATACTAAACGCTCAGCGTTGCACAAATGAAATGTTAATCGATTGTGAATATGAATTTAAAATACGCGCCGAGCGATTTCGAACGCCTAGCACAACATAAGTATAGTTATCAATTATTTGCACGACAAATTCAAATTCATGCCTAGCTATACGAAACGCCTAGCGTTGCACAAATAAAATGTTAGTCGAATCTGAATATAAATTCAAAATACGCGCCTAGCGATTTCAAACGCCTAGCACAACATAAGTATAATTACCAATTATTTGAACGACAAATTCAAATTCACGCCAAGCGATACTAAACGCTCAGCGTTAGACAAATGAAATGTTAATCGATTGTGAATATAAATTTAAAATACGCGCCTAGCCATTTCGAACGCCTAGCACAACATAAGTATAGTTATCAATTATTTGGTCGAGAAATTCAAATTCACGCCTAGCGATACTAAACGCCTAGTGTTGCACAAATGAAATTTTATTCGATTGTGAATATAAATTCAAATTCACGCCTAGCGATTTCAAGCACCTATCACCAAATAAATATAATTATGACTTTGTTGAATTATTTATTAAAATTCGCGCCTAGCGATACTAAGCGCCTAGTGTTGCACAAATGAAATGTTAATCGAATGTGAATATAAATTCAAAATACGCGCCTAGCGATTTTGAACGTCTAGCACAACATAAGTATAGTTATCAATTATTTGAACGACAAATTCAAATTCATGCCTAGCGATACGAAACGCCTAGCGTTGCACAAATCATATGTTAGTCGAATCTGAATATAAATTCAAAATACGCGCCTAGCGATTTCGAACGCCTAGCACAACATAAGTATAGTTATCAATTATTTGGTCGAAAAATACAAATTCACGCCTAGCGATACTAAACGCCCAGCGTTGCACAAATGAAATGTTAATCGATTGTGAATATAAATTCAATATAGGCGCCTAGCGAAAGCAAACGCCTAGCACAACATAAGTATAGTTATCAATTATTTGGTCGAAAAATTCAAATTCACGCCTAGCGATACTAAACGCCTAGCGTTGCACAAATAAAATGTCAGTCGAATCTGAATATAAATTCAAAATACGCGCCTAGCGATTTCAAGCGCCTAGCACAACATAAATATAATTATCAATTGGTCGAATGATGTATTCAAATTCGCGCCTAGCGATACTAAGCGCCTAGTGTTGCACAAATAAAATGTTAATCGAATGTGAATATAAATTCAAAATACGCCCCTAGCGATTTCAAACTCATAGCACAACATAAGTATACTTACCAATTATTTAGACGAGAAATTCAAATTCACGCCTAGCGATATTAAACGCCTAGCGTTGCAGAAATGAAATTTTATTCGATTGTGAATATAAATTCAATATACGCGCCTAGCGAATGCAAACGCCTAGCTGAACATAAGTATAGTTATCAATTATTTGGTCGAGAAATTCAAATTCACGCCTAGCGATATTAAACGCCTAGCGTTGCACAAATAAAATGTCAGTCGAATCTGAATATAAATTCAGAATACGCGCATAGCGATTTCAAGCGCCTAGCACAACATAAATATATTTATCAATTGGTCGAATGATGTATTTAAATTCGCGCCTAGCGATACTAAGCGCCTAGTTTTGCACAAATGAAATGTTAATCGAATGTGAATATAAATTCAAAATACGCGCTTAGCGATTTCAAGCGCCTAGCACAACATAAATATAATTATCAATTGGTCGAATGATGTATTTAAATTCGCGCCTAGCGATACTAAGCGCCTAGTTTTGCACAAATGAAATGTTAATCGAATGTGAATATAAATTCAAAATACGCGCCTAGCGATTTCAAACTCATAGCACAACATAAGTATACTTACCAATTATTTAGACGAGAAATTCAAATTCACGCCTAGCGATATTAAACGCCTAACGTTGCAGAAATGAAATTTTATTCGATTGTGAATATAAATTCAATATACGCACCTAGCGATTTCAAACTCATAGCACAACATAAGTATACTTACCAATTAATTAGACGAGAAATTCAAATTCACGCCTAGCGATATTAAACGCCTAGCGTTGCACGAATAAAATGTTAATCGATTATGAATATAAATGCAATATACGCGCCTAGCGATTTCAAATGTCTAGCACAACATAAGTATAATTACCAATTATTTGAACGACAAATTCAAATTCATGCCTAGCTATACGAAACGCCTACCGTTGCACAAATCAAATGTTAGTCGAATCTGAATATAAATTCAAAATACGCGCCTAGCGATTTCAAACGCCTAGCACAACATAAGTATAATTACCAATTATTTGAACGACAAATTCAAATTCACGCCTAGCGATACTAAGCGCCTAGTGTTGCACAAATGAAATGTTAATCGATTGTGAACATAAATTCAAAATACGCGCCTAGCGATTTCGAACGCCTAGCACAACATAAGTATAATTACCAATTATTTGAACGACAAATTCAAATTCATGCCTAGCTATACGAAACGCCTACCGTTGCACAAATCAAATGTTAGTCGAATCTGAATATAAATTCAAAATACGCGCCTAGCGATTTCAAACGCCTAGCACAACATAAGTATAATTACCAATTATTTGAACGACAAATTCAAATTCACGCCTAGCGATACTAAACGCCCAGCGTTGCACAAATGAAATGTTAATCGATTGTGAATATAAATTTAAAATACGCGCCTAGCGATTTCGAACGCCTAGCACAACATAAGTATAGTTATCAATTATTTGAACGACAAATTCAAATTCATGCCTAGCTATACGAAACGCCTACCGTTGCACAAATCAAATGTTAGTCGAATCTGAATATAAATTCAAAATACGCGCCTAGCGATTTCAAACGCCTAGCACAACATAAGTATAATTACCAATTATTTGAACGACAAATTCAAATTCACGCCTAGCGATACTAAACGCCCAGCGTTAGACAAATGAAATGTTAATCGATTGTGAATATAAATTTAAAATACGCGCCTAGCGATTTCGAACGCCTAGCACAACATAAGTATAGTTATCAATTATTTGGTCGAAAAATTCAAATTCAAGCCTAGCGATACTAAACGCCTAGCGTTGCACAAATAAAATGTCAGTCGAATCTGAATATAAATTCAAAATACGCGCCTAGCGATTTCAAGCACCTATCACAACATAAATATAATTATCAATTGGTCGAATGATGTATTCAAATTCGCGCCTAGCGATACTAAGCGCCTAGTGTTGCACAAATGAAATGTTAATCGAATGTGAATATAAATTCAAAATACGCGCCTAGCGATTTTGAACGTCTAGCACAACATAAGTATAGTTATCAATTATTTGAACGACAAATTCAAATTCATGCCTAGCGATACGAAACGCCTAGCGTTGCATAAATCAAATGTTAGTCGAATCTGAATATAAATTCAAAATACGCGCCTAGCGATTTCGAACGCCTAGCACAACATAAGTATAGTTATCAATTATTTGGTCGAAAAATTCAAATTCACGCCTAGCGATACTAAACGCCCAGCGTTGCACAAATGAAATGTTAATCGATTGTGAATATAAATTCAAAATACGCGCCTAGCGATTTCGAACGCCTAGCACAACATAAGTATAGTTATCAATTATTTGGTCAAAAAATTCAAATTCACGCCTAGCGATACCAAACGCCTAGCGTTGCATAAATCAAATGTTAGTCGAATCTGAATATAAATTCAAAATACGCGCCTAGCGATTTCAAACGCCTAGCACAACATAAGTATAATTACCAATTATTTGAACGACAAATTCAAATTCGCGTCTAGCGATACTAAGCGCCTAGTGTTGCACAAATGAAATGTTAATAAAATGTGAATATAAATTCAAAATACGCGCCTAGCGATTTTAAACGTCTAGCACAACATAAATATAATTATCAATTGGTCGAACGACAAATTCAAATTCAAGCCTAGCAATATTAAACGCCTAGTGTTGCACAATTTAAATGTAAATCGAATCTGAATATAAATTCAAAATACGCGCCTAGCGATTTTGAACGTCTAGCACAACATAAGTATAATTACCAATTAATTGAACGAGATATTCAAATTCACGCCTAGCGATATTAATCGCCTAGCGTTGCACAAATGAAATGTTAGTCGAATGTGAATATAAATTCAAAATACGCGCCTAGCGATTTCGAACGCCTAGCACAACATAAGTATAATTACCAATTATTTGAACGACAAATTCAAATTCACGCCTAGCGATACTAAACGCCCAGCGTTGCACAAATGAAATGTTAATCGATTGTGAATATAAATTCAAAATACGCGCCTAGCGATTTCGAACGCCTAGCACAACATAAGTATAGTTATCAATTATTTGGTCAAAAAATTCAAATTCACGCCTAGCGATACCAAACGCCTAGCGTTGCACAAATAAAATGTCAGTCGAATCTGAATATAAATTCAAAATACGCGCCTAGCGATTTCAAACGCCTAGCACAACATAAGTATAGTTATCAATTATTTGAACGACAAATTCAAATTCACGCCTAGCGATTTTAATCGCGTAGCGTTGCACAAATGAAATTTTATTCGATTGTGAATATAAATTCAATATAGGCGCCTAGCGATTTTAAACGTCTAGCACAACATAAATATAGATATCAATTATTTGAACGACAAATTCATATTCATGCCTAGCGATACGAAACGCCTAGCGTTGCATAAATCAAATGTTAGTCGAATCTGAATATAAATTCAAAATACGCGCCTAGCGATTTCAAACGCCTAGCACAACATAAGTATAATTACCAATTATTTGAACGACAAATTCAAATTCGCGCCTAGCGATACTAAGCGCCTAGTGTTGCACAAATGAAATGTTAATCAAATGTGAATATAAATTCAAAATACGCGCCTAGCGATTTTAAACGTCTAGCACAACATAAATATAATTATCAATTGGTCGAACGACAAATTCAAATTCAAGCCTAGCAATATTAAACGCCTAGTGTTGCACAATTTAAATGTAAATCGAATCTGAATATAAATTCAAAATACGCGCCTAGCGATTTCAAACGCCTAGCACAACATAAGTATAGTTATCAATTATTTGAACGACAAATTCAAATTCACGCCTAGCGATTTTAATCGCGTAGCGTTGCACAAATGAAATTTTATTCGATTGTGAATATAAATTCAATATAGGCGCCTAGCGAATGCAAACGCCTAGCACAACATAAGTATAATTATCAATTGGTAGAATGATGTATTCAAATTCGCGCCTATTGATTTCAATCGCCTAGCACAACATAAGTACAGTTATCAATTACTTGAACGACAGACTCAAATTCACGCCTAGCGTCGCACAAATCATATGTTAATCGAATGTAAATATAAATTCAAAATACGCGCCTAGCGATTTCAAACGCCTAGCACAACATAAGTATAATTACCAATTATTTGAACGATAAATTCAAATTCACGCCTAGCGATATTAAACGCCTAGTGTTGCACAAATGAAATGTTAGTCGAATCTGAATATAAATTCAATATACGCGCCTAGCAAATGCAAACGCCTAGCAGAACATAAGTATAGTTATCAATTATTTGGACCTGAAATTCAAATTGACCCCTAGCGATACTAAACGCCTAGTGTTGCACAAATGAAATTTTATTCGATTGTGAATATAAATTCAAATTCACGCCTAGCGATATTAAACGCCTAGTGTTGCACAAATGAAATGTTAGTCGAATCTGAATATAAATTCAATATACGCGCCTAGCAAATGCAAACGCCTAGCAGAACATAAGTATAGTTATCAATTATTTGGTCGAGAAATTCAAATTCACGCCTAGCGATACTAAACGCCTAGTGTTGCACAAATGAAATGTTAATCGAATGTGAATATAAATTCATAATACGCGCCTAGCGATTTCAAACGCCTAGCACAACAAGAGTATAGTTATCAATTATTTGGACCTGAAATTCAAAGTCACCCCTAGCGATATTAAACGCCTAGCGTTGCACGAATAACATTTTAATCGATTGTGAATATAAATTCAAATTCACGCCTAGCGATTTTAATCGCCTAGCGCTGCACAAATGAAATTTTATTCGATTGTGAATATAAATTCAATATAGGCGCCTAGCGAATGCAAACGCCTAGCAGAACATAAGTATAGTTATCAATTATTTGGTAGAAAAATTCAAATTCACGCCTAGCTATACTAAACGCCTAGCGTTGCACACATAAAATGTCAGTCGAATCTGAATATAAATTCAAGATACGCGCCTAGCGATTTCAAACGCCTAGCACAACATAAATATAATTATCAATTGGTCGAATGATGTATTCAAATTCGCGCCTAGCGATACTAAGCGCCTAGTGTTGCACAAATGAAATGTTAATCGAATGTGAATATAAATTCAAAATACGCGCCTAGCGATTTTAAACGTCTAGCACAACATAAATATAATTATCAATTGGTCGAACGACAAATTCAAATTCACGCCTAGCAATATTAAACGCCTAGTGTTGCACAATTTAAATGTAAATCGAATGTTAATATAAATTCAATATACGCGCCTAGCGATTTCAAACGCCTAGCACAACATAAGTATAGTTATCAATTATTTGAACGACAAATTCAAATTCACGCCTAGCGATTTTAATCGCTTAGCGATGCACAAATGAAATTTTATTCGATTGTGAATATAAATTCAATATAGGCGCCTAGCGAATGCAAACGCCTAGCAGAACATAAGTATAGTTATCAATTATTTGGTCGAAAAATTCAAATTCACGCCTAGCGATACTAAACGCCTAGCGTTGCACAAATAAAATGTCAGTCGAATCTGAATATAAATTCAAAATACGCGCCTAGCGATTTCCAACGCCTAGCACAACATAAGTATAATTACCAATTATTTGAACGACAAATTCAACTTCACGCCTAGCGATACTAAACGCCCATCGTTGCACAAATGAAATCTTAATCGATTGTGAATATAAATTCAAAATACGCACCTAGCGATTTCAAACGCCTAGCACAACATAAGTATAATTATCAATTGGTCGAATGATGTATTCAAATTCGCGTCTAGCGATACTAAGCGCCTAATGTTGCACAAATGAAATGTTAATCGAATGTGAATATAAATTCAAAATATGCGCATAGCGATTTTAAACGTCTAGCACAACATAAGTATAGTTATCAATTATTTGAACGACAAATTCAAATTCATGCCTAGCGATACGAAACGCCTAGCGTTGCACAAATCAAATGTTAGTCGAATCTGAATATAAATTCAAAATACGCGCCTAGCGATTTCAAACGCCTAGCACAACATAAGTATAATTACCAATTATTTGAACGACAAATTCAAATTCACGCCTAGCGATTTTAATCGCGTAGCGTTGCACAAATGAAATTTATTCGATTGTGAATATAAATTCAATATAGGCGCCTAGCGATTTTAAACGTCTAGCACAACATAAATATAATTGTCAATTGGTCGAACGACAAATTCAAATTCAAGCCTAGCAATATTAAACGCCTAGTGTTGCACAATTTAAATGTAAATCGAATGTTAATATAAATTCAATATACGCGCCTAGCGATTTCAAACGCCTAGCACAACATAAATATAGTTATCAATTGGTCGAATGATGTATTCAAATTCGCGCCTAGCGATACTAAGCGCCTAGAGTTGCACAAATGAAATGTTAGTCGAATCTGAATATAAATTCAAAATACGCGCCTAGCGATTTCAAGCGCCTAGCACAACATAAATATAATTATCAATTGGTCGAATGATGTATTCAAATTCGCGCCTAGCGATACTAAGCGCCTAGTGTTGCACAAATGAAATGTTAATCGAATGTGAATATAAATTCAAAATACGCGCCTAGCGATTTTAAACGTCTAGCACAACATAAGTATAGTTATCAATTATTTGAACGACTAATTCAAATTCATGCCTAGCGATAGGAAACGCCTAGCGTTGCACAAATCAAATGTTAATTGAATGTGAATATAAATTCAAAATACGCGCCTAGCGATTTCAAACGCCTAGCACAACATATGTATAATTACCAATTAATTCAAGAAATTCAAATTCACGCCTAGCGATATTAAACGCCTAGCGTTGCAGAAATGAAATTTTATTCGATTGTGAATATAAATTCAATATAAGCGCCTAGCGAATGCAAACGCCTAGCTGAACATAAGTATAGTTATCAATTATTTGGTCGAGAAATTCAAATTCACGCCTAGCGATATTAAACGCCTAGCGTTGCACAAATAAAATGTTTGTCGAATCTGAATATAAATTCAAAATACGCGCTTAGCGATTTCAAGCGCCTAGCACAACATAAATATAATTATCAATTGGTCGAATGATGTATTTAAATTTGCGCCTAGCGATACTAAGCGCCTAGTTTTGCACAAATGAAATGTTAATCGAATGTGAATATAAATCCATAATACGCGCCTATCTATTTCAAACTCCTAGCAGAACATAAGTATACTTACCAATTATTTTGACGAGAAATTCTAATTCACGCCTAGCGATACTAAACGCCTAGCGTTGCAGAAATGAAATTTTATTCGATTGTGAATATAAATTCAATATACGCGCCTAGCGAATGCAAACGCCTAGCTGAACATAAGTATAGTTATCAATTATTTGGTCGAGAAATTCAAATTCACGCCTAGCGATATTAAACGCCTAGCGTTGCACAAATAAAATGTTAATCGATTATGAATATAAATTCAATATACGCGCCTAGCGATTTCCAACACCTAGCACAACATAAGTATAATTACCAATTATTTGAACGACAAATTCAACTTCACGCCTAGCGATACTAAATGCCTAGCGTTTCACAAATGAAATTTTATTCGATTGTGAATATAAATTCAAAATACGCGCCTAGCGATTTCGAACGCCTAGCACAACATAAGTATAGTTATCAATTATTTGAACGACAAATTCAAATTCATGCCTAGCTATACGAAACGCCTACCGTTGCACAAATCAAATGTTAGTCGAATCTGAATATAAATTCAAAATACGCGCCTAGCGATTTCAAACGCCTAGCACAACATAAGTATAATTACCAATTATTTGAACGACAAATTCAAATTCACGCCTAGCGATACTAAACGCCCAGCGTTAGACAAATGAAATGTTAATAGATTGTGAATATAAATTCAAAATACGCGCCTAGCGATTTCAAGCACCTATCACAACATAAATATAATTATCAATTGGTCGAATGATGTATTCAAATTCGCGCCTAGCGATACTAAGCGCCTAGTGTTGCACAAATGAAATGTTAATCGAATGTGAATATAAATTCAAAATACGCGCCTAGCGATTTTGAACGTCTAGCACAACATAAGTATAGTTATCAATTATTTGAACGACAAATTCAAATTCATGCCTAGCGATACGAAACGCCTAGCGTTGCATAAATCAAATGTTAGTCGAATCTGAATATAAATTCAAAATACGCGCCTAGCGATTTCAAACGCCTAGCACAACATAAGTATAATTACCAATTATTTGAACGACAAATTCAAATTCACGCCTAGCGATACTAAACGCCCAGCGTTGCACAAATGAAATGTTAATCGATTGTGAATATAAATTCAAAATACGCGCCTAGCGATTTCGAACGCCTAGCACAACATAAGTATAGTTATCAATTATTTGGTCAAAAAATTCAAATTCACGCCTAGCGATACCAAACGCCTAGCGTTGCATAAATCAAATGCTAGTCGAATCTGAATATAAATTCAAAATACGCGCCTAGCGATTTCAAACGCCTAGCACAACATAAATATAATTATCAATTTTTCGAACGACAAATTCAAATTCAAGCCTAGCGATACTAAGCGCCTAGTGTTGCACAAATGAAATGTTAATCAAATGTGAATATAAATTCAAAATACGCGCCTAGCGATTTTAAACGTCTAGCACAACATAAATATAATTATCAATTGGTCGAACGACAAATTCAAATTCAAGCCTAGCAATATTAAACGCCTAGTGTTGCACAATTTAAATGTAAATCGAATCTGAATATAAATTCAAAATACGCGCCTAGCGATTTTAAACGTCTAGCACAACATAAATATAATTGTCAATTGGTCGAATGATGTATTTAAATTCGCGCCTAGCGATACTAAGCGCCTAGTGTTGCACAAATGAAATGTTAATCGAATGTGAATATAAATTCAAAATACGCGCCTAGCGATTTCAAGCGCCTAGCACAACATAAATATAATTATGAATTGGTCGAATGATGTATTCAAATTCGCGCCTAGCGATACTAAGCGCCTAGTGTTGCACAAATGAAATGTTAATCGAATGTGAATATAAATTCAAAATACGCGCCTAGCGATTTTAAACGTCTAGCACAACATAAGTATAGTTATCAATTATTTGAACGACTAATTCAAATTCATGCCTAGCGATAGGAAACGCCTAGCGTTGCACAAATCATATGTTAGTCGAATCTGAATATAAATTCAAAATACGCGCCTAGCGATTTCAAACTCATAGCACAACATAAGTATACTTACCAATTATTTGGTCGAGAAATTCAAATTCACGCCTAGCGATATTAAACGCCTAACGTTGCAGAAATGAAATTTTATTCGATTGTGAATATAAATTCAATATACGCGCATAGCGAATGCAAACGCCTAGCTGAACATAAGTATAGTTATCAATTATTTGGTCGAGAAATTCAAATTCACGCCTAGCGATATTAAACGCCTAGCGTTGCACAAATAAAATGTTAGTCGAATCTGAATATAAATTCAAAATACGCGCCTAGCGATACTAAGCGCCTAGTGTTGCACAAATGAAATCTTAATCGATTGTGAATATAAATTCAAAATACGCGCCTAGCGATTTCAAACGCCTAGCACAACATAAGTATAATTATCAATTGGTCGAATGATGTATTCAAATTCGCGCCTAGCGATACTAAGCGCCTAGTGTTGCACAAATGAAATGTTAATCGAATGTGAATATAAATTCAAAATACGCGCCTAGCGATTTTAAACGTCTAGCACAACATAAGTATAGTTATCAATTATTTGAACGACTAATTCAAATTCATGCCTAGCGATAGGAAACGCCTAGCGTTGCACAAATCAAATGTTAATTGAATGTGAATATAAATTCAAAATACGCGCCTAGCGATTTCAAACGCCTAGCACAACATATGTATAATTACCAATTAATTCAAGAAATTCAAATTCACGCCTAGCGATATTAAACGCCTAACGTTGCAGAAATGAAATTTTATTCGATTGTGAATATAAATTCAATATACGCGCCTAGCGAATGCAAACGCCTAGCTGAACATAAGTATAGTTATCAATTATTTGGTCGAGAAATTCAAATTCACGCCTAGCGATATTAAACGCCTAGCGTTGCACAAATAAAATGTTAATCGATTATGAATATAAATTCAATATACGCGCCTAGCGATTTCCAACACCTAGCACAACATAAGTATAATTACCAATTATTTGAACGACAAATTCAAATTCATGCCTAGCTATACGAAACGCCTACCGTTGCACAAATCAAATGTTAGTCGAATCTGAATATAAATTCAAAATACGCGCCTAGCGATTTCAAACGCCTAGCACAACATAAGTATAATTACCAATTATTTGAACGACAAATTCAAATTCACGCCTAGCGATTTTAATCGCCTAGAGCTGCACAAATGAAATTTTATTCGATTGTGAATATGAATTTAAAATACGCGCCTAGCGATTTCGAACGCCTAGCACAACATAAGTATAGTTATCAATTATTTGAACGACAAATTCAAATTCATGCCTAGCTATACGAAACGCCTACCGTTGCACAAATCAAATGTTAGTCGAATCTGAATATAAATTCAAAATACGCGCCTAGCGATTTCAAACGCCTAGCACAACATAAGTATAATTACCAATTATTTGAACGACAAATTCAAATTCACGCCTAGCGATACTAAACGCCCAGCGTTAGACAAATGAAATGTTAATCGATTGTGAATATAAATTCAAAATACGCGCCTAGCGATTTCAAGCACCTATCACAACATAAATATAATTATCAATTGGTCGAATGATGTATTCAAATTCGCGCCTAGCGATACTAAGCGCCTAGTGTTGCACAAATGAAATGTTAATCGAATGTGAATATAAATTCAAAATACGCGCCTAGCGATTTTGAACGTCTAGCACAACATAAGTATAGTTATCAATTATTTGAACGACAAATTCAAATTCATGCCTAGCGATACGAAACGCCTAGCGTTGCATAAATCAAATGTTAGTCGAATCTGAATATAAATTCAAAATACGCGCCTAGCGATTTCAAACGCCTAGCACAACATAAGTATAATTACCAATTATTTGAACGACAAATTCAAATTCACGCCTAGCGATACTAAACGCCCAGCGTTGCACAAATGAAATGTTAATCGATTGTGAATATAAATTCAAAATACGCGCCTAGCGATTTCGAACGCCTAGCACAACATAAGTATAGTTATCAATTATTTGGTCAAAAAATTCAAATTCACGCCTAGCGATACCAAACGCCTAGCGTTGCACAAATCAAATGTTAGTCGAATCTGAATATAAATTCAAAATACGCGCCTAGCGATTTCAAACGCCTAGCAGAACATAAGTATAATTACCAATTATTTGAACGACTAATTCAAATTCACGCCTAGCGATACTAACCGCCCAGCGTTGCACAAATGAAATGTTAATCAAATGTGAATATAAATTCAAAATACGCGCCTAGCGATTTTAAACGTCTAGCACAACATAAATATAATTATCAATTGGTCGAACGACAAATTCAAATTCAAGCCTAGCAATATTAAACGCCTAGTGTTGCAAAATTTAAATGTAAATCGAATCTGAATATAAATTCAAAATACGCGCCTAGCGATTTTGAACGTCTAGCAGAACATAAGTATAGTTATCAATTATTTGAACGACAAATTCAAATTCATGCCTAGCGATACGAAACGCCTAGCGTTGCACAAATCAAATGTTAGTCGAATCTGAATATAAATTCAAAATACGCGCCTAGCGATTTCAAACGCCTAGCACAACATAAGTATAATTACCAATTATTTGAACGACAAATTCAAATTCACGCCTAGCGATACTAAACGCCCAGCGTTGCACAAATGAAATGTTAATCGATTGTGAATATAAATTCAAAATACGCGCCTAGCGATTTCGAACGCCTAGCACAACATAAGTATAGTTATCAATTATTTGGTCAAAAAATTCAAATTCACGCCTAGCGATACCAAACGCCTAGCGTTGCACAAATAAAATGTCAGTCGAATCTGAATATAAATTCAAAATACGCGCCTAGCGATTTCAAACGCCTAGCACAACATAAGTATAGTTATCAATTATTTGAACGACAAATTCAAATTCACGCCTAGCGATTTTAATCGCGTAGCGTTGCACAAATGAAATTTTATTCGATTGTGAATATAAATTCAATATAGGCGCCTAGCGATTGCAAACGCCTAGCACAACATAAGTATAGTTATCAATTATTTGAACGACAAATTCAAATTCATGCCTAGCGATACGAAACGCCTAGCGTTGCATAAATCAAATGTTAGTCGAATCTGAATATAAATTCAAAATACGCGCCTAGCGATTTCAAACGCCTAGCACAACATAAGTATAATTACCAATTATTTGAACGACAAATTCAAATTCACGCCTAGCGATACTAAGCGCCTAGTGTTGCACAAATGAAATGTTAATCAAATGTGAATATAAATTCAAAATACGCGCCTAGCGATTTTAAACGTCTAGCACAACATAAATATAATTATCAATTGGTCGAACGACAAATTCAAATTCAAGCCTAGCAATATTAAACGCCTAGTGTTGCACAATTTAAATGTAAATCGAATCTGAATATAAATTCAAAATACGCGCCTAGCGATTTCAAACGCCTAGCACAACATAAGTATAGTTATCAATTATTTGAACGACAAATTCAAATTCACGCCTAGCGATTTTAATCGCGTAGCGTTGCACAAATGAAATTTTATTCGATTGTGAATATAAATTCAATATAGGCGCCTAGCGAATGCAAACGCCTAGCACAACATAAGTATAATTATCAATTGGTAGAATGATGTATTCAAATTCGCGCCTATTGATTTCAATCGCCTAGCACAACATAAGTACAGTTATCAATTACTTGAACGACAGACTCAAATTCACGCCTAGCGTCGCACAAATCATATGTTAATCGAATGTAAATATAAATTCAAAATACGCGCCTAGCGATTTCAAACGCCTAGCACAACATAAGTATAATTACCAATTATTTGAACGATAAATTCAAATTCACGCCTAGCGATATTAAACGCCTAGTGTTGCACAAATGAAATGTTAGTCGAATCTGAATATAAATTCAATATACGCGCCTAGCGAATGCAAACGCCTAGCACAACATAAGTATAGTTATCAATTATTTGGTCGAGAAATTCAAATTCACGCCTAGCGATACTAAACGCCTAGTGTTGCACAAATGAAATTTTATTCGATTGTGAATATAAATACAAATTCACGCCTAGCGATTTTAATCGCCTAGCGCTGCACAAATGAAATTTTATTCGATTGTGAATATAAATTCAATATAGGCGCCTAGCGAATGCAAACGCCTAGCAGAACATAAGTATAGTTATCAATTATTTGGTCGAGAAATTCAAATTCACGCCTAGCGATACTAAACGCCTAGTGTTGCACAAATGAAATGTTAGTCGAATCTGAATATAAATTCAAAATACGCGCCTAGCGATTTCAAACGCCTAGCACAACATATGTATAATTACCAATTAATTCAAGAAATTCAAATTCACGCCTAGCGATATTAAACGCCTAGCGTTGCAGAAATGAAATTTTATTCGATTGTGAATATAAATTCAATATAGGCGCCTAGCGAATGCAAACGCCTAGCAGAACATAAGTATAGTTATCAATTATTTGGTAGAAAAATTCAAATTCACGCCTAGCTATACTAAACGCCTAGCGTTGCACACATAAAATGTCAGTCGAATCTGAATATAAATTCAAGATACGCGCCTAGCGATTTCAAACGCCTAGCACAACATAAATATAATTATCAATTGGTCGAATGATGTATTCAAATTCGCGCCTAGCGATACTAAGCGCCTAGTGTTGCACAAATGAAATGTTAATCGAATGTGAATATAAATTCAAAATACGCGCCTAGCGATTTTAAACGTCTAGCACAACATAAATATAATTATCAATTGGTCGAACGACAAATTCAAATTCACGCCTAGCAATATTAAACGCCTAGTGTTGCACAATTTAAATGTAAATCGAATGTTAATATAAATTCAATATACGCGCCTAGCGATTTCAAACGCCTAGCACAACATAAGTATAGTTATCAATTATTTGAACGACAAATTCAAATTCACGCCTAGCGATTTTAATCGCCTAGCGTTGCACAAATGAAATTTTATTCGATTGTGAATATAAATTCAATATACGCGACTAGAGAATGCAAAAGCCTAGCAGAACATAAGTATAGTTATCAATTATTTGGTCGAAAAATTCAAATTCACGCCTAGCGATACTAAACGCCTAGCGTTGCACAAATAAAATGTCAGTCGAATCTGAATATAAATTCAAAATACGCGCCTAGCGATTTCAAACGCCTAGCACAACATGAGTATAATTACCAATTATTTGAACGACAAATTCAACTTCACGCCTAGCGATACTAAACGCCCATTGTTGCACAAATGAAATGTTAATCGATTGTGAATATAAATTCAAAATACGCGCCTAGCGATTTCGAACGCCTAGCAAAACATAAGTTTAGTTTTCAATTATTTGAACGACAAATTCAAATTCACGCCTAGCTATACTAAACGCCTAGCGTTGCACAAATCAAATGTTAATTGAATGTGAATATAAATTCAAAATACGCGCCTAGCGATTTCAAACGCCTAGCACAACATAAGTATAATTACCAATTGGTCGAATGATGTAATAAAATTCGATTATAGCGATACTAAGCGCCTAATGTTGCACAAATGAAATGTTAATCGAATGTGAATATAAATTCAAAATATGCGCATAGCGATTTTAAACGTCTAGCACAACATAAGTATAGTTATCAATTATTTGAACGACAAATTCAAATTCATGCCTAGCGATACGAAACGCCTAGCGTTGCACAAATCAAATGTTAGTCGAATCTGAATATAAATTCAAAATACGCGCCTAGCGATTTCAAACGCCTAGCACAACATAAGTATAATTACCAATTATTTGAACGACAAATTCAAATTCACGCCTAGCGATTCTAAACGCCCAGCGTTGCACAAATGAAATGTTAATCGATTGTGAATATAAATTCAAAATACGCGCCTAGCGATTTCGAACGCCTAGCACAACATAAGTATAGTTATCAATTATTTGGTCGAAAAATTCAAATTCACGCCTAGCGATACTAAACGCCTAGCGTTGCACAAATAAAATGTCAGTCGAATCTGAATATAAATTCAAAATACGCGCCTAGCGATTTCAAGCGCCTAGCACAACATAAATATAATTATCAATTGGTCGAATGATGTATTCAAATTCGCGCCTAGCGATACTAAGCGCCTAGTGTTGCACAAATGAAATGTTAATCGAATGTGAATATAAATTCAAAATACGCGCCTAGCGATTTTAAACGTCTAGCACAACATAAATATAATTATCAATTGGTCGAACGACAAATTCAAATTCAAGCCTAGCAATATTAAACGCCTAGTGTTGCACAATTTAAATGTAAATCGAATGTTAATATAAATTCAATATACGCGTCTAGCGATTTCAAACGCCTAGCACAACATAAGTATAATTATCATTTGGTCGAATGATGTATTCAAATTCGCGTCTAGCGATACTAAGCGCCTAGTGTTGCACAAATGAAATGTTAATCGAATGTGAATATAAATTCAAAATACGCGCCTAGCGATTTCAAGCGCCTAGCACAACATAAATATAATTATCAATTGGTCGAATGATGTATTCAAATTCGCGCCTAGCGATACTAAGCGCCTAGTGTTGCACAAATGAAATGTTAATCGAATGTGAATATAAATTCAAAATATGCGCATAGCGATTTTAAACGTCTAGCACAACATAAGTATAGTTATCAATTATTTGAACGACTAATTCAAATTCATGCCTAGCGATAGGAAACGCCTAGCGTTGCACAAATCATATGTTAGTCGAATCTGAATATAAATTCAAAATACGCGCCTAGCGATTTCAAACTCATAGCACAACATAAGTATACTTACCAATTATTTAGACGAGAAATTCAAATTCACGCCTAGCGATATTAAACGCCTAGCGTTGCAGAAATGAAATTTTATTCGATTGTGAATATAAATTCAATATACGCGCCTAGCGAATGCAAACGCCTAGCTGAACATAAGTATAGTTATCAATTATTTGGTCGAGAAATTCAAATTCACGCCTAGCGATATTAAACGCCTAGCGTTGCACAAATAAAATGTCAGTCGAATCTGAATATAAATTCAAAATACGCGCCTAGCGATTTCAAGCGCCTAGCACAACATAAATATAATTATCAATTGGTCGAATGATGTATTTAAATTCGCGCCTAGCGATACTAAGCGCCTAGTTTTGCACAAATGAAATGTTAATCGAATGTGAATATAAATTCAAAATACGCGCTTAGCGATTTCAAGCGCCTAGCACAACATAAATATAATTATCAATTGGTCGAATGATGTATTTAAATTCCCGCCTAGCGATACTAAGCGCCTAGTTTTGCACAAATGAAATGTTAATCGAATGTGAATATGAATTCAAAATACGCGCCTAGCGATTTCAAACTCATAGCACAACATATGTATAATTACCAATTAATTCAAGAAATTCAAATTCACGCCTAGCGATATTAAACGCCTAACGTTGCAGAAATGAAATTTTATTCGATTGTGAATATAAATTCAATATACGCGCATAGCGAATGCAAACGCCTAGCTGAACATAAGTATAGTTATCAATTATTTGGTCGAGAAATTCAAATTCACGCCTAGCGATATTAATCGCCTAGCGTTGCACAAATAAAATGTTAATCGATTATGAATATAAATGCAATATACGCGCCTAGCGATTTCAAATGTCTAGCACAACATAAGTGTAACTACCAATTATTTGAACGACAAATTCAAATTCATGCCTAGCTATACGAAACGCCTACCGTTGCACAAATCAAATGTTAATTGAATGTGAATATAAATTCAATATACGCGCCTAGCGATTTCAAACGCCTAGCACAACATAAGTATAGTTATCAATTATTTGAACGACAAATTCAACTTCACGCCTAGCGATACTAAACGCCCATCGTTGCACAAATGAAATGTTAATCGATTGTTAATATAAATTGAAAATACGCGCCTAGCGATTTCGAATACCTAGCACAACATAAGTATAATTTCCAATTATTTGAACGACAAATTCAAATTCACGCCTAGCGATACTAAACGCCCAGCGTTGCGCAAATGAAATGTTAATCGATTGTGAATATAAATTCAAAATACGCGCCTAGCGATTTCGAACGCCTAGCACAACAAAAGTTTAGTTTTCAATTATTTGCACGTCAAATTCAAATTCACGCCTAGCTATAGTAAACGCCTAGAGTTGCACAAATGAAATGTTAATTGAATGTGAACATAAATTCGAAATACGCGCCTAGCGATTTCAAACGCCTAGCACATCATAAGTAGAATTATCATTTGGTCGAATGATGTATTCAAATTCGCGCCTAGCGATACTAAGCGCCTAGTGTTGCACAAATGAAATGTTAATCGAATGTGAATATAAATTCAAAATACGCGCCTAGCGATTTTAAACGTCTAGCACAACATAAGTATAGTTATCAATTATTTGAACGACAAATTCAAATTCATGCCTAGCGATACGAAACGCCTAGCGTTGCACAAATCAAATGTTAGTCGAATCTGAATATAAATTCAAAATACGCGCCTAGCGATTTCAAACGCCTAGCACAACATAAGTATAATTACCAATTATTTGAACGATAAATTCAAATTCACGCCTAGCGATATTAAACGCCTAGTGTTGCACAAATGAAATGTTAATCGAATGTGAATATAAATTCATAATTCGCGCCTAGCGATTTCAAACGCCTAGCACAACAAGAGTATAGTTATCAATTATTTGGACCAGAAATTCAAATTCACCCCTAGCGATATTAAACGCCTAGCGTTGCACGAATAAAATTTTAATCGATTGTGAATATAAATTCAAATTCACGCCTAGCGATATTAAACGCCTAGCGTTGCACAAATGAAATTTTATTCGATTGTGAATATAAATTCAATATAGGCGCCTAGCGAATGCAAACGCCTAGCAGAACATAAGTATAGTTATCAATTATTTGGTCGAGAAATTCAAATTCACGCCTAGCGATACTAAACGCCTAGTGTTGCACAAATGAAATGTTAATCGAATGTGAATATAAATTCATAATTCGCGCCTAGCGATTTCAAACGCCTAGCACAACAAGAGTATAGTTATCAATTATTTGGACCAGAAATTCAAATTCACCCCTAGCGATATTAAACGCCTAGCGTTGCACGAATAAAATTTTAATCGATTGCGAATATAAATTCAAATTCACGCCTAGCGATTTTAATCGCCTAGCGCTGCACAAATGAAATTTTATTCGATTGTGAATATAAATTCAATATAGGCGCCTAGCGAATGCAAACGCCTAGCAGAACATAAGTATAGTTATCAATTATTTGGTAGAAAAATTCAAATTCACGCCTAGCTATACTAAACGCCTAGCGTTGCACACATAAAATGTCAGTCGAATCTGAATATAAATTCAAGATACGCGCCTAGCGATTTCAAACGCCTAGCACAACATAAATATAATTATCAATTGGTCGAATGATGTATTCAAATTCGCGCCTAGCGATACTAAGCGCCTAGTGTTGCACAAATGAAATGTTAATCGAATGTGAATATAAATTCAAAATACGCGCCTAGCGATTTTAAACGTCTAGCACAACATAAATATAATTATCAATTGGTCGAACGACAAATTCAAATTCAAGCCTAGCAATATTAAACGCCTAGTGTTGCACAATTTAAATGTAAATCGAATGTTAATATAAATTCAATATACGCGCCTACCGATTTCAAACGCCTAGCACAACATAAGTATAGTTATCAATTATTTGAACGACAAATTCAAATTCACGCCTAGCGATTTTAATCGCCTAGCGCTGCACAAATGAAATTTTATTCGATTGTGAATATAAATTCAATATAGGCGCCTAGCGAATGCAAACGCCTAGCAGAACATAAGTATAGTTATCAATTATTTGGTCGAAAAATTCAAATTCACGCCTAGCGATACTAAACGCCTAGCGTTGCACAAATAAAATGTCAGTCGAATCTGAATATAAATTCAAAATACGCGCCTAGCGATTTCAAACGCCTAGCACAACATGAGTATAATTACCAATTATTTGAACGACAAATTCAACTTCACGCCTAGCGATACTAAACGCCCATTGTTGCACAAATGAAATGTTAATCGATTGTGAATATAAATTCAAAATACGCGCCTAGCGATTTCGAACGCCTAGCACAACATAAGTATAGTTTTCAATTATTTGAACGACAAATTCAAATTCACGCCTTGCTATACTAAACGCCTAGCGTTGCACAAATCAAATGTTAATTGAATGTGAATATAAATTCAAAATACGCGCCTAGCGATTTCAAACGCCTAGCACAACATATGTATAATTACCAATTGGTCGAATGATGTGTTCAAATTCGCGTCTAGCGATACTAAGCGCCTAATGTTGCACAAATGAAATGTTAATCGAATGAGAATATAAATTCAAAATATGCGCATAGCGATTTTAAACGTCTAGCACAACATAAGTATAGTTATCAATTATTTGAACGACAAATTCAAATTCATGCCTAGCGATACGAAACGCCTAGCGTTGCACAAATCAAATGTTAGTCGAATCTGAATATAAATTCAAGATACGCGCCTAGCGATTTCAAACGCCTAGCACAACATAAGTATAATTACCAATTATTTGAACGACAAATTCAAATTCACGCCTAGCGATACTAAACGCCCAGCGTTGCACAAATGAAATGTTAATCGATTGTGAATATAAATTCAAAATACGCGCCTAGCGATTTCGAACGCCTAGCACAACATAAGTATAGTTATCAATTATTTGGTCGAAAAATTCAAATTCACGCCTAGCGATACTAAACGCCTAGCGTTGCACAAATAAAATGTCAGTCGAATCTGAATATAAATTCAAAATACGCGCCTAGCGATTTCAAGCGCCTAGCACAACATAAATATAATTATCAATTGGTCGAATGATGTATTCAAATTTCCGCCTAGCGATACTAAGCGCCTAGTTTTGCACAAATGAAATGTTAATCGAATGTGAATATAAATTCAAAATACGCGCCTAGCGATTTTAAACGTCTAGCACAACATAAATATAATTATCAATTGGTCGAACGACAAATTCAAATTCAAGCCTAGCAATATTAAACGCCTAGTGTTGCACAATTTAAATGTAAATCGAATGTTAATATAAATTCAATATACGCGCCTAGCGATTTCAAACGCCTAGCACAACATAAGTATAATTATCATTTGGTCGAATGATGTATTCAAATTCGCGTCTAGCGATACTAAGCGCCTAGTGTTGCACAAATGAAATGTTAATCGAATCTGAATATAAATTCAAAATACGCGCCTAGCGATTTCAAGCGCCTAGCACAACATAAATATAATTATCAATTGGTCGAATGATGTATTCAAATTCGCGCCTAGCGATACTAAGCGCCTAGTGTTGCACAAATGAAATGTTAATCGAATGTGAATATAAATTCAAAATACGCGCCTAGCGATTTTAAACGTCTAGCACAACATAAGTATAATTATCATTTGGTCGAATGATGTATTCAAATTCGCGTCTAGCGATACTAAGCGCCTAATGTTGCACAAATGAAATGTTAATCGAATGTGAATATAAATTCAAAATATGCGCATAGCGATTTTAAACGTCTAGCACAACATAAGTATAGTTATCAATTATTTGAACGACAAATTCAAATTCATGCCTAGCGATACGAAACGCCTAGCGTTGCACAAATCAAATGTTAGTCGAATCTGAATATAAATTCAAAATACGCGCCTAGCGATTTCAAACGCCTAGCACAACATAAGTATAATTACCAATTATTTGAACGACAAATTCAAATTCACGCCTAGCGATTCTAAACGCCCAGCGTTGCACAAATGAAATGTTAATCGACTGTGAATATAAATTCAAAATACGCGCCTAGCGATTTCGAACGCCTAGCACAACATAAGTATAGTTATCAATTATTTGGTCGAAAAATTCAAATTCACGCCTAGCGATACTAAACGCCTAGCGTTGCACAAATAAAATGTCAGTCGAATCTGAATATAAATTCAAAATACGCGCCTAGCGATTTCAAGCGCCTAGCACAACATAAATATAATTATCAATTGGTCGAATGATGTATTCAAATTCGCGCCTAGCGATACTAAGCGCCTAGTGTTGCACAAATGAAATGTTAATCGAATGTGAATATAAATTCAAAATACGCGCCTAGCGATTTTAAACGTCTAGCACAACATAAATATAATTATCAATTGGTCGAACGACAAATTCAAATTCACGCCTAGCAATATTAAACGCCTAGTGTTGCACAATTTAAATGTAAATCGAATCTGAATATAAATTCAATATACGCGCCTAGCGATTTCAAACGCCTAGCACAACATAAATATAATTATCAATTGGTCGAATGATGTATTCAAATTCGCGCCTAGCGATACTAAGCGCCTAGTGTTGCACAAATGAAATGTTAATCGAATGTGAATATAAATTCAAAATACGCGCCTAGCGATTTCAAGCGCCTAGCACAACATAAATATAATTATCAATTGGTCGAATGATGCATTCAAATTCGCGCCTAGCGATACTAAGCGCCTAGTGTTGCACAAATGAAATGTTAATCGAATGTGAATATAAATTCAAAATACGCGACTAGCGATTTTAAACGTCTAGCACAACATAAGTATAGTTATCAATTATTTGAACGACTAATTCAAATTCATGCCTAGCGATAGGAAACGCCTAGCGTTGCACAAATCATATGTTAATCGAATGTGAATATAAATTCAAAATACGCGCCTAGCGATTTCAAACTCATAGCACAACATAAGTATACTTACCAATTATTTAGACGAGAAATTCAAATTCACGCCTAGCGATATTAAACGCCTAGCGTTGCAGAAATGAAATTTTATTCGATTGTGAATATAAATTCAATATACGCGCCTAGCGAATGCAAACGCCTAGCTGAATATAAGTATAGTTATCAATTATTTGGTCGAGAAATTCAAATTCACGCCTAGCGATATTAAACGCCTAGCGTTGCACAAATAAAATGTTAGTCGAATCTGAATATAAATTCAAAATACGCGCTTAGCGATTTCAAGTGCCTAGCACAACATAAATATAATTATCAATTGGTCGAATGATGTATTTAAATTCGCGCCTAGCGATACTAAGCGCCTAGTTTTGCACAAATGAAATGTTAATCGAATGTGAATATAAATTCAAAATACGCGCTTAGCGATTTCAAGCGCCTAGCACAACATAAATATAATTATCAATTGGTCGAATGATGTATTTAAATTCCCGCCTAGCGATACTAAGCGCCTAGTTTTGCACAAATGAAATGTTAATCGAATGTGAATATAAATTCAAAATACGCGCCTAGCGATTTCAAACTCATAGCACAACATAAGTATACTTACCAATTATTTAGACGAGAAATTCAAATTCACGCCTAGCGATATTAAACGCCTAGCGTTGCAGAAATGAAATTTTATTCGATTGTGAATATAAATTCAATATACGCGCATAGCGAATGCAAACGCCTAGCTGAACATAAGTATAGTTATCAATTATTTGAACGACAAATTCAAATTCACGCCTAGCGATTTTAATCGCCTAGCGTTGCATAAATAAAATGTTAATCGATTATGAATATAAATTCAATATACGCGCCTAGCGATTTCAAATGTCTAGCACAACATAAGTGTAACTACCAATTATTTGAACGACAAATTCAAATTCATGCCTAGCTATACGAAACGCCTACCGTTGCACAAATCAAATGTTAGTCGAATCTGAATATAAATTCAAAATACGCGCCTAGCGATTTCAAACGCCTAGCACAACATAAGTATAATTACCAATTATTTGAACGACAAATTCAAATTCACGCCTAGCGATACTAAACGCCCATCGTTGCACAAATGAAATCTTAATCGATTGTGAATATAAATTGAAAATACGCGCCTAGCGATTTCGAATACCTAGCACAACATAAGTATAATTTCCAATTATTTGAACGACAAATTCAAATTCACGTCTAGCGATACTAAGCGCCTAGTGTTGCACAAATGAAATGTTAATCGAATGTGAATATAAATTCAAAATACGCGCCTAGCGATTTCGAACGCCTAGCAAAACATAAGTATAGTTTTCAATTATTTGAACGACAAATTCAAATTCACGCCTAGCGATACTAAACGCCTAGCGTTGCAATAATCAAATGTTAATTGAATGTGAACATAAATTCGAAATACGCGCCTAGCGATTTCAAACGCCTAGCACATCATAAGTAGAATTATCATTTGGTCGAATGATGTATTCAAATTCGCGCCTAGCGATACTAAGCGCCTAGTGTTGCACAAATGAAATGTTAATCGAATGTGAATATAAATTCAAAATACGCGCCTAGCGATTTTAAACGTCTAGCACAACATAAGTATAGTTATCAATTATTTGAACGACAAATTCAAATTCATGCCTAGCGATACGAAACGCCTAGCGTTGCACAAATCAAATGTTAGTCGAATCTGAATATAAATTCAAAATACGCGCCTAGCGATTTCAAACGCCTAGCACAACATAAGTATAATTACCAATTATTTGAACGACAAATTCAAATTCACGCCTAGCGATACTAAACGCCCAGCGTTGCACAAATGAAATGTTAATCGATTGTGAATATAAATTCAAAATACGCGCCTAGCGATTTTAAACGTCTAGCACAACATAAATATAATTGTCAATTGGTCGAACGACAAATTCAAATTCAAGCCTAGCAATATTAAACGCCTAGTGTTGCACAATTTAAATGTAAATCGAATGTTAATATAAATCCAATATACGCGCCTAGCGATTTCAAGCGCCTAGCACAACATAAATATAATTATCAATTGGTCGAATGATGTATTCAAATTTGCGCCTAGCGATATTAAACGCCTAGCGTTGCACAAATAAAATGTCAGTCGAATCTGAATATAAATTCAGAATAAGCACCTAGCGATTTTAAACGTCTAGTACAACATAAATATAATTATCAATTGGTCGAACGACAAATTCAAATTCACGGCTAGCAATATTAAACGCCTAGTGTTGCACAATTTAAATGTAAATCGAATGTTAATATAAATTCAATATACGCGTCTAGCGATTTCAAATGCCTAGCACAACATAAGTATAATTATCATTTGGTCGAATGATGTATTCAAATTCGCGCCTAGCGATACTAAGCGCCTAGTGTTGCACAAATGAAATGTTAATCGATTGTGAATATAAATTCAAAATACGCGCCTAGCGATTTCAAGCGCCTAGCACAACATAAATATAATTATCAATTGGTCGAATGATGTATTCAAATTCGCGCCTAGCGATACTAAGCGCCTAGTGTTGCACAAATGAAATGTTAATCGAATGTGAATATAAATTCAAAATATGCGCATAGCGATTTTAAACGTCTAGCACAACATAAGTATAGTTATCAATTATTAGAACGACTAATTCAAATTCATGCCTAGCGATAGGAAACGCCTAGCGTTGCACAAATCATATGTTAGTCGAATCTGAATATAAATTCAAAATACGCGCCTAGCGATTTCAAACTCATAGCACAACATAAGTATAATTACCAATTAATTCAAGAAATTCAAATTCACGCCTAGCGATATTAAACGCCTAGCGTTGCAGAAATGAAATTTTATTCGATTATGAATATAAATTCAATATACGCGCCTAGCGAATGCAAACGCCTAGCTGAACATAAGTATAGTTATCAATTATTTGGTCGAGAAATTCAAATTCACGCCTAGCGATATTAAACGCCTAGCGTTGCACAAATAAAATGTCAGTCGAATCTGAATATAAATTCAAAATACGCGCCTAGCGATTTCAAGCGCCTAGCACAACATAAATATAATTATCAATTGGTCGAATGATGTATTCAAATTCGCGCCTAGCGATACTAAGCGCCTAGTTTTGCACAAATGAAATGTTAATCGAATGTGAATATAAATTCAAAATACGCGCTTAGCGATTTCAAGCGCCTAGCACAACTTAAAAATAATTATCAATTGGTCGAATGATGTATTTAAATTCCCGCCTAGCGATACTAAACGCCTAGCTTTGCACAAATCAAATGTTAATTGAATGTGAATATAAATTCAAAATACGCGCCTAGCGATTTCAAACGCCTAGCACAACATATGTATAATTACCAATTAATTCAAGAAATTCAAATTCACGCCTAGCGATATTAAACGCCTAACGTTGCAGAAATGAAATTTTATTCGATTGTGAATATAAATTCAATATACGCGCATAGCGAATGCAAACGCCTAGCTGAACATAAGTATAGTTATCAATTATTTGGTCGAGAAATTCAAATTCACGCCTAGCGATAGTAATCGCCTAGCGGTGCACAAATGAAATGTTAATCGATTATGAATATAAATTCCATATAGGCGCCTAGCGATTTCAAATGTCTAGCACAACATAAGTGTAACTACCAATTATTTGAACGACAAATTCAAATTCATGCCTAGCTATACGAAACGCCTACCGTTGCACAAATCAAATGTCACTCGAATCTGAATATAAATTCAATATACGCGCCTAGCGATTTCCAACACCTAGCACAACATAAGTATAATTACCAATTATTTGAACGACAAATTCAACTTCACGCCTAGCGATACTAAACGCCCATCGTTGCACAAATGAAATCTTAATCGATTGTGAATATAAATTGAAAATACGCGCCTAGCGATTTCGAATACCTAGCACAACATAAGTATAATTTCCAATTATTTGAACGACAAATTCAAATTCACGCCTAGCGATACTAAACGCCCAGCGTTGCGCAAATGAAATGTTAATCGATTGTGAATATAAATTCAAAATACGCGCCTAGCGATTTCGAACGCCTAGCAAAACATAAGTATAGTTTTCAATTATTTGAACGACAAATTCAAATTCACGGCTAGCTATACTAAACGCCTAGCGTTGCAATAATCAAATGTTAATTGAATGTGAACATAAATTCGAAATACGCGCCTAGCGATTTCAAACGCCTAGCACAACATAAGTATAATTATCAATTGGTCGAATGATGTATTCAAATTCGCGCCTAGCGATACTAAGCGCCTAGTGTTGCACAAATGAAATGTTAATCGAATGTGAATATAAATTCAAAATACGCGCCTAGCGATTTTAAACGTCTAGCACAACATAAGTATAGTTATCAATTATTTGAACGACAAATTCAAATTCATGCCTAGCGATACGAAACGCCTAGCGTTGCACAAATCAAATGTTAGTCGAATCTGAATATAAATTCAAAATACGCGCCTAGCGATTTCAAACGCCTAGCACAACATAAGTATAATTACCAATTATTTGAACGACAAATTCAAATTCACGCCTAGCGATACTAAACGCCCAGCGTTGCACAAATGAAATGTTAATCGATTGTGAATATAAATTCAAAATACGCGCCTAGCGATTTTAAACGTCTAGCACAACATAAATATAATTGTCAATTGGTCGAACGACAAATTCAAATTCAAGCCTAGCAATATTAAACGCCTAGTGTTGCACAATTTAAATGTAAATCGAATGTTAATATAAATCCAATATACGCGCCTAGCGATTTCAAGCGCCTATTACAACATATATATAATTATCAATTTGTCGATTTATGTATTCAATTTTGCGTGTAGCGATACTAATCGCCTAGTGTTGCACAAATAAAATGTTAATCGAATGTGAATATAAATTCAAAATACGCGCCTAGCGATTTTAAACGTCTAGCACAACATAAATATAATTATCAATTGGTCGAACGACAAATTCAAATTCACGCCTAGCAATATTAAACGCCTAGTGTTGCACAATTTAAATGTAAATCGAATGTTAATATAAATTCAATATACGCGCCTAGCGATTTCAAACGCCTAGCACAACATATATATAATTATCAATTGGTCGAATGATGTATTTAAATTCGCGCCTAGCGATACTAAGCGCCTAGTTTTGCACAAATGAAATGTTAATCGAATGTGAATATAAATTCAAAATACGCGCCTAGCGATTTCAAGCGCCTAGCACAACATAAATATAATTATCAATTGGTCGAATTATGTATTCAAATTCGCGCCTAGCGATACTAAGCGCCTAGTGTTGCACAAATGAAATGTTAATCGAATGTGAATATAAATTCAAAATACGCGACTAGCGATTTTAAACGTCTAGCACAACATAAGTATAGTTATCAATTATTTGAACGACTAATTCAAATTCATGCCTAGCGATAGGAAACGCCTAGAGTTGCACAAATCATATGTTAATCGAATGTGAATATAAATTCAAAATACGCGCCTAGCGATTTCAAACTCATAGCACAACATAAGTATACTTACCAATTATTTAGACGAGAAATTCAAATTCACGCCTAGCGATATTAAACGCCTAACGTTGCAGAAATGAAATTTTATTCGATTGTGAATATAAATTCAATATACGCGCCTAGCGAATGCAAACGCCTAGCTGAACATAAGTATAGTTATCAATTATTTGGTCGAGAAATTCAAATTCACGCCTAGCGATATTAAACGCCTAGCGTTGCACAAATAAAATGTCAGTCGAATCTGAATATAAATTCAAAATACGCGCCTAGCGATTTCAAGTGCCTAGCACAACATAAATATAATTATCAATTGGTCGAATGATGTATTTAAATTCGCGCCTAGCGATACTAAGCGCCTAGTTTTGCACAAATGAAATGTTAATCGAATGTGAATATAAATTCAAAATACGCGCTTAGGGATTTCAAGCGCCTAGCACAACTTAAAAATAATTATCAATTGGTCGAATGATGTATTTAAATTCCCGCCTAGCGATACTAAGCGCCTAGTTTTGCACAAATGAAATGTTAATCGAATGTGAATATAAATTCAAAATACGCGCCTAGCGATTTCAAACGCCTAGCACAACATATGTATAATTACCAATTAATTCAAGAAATTCAAATTCACGCCTAGCGATATTAAACGCCTAACGTTGCAGAAATGAAATTTTATTCGATTGTGAATATAAATTCAATATACGCGCCTAGCGAATGCAAACGCCTAGCTGAACATAAGTATAGTTATCAATTATTTGGTCGAGAAATTCAAATTCACGCCTAGCGATATTAATCGCCTAGCGTTGCACAAATAAAATGTTAATCGATTATGAATATAAATGCAATATACGCGCCTAGCGATTTCAAATGTCTAGCACAACATAAGTGTAACTACCAATTATTTGAACGACAAATTCAAATTCATGCCTAGCTATACGAAACGCCTAGCGTTGCACAAATCAAATGTTTATTGAATGTGAATATAAATTCAATATACGCGCCTAGCGATTTCCAACACCTAGCACAACATAAGTATAATTACCAATTATTTGAACGACAAATTCAACTTCACGCCTAGCGATACTAAACGCCCATCGTTGCACAAATGAAATCTTAATCGATTGTGAATATAAATTGAAAATACGCGCCTAGCGATTTCGAATACCTAGCACAACATAAGTATAATTTCCAATTATTTGAACGACAAATTCAAATTCACGCCTAGCGATACTAAACGCCCAGCGTTGCGCAAATGAAATGTTAATCGATTGTGAATATAAATTCAAGATACGCGCCTAGCGATTTCGAACGCCTAGCAAAACATAAGTATAGTTTTCAATTATTTGAACGACAAATTCAAATTCACGGCTAGCTATACTAAACGCCTAGCGTTGCAATAAACAAATGTTAATTGAATGTGAATATAAATTCAAAATACGCGCCTAGCGATTTCAAACGCCTAGCACAACATAAGTATAATTATCATTTGGTCGAATGATGTATTCAAATTCGCGTCTAGCGATACTAAGCGCCTAGTGTTGCACAAATGAAATGTTAATCGAATGTGAATATAAATTCAAAATACGCGCCTAGCGATATTAAACGCCTAGCAACAACATAAGTATAGTTATCAATTATTTGAACGACAAATTCAAATTCATGCCTAGCGATACGAAACGCCTAGCGTTGCACAAATCAAATGTTAGTCGAATCTGAATATAAATTCAAAATACGCGCCTAGCGATTTCAAACGCCTAGCACAACATAAGTATAATTACCAATTATTTGAACGACAAATTCAAATTCACGCCTAGCGATACTAAACGCCCAGCGTTGCACAAATGAAATGTTAATCGATTGTGAATATAAATTCAAAATACGCGCCTAGCGATTTTAAACGTCTAGCACAACATAAATATAATTATCAATTGGTCGAACGACAAATTCAAATTCAAGCCTAGCAATATTAAACGCCTAGTGTTGCACAATTTAAATGTAAATCGAATGTTAAAGTAAATTAAATATACGCGCCTAGCGATTTCAAGCGCCTAGCACAACATAACTATAATTATCAATTGGTCGAATGATGTATTCAAATTTCCGCCTAGCGATACTAAGCGCCTAGCGTTGCACAAATAAAATGTAAATCGAATGTTAATATAAATTCAAAATACGCGCCTAGCGATTTTAAACGTCTAGCACAACATAAATATAATTATCAATTGGTCGAACGACAAATTCAAATTCAAGCCTAGCGATACTAAGCGCCTAGTGTTGCACAAATGAAATGTTAATCAAATGTGAATATAAATCCAATATACGCGCCTAGCGATTTCAAACGCCTAGCACAACATAAATATAATTATCAATTGGTCGAATGATGTATTTAAATTCGCGCCTAGCGATACTAAGCGCCTAGTTTTGCACAAATGAAATGTTAATCGATTGTGAATATAAATTCAAAATACGCGCCTAGCGATTTCAAGCGCCTAGCACAACATAAATATAATTATCAATTGGTCGAATGATGTATTCAAATTCGCGCCTAGCGATACTAAGCGCCTAGTGTTGCACAAATGAAATGTTAATCGAATGTGAATATAAATTCAAAATACGCGACTAGCGATTTTGAACGTCTAGCACAACATCAGTCTAGTTATCAATTATTTGAACGACTAATTCAAATTCATGCCTAGCGATAGGAAACGCCTAGAGTTGCACAAATCATATGTTAATCGAATGTGAATATAAATTCAAAATACGCGCCTAGCGATTTCAAACTCATAGCACAACATAAGTATAATTACCAATTAATTCAAGAAATTCAAATTCACGCCTAGCGATATTAAACGCCTAGCGTTGCAGAAATGAAATTTTATTCGATTGTGAATATAAATTCAATATACGCGCCTAGCGAATGCAAACGCCTAGCTGAACATAAGTATAGTTATCAATTATTTGGTCGAGAAATTCAAATTCACGCCTAGCGATATTAAACGCCTAGCGTTGCACAAATAAAATGTCAGTCGAATCTGAATATAAATTCAAAATACGCGCCTAGCGATTTCAAGCGCCTAGCACAACATAAATATAATTATCAATTGGTCGAATGATGTATTCACTTTCGCGCCTAGCGATACTAAGCGCCTAGTTTTGCACAAATGAAATGTTAATCGAATGTGAATATAAATTCAAAATACGCGCTTAGCGATTTCAAGCGCCTAGCACAACTTAAAAATAATTATCAATTGGTCGAATGATGTATTTAAATTCCCGCCTAGCGATACTAAGCGCCTAGTTTTGCACAAATCAAATGTTAATTGAATGTGAATATAAATTCAAAATACGCGCCTAGCGATTTCAAACGCCTAGCACAACATATGTATAATTACCAATTAATTCAAGAAATTCAAATTCACGCCTAGCGATATTAAACGCCTAACGTTGCAGAAATGAAATTTTATTCGATTGTGAATATAAATTCAATATACGCGCATAGCGAATGCAAACGCCTAGCTGAACATAAGTATAGTTATCAATTATTTGGTCGAGAAATTCAAATTCACGCCTAGCGATATTAAACGCCTAGCGTTGCACAAATAAAATGTTAATCGATTATGAATAAAAATGCAATATACGCGCCTAGCGATTTCAAATGTCTAGCACAACATAAGTGTAACTACCAATTATTTGAACGACAAATTCAAATTCATGCCTAGCTATAGGAAACGCCTAGCGTTGCACAAATCAAATGTTAATTGAATGTGAATATAAATTCAAAATACGCGCCTAGCGATTTCCAACACCTAGCACAACATAAGTATAATTACCAATTATTTGAACGACAAATTCAACTTCACGCCTAGCGATACTAAACGCCCATCGTTGCACAAATGAAATCTTAATCGATTGTGAATATAAATTCAAAATACGCACCTAGCGATTTCGAACGCCTAGCAAAACATAAGTATAGTTATCAATTATTTGAACGACAAATTCAAATTCACGCCTAGCTATACTAAACGCCTAGCGTTGCACAAATCAAATGTTAATTGAATGTGAATATAAATTCAAAATACGCGCCTAGCGATTTCAAACGCCTAGCACAACATAAGTATAATTATCAATTGGTCGAATGATGTATTCAAATTCGCGTCTAGCGATACTAAGCGCCTAATGTTGCACAAATGAAATGTTAATCGAATGAGAATATAAATTCAAAATATGCGCCTAGCGATTTTAAACGTCTAGCACAACATAAGTATAGTTATCAATTATTTGAACGACAAATTCAAATTCATGCATAGCGATACGAAACGCCTAGCGTTGCACAAATCAAATGTTAGTCGAATCTGAATATAAATTCAAAATACGCGCCTAGCGATTTCAAACGCCTAGCACAACATAAGTATAATTACCAATTATTTGAACGACAAATTCAAATTCACGCCTAGCGATTCTAAACGCCCAGCGTTGCACAAATGAAATGTTAATCGATTGTGAATATAAATTCAAAATACGCGCCTAGCGATTTCGAACGCCTAGCACAACATAAGTATAGTTTTCAATTATTTGAACGACAAATTCAAATTCACGCCTAGCTATACTAAACGCCTAGCGTTGCACAAATCAAATGTTAATTGAATGTGAATATAAATTCAAAATACGCGCCTAGCGATTTCAAACGCCTAGCACAACATAAGTATAATTATCAATTGGTCGAATGATGTATTCAAATTCGCGTCTAGCGATACTAAGCGCCTAATGTTGCACAAATGAAATGTTAATCGAATGTGAATATAAATTCAAAATATGCGCATAGCGATTTTAAACGTCTAGCACAACATAAGTATAGTTATCAATTATTTGAACGACAAATTCAAATTCACGCCTAGCGATTCTAAACGCCTAGCGTTGCACAAATGAAACTTTATTCGATTGTGAATATAAATTCAATATAGGCGCCTAGCGAATGCAAACGCCTAGCAGAACATAAGTATAGTTATCAATTATTTGGTCGAAAAATTCAAATTCACGCCTAGCGATACGAAACGCCTAGCGTTGCACAAATAAAATGTCAGTCGAATCTGAATATAAATTCAAAATACGCGCCTAGAGATTTCAAACGCCTAGCACAACATGAGTATAATTACCAATTATTTGAACGACAAATTCAACTTCACGCCTAGCGATACTAAACGCCCATTGTTGCACAAATGAAATGTTAATCGATTGTGAATATAAATTCAAAATACGCGCCTAGCGATTTCGAACGCCTAGCAAAACATAAGTTTAGTTTTCAATTATTTGAACGACAAGTTCAAATTCACGCCTAGCTATACTAAACGCCTAGCGTTGCACAAATCAAATGTTAATTGAATGTGAATATAAATTCAAAATACGCGCCTAGCGATTTCAAACGCCTAGCACAACATAAGTATAATTATCAATTGGTCGAATGATGTATTCAAATTCGCGTCTAGCGATACTAAGCGCCTAATGTTGCACAAATGAAATGTTAATCGAATGTGAATATAAATTCAAAATATGCGCATAGCGATTTTAAACGTCTAGCACAACATAAGTATAGTTATCAATTATTTGAACGACAAATTCAAATTCATGCCTAGCGATACGAAACGCCTAGCGTTGCACAAATCAAATGTTAGTCGAATCTGAATATAAATTCAAAATACGCGCCTAGCGATTTCAAACGCCTAGCACAACATAAGTATAATTACCAATTATTTGAACGACAAATTCAAATTCACGCCTAGCGATTCTAAACGCCCAGCGTTGCACAAATGAAATGTTAATCGATTGTGAATATAAATTCAAAATACGCGCCTAGCGATTTCGAACGCCTAGCACAACATAAGTATAGTTATCAATTATTTGGTCGAAAAATTCAAATTCACGCCTAGCGATACTAAACGCCTAGCGTTGCACAAATAAAATGTCAGTCGAATCTGAATATAAATTCAAAATACGCGCCTAGCGATTTCAAGCGCCTAGCACAACATAAATATAATTATCAATTGGTCGAATGATGTATTCAAATTCGCGCCTAGCGATACTAAGCGCCTAGTGTTGCACAAATGAAATGTTAATCGAATGTGAATATAAATTCAAAATACGCGCCTAGCGATTTTAAACGTCTAGCACAACATAAATATAATTATCAATTGGTCGAACGACAAATTCAAATTCAAGCCTAGCAATATTAAACGCCTAGTGTTGCACAATTTAAATGTAAATCGAATGTTAATATAAATTCAATATACGCGCCTAGCGATTTCAAACGCCTAGCACAACATAAGTATAATTATCATTTGGTCGAATGATGTATTCAAATTCGCGTCTAGCGATACTAAGCGCCTAGTGTTGCACAAATGAAATGTTAATCGAATGTGAATATAAATTCAAAATACGCGCCTAGCGATTTCAAGCGCCTAGCACAACATAAATATAATTATCAATTGGTCGAATGATGTATTCAAATTCGCGCCTAGCGATACTAAGCGCCTAGTGTTGCACAAATGAAATGTTAATCGAATGTGAATATAAATTCAAAATACGCGCCTAGCGATTTTAAACGTCTAGCACAACATAAGTATAGTTATCAATTATTTGAACGACTAATTCAAATTCATGCCTAGCGATAGGAAACGCCTAGCGTTGCACAAATCATATGTTAGTCGAATCTGAATATAAATTCAAAATACGCGCCTAGCGATTTCAAACTCATAGCACAACATAAGTATACTTACCAATTATTTAGACGAGAAATTCAAATTCACGCCTAGCGATACTAAACGCCTAGCGTTGCAGAAATGAAATTTAATTCGAATCTGAATATAAATTCAATATACGCGCCTAGCGAATGCAAACGCCTAGCTGAATATAAGTATAGTTATCAATTATTTGGTCGAGAAATTCAAATTCACGCCTAGCGATATTAATCGCCTAGCGTTGCACAAATAAAATGTTAGTCGAATCTGAATATAAATTCAAAATACGCGCTTAGCGATTTCAAGTGCCTAGCACAACATAAATATAATTATCAATTGGTCGAATGATGTATTTAAATTCGCGCCTAGCGATACTAAGCGCCTAGTTTCACAAATGAAATGTAAATCGATTGTGAATATAAATTCAAAATACGCGCCTAGCGATTTCAAGCGCCTACACAACATAAATATAATTATCAATTGGTCGAATGATGTATTCAAATTTCCGACTAGCGATACTAAGCGCCTAGTTTTGCACAAATGAAATGTTAATCGAATGTGAATATAAATTCAAAATACGCGCCTAGCGATTTCAAACGCCTAGCACAACATATGTATAATTACCAATTAATTCAAGAAATTCAAATTCACGCCTAGCGATATTAAACGCCTAACGTTGCAGAAATGAAATTTTATTCGATTGTGAATATAAATTCAATATACGCGCATAGCGAATGCAAACGCCTAGCTGAACATAAGTATAGTTATCAATTATTTGGTCGACAAATTCAAATTCACGCCTAGCGATTTTAATCGCCTAGCGCTGCACAAATGAAATTTTATTCGATTGTGAATATAAATGCAATATACGCGCCTAGTGATTTCAAATGTCTAGCACAACATAAGTGTAACTACCAATTATTTGAACGACAAATTCAAATTCATGCCTAGCTATACGAAACGCCTACCGTTGCACAAATCAAATGTTAGTCGAATCTGAATATAAATTCACTAGACGCGCCTAGCGATTTCAAACACCTAGCACAACATAAGTATAATTACCAATTATTTGAACGACAAATTCAAATTCACGCCTAGCGATACTAAACGCCCATCGTTGCACAAATGAAATCTTAATCGATTGTGAATATAAATTGAAAATACGCGCCTAGCGATTTCGAATACCTAGCACAACATAAGTATAATTTCCAATTATTTGAACGACAAATTCAAATTCCCGCCTAGCGATACTAATCGCCCATTGTTGCACAAATGAAATGTTAATCGAATGTGAATATAAATTCAAAATACGCGCCTAGCGATTTCGAACGCCTAGCAAAACATAAGTATAGTTTTCAATTATTTGAACGACAAATTCAAATTCACGCCTAGCGATACTAAACGCCTAGCGTTGCAATAATCAAATGTTAATTGAATGTGAACATAAATTCGAAATACGCGCCTAGCGATTTCAAACGCCTAGCACATCATAAGTAGAATTATCATTTGGTCGAATGATTTATTCAAATTCGCGCCTAGCGATACTAAGCGCCTAGTGTTGCACAAATGAAATGTTAATCGAATGTGAATATAAATTCAAAATACGCGCCTAGCCATTTTAAACGTCTAGCACAACATAAGTATAGTTATCAATTATTTGAACGACAAATTCAAATTCATGCCTAGCGATACGAAACGCCTAGCGTTGCACAAATCAATTGGTAGTCGAATCTGAATATAAATTCAAAATACGCGCCTAGCGATTTCAAACGCCTAGCACAACATAAGTATAATTACCAATTATTTGAACGACAAATTCAAATTCACGCCTAGCGATACTAAACGCCCAGCGTTGCACAAATGAAATGTTAATCGATTGTGAATATAAATTCAAAATACGCGCCTAGCGATTTTAAACGTCTAGCACAACATAAATATAATTATCAATTGGTCGAACGACAAATTCAAATTCAAGCCTAGCAATATTAAACGCCTAGTGTTGCACAATTTAAATGTAAATCGAATGTTAATATAAATTCAATATACGCGCCTAGCGATTTCAAGCGCCTACACAACATAAATATAATTATCAATTGGTCGAATGATGTATTCAAATTTCCGCCTAGCGATACTAAGCGCCTAGTTTTGCACAAATGAAATGTTAATCGAATGTGAATATAAATTCAAAATACGCGCCTAGCGATTTTAAACGTCTAGCACAACATAAATATAATTATCAATTGGTCGAACGACAAATTCAAATTCACGGCTAGCAATATTAAACGCCTAGTGTTGCACAATTTAAATGTAAATCGAATGTTAATATAAATTCAATATACGCGTCTAGCGATTTCAAACGCCTAGCACAACATAAGTATAATTATCATTTGGTCGAATGATGTATTCAAATTCGCGTCTAGCGACACTAAGCGCCTAGTGTTGCACAAATGAAATGTTAATCGAATGTGAATATAAATTCAAAATACGCGCCTAGCGATTTCAAACGCCTAGCACAACATAAGTATAATTATCATTTGGTCGAATGATGTATTCAAATTCGCGTCTAGCGATACTAAGCGCCTAGTGTTGCACAAATGAAATGTTAATCGAATGTGAATATAAATTCAAAATACGCGCCTAGCGATTTTAAACGTCTAGCACAACATAAGTATAGTTATCAATTATTTGAACGACAAATTCAAATTCATGCCTAGCGATACGAAACGCCTAGCGTTGCATAAATCAAATGTTAGTCGAATCTGAATATAAATTCAAAATACGCGCCTAGCGATTTCAAACGCCTAGCACAACATAAGTATAATTACCAATTATTTGAACGACAAATTCAAATTCACGCCTAGCGATACTAAGCGCCTAGTGTTGCACAAATGAAATGTTAATCGAATGTGAATATAAATTCAAAATACGCGCCTAGCGATTTTAAACGTCTAGCACAACATAAGTATAGTTATCAATTATTAGAACGACTAATTCAAATTCATGCCTAGCGATAGGAAACGCCTAGAGTTGCACAAATCATATGTTAATCGAATGTGAATATAAATTCAAAATACGCGCCACAGATTTCAAACTCATAGCACAACATAAGTATACTTACCAATTATTTAGACGAGAAATTCAAATTCACGCCTAGCGATATTAAACGCCTAGCGTTGCAGAAATGAAATTTTATTCGATTGTGAATATAAATTCAATATACGCGCCTAGCGAATGCAAACGCCTAGCTGAACATAAGTATAGTTATCAATTATTTGGTCGAGAAATTCAAATTCACGCCTAGCGATATTAAACGCCTAGCGTTGCACAAATAAAATGTCAGTCGAATCTGAATATAAATTCAAAATACGCGCCTAGCGATTTCAAGTGCCTAGCACAACATAAATATAATTATCAATTGGTCGAATGATGTATTTAAATTCGCGCCTAGCGATACTAAGCGCCTAGTTTTGCACAAATGAAATGTTAATCGAATGTGAATATAAATTCAAAATACGCGCCTAGCCATTTTAAACGTCTAGCACAACATAAGTATAGTTATCAATTATTTGAACGACAAATTCAAATTCATGCCTAGCGATACGAAACGCCTAGCGTTGCACAAATCAAATGTCAGTCGAATCTGAGTATAAATTCAAAATACGCGCCTAGCGTTTTCAAGCGCCTAGCACAACATAAATATAATTATCAATTGGTCGAATGATGTATTCAAATTCGCGCCTAGCGATACTAAGCGCCTAGTGTTGCACAAATGAAATGTTAATCGAATGTGAATATAAATTCAAAATACGCGCCTAGCGATTTTAAACGTCTAGCACAACATAAGTATAGTTATCAATTATTTGAACGACAAATTCAAATTCATGCCTAGCGATACGAAACGCCTAGTGTTGCACAATTTAAATGTAAATCGAATGTTAATATAAATCCTATATACGCGCCTAGCGATTTCAAACGCCTAGCACAACATAAATATACTTATCAATTTGTCGTATGATTTATTCAAATTCGCGCCTAGCGATACTAAGCGCCTAGTGTTGCACAAATAAAATGTCAGTCGAATCTGAATATAAATTCAAAATACGCGCCTAGCGATTTCAAGCGCCTAGCACAACATAAATATAATTATCAATTGGTCGAATGATGTATTCAATTTCGCGCCTAGCTATACTAAACGCCTAGCGTTGCACAAATCAAATGTTAATTGAATGTGAATATAAATTCAAAATACGCGCCTAGCGATTTCAAACGCCCAGCACAACATATGTATAGTTATCAATTATTTGAACGACTAATTCAAATTCATGCCTAGCGATAGGAAACGCCTAGCGTTGCACAAATCAAATGTTAATTGAATGTGAATATAAATTCAAAATACGCGCCTAGCGATTTCAAACGCCTAGCACAACATATGTATAATTACCAATTAATTCAAGAAATTCAAATTCACGCCTAGCGATATTAAACGCCTAACGTTGCAGAAATGAAATTTTATTCGATTGTGAATATAAATTCAATATACGCGCATAGCGAATGCAAACGCCTAGCTGAACATAAGTATAGTTATCAATTATTTGGTCGAGAAATTCAAATTCACGCCTAGCGATATTAAACGCCTAGCGTTGCACAAATAAAATGTCAGTCGAATCTGAATATAAATTCAAAATACGCGGCTAGCGATTTCAAGAGACTAGCACAACATAATTATAATTATCAATTGGTCGAATGATGTATTTAAATTCGCGCCTAGCGATACTAAGCGCCTAGTTTTGCACAAATGAAATGTTAATCGAATGTGAATATAAATTCAAAATACGCGCTTAGCGATTTCAAGCGCCTAGCACAACTTAAAAATAATTATCAATTGGTCGAATGATGTATTTAAATTCCCGCCTAGCGATACTAAGCGCCTAGTTTTGCACAAATGAAATGTTAATCGAATGTGAATATAAATTCAAAATACGCGCCTAGCGATTTCAAACTCATAGCACAACATAAGTATACTTACCAATTATTTAGACGAGAAATTCAAATTCACGCCTAGCGATATTAAACGCCTAACGTTGCAGAAATGAAATTTTATTCGATTGTGAATATAAATTCAATATACGCGCATAGCGAATGCAAACGCCTAGCTGAACATAAGTATAGTTATCAATTATTTGGTCGAGAAATTCAAATTCACGCCTAGCGATATTAATCGCCTAGCGTTGCACAAATGAAATGTTAATCGAATGTGAATATAAATGCAATATACGCGCCTAGCGATTTCAAATGTCTAGCACAACATAAGTGTAACTACCAATTATTTGAACGACAAATTCAAATTCATGCCTAGCTATACGAAACGCCTACCGTTGCACAAATCAAATGTCAGTCGAATCTGAATATAAATTCAAAATACGCGCCTAGAGATTTCAAACGCCTAGCACAACATGAGTATAATTACCAATTATTTGAACGACAAATTCAAATTCACGCCTAGCGATACTAAACGCCCATCGTTGCACAAATGAAATGTTAATTGATTGTGAATATAAATTCAAAATACGCGCCTAGCGATTTCGAACGCCTAGCACAACATAAGTATAATTTCCAATTATTTGAACGACAAATTCAAATTCACGCCTAGCGATACTAAACGCCTAGTGTTGCACAAATGAAATGTTAATTGATTGTGAATATAAATTCAAAATACGCGCCTAGCGATTTCGAACGCCTAGCAAAACATAAGTATAGTTATCAATTATTTGAACGACAAATTCAAATTCACGCCTAGCGATTCTAAACGCCCAGCGTTGCACAAATGAAATGTTAATCGACTGTGAATATAAATTCAAAATACGCGACTAGCGATTTCGAACGCCTAGCACAACATAAGTATAATTTCCAATTATTTGAACGACTAATTCAAATTCACGCCTAGCGATACTAAACGCCTAGCGTTGCACAAATGAAATGTTAATCGATTGTGAATATAAATTCAAAATACGCGCCTAGCGATTTCAAACGCCTAGCACAACATAAATATAATTATCAATTGGTCGAATGATGTATTCAAATTCGCGCCTAGCGATACTAAGCGCCTAGTGTTGCACAAATGAAATGTTAATCGAATGTGAATATAAATTCAAAATACGCGCCTAGCGATTTTAAACGTCTAGCACAACATAAGTATAGTTATCAATTATTTGAAAGACTAATTCAAATTCAGGCCTAGCGATAGGAAACGCCTAGAGTTGCACAAATCATATGTTAATCGAATGTGAATATAAATTCAAAATACGCGCCTAGCGATTTCAAACTCATAGCACAACATAAATATAATTACCAATTATTTAGACGAGAAATTCAAATTCACGCCTAGCGATATTAAACGCCTAGCGTTGCAGAAATGAAATTTTATTCGATTGTGAATATAAATTCAATATACGCGCCTAGCGAATGCAAACGCCTAGCTGAACATAAGTATAGTTATCAATTATTTGGTCGAGAAATTCAAATTCACGCCTAGCGATATTAAACGCCTAGCGTTGCACAAATAAAATGTCAGTCTACTCTGAATATAAATTCAGAATACGCGCTTAGCGATTTCAAGTGCCTAGCACAACATAAATATAATTATCAATTGGTCGAATGATGTATTTAAATTCGCGCCTAGCGATACTAAGCGCCTAGTTTTGCACAAATGAAATGTTAATCGAATGTGAATATAAATTCAAAATACGCGCTTAGCGATTTCAAGCGCCTAGCACAACTTAAAAATAATTATCAATTGGTCGAATGATGTATTTAAATTCCCGCCTAGCGATACTAAGCGCCTAGTTTTGCAAAAATGAAATTTTATTCGATTGTGAATATAAATTCAAAATACGCGCCTAGCGATTTCAAACGCCTAGCACAACATATGTATAATTACCAATTAATTCAAGAAATTCAAATTCACGCCTAGCGATATTAAACGCCTAACGTTGCAGAAATGAAATTTTATTCGATTGTGAATATAAATTAAATATACGCGCCTAGCGAATGCAAACGCCTAGCTGAACATAAGTATAGTTATCAATTATTTGGTCGAGAAATTCAAATTCACGCCTAGCGATATTAATCGCCTAGCGTTGCACAAATAAAATGTTAATCGATTATGAATATAAATGCAATATACGCGCCTAGCGATTTCAAATGTCTAGCACAACATAAGTGTAACTACCAATTATTTGAACGACAAATTCAAATTCATGCCTAGCTATACGAAACGCCTACCGTTGCACAAATCAAATGTTAGTCGAATCTGAATATAAATTCAAAATACGCGCCTAGCGATTTCAAACGCCTAGCACAACATAAGTATAATTACCAATTATTTGAACGACAAATTCAACTTCACGCCTAGCGATACTAAACGCCCATCGTTGCACAAATGAAATCTTAATCGATTGTGAATATAAATTGTAAATACGCTCCTAGCGATTTCGAATGCCTAGCACAACATAAGTATAATTTCCAATTATTTGAACGACAAATTCAAATTCACGCCTAGCGATACCAAACGCCTAGTGTTGCACAAATGAAATGTTAATCGAATGTGAATATAAATTCAAAATACGCGCCTAGCGATTTTAAACGTCTAGCACAACATAAGTATAGTTTTCAATTATTTGAACGACAAATTCAAATTCACGCCTTGCTATACTAAACGCCTAGCGTTGCACAAATCAAATGTTAGTCGAATCTGAATATAAATTCAAAATACGCGACTAGCGATTTGAAACTCATAGCACAACATGAGTATACTTACCAATTATTTGAATGACAAATTCAAATTCACGCCTAGCGATATTAAACGCCTAGCGTTGCACAAATAGAATGTTAATCGATTATGAATATAAATGCAATATTCGCGTCTAGCGATTTCAAATGTCTAGCACAACATAAGTATAGTTATCAATTATTTGAACGACAAATTCAAATTCATGCCTAGCTATACGAAACGCCTACCGTTGCACAAATCAAATGTTAGTCGAATCTGAATATAAATTCAAAATACGCGCCTAGCGATTTCAAACGCCTAGCACAACATAAGTATAATTACCAATTATTTGAACGACAAATTCAAATTCACGCCTAGCGATACTAAACGCCCATCGTTGCACAAATGAAATCTTAATCAATTGTGAATATAAATTGAAAATACGCGCCTAGCGATTTCGAATGCCTAGCACAACATAAGTATAATTTCCAATTATTTGAACGACAAATTCAAATTCACGCCTAGCGATACTAAACGCCCATCGTTGCACAAATGAAATGTTAATTGATTGTGAATATAAATTCAAAATACGCGCCTAGCGATTTCGAACGCCTAGCAAAACATAAGTATAGTTATCAATTATTTGAACGACAAATTCAAATTCACGCCTAGCTATACTAAACGCCTAGCGTTGCAATAAACAAATGTTAATTGAATGTGAATATAAATTCAAAATACGCGCCTAGCGATTTTAAACGTCTAGCACAACATAAGTATAATTATCATTTGGTCGAATGATGTATTCAAATTCGCGTCTAGCGATACTAAGCGCCTAGTGTTGCACAAATGAAATGTTAATCGAATGTGAATATAAATTCAAAATACGCACCTAGCGATTTCAAACACCTAGCACAACATAAGTATAATTACCAATTATTTGAACGACAAATTCAACTTCACGCCTAGCGATTCTAAACGCCCAGCGTTGCACAAATGAAATGTTAATCGAATGTGAATATAAATTCAAAATACGCGCCTAGCGATTTCGAACGCCTAGCACAACATAAGTATAGTTATCAATTATTTGGTCGAAAAATTCAAATTCACGCCTAGCGATACTAAACGCCTAGCGTTGCACAAATAAAATGTCAGTCGAATCTGAATATAAATTCAAAATACGCCCCTAGCGATTTCAAGCGCCTAGCACAACATAAATATAATTATCAATTGGTCGAATGATGTATTCAAATTCGCGCCTAGCGATACTAAGCGCCTAGTGTTGCACAAATGAAATGTTAATCGAATGTGAATATAAATTCAAAATACGCGCCTAGCGATTTTAAACGTCTAGTACAACATAAATATAATTATCAATTGGTCGAACGACAAATTCAAATTCAAGCCTAGCAATATTAAACGCCTAGTGTTGCACAATTTAAATGTAAATCGAATCTGAATATAAATTCAAAATACGCGCCTAGCGATTTCGAACGCGTAGCACAACATAAGTATAGTTATCAATTATTTGGTCGAAAAATTCAAATTCACGCCTAGCGATACTAAACGCCAAGCGTTGCACAAATGAAATGTTAATCGATTGTGAATATAAATTCAAAATACGCGCCTAGCGATTTCGAACGCCTAGCACAACATAAGTATAGTTATCAATTATTTGGTCGAAAAATTCAAATTCACGCCTAGCGATACTAAACGCCTAGCGTTGCACAAATAAAATGTCAGTCGAATCTGAATATAAATTCAAAATACGCGTCTAGCGATTTCAAATGTCTAGCACAACATAAGTATAGTTATCAATTATTTGAACGACAAATTCAAATTCATGCCTAGCTATACGAAACGCCTACCGTTGCACAAATCAAATGTTAGTCGAATCTGAATATAAATTCAAAATACGCGCCTAGCGATTTCAAACGCCTAGCACAACATAAGTATAATTACCAATTATTTGAACGACAAATTCAAATTCACGCCTAGCGATACTAAACGCCCAGCGTTGCACAAATGAAATGTTAATCGATTGTGAATATAAATTTAAAATACGCGCCTAGCGATTTCGAACGCCTAGCACAACATAAGTATAGTTATCAATTATTTGAACGACAAATTCAAATTCACGCCTAGCGATACTAAACGCCTAGCGTTGCACAAATCAAATGTTAGTCGAATCTGAATATAAATTCAAAATACGCGCCTAGCGATTTTAAACGTCTAGTACAACATAAATATAATTATCAATTGGTCGAATGATGTATTCAAATTCGCGCCTAGCGATACTAAGCGCCTAGTTTTGCACAAATGAAATGTTAATCGAATGTGAATATAAATTCAAAATACGCGCTTAGCGATTTCAAGCGCCTAGCACAACATAAATATAATTATCAATTGGTCGAATGATGTATTTAAATTCGCGCCTAGCGATACTAAGCGCCTAGTTTTGCACAAATGAAATGTTAATCGAATGTGAATATAAATTCAAAATACGCGCCTAGCGATTTCAAACTCCTAGCACAACATAAGTATAGTTACCAATTATTTGAACGACAAATTCAAATTCATGCCTAGCGATATTAAACGCCTAGCGTTGCAGAAATGAAATTTTATTCGATTGTGAATATAAATTCAATATAAGCGCCTAGCGAATGCAAACGCCTAGCTGAACATAAGTATATTTACCAATTATTTGAACGACAAATTCAAATTCACGCCTAGCGATACTAAACGCCCATCGTTGCACAAATGAAATGTTAATCGATTGTGAATATAAATTGAAAATACGCTCCTAGCGATTTCGAATGCCTAGCACAACATAAGTATAATTTCCAATTATTTGAACGACAAATTCAAATTCGCGCCTAGCGATACAAAGCGCCTAGTGTTGCACAAATGAAATGTTAATCGAATGTGAATATAAATTCAAAATACGCGCCTAGCGATTTTAAACGACTAGCACAACATAAGTATAGTTATCAATTATTTGAACGACAAATTCAAATTCATGCCTAGCCATACTAAACGCCTAGCGTTGCACAAATCAAATGTTAGTCGAATCTGAATATAAATTCAAAATACGCGCCTAGCGATTTCAAACTCATAGCACAACATGAGTATACTTACCAATTATTTGAACGACAAATTCAAATTCACGCCTAGCGATATTAAACGCCTAGCGTTGCACAAATAGAATGTTAATCGATTATGAATATAAATGCAATATACGCGCCTAGCGATTTCAAATGTCTAGCACAACATAAGTATAGTTATCAATTATTTGAACGACAAATTCAAATTCATGCCTAGCTATACGAAACGCCTGCCGTTGCACAAATCAAATGTTATTCGAATCTGAATATAAATTCAAAATACGCGCCTAGCGATTTCAAACGCCTAGCACAACATAAGTATAATTACCAATTATTTGAACGACAAATTCAAATTCACGCCTAGCGATACTAAACGCCCATCGTTGCACAAATGAAATGTTAATCGATTGTGAATATAAATTGAAAATACGCGCCTAGCGATTTCGAATGCCTAGCACAACATAAGTATAATTTCCAATTATTTGAACGACAAATTCAAATTCACGCCTAGCGATACTAAACGCCCAGCGTTGCGCAAATGAAATGTTAATCGATTGTGAATATAAATTCAAAATACGCGCCTAGCGATTTCGAACGCCTAGCAAAACATAAGTATAGTTTTCAATTATTTGAACGACAAATTCAAATTCACGGCTAGCTATACTAAACGCCTAGCGTTGCAATAATCAAATGTTAATTGAATGTGAACATAAATTCGAAATACGCGCCTAGCGATTTTAAACGTCTAGCACAACATAAGTATAATTATCATTTGGTCGAATGATGTATTCAAATTCGCGTCTAGCGATACTAAGCGCCTAGTGTTGCACAAATGAAATGTTAATCGAATGTGAATATAAATTCAAAATACGCGCCTAGCGATTTTAAACGTCTAGCACAACATAAGTATAGTTATCAATTATTTGAACGACAAATTCAAATTCATGCCTAGCGATACGAAACGCCTAGCGTTGCACAAATCAAATGTTAGTCGAATCTGAATATAAATTCAAAATACGCGCCTAGCGATTTCAAACGCCTAGCACAACATAAGTATAATTACCAATTATTTGAACGACAAATTCAAATTCACGCCTAGCGATTCTAAACGCCCAGCGTTGCACAAATGAAATGTTAATCGATTGTGAATATAAATTCAAAATACGCGCCTAGCGATTTCGAACGCCTAGCACAACATAAGTATAGTTATCAATTATTTGGTCAAAAAATTCAAATTCACGCCTAGCGATACCAAACGCCTAGCGTTGCACAAATAAAATGTCAGTCGAATCTGAATATAAATTCAAAATACGCCCCTAGCGATTTCAAGCGCCTAGCACAACATAAATATAATTATCAATTGGTCGAATGATGTATTCAAATTCGCGCCTAGCGATACTAAGCGCCTAGTGTTGCACAAATGAAATGTTAATCAAATGTGAATATAAATTCAAAATACGCGCCTAGCGATTTTAAACGTCTAGCACAACATAAATATAATTATCAATTGGTCGAACGACAAATTCAAATTCAAGCCTAGCAATATTAAACGCCTAGTGTTGCACAATTTAAATGTAAATCGAATCTGAATACAAATTCAAAATACGCGCCTAGCGATTTCGAACGCCTAGCACAACATAAGTATAGTTATCAATTATTTGGTCGAGAAATTCAAATTCACGCCTAGCGATTTTAAACGCCTAGCGTTGCACAAATTAAATGTTAATCGATTGTGAATATAAATTCAAAATACGCGCCTAGCGATTTCGAACGCCTAGCACAACATAAGTATAGTTATCAATTATTTGGTGGAAAAATTCAAATTCACGCCTAGCGATACTAAACGCCTAGAGTTGCACAAATAAAATTTCAGTCGAATCTGAAAATAAATTCAAAATACGTGCCTAGCGATTTCAAGCGCCTAGCACAACATAAATATAATTATCAATTGGTCGAATGATGTATTCAAATTCGCGCCTAGCGATACTAATCGCCTAGCGTTGCACAAATGAAATTTTATTCGATTGTGAATATAAATTCAATATAGGCGCCTAGCGATTTTAAACGTCTAGTACAACATAAATATAATTATCAATTGGTCGAACGACAAATTCAAATTCAAGCCTAGCAATATTAAACGCCTAGTGTTGCACAATTTAAATGTAAATCGAATCTGAATATAAATTCAAAATACGCGCCTAGCGATTTCAAACGCCTAGCACAACATAAGTATAGTTATCAATTTGTCGGATGATGTATTCAAATTCGCGCCTAGCGATACTAAACGCCTAGTGTTGCACAAATGAAATGTCAGTCGAATCTGAATATAAATTCAAAATACGCGCCTAGCGATTTCAAACGTCTAGAACAACATAAGTATAGTTATCAATTATTTGGTCGAAAAATTCAAATTCACGCCTAGCGATACTAAACGCCTAGCGTTGCACAAATAAAATGTCAGTCGAATGTGAATATAAATTCAAAATACGCGCCTAGCGATTTCAAACGCCTAGCACAACATAAATATAATTATCAATTGGTCGAATGATGTATTCAAATTCGCGCCTAGCGATACTAAGCGCCTAGTGTTGCACAAATGAAATGTTAATCGAATGTGAATATAAATTCAAAATACGCGCCTAGCGATTTTAAACGTCTAGCACAACATAAGTATAGTTATCAATTATTTGAACGACTAATTCAAATTCATGCCTAGCGATAGGAAACGCCTAGCGTTGCACAAATCATATGTTAGTCGAATCTGAATATAAATTCAAAATACGCGCTTAGCGATTTCAAGCGCCTAGCACAACATAAATATAATTATCAATTGGTCGAATGATGTATTTAAATTCGCGCCTAGCGATACTAAGCGCCTAGTTTTGCACAAATGAAATGTTAATCGAATCTGAATATAAATTCAAAATACGCGCCTAGCGATTTCAAACTAATAGCACAACATAAGTATAATTAACAATTATTTAGACGACAAATTAATATTCAAGCCTAGCGATATTAAACGCCTAGCGTTGCAGAAAAGAAATTTTATTCTATTGTGAATATAAATTCAATATACGCGCCTAGCGAATGCAAACGCCTAGCAGAACATAAGTATAGTTATCAATTATTTGGTGGAAAAATTCAAATTCACGCCTAGCGATACTAAACGCCTAGCGTTGCACAAATAAAATGTCAGTCGAATCTGAATATAAACTCAAAATACGCCCATAGCGATTTCAAGCGCCTAGCACAACATAAGTATAATTACCAATTATTTAGACGAGAAATGCAAATTCACGCCTAGCTATACTAAACGCCTAGCGTTGCACAAATCAAATGTTAATTGAATGTGAATATAAATTCAAAATACGCGCCTAGCGATTTCAAACGCCTAGCACAACATAAGTATAGTTATCAATTATTTGGTCGAAAAATTCAAATTCACGCCTAGCGATACTAAACGCCTAGCGTTGCACAAATAAAATGTCAGTCGAATCTGAATATAAATTCAAAATACGCGTCTAGCGATTTCAAATGTCTAGCACAACATAAGTATAGTTATCAATTATTTGAACGACAAATTCAAATTCATGCCTAGCTATACGAAACGCCTACCGTTGCACAAATCAAATGTTAGTCGAATCTGAATATAAATTCAAAATACGCGCCTAGCGATTTCAAACGCCTAGCACAACATAAGTATAATTACCAATTATTTGAACGACAAATTCAAATTCACGCCTAGCGATACTAAACGCCCAGCGTTGCACAAATGAAATGTTAATCGATTGTGAATATAAATTTAAAATACGCGCCTAGCGATTTCGAACGCCTAGCACAACATAAGTATAGTTATCAATTATTTGAACGACAAATTCAAATTCACGCCTAGCGATACGAAACGCCTAGCGTTGCACAAATCAAATGTTAGTCGAATCTGAATATAAATTCAAAATACGCGCCTAGCGATTTCAAACGCCTAGCACAACATAAGTATAGTTATCAATTATTTGGTCGAAAAATTCAAAATACGCGCCTAGCGATTTCAAGCGCCTATCAAAACATAAATATAATTATCAATTGGACGAATGATGTATTCAAATTCGCGCCTAGCGATACTAAGCGCCTAGTGTTGCACAAATAAAATGTCAGTCGAATCTGAATATAAATTCAAAATACGCGCCTAGCGATTTCAAGCGCCTAGCACAACATAAATATAATTATCAATTGGTCGAATGATGTATTCAAATTCGCGCCTAGCGATACTAAGCGCCTAGTGTTGCACAAATGAAATGTTAATCGAATGTGAATATAAATTCAAAATACGCGCCTAGCGATTTCAAACGCCTAGCACAACATATGTATAATTACCAATTAATTCAAGAAATTCAAATTCACGCCTAGCGATATTAAACGCCTAACGTTGCAGAAATGAAATTTTATTCGATTGTGAATATAAATTCAATATACGCGCCTAGCGAATGCAAACGCCTAGCTGAACATAAGTATAGTTATCAATTATTTGGTCGAGAAATTCAAATTCACGCCTAGCGATATTAAACGCCTAGCGTTGCACAAATAAAATGTCAGTCGAATCTGAATATAAATTCAAAATACGCGCCTAGCGATTTTAAACGTCTAGTACAACATAAATATAATTATCAATTGGTCGAATGATGTATTTAAATTCGCGCCTAGCGATACTAAGCGCCTAGTTTTGCACAAATGAAATGTTAATCGAATGTGAATATAAATTCAAAATACGCGCTTAGCGATTTCAAGCGCCTAGCACAACATAAATATAATTATCAATTGGTCGAATGATGTATTTAAATTCGCGCCTAGCGATACTAAGCGCCTAGTTTTGCACAAATGAAATGTTAATCGAATGTGAATATAAATTCAAAATACGCGCCTAGCGATTTCAAACTCATAGCACAACATAAGTATACATACCAATTATTTAGACGAGAAATTCAAATTCACGCCTAGCGATATTAAACGCCTAGCGTTGCAGAAATGAAATTTTATTCGATTGTGAATATAAATTCAATATACGCGCCTAGCGAATGCAAACGCCTAGCTGAACATAAGTATAGTTATCAATTATTTGGTCGAGAAATTCAAATTCACGCCTAGCGATATTAAACGCCTAGCGTTGCACAAATAAATTGTTAATCGATTATGAATATAAATGCAATATACGCGCCTAGCGATTTCAAATGTCTAGCACAACATAAGTATAGTTATCAATTATTTGAACGACAAATTCAAATTCATGCCTAGCTATACTAAACGCCTAGCGTTGCACAAATCAAATGTTAATCGAATGTGAATATAAATTCAAAATACGCACCTAGCGATTTCAAACACCTAGCACAACATAAGTATAATTACCAATTATTTGAACGACAAATTCAACTTCACGCCTAGCGATACTAAACGCCCATCGTTGCACAAATCAAATGTTAATTGAATGTGAATATAAATTCAAAATACGCGCCTAGCGATTTCAAACGCCTAGCACAACATAAGTATAATTATCATTTGGTCGAATGATGTATTCAAATTCGCGTCTAGCGATTCTAAGCGCCTAGTGTTGCACAAATGAAATGTTAATCGAATGTGAATATAAATTCAAAATACGCGCCTAGCGATTTTAAACGTCTAGCACAACATAAGTATAGTTATCAATTATTTGAACGACAAATTCAAATTCATGCCTAGCGATACGAAACGCCTAGCGTTGCACAAATCAAATGTTAGTCGATTCTGAATATAAATTCAAAATACGCGCCTAGCTATTTCAAACGCCTAGCACAACATAAGTATAATTACCAATTATTTGAACGACAAATTCAAATTCACGCCTAGCGATTCTAAACGCCCAGCGTTGCACAAATGAAATGTTAATCGATTGTGAATATAAATTCAAAATACGCGCCTAGCGATTTCGAACGCCTAGCACAACATAAGTATAGTTATCAATTATTTGGTCGAAAAATTCAAATTCACGCCTAGCGATACTAAACGCCTAGCGTTGCACAAATAAAATGTCAGTCGAATCTGAATATAAATTCAAAATACGCGCCTAGCGATTTCAAGCGCCTAGCACAACATAAATATAATTATCAATTGGTCGAATGATGTATTCAAATTCGCGCCTAGCGATACTAAGCGCCTAGTGTTGCACAAATGAAATGTTAATCGAATGTGAATATAAATTCAAAATACGCGCCTAGCGATTTTAAACGTCTAGCACAACATAAATATAATTATCAATTGGTCGAACGACAAATTCAAATTCAAGCCTAGCAATATTAAACGCCTAGTGTTGCACAATTTAAATGTAAATCGAATCTGAATATAAATTCAAAATACGCGCCTAGCGATTTCAAACGCCTAGCACAACATAAGTATAGTTATCAATTATTTGGTCGAAAAATTCAAATTCACGCCTAGCGATACTAAACGCCTAGCGTTGCACAAATGAAATGTTAATCGATTGTGAATATAAATTCAAAATACGCGCCTAGCGATTTCGAACGCCTAGCACAACATAAGTATAGTTATCAATTATTTGGTCAAAAAATTCAAATTCACGCCTAGCGATACCAAACGCCTAGAGTTGCACAAATAAAATGTCAATCGAATCTGAATATAAATTCAAAATACGTGCCTAGCGATTTCAAGCGCCTAGCACAACATAAATATAATTATCAATTGGTCGAATGATGTATTCAAATTCGCGCCTAGCGATACTAAGCGCCTAGTGTTGCACAAATGAAATTTTATTCGATTGTGAATATAAATTCAATATAGGCGCCTAGCGATTTTAAACGTCTAGCACAACATAAATATAATTGTCAATTGGTCGAACGACAAATTCAAATTCAAGCCTAGCAATATTAAACGCCTAGTGTTGCACAATTTAAATGTAAATCGAATCTGAATATAAATTCAAAATACGCGCCTAGCGATTTCAAACGCCTAGCACAACATAAGTATAATTATCAATTTGTCGGATGATGAATTCAAATTCACGCCTAGCGATACTAAACGCCTAGTGTTGCACAAATGAAATGTCAGTCGAATCTGAATATAAATTCAAAATACGCGCCTAGCGATTTCAAACACCTAGCACAACATAAGTATAGTTATCAATTATTTGGTCGAAAAATTCAAATTCACGCCTAGCGATACTAAACGCCTAGCGTTGCACAAATAAAATGTCAGTCGAATGTGAATATAAATTCAAAATACGCGCCTAGCGATTTCAAACGCCTAGCACAACATAAATATAATTATCAATTGGTCGAATGATGTATTCAAATTCGCGCCTAGCGATACTAAGCGCCTAGTGTTGCACAAATGAAATGTTAATCGAATGTGAATATAAATTCAAAATACGCGCCTAGCGATTTTAAACGTCTAGCACAACATAAGTATAGTTATCAATTATTTGAACGACTAATTCAAATTCATGCCTAGCGATAGGAAACGCCTAGCGTTGCACAAATCATATGTTAGTCGAATCTGAATATAAATTCAAAATACGCGCTTAGCGATTTCAAGCGCCTAGCACAACATAAATATAATTATCAATTGGTCGAATGATGTATTTAAATTCGCGCCTAGCGATACTAAGCGCCTAGTTTTGCACAAATGAAATGTTAATCGAATGTGAATATAAATTCAAAATACGCGCCTAGCGATTTCAAACTCATAGCACAACATAAGTATAATTACCAATTATTTAGACGAGAAATTAATATTCACGCCTAGCGATATTAAACGCCTAGCGTTGCAGAAAAGAAATTTTATTCTATTGTGAATATAAATTCAATATACGCGCCTAGCGAATGCAAACGCCTAGCAGAACATAAGTATAGTTATCAATTATTTGGTGGAAAAATTCAAATTCACGCCTAGCGATACTAAACGCCTAGCGTTGCACAAATAAAATGTCAGTCGAATCTGAATATAAACTCAAAATACGCCCCTAGCGATTTCAAGCGCCTAGCACAACATAAATATAATTATCAATTATTTAGACGAGAAATGCAAATTCACGCCTAGCTATACTAAACGCCTAGCGTTGCACAAATCAAATGTTAATTGAATGTGAATATAAATTCAAAATACGCGCCTAGCGATTTCAAACGCCTAGCACAACATAAGTATAGTTATCAATTATTTGGTCGAAAAATTCAAATTCACGCCTAGCGATACTAAACGCCTAGCGTTGCACAAATAAAATGTCAGTCGAATCTGAATATAAATTCAAAATACGCGTCTAGCGATTTCAAATGTCTAGCACAACATAAGTATAGTTATCAATTATTTGAACGACAAATTCAAATTCATGCCTAGCTATACGAAACGCCTACCGTTGCACAAATCAAATGTTAGTCGAATCTGAATATAAATTCAAAATACGCGCCTAGCGATTTCAAACGCCTAGCACAACATAAGTATAATTACCAATTATTTGAACGACAAATTCAAATTCACGCCTAGCGATACTAAACGCCCAGCGTTGCACAAATGAAATGTTAATCGATTGTGAATATAAATTTAAAATACGCGCCTAGCGATTTCGAACGCCTAGCACAACATAAGTATAGTTATCAATTATTTGAACGACAAATTCAAATTCACGCCTAGCGATACGAAACGCCTAGCGTTGCACAAATCATATGTTAGTCGAATCTGAATATAAATTCAAAATACGCGCCTAGCGATTTCAAACGCCTAGCACAACATAAGTATAGTTATCAATTATTTGGTAGAAAAATTCAAAATACGCGCCTAGCGATTTCAAGCGCCTATCAAAACATAAATATAATTATCAATTGGACGAATTATGTATTCAAATTCGCGCCTAGCGATACTAAACGCCTAGCGTTGCACAAATAAAATGTCAGTCGAATCTGAATATAAATTCAAAATACGCGCCTAGCGATTTCAAGCGCCTAGCACAACATAAATATAATTATCAATTGGTCGAATGATGTATTCAATTTCGCGCCTAGCTATACTAAACGCCTAGCGTTGCACAAATCAAATGTTAATTGAATGTGAATATAAATTCAAAATACGCGCCTAGCGATTTCAAACGCCTAGCACAACATATGTATAATTACCAATTATTAGAACGAGAAATTCAAATTCACGCCTAGCGATATTAAACGCCTAACGTTGCAGAAATGAAATTTTATTCGATTGTGAATATAAATTCAATATACGCGCATAGCGAATGCAAACGCCTAGCTGAACATAAGTATAGTTATCAATTATTTGGTCGAGAAATTCAAATTCACGCCTAGCGATATTAAACGCCTAGCGTTGCACAAATAAAATGTCAGTCGAATCTGAATATAAATTCAGAATACGCACCTAGCGATTTTAAACGTCTAGTACAACATAAATATAATTATCAATTGGTCGAATGATGTATTTAAATTCGCGCCTAGCGATACTAAGCGCCTAGTTTTGCACAAATGAAATGTTAATCGAATGTGAATATAAATTCAAAATACGCGCTTAGCGATTTCAAGCGCCTAGCACAACATAAATATAATTATGAATTGGTCGAATGATGTATTCAAATTCGCGCCTAGCGATACTAAGCGCCTAGTGTTGCACAAATGAAATGTTAATCGAATGTGAATATAAATTCAAAATACGCGCCTAGCGATTTCAAACTCATAGCACAACATAAGTATAGTTATCAATTATTTGGTCGAAAAATTCAAATTCACGCCTAGCGATATTAAACGCCTAACGTTGCAGAAATGAAATTTTATTCGATTGTGAATATAAATTCAATATACGCGCATAGCGAATGCAAACGCCTAGCTGAACATAAGTATAGTTATCAATTATTTGGTCGAGAAATTCAAATTCACGCCTAGCGATATTAAACGCCTAGCGTTGCACAAATAAATTGTTAATCGATTATGAATATAAATGCAATATACGCGCCTAGCGATTTCAAATGTCTAGCACAACATAAGTATAGTTATCAATTATTTGAACGACAAATTCAAATTCATGCCTAGCTATACGAAACGCCTACCGTTGCACAAATCAAATGTTAGTCGAATCTGAATATAAATTCAAAATACGCGCCTAGCGATTTCAAACACCTAGCACAACATAAGTATAATTACCAATTATTTGAACGACAAATTCAAATTCACGCCTAGCGATACTAAACGCCCATCGTTGCACAAATGAAATCTTAATCGATTGTGAATATAAATTCAAAATACGCACCTAGCGATTTCGAATGCCTAGCACAACATAAGTATAATTTCCAATTATTTGAACGACAAATTCAAATTCGCGCCTAGCGATACTAAGCGCCTAGTGTTGCACAAATGAAATGTTAATCGAATGTGAATATAAATTCAAAATACGCGCCTAGCGATTTTAAACGTCTAGCACAACATAAGTATAGTTATCAATTATTTGAACGACAAATTCAAATTCATGCCTAGCGATACGAAACGCCTAGCGTTGCACAAATCAAATGTTAGTCGAATCTGAATATAAATTCAAAATACGCGCCTAGCGATTTCAAACTCATAGCACAACATAAGTATAATTACCAATTATTTGAACGACAAATTCAAATTCACTCCTAGCGATACTAAACGCCTAGCGTTGCACAAATAAAATGTCAGTCGAATCTGAATATAAATTCAAAATACGCGCCTAGCGATTTCAAGCGCCTAGCACAACATAAATATAATTATCAATTGGTCGAATGATGTATTCAAATTCGCGCCTAGCGATACTAAGCGCCTAGTGTTGCACAAATGAAATGTTAATCGAATGTGAATATAAATTCAAAATACGCGCCTAGCGATTTTAAACGTCTAGCACAACATAAGTATAGTTATCAATTATTTGAACGACTAATTCAAATTCATGCCTAGCGATAGGAAACGCCTAGCGTTGCACAAATCATATGTTAGTTGAATCTGAATAAAAAATTCAAAATACGCGCCTAGCGATTTCAAACGCCTAGCACAACATAAGTATAATTACCAATTATTTGAACGACAAATTCAAATTCACGCCTAGCGATTCTAAACGCCCAGCGTTGCACAAATGAAATGTTAATCGATTGTGAATATAAATTCAAAATACGCGCCTAGCAATTTCGAACGCCTAGCGTTGCACAAATAAAATGTCAGTCGAATCTGAATATAAATTCAAAATACGCGCCTAGCGATTTCAAGCGCCTAGCACAACATAAATATAATTATCAATTGGTCGAATTATGTATTCAAATTCGCGCCTAGCGATACTAAGCGCCTAGTGTTGCACAAATGAAATGTTAATCGAATGTGAATATAAATTCAAAATACGCGCCTAGCGATTTGAAGCGCCTAGCACAACATATATATAATGATCAATTCGTCGAATTATGTAGTCAAATTCGCGCCTTGCGATACTCCCCGCCTAGTGTTGCACAAATGAAATGTTAATCGAATGTGAATATAAATTCAAAATACGCGCCTAGCGATTTTAAACGTCTAGCACAACATAAGTATAGTCATCAATTATTTGAACGACAAATTCAAATTCATGCCTAGCCATACTAAACGCCTAGCGTTGCACAAATCAAATGTTAGTCGAATCTGAATATAAATTCAAAATACGCGCCTAGCGATTTCAAACTCATAGCACAACATAAGTATACTTAACAATTATTTAGACGAGAAATTAATATTCACGCCTAGCGATATTAAACGCCTAGCGTTGCAGAAATGAAATTTTATTCGATTGTGAATATAAATTCAATATACGCGCCTAGCGAATGCAAACGCCTAGCTGAACATAAGTATAGTTATCAATTATTTGGTCGAGAAATTCAAATTCACGCCTAGCGATATTAAACGCCTAGCGTTGCACAAGTAAAATGTTAATCGATTATGAATATAAATTCAATATACGCGCCTAGCGATTTCAAACACCTAGCACAACATAAGTATAGTTATCAATTATTTGAACGACAAATTCAAATTCATGCCTAGCTATACGAAACGCCTACCGTTGCACAAATCAAATGTTAGTCGAATCTGAATATAAATTCAAAATACGCGCCTAGCGATTTCGAACGCCTAGCACAACATAAGTATAATTACCAATTATTTGAACGACAAATTCAACTTCACGCCTAGCGATACTAAACGCCCATCGTTGCACAAATGAAATCTTAATCGATTGTGAATATAAATTCAAAATACGCACCTAGCGATTTCAAACGCCTAGCACAACATAAGTATAATTACCAATTATTTGAAGGACAAATTCAAATTCACGCCTAGCGATTTTAATCGCCCAGCGTTGCACAAATGAAATGTTAATCGATTGTGAATATAAATTTAAAATACGCGCCTAGCGATTTCGAACGCCTAGCACAACATAAGTATAGTTATCAATTATTTGAACGACAAATTCAAATTCACGCCTAGCTATACTAAACGCCTAGCGTTGCACAAATCAAATGTTAATTGAATGTGAATATAAATTCAAAATACGCGCCTAGCGATTTCAAACGCCTAGCACAACATAAGTATAGTTATCAATTATTTGGTCGAAAAATTCAAATTCACGCCTAGCGATACTAAACGCCTAGCGTTGCACAAATAAAATGTCAGTCGAATCTGAATATAAATTCAAAATACGCGTCTAGCGATTTCAAATGTCTAGCACAACATAAGTATAGTTATCAATTATTTGAACGACAAATTCAAATTCATGCCTAGCTATACGAAACGCCTACCGTTGCACAAATCAAATGTTAGTCGAATCTGAATATAAATTCAAAATACGCGCCTAGCGATTTCAAACGCCTAGCACAACATAAGTATAATTACCAATTATTTGAACGACAAATTCAAATTCACGCCTAGCGATACTAAACGCCCAGCGTTGCACAAATGAAATGTTAATCGATTGTGAATATAAATTTAAAATACGCGCCAAGCGATTTTGAACGTCTAGCACAACATAAATATAATTATCAATTGGTCGAATGATGTATTCAAATTCGCGCCTAGCGATACTAAGCGCCTAGTGTTGCACAAATGAAATGTTAATCAAATGTGAATATAAATTCAAAATACGCGCCTAGCGATTTTAAACGTCTAGCACAACATAAGTATAGTTATCAATTATTTGAACGACAAATTCATATTCATGCCTAGCGATACGAAACGCCAAGAATTGCAAAAATCAAATGTAAGTCGAAACTGAAGATAAAATAAAAATACGCGCCTAGCGATTTCTAACGCCTAGCACAACATAAGTATAGTTATCAATTATTTGGTCGAAAAATTCATTATACGCCCCTATCGATTTCCATCGCCTATCAAAACATAAATATAATTATCAATTGGTCGAATGATGTATTCAAATTTGCGCGTAGCGATACTAAGCGCCTAGTGTTGCACAAATGAAATGTTAATCAAATGTGAATATAAATTCAAAATAAGCGCCTAGCGATTTTAAACGTCTAGCACAACATAAGTATAGTTATCAATTAGTAGAACGACAAATTCAAATTCATGCATGGCGATACGAAACGCCTAGCGTTGCACAAATCAAATGTTAGTCGAATCTGAATATAAAATCAAATTACGCGCCTAGCGATTTCAAACGCCTAGCCCAACATAAGTGTAATTACCAATTATTTGAACGACAAATTCAAATCCACGCCTAGCGATATTAAACGCCTAGCGTTGCAGAAATGAAATTTTATTCTATTGTGAATATAAATTCAATATACGCGCCTAGCGAATGCATACGCCTATCAGAACATAAGTATAGTTATCAATTATTTGGTCGAAAAATTCAAATTCACGCCTAGCGATACTAAACGCCTAGCGTTGCACAAATAAAATGTCAGTCGAATCTGAATATAAATTCAAAATACGCGCCTAGCGATTTCGAACGCCTAGCAAAACATAAGTATAGTTATCAATTATTTGGTCGAAAAATTCAAATTCATGCCTAGCGATACTAAACGCCTAGCGTTGCACAAATCGAATGTTATTTGATTGTGAATATAAATTCAAAATACGCGCCTAGCGATTTCGAACGCCTAGCACAACATAAGTATAGTTATCAATTATTTGGTCGAAAAATTCAAATTCACGCCTAGCGATACTAAACGCCTAGCGTTGCACAAATAAAATGTCAGTCGAATCTGAATATAAATTCAAAATACGCCCCTAGCGATTTCAAGCGCCTAGCACAACATAAATATAATTATCAATTGGTCGAATGATGTATTCAAATTCGCGCCTAGCGATACTAAGCGCCTAGTGTTGCACAAATGAAATGTTAATGGAATGTGAATATAAATTCAATATAGGCGCCTAGCGATTTTAAACGTCTAGCACAACATAAATATAATTATCAATTGGTCGAACGACAAATTCAAATTCAAGCCTAGCAATATTAAACGCCTAGTGTTGCACAATTTAAATGTAAATCGAATCTGAATATAAATTCAAAATACGCGCCTAGCGATTTCAAACGCCTAGCACAACATAAGTATAGTTATCAATTATTTGAACGACAAATTCAAATTCACGCCTAGCTATACTAAACGCCTAGCGTTGCACAAATCAAATGTTAGTCGAATCTGAATATAAATTCAAAATACGCGCCTAGCGATTTCAAACGCCTAGCACAACATAAGTATAATTACCAATTATTTGAACGACAAATTCAAATTCACGCCTAGCGATACTAAAACCCCCTGGGTGCACAAATGAAATGTTAATCGAATGTGAATATAAATTCAAAATACGCACCTAGCGATTTCAAACACCTAGCACAACATAAGTATAATTACCAATTATTTGAACGACAAATTCAACTTCACGCCTAGCGATACTAAACGCCCATCGTTGCACAAATGAAATGTTAATCGATTGTGAATATAAATTTAAAATACGCACCTAGCGATTTCGAACGCCTAGCACAACATAAGTATAGTTATCAATTATTTGAACGACAAATTCAAATTCACGCCTAGCGATACTAAACGCCCAGCGTTGCACAAATCAAATGTTAGTCGAATCTGAATATAAATTCAAAATACGCGCCTAGCGATTTTAAACGTCTAGCACAACATAAGTATAGTTATCAATTATTTGGTAGAAAAATTCAAATTCACGCCTAGCGATACTAAACGCCTAGCGTTGCACAAATAAAATGTCAGTCGAATCTGAATATAAATTCAAAATACGCGCCTAGCGATTTTAAACGTCTAGCACAACATAAGTATAGTTATCAATTTTATGAACGACAAATTCAAATTCATGCCTAGCGATACGAAACGCCTAGCGTTGCACAAATCAAATGTTAGTCGAATCTGAATATAAATTCAAAATACGCGCCTAGCGATTTCAAACTCATAGCACAACATAAGTATAATTACCAATTATTTAGACGAGAAATTAATATTCACGCCTAGCGATATTAAACGCCTAGCGTTGCAGAAAAGAAATTTTATTCTATTGTGAATATAAATTCAATATACGCGCCTAGCGAATGCAAACGCCTAGCAGAACATAAGTATAGTTATCAATTATTTGGTCGAAAAATTCAAATTCACGCCTAGCGATACTAAACGCCTAGCGTTGCACAAATAAAATGTCAGTCGAATCTGAATATAAATTCAAAATACGCGCCTAGCGATTTCGAACGCCTAGCACAACATAAGTATAGTTATCAATTATTTGGTCGAAAAATTCAAATTCAAGCATAGCGATACTAAACGCCTAGCGTTGCACAAATGAAATGTTAATCGATTGTGAATATAAATTCAACATACGCGCCTAGCGATTTCGAACGCCTAGCACAACATAAGTATAGTTATCAATTATTTGGTGGAAAAATTCAAATTCACGCCTAGCGATACTAAACGCCTAGCGTTGCACAAATAAAATGTCAGTCGAATCTGAATATAAATTCAAAATACGCCCCTAGCGATTTCAAGCGCCTAGCACAACATAAATATAATTATCAATTGGTCGAATGATGTATTCAAATTCGCGCCTAGCGATACTAAGCGCCTAGTGTTGCACAAATGAAATGTTAATCGAATGTGAATATAAATTCAAATTCACGCCTAGCGATTTTAAACGTCTAGCACAACATAAATATAATTATCAATTGGTCGAACGACAAATTCAAATTCAAGCCTAGCAATATTAAACGCCTAGTGTTGCACAATTTAAATGTAAATCGAATCTGAATATAAATTCAAAATACGCGCCTAGCGATTTCAAACGCCTAGCACAACATAAGTATAGTTATCAATTATTTGAACGACAAATTCAAATTCATGTCTAGCTATACGAAACGCCTACCGTTGCACAAATCAAATGTTAGTCGAATCTGAATATAAATTCAAAATACGCGCCTAGCGATTTCAAACGCCTAGCACAACATAAGTATAATTACCAATTATTTGAACGACAAATTCAAATTCACGCCTAGCGATACTAAAACCCCCTGGGTGCACAAATGAAATGTTAATCGATTGTGAATATAAATTGATAATCCGAGCCTAGCGATTTCGAACGCCTAGCACAACCTATGTATAATTACCAATTAATTGAACGACAAAGTCAAATTCACGCCTAGCGATACTAAACGCCCAGCGTTGCACAAATGAAATGTTAATCGATTGTGAATATAAATTTAAAATACGCGCCTAGCGATTTCGAACGCCTAGCACAACATAAGTATAGTTATCAATTATTTGAACGACAAATTCAAATTCACGCCTAGCTATACTAAACGCCTAGCGTTGCACAAATCAAATGTTAATTGAATGTGAATATAAATTCAAAATACGCGCCTAGCGATTTCAAACGCCTAGCACAACATAAGTATAGTTATCAATTATTTGGTCGAAAAATTCAAATTCACGCCTTGCAATACGAAACGCCTAGCGTTGCACAAATCAAATGTTTATTCGAATCTGAATATAAATTCAAAATACGCGCCTAGCGATTTCAAACGCCTAGCACAACATAAGTATAATTACCAATTATTTGAACGACAAATTCAAATTCACGCCTAGCGATACTAAACGCCTAGCGTTGCACAAATCAAATGTTAGTCGAATCTGAATATAAATTCAAAATACGCGCCTAGCGATTTCAAACGCCTAGCACAACATAAGTATAATTACCAATTATTTGGTCGAAAAATTCAAATTCAAGCCTAGCGATACTAAACGCCCAGCGTTGCACAAATGAAATGTTAATCGATTGTGAATATAAATTTAAAATACGCGCCTAACGGTTTCAAACGCCTAGCACAACATAAGTATAGTTATCAATTATTTGGTCAAAAAATTCAAATTCACGCCTAGCGATACCAAACGCCTAGCGTTGCACAAACAAAATGTCAGTCGAATCTGAATATAAATTCAAAATACGCCCCTAGCGATTTCAAGCGCCTATCAAAACATAAATATAATTATCAATTGGTCGAATGATGTAGTCAAATTCGCGCCTAGCGATACTAAGCGCCTAGTGTTGCACAAATGAAATGTTAATCGAATGTGAATATAAATTCAAAATACGCGCCTAGCGATTTTGAACGTCTAGCACAACATAAGTATAGTTATCAATTATTTGAACGACAAATTCAAATTCATGCCTAGCGATACGAAACGCCTAGCGTTGCATAAATCAAATGTTAGTCGAATCTGAATATAAATTCAAAATACGCGCCAAGCGATTTAAAACGACTAGCACAACATAAGTATAGTTCTCAATTATTTGGTCGAAAAATTCAAAATACGCGCCTAGCGATTTCAAGCGCCTATCAAAACATGAATATAATTATCAATTGGTCGAATGATGTAGTCAAATTCGCGCCTAGCGATACTAAGCGCCTAGTGTTGCACAAATGAAATGTTAATCAATTGTGAATATAAATTCAAAATACGCGCCTAGCGATTTTGAACGTCTAGCTCAACATAAGTATAGTTATCAATTATTTGAACGACAAATTCAAATTCATGCATAGCGATACGAAACGCCTAGCGTTGCACAAATCAAATGTTAGTCGAATCTGAATATAAATTCAAAATACGCGCCTAGCGATTTCAAACGCCTAGCACAACATAAGTATAATTACCAATTATTTGAACGACAAATTCAAATTCACGCCTAGCGATACTAAACGCCCAGCGTTGCACAAATGAAATTTTATTCGATTGTGAATATAAATTCAATATACGCGCCTAGCGAATGCAAACGCCTAGCTGAACATAAGTATAGTTATCAATTATTTGGTCGAGAAATTCAAATTCACGCCTAGCGATACTAAACGCCTAGCGTTGCACAAATAAAATGTCAGTCGAATCTGAATATAAATTCAAAATACGCGCCTAGCGATTTTAAACGTCTAGCACAACATAAGTACAGTTATCAATTATTTGAACGACAAATTCAAATTCATGCCTAGCGATATTAAACGCCTAGCGTTGCACAAATCAAATGTTAGTCGAATCTGAATATAAATTCAAAATACGCGCCTAGCGATTTCAAACTCATAGCTCATAATATGTATAATTACCTATTATTTAGACGAGAAATTCAAATTCACGCCTAGCGATATTAAACGCCTAGCGTTGCAGAAAAGAAATTTTATTCTATTGTGAATATAAATTCAATATACGCGCCTAGCGAATGCAAACGCCTAGCAGAACATAAGTATAGTTATCAATTATTTGGTCGAAAAATTCAAATTCACGCCTAGCGATACTAAACGCCTAGCGTTGCACAAATAAAATGTCAGTCGAATCTGAATACAAATTCAAAATACGCCCCTAGCGATTTCAAGCGCCTAGCACAACATAAGTATAATTACCAATTATTTGAACGACAAATTCAAATTCACGCCTAGCGATACTAAACGCCCAGCGTTGCACAAATGAAATGTTAATCGATTGTGAATATAAATTCAACATACGCGCCTAGCGATTTCGAACGCCTAGCACAACATAAGTATAGTTATCAATTATTTGGTGGAAAAATTCAAATTCACGCCTAGCGATACTAAACGCCTAGCGTTGCACAAATAAAATGTTAATCGATTGTGAATATAAATTCAAAATACGCGCCTAGCGATTTCGAACGCCTAGCACAACATAAGTATAGTTATCAATTGGTCGAATGATGTATTCAAATTCGCGTCTAGCGATACTAAGCGCCTGGTGTTGCACAAATGAAATGTTAATCGAATGTGAATATAAATTAAAAATACGCGCCTAGCGATTTCAAACTCATAGCACAACATAAGTATAGTTATCAATTATTTGGTCGAGAAATTCAAATTCACGCCTAGCGATACTAAACGCCTAGCGTTGCACAAATAAAATGTCAGTCGAATCTGAATATAAATTCAAAATACGCGTCTAGCGATTTCAAATGTCTAGCACAACATAAGTATAGTTATCAATTATTTGAACGACAAATTCAAATTCATGCCTAGCTATACGAAACGCCTACCGTTGCACAAATCAAATGTTAGTCGAATCTGAATATAAATTCAAAATACGCGCCTAGCGATTTCAAACGCCTAGCACAACATAAGTATAATTACCAATTATTTGAACGACAAATTCAAATTCACGCCTAGCGATACTAAACGCCCAGCGTTGCACAAATGAAATGTTAATCGATTGTGAATATAAATTTAAAATACGCGCCTAGCGATTTCGAACGCCTAGCACAACATAAGTATAGTTATCAATTATTTGGTCGAAAAATTCAAATTCAAGCCTAGCGATACTAAACGCCTAGCGTTGCACAAATAAAATGTCAGTCGAATCTGAATATAAATTCAAAATACGCGCCTAGCGATTTTAAACGCCCAGCGTTGCACAAATGAAATGTTAATCAAATGTGAATATAAATTCAAAATACGCGCCTACAGATTTTGAACGTCTAGCACAACATAAGTATAGTTATCAATTATTTGAACGACAAATTCAAATTCATGCCTAGCGATACGAAACGCCTAGCGTTGCACAAATCAAATGTTAGTCGAATCTGAATATAAAATCACAATACGCGCCTAGCGATTTCAAACGCCTAGCACAACATAAGTATAGTTATCAATTATTTGGTCGAAAAATTCAAAATACGCGCCTAGCGATTTCAAGCACCTATCACAACATAAATATAATTATCAATTGGTCGAATGATGTATTCAAATTCGCGCCTAGCGATACTAAGCGCCTAGTGTTGCACAAATGAAATGTTAATCGAATGTGAATATAAATTCAAAATACGCGCCTAGCGATTTTGAACGTCTAGCACAACATAAGTATAGTTATCAATTATTTGAACGACAAATTCAAATTCATGCCTAGCGATAGGAAACGCCTAGCGTTGCACAAATCAAATGTTAGTCGAATCTGAATATAAATTCAAAATACGCGCCTAGCGATTTCAAACGCCTAGCACAACATAAGTATAATTACCAATTATTTGAACGACAAATTCAAATTCACGCCTAGCGATACTAAACGCCCAGCGTTGCACAAATGAAATTTTATTCGATTGTGAATATAAATTCAATATACGCGCCTAGCGAATGCAAACGCCTAGCAGAACATAAGTATAGTTATCAATTATTTGGTCGAAAAATTCAAATTCACGCCTAGCGATACTAAGCGCCTAGTGTTGCACAAATGAAATGTTAATCAAATGTGAATATAAATTCAAAATACGCGCCTAGCGATTTTAAACGTCTAGCACAACATAAGTATAGTTATCAATTATTTGAACGACAAATTCAAATTCATGCCTAGCGATACGAAACGCCTAGCGTTGCACAAATCAAATGTTAGTCTATTCTGAATATAAATTCAAAATACGCGCCTAGCGAATGCAAACGCCTAGCAGAACATGAGTATAGTTATCAATTATTTGGTCGAAAAATTCAAAATACGCGCCTAGCGATTTCAAGCGCCTATCAAAACATGAATATAATTATCAATTGGTCGAATGATGTAGTCAAATTCGCGCCTAGCGATACTAAGCGCCTAGTGTTGCACAAATGAAATGTTAATCAATTGTGAATTTAGATTCCAAAGACGCGCCTAGCGATTTTGAACGTCTAGCACAACATAAGTATAGTTATCAATTATTTGAACGACAAATTCAAATTCATGCATAGCGATACGAAACGCCTAGCGTTGCACAAATCAAATGTTAGTCGAATCTGAATATAAAATCAAAATACGCGCCTAGCGATTTCAAACGCCTAGCACAACATAAGTATAATTACCAATTATTTGAACGACAAATTCAAATTCACGCCTAGCGATACTAAACGCCCAGCGTTGCACAAATGAAATTTTATTCGATTGTGAATATAAATTCAATATACGCGCCTAGCGAATGCAAACGCCTAGCAGAACATAAGTATAGTTATCAATTATTTGGTCGAAAAATTCAAATTCACGCCTAGCGATACTAAACGCCTAGCGTTGCACAAATAAAATGTCAGTCGAATCTGAATATAAATTCAAAATACGCGCCAAGCGATTTCAAACGTCTAGCACAACATAAGTATAGTTATCAATTATTTGAACGACAAATTCAAATTCATGCCTAGCGATTCTAAACGCCTAGCGTTGCACAAATCAAATGTTAGTCGAATCTGAATATAAATTCAAAATACGCGCCTAGCGATTTCAAACTCATAGCACAACATAAGTATAATTACCAATTATTTAGACGAGAAATTCAAATTCACGCCTAGCGATATTAAACGCCTAGCGTTGCAGAAAAGAAATTTTATTCTATTGTGAATATAAATTCAATATACGCGCCTAGCGAATGCAAACGCCTAGCAGAACATAAGTATAGTTATCAATTATTTGGTCGAAAAATTCAAGTTCACGCCTAGCGATACTAAACGCCTAGCGTTGCACAAATAAAATGTCAGTCGAATCTGAATACAAATTCAAAATACGCCCCTAGCGATTTCAAGCGCCTAGCACAACATAAGTATAATTACCAATTATTTGAACGACAAATTCAAATTCACGCCTAGCGATACTAAACCCCCAGCGTTGAACAAATGAAATGTTAATCGATTGTGAATATAAATTCAACATACGCTCCAGCGATTTCTAACGCCTAGCAGAACATAAGTATAGTTATCAATTATTTGGTGGAAAAATTCAAATTCACGCCTAGCGATACTAAACGCCCAGCGTTGCACAAATGAAATGTTAATCGATTGTGAATATAAATTCAAAATACGCGCCTAGCGATTTCGAACGCCTAGCACAACATAAGTATAGTTATCAATTGGTCGAGTGATGTATTCAAATTCGCGCCTAGCGATACTAAGCGCCTGGTGTTGCACAAATGAAATGTTAATCGAATGTGAATATAAATTCAATATACGCGCCTAGCGATTTCAAACACATAGCACAACATAAGTATAGTTATCAATTATTTGGTCGAAAAATTCAAATTCACGCCTAGCGATACTAAACGCCTAGCGTTGCACAAATAAAATGTCAGTCGAATCTGAATATAAATTCAAAATACGCGTCTAGCGATTTCAAATGTCTAGCACAACATAAGTATAGTTATCAATTATTTGAACGACAAATTCAAATTCATGCCTAGCTATACGAAACGCCTACCGTTGCACAAATCAAATGTTAGTCGAATCTGAATATAAATTCAAAATACGCGCCTAGCGATTTCAAACGCCTAGCACAACATAAGTATAATTACCAATTATTTGAACGACAAATTCAAATTCACGCCTAGCGATACTAAACGCCCAGCGTTGCACAAATGAAATGTTAATCGATTGTGAATATAAATTTAAAATACGCGCCTAGCGATTTCGAACGCCTAGCACAACATAAGTATAGTTATCAATTATTTGGTCGAAAAATTCAAATTCAAGCCTAGCGATACTAAACGCCTAGCGTTGCACAAATAAAATGTCAGTCGAATCTGAATATAAATTCAAAATTCGCGCCTAGCGATACTAAGCGCCTAGTGTTGCACAAATGAAATGTTAATCGAATGTGAATATAAATTCAAAATACGCGCCTAGCGATTTTGAACGTCTAGCACAACATAAGTATAGTTATCAATTATTTGAACGACAAATTCAAATTCATGCCTAGCGATACGAAACGCCTAGCGTTGCATAAATCAAATGTTAGTCGAATCTGAATATAAAATCACAATACGCGCCTAGCGATTTCAAACGCCTAGCACAACATAAGTATAGTTATCAATTATTTGGTCGAAAAATTCAAAATACGCGCCTAGCGATTTCAAGCGCCTATCAAAACATAAATATAATTATCAATTGGTCGAATGATGTATTCAAATTCGCGCCTAGCGATACTAAGCGCCTAGTGTTGCACAAATGAAATGTTAATCAAATGTGAATATAAATTCAAAATACGCGCCTAGCGATTTTAAACGTCTAGCACAACATAAGTATAGTTATCAATTATTTGAACGACAAATTCAAATTCATGCCTAGCGATACGAAACGCCTAGCGTTGCACAAATCAAATGTTAGTCGAATCTGAATATAAATTCAAAATACGCGCCTAGCGATTTCAAACGCCTAGCACAACATAAGTATAATTACCAATTATTTGAACGACAAATTCAAATTCACGCCTAGCGATACTAAACGCCCAGCGTTGCACAAATGAAATTTTATTCGATTGTGAATATAAATTCAATATACGCGCCTAGCGAATGCAAACGCCTAGCAGAACATAAGTATAGTTATCAATTATTTGGTCGAAAAATTCAAATTCACGCCTAGCGATACTAAACGCCTAGCGTTGCACAAATAAAATGTCAGTCGAATCTGAATATAAATTCAAAATACGCGCCTAGCGATTTTAAACGTCTAGCACAACATAAGTATAGTTATCAATTATTTGAACGACAAATTCAAATTCATGCCTAGCGATACTAAACGCCTAGCGTTGCACAAATCAAATGTTAGTCGAATCTGAATATAAATTCAAAATACGCGCCTAGCGATTTCAAACTCATAGCACAACATAAGTATAATTACCAATTATTTAGACGAGAAATTCAAATTCGCGCCTAGCGATACTAAGCGCCTAGTGTTGCACAAATGAAATGTTAATCGAATGTGAATATAAATTCAAAATACGCGCCTAGCCATTTTAAACTTCTAGCACAACATAAGTATAGTTATCAATTATTTGGTCGAAAAATTCAAATTCACGCCTTGCAATACGAAACGCCTAGCGTTGCACAAATAAAATGTCAGTCGAATCTGAATATAAATTCAAAATACGCGTCTAGCGATTTCAAATGTCTAGCACAACATAAGTATAGTTATCAATTATTTGAACGACAAATTCAAATTCATGCCTAGCTATACGAAACGCCTACCGTTGCACAAATCAAATGTTAGTCGAATCTGAATATAAATTCAAAATACGCGCCTAGCGATTTCAAACGCCTAGCACAACATAAGTATAATTACCAATTATTTGAACGACAAATTCAAATTCACGCCTAGCGATACTAAACGCCCAGCGTTGCACAAATGAAATGTTAATCGATTGTGAATATAAATTTAAAATACGCGCCTAGCGATTTCGAACGCCTAGCACAACATAAGTATAGTTATCAATTATTTGGTCGAAAAATTCAAATTCAAGCCTAGCGATACTAAACGCCTAGCGTTGCACAAAAAAAATGTCAGTCGAATCTGAATATAAATTCAAAATTCTCGCCTAGCGATACTAAGCGCCTAGTGTTGCACAAATGAAATGTTAATCAAATGTGAATATAAATTCAAAATACGCGCCTACAGATTTTGAACGTCTAGCACAACATAAGTATAGTTATCAATTATTTGAACGACAAATTCAAATTCATGCCTAGCGATACGAAACGCCTAGCGTTGCACAAATCAAATGTTAGTCGAATCTGAATATAAAATCACAATACGCGCCTAGCGATTTCAAACGCCTAGCACAACATAAGTATAGTTATCAATTATTTGGTCGAAAAATTCAAAATACGCGCCTAGCGATTTCAAGCACCTATCACAACATAAATATAATTATCAATTGGTCGAATGATGTATTCAAATTCGCGCCTAGCGATACTAAGCGCCTAGTGTTGCACAAATGAAATGTTAATCGAATGTGAATATAAATTCAAAATACGCGCCTAGCGATTTTGAACGTCTAGCACAACATAAGTATAGTTATCAATTATTTGAACGACAAATTCAAATTCATGCCTAGCGATACGAAACGCCTAGCGTTGCATAAATCAAATGTTAGTCGAATCTGAATATAAATTCAAAATACGCGCCTAGCGATTTCAAACGCCTAGCACAACATAAGTATAATTACCAATTATTTGAACGACAAATTCAAATTCACGCCTAGCGATACTAAACGCCCAGCGTTGCACAAATGAAATTTTATTCGATTGTGAATATAAATTCAATATACGCGCCTAGCGAATGCAAACGCCTAGCAGAACATAAGTATAGTTATCAATTATTTGGTCGAAAAATTCAAATTCACGCCTAGCGATACTAAACGCCTAGCGTTGCACAAATAAAATGTCAGTCGAATCTGAATATAAATTCAAAATACGCGCCTAGCGATTTCAAACGTCTAGCACAACATAAGTATAGTTATCAATTATTTGAACGACAAATTCAAATTCATGCCTAGCGATTCTAAACGCCTAGCGTTGCACAAATCAAATGTTAGTCGAATCTGAATATAAATTCAAAATACGCGCCTAGCGATTTCAAACTCATAGCACAACATAAGTATAATTACCAATTATTTAGACGAGAAATTCAAATTCACGCCTAGCGATACTAAACGCCCAGCGTTGCACAAATGAAATTTTATTCTATTGTGAATATAAATGCAATATACGCGCCTACCGAATGCAAACGCCTAGCAGAACATAAGTATAGTTATCAATTATTTGGTAGAAAAATTCAACTTCACGCCTAGCGATACTAAACGCCTAGCGTTGCACAAATAAAATGTCAGTCGAATCTGAATACAAATTCAAAATACGCCCCTAGCGATTTCAAGCGCCTAGCACAACATAAGTATAATTAACAATTATTTGAAAGAAAAAATCAAATTCACGCCTAGCGATACTAAACGCCCAGCGTTGCGCAAATGAAATGTTAATCGATTGTGAATATAAATACAAAATACGCGCCTAGCGATTTCAAACTCGTAGCACAACATAAGTATACTTACCAATTATTTGAACGACAAATTCAAATTCACGCCTAGCGATACTAAACGCCCATCGTTGCACAAATGAAATGTTAATGGATTGTGAATATAAATTGAAAATACGCTCCTAGCGATTTCGAATGCCTAGCACAACATAAGTATAATTTCCAATTATTTGAACGACAAATTCAAATTCGCGCCTAGCGATACTAAACGCCTAGTGTTGCACAAATGAAATGTTAATCGAATGTGAATATAAATTCAAAATACGCGCCTAGCGATTTCAAACGTCTAGCACAACATAAGTATAGTTATCAATTATTTGAACGACAAATTCAAATTCATGCCTAGCGATTCTAAACATCTAGCGTTGCACAAATCAAATGTTAGTCGAATCTGAATATAAATTCAAAATACGCGCCTAGCGATTTCAAACTCATAGCACAACATAAGTATAATTACCAATTATTTAGACGAGAAATTCAAATTCACGCCTAGCGATACTAAACGCCTAGCGTTGCAGAAATGAAATTTTATTCTATTGTGAATATAAATGCAATATACGCGCCTAGCGAATGCAAACGCCTAGCTGAACATAAGTATAGTTATCAATTATTTGGTCGAGAAATTCAAATTCACGCCTAGCGATATTAAACGCCTAGCGTTGCACAAATAAAATGTCAGTCGAATCTGAATATAAATTCAAAATACGCGCCTAGCGATTTTAAACGTCTAGCACAACATAAGTATAGTTATCAATTATTTGAACGACAAATTCAAATTCATGCCTAGCTATACGAAACGCCTACCGTTGCACAAATCAAATGTTAGTCGAATCTGAATATAAATTCAAAATACGCGCCTAGCGATTTCAAACGCCTAGCACAACATAAGTATAATTACCAATTATTTGAACGACAAATTCAAATTCACGCCTAGCGATACTAAACGCCCAGCGTTGCACAAATGAAATGTTAATCGATTGTGAATATAAATTGAAAATACGCTCCTAGCGATTTCGAATGCCTAGCACAACATAAGTATAATTTCCAATTATTTGAACGACAAATTCAAATTCGCGCCTAGCGATACTAAGCGCCTAGTGTTGCACAAATGAAATGTTAATCGAATGTGAATATAAATTCAAAATACGCGCCTAGCGATTTTAAACGTCTAGCACAACATAAGTATAGTTATCAATTATTTGAACGACAAATTCAAATTCATGCCTAGCGATTCTAAACGCCTAGCGTTGCACAAATCAAATGTTAGTCGAATCTGAATATAAATTCAAAATACGCGCCTAGCGATTTAAAACTAATAGCACAACATGAGTATAATTACCAATTATTTGAACGACAAATTCAAATTCACGCCTAGCGATACTAAACGCCTAGCGTTGCACAAATAAAATGTCAGTCGAATCTGAATATAAATTCAAAATACGCGCCTAGCGATTTCAAGCGCCTAGCACAACATAAATATAATTATCAATTGGTCGAATGATGTATTCAAATTCGCGCCTAGCGATACTAAGCGCCTAGTGTTGCACAAATGAAATGTTAATCGAATGTGAATATAAATTCAAAATACGCGCCTAGCGATTTTAAACGTCTAGCACAACATAAGTATAGTTATCAATTATTTGAACGACTAATTCAAATTCATGCCTAGCGATAGGAAACGCCTAGCGTTGCACAAATCATATGTTAGTTGAATCTGAATAAAAAATTCAAAATACGCGCCTAGCGATTTCAAACGCCTAGCACAACATAAGTATAATTACCAATTATTTGAACGACAAATTCAAATTCACGCCTAGCGATATTAAACGCCCAGCGTTGCACAACTGAAATGTTAATCGATTGTGAATATAAATTCAAAATACGCGCCTAGCGATTTCGAACGCCTAGCACAACATAAGTATAGTTATCAATTATTTGGTCGAAAAATTCAAATTCACGCCTAGCGATACTAAACGCCTAGCATTGCATACATAAAATGTCAGTCGAATCTGAATATAAATTCAAAATACGCGCCTAGCGATTTGAAGCGCCTAGCACAACATAAATATAATTATCAATTGGTCGAATGATGTATTTAAATTCGCGCCTAGCGATACTAAGCGCCTAGTTTTGCACAAATGAAATTTTATTCGATTGTGAATATAAATTCAAAATACGCGCCTAGCGTTTTCAAGCGCCTAGCACAACATAAATATAATTATCAATTGGTCGAATGATGTATTCAAATTCGCGCCTAGCGATACTAAGCGCCTAGTGTTGCACAAATGAAATGTTAATCGAATGTGAATATAAATTCAAAATACGCGCCTAGCCATTTTAAACGTCTAGCACAACATAAGTATAGTTATCAATTATTTGGTCGAAAAATTCAAATTCACGCCTTGCAATACGAAACGCCTAGCGTTGCACAAATCAAATGTTTATTCGAATCTGAATATAAATTCAAAATACGCGCCTAGCGATTTCAAACGCCTAGCACAACATATGTATAATTACCAATTAATTCAAGAAATCCAAATTCACGCCTAGCGATATTAAACGCCTAACGTTGCAGAAATGAAATTTTATTCGATTGTGAATATAAATTCAATATACGCGCATAGCGAATGCAAACGCCTAGCTGAACATAAGTATAGTTATCAATTATTTGGTCGAGAAATTCAAATTCACGCCTAGCGATACTAAACGCCCATCGTTGCACAAATGAAATCTTAATCGATTGTGAATATAAATTCAAAATACGCACCTAGCGATTTCAAACGCCTAGCACAACATAAGTATAGTTATCAATTATTTGAACGACAAATTCAAATTCATGCCTAGCTATACGAAACGCCTACCGTTGCACAAATCAAATGTTAGTCGAATCTGAATATAAATTCAAAATACGCGCCTAGCGATTTCAAAAGCCTAGCACAACATAAGTATAATTACCAATTATTTGAACGACAAATTCAAATTCACGCCTAGCGATACTAAACGCCCATCGTTGCACAAATGAAATGTTAATCGATTGTGAATATAAATTCAAAATACGCGCCTAGCGATTTCAAACGCCTAGCACAACATAAGTATAATTACCAATTATTTGAACGACAAATTCAAATTCACGCCTAGCGATTTTAAACGCCCAGCGTTGCACAAATGAAATGTTAATCGATTGTGAATATAAATTTAAAATACGCGCCTAGCGATTTCGAACGCCTAGCACAACATAAGTATAGTTATCAATTATTTGAACGACAAATTCAAATTCACGCCTAGCTATACTAAACGCCTAGCGTTGCACAAATCAAATGTTAATTGAATGTGAATATAAATTCAAAATACGCGCCTAGCGATTTCAAACGCCTAGCACAACATAAGTATAGTTATCAATTATTTGGTCGAAAAATTCAAATTCACGCCTAGCGATACTAAACGCCTAGCGTTGCACAAATAAAATGTCAGTCGAATCTGAATATAAATTCAAAATACGCGTCTAGCGATTTCAAATGTCTAGCACAACATAAGTATAGTTATCAATTATTTGAACGACAAATTCAAATTCATGCCTAGCTATACGAAACGCCTACCGTTGCACAAATCAAATGTTAGTCGAATCTGAATATAAATTCAAAATACGCGCCTAGCGATTTCAAACGCCTAGCACAACATAAGTATAATTACCAATTATTTGAACGACAAATTCAAATTCACGCCTAGCGATACTAAACGCCCAGCGTTGCACAAATGAAATGTTAATCGATTGTGAATATAAATTTAAAATACGCGCCAAGCGATTTTGAACGTCTAGCACAACATAAATATAATTATCAATTGGTCGAATGATGTAGTCATATTCGCGCCTAGCGATACTAAGCGCCTAGTGTTGCACAAATGAAATGTTAATCGAATGTGAATATAAATTCAAAATACGCGCCTAGCGATTTTGAACGTCTAGCACAACATAAGTATAGTTATCAATTATTTGAACGACAAATTCAAATTCATGCCTAGCGATACGAAACGCCTAGCGTTGCATAAATCAAATGTTAGTCGAATCTGAATATACAATCAAAAGACGCGCCTAGCGATTTCAAACGCCTAGCACAACATAAGTATAGTTATCAATTATTTGGTCGAAAAAATTCAAAATACGCGCCTAGCGATATTAAACGCCTAGCGTTGCAGAAATGAAATTTTATTCTGTTGTGAATATAAATTCAATATACGCGCCTAGCGAATGCAAACGCCTAGCAGAACATAAGTATAGTTATCAATTATTTGGTCGAAAAATTCAAATTCACGCCTAGCGATACTAAACGCCTAGCGTTGCACAAATAAAATGTCAGTCGAATCTGAATATAAATTCAAAATACGCGCCTAGCGATTTCGAACGCCTAGCAAAACATAAGTATAGTTATCAATTATTTGGTCGAAAAATTCAAATTCATGCCTAGCGATTCTAAACGCCTAGCGTTGCACAAATCAAATGTTAATCGATTGTGAATATAAATTCAAAATACGCGCCTAGCGATTTCGAACGCCTAGCACAACAATAAGTATAGTTATCAATTATTTGGTCAAAAAATTCAAATTCACGCCTAGCGATACTAAACGCCTAGCGTTGCACAAATAAAATGTCAGTCGAATCTGAATATAAATTCAAAATACGCCCCTAGCGATTTCAAGCGCCTAGCACAACATAAATATAATTATCAATTGGTCGAATGATGTATTCAAATTCGCGCCTAGCGATACTAAGCGCCTAGTGTTGCACAAATGAAATGTTAATCAAATGTGAATATAAATTCAATATAGGCGCCTAGCGATTTTAAACGTCTAGTACAACATAAATATAATTATCAATTGGTCGAACGACAAATTCAAATTCAAGCCTAGCAATATTAAACGCCTAGTGTTGCACAATTTAAATGTAAATCGAATCTGAATATAAATTCAAAATACGCGCCTAGCGATTTCAAACGTTTAGCACAACATAAGTATAGTTATCAATTATTTGAACGACAAATTCAAATTCACGCCTAGCTATACTAAACGCCTAGCGTTGCACAAATCAAATGTTAGTCGAATCTGAATATAAATTCAAAATACGCGCCTAGCGATTTCAAACGCCTAGCACAACATAAGTATAATTACCAATTATTTGAACGACAAATTCAAATTCACGCCTAGCGATACTAAAACCCCTGGGTGCACAAATGAAATGTTAATCGATTGTGAATATAAATTGAAAATACGCACCTAGCGATTTCGAACGCCTAGCACAACATAAGTATAATTACCAATTATTTGAACGACAAATTCAAATTCACGCCTAGCGATACTAAACGCCCAGCGTTGCGCAAATGAAATGTTAATCGATTGTGAATATAAATTTAAAATACGCACCTAGCAATTTCGAACGCCTAGCACAACATAAGTATAGTTATCAATTATTTGACCGACAAATTCAAATTCACGCCTAGCGATACTAAACGCCTAGCGTTGCACAAATAAAATGTCAGTCGAATCTGAATATAAATTCAAAATACGCGCCTAGCGATTTGAAACGCCTAGCACAACATAAGTATAGTTATCAATTATTTGAACGACAAATTCAAATTCACGCCTAGCGATAGGAAACGCCTAGCGTTGCACAAATCATATGTTAGTCGAATCTGAATATAAATTCAAAATACGCGCCTAGCGATTTCAAACGCCTAGCACAACATAAGTATAGTTATCAATTATTTGGTAGAAAAATTCAAATTCACGCCTAGCGATACTAAACGCCTAGCGTTGCACAAATAAAATGTCAGTCGAATCTGAATATAAATTCAAAATACGCGCCTAGCGATTTCAAACGTCTAGCACAACATAAGTATAGTTATCAATTATTTGAACGACAAATTCAAATTCATGCCTAGCTATACGAAACGCCTCGCGTTGCACAAATCAAATGTTAGTCGAATCTGAATATAAATTCAAAATACGCGCCTAGCGATTTCAAACTCATAGCACAACATAAGTATAATTACCAATTATTTGAACGACAAATTCAAATTCACGCCTAGCGATACTAAACGCCCAGCGTTGCACAAATGAAATGTTAATCGATTGTGAATATAAATTCAAAATACGCTCCTAGCGATTTCGAATGCCTAGCACAACATAAGTATAATTTCCAATTATTTGAACGACAAATTCAAATTCGCGTCTAGCGATACTAAGCGCCTAATGTTGCACAAATGAAATGTTAATCGAATGTGAATATAAATTCAAAATATGCGCATAGCGATTTTAAACGTCTAGCACAACATAAGTATAGTTATCAATTATTTGAACGACAAATTCAAATTCATGCCTAGCGATACGAAACGCCTAGCGTTGCACAAATCAAATGTTAGTCGAATCTGAATATAAATTCAAAATACGCGCCTAGCGATTTCAAACTAATAGCACAACATAAGTATAATTACCAATTATTTGAACGACAAATTCAAATTCACTCCTAGCGATAATAAACGCCTAGCGTTGCACAAATAAAATGTCAGTCGAATCTGAATATAAATTCAAAATACGCGCCTAGCGATTTCAAGCGCCTAGCACAACATAAATATAATTATCAATTGGTCGAATGATGTATTCAAATTCGCGCCTAGCGATACTAAGCGCCTAGTGTTGCACAAATGAAATGTTAATCGAATGTGAATATAAATTCAAAATACGCGCCTAGCCATTTTAAACGTCTAGCACAACATAAGTATAGTTATCAATTATTTGAACGACTAATTCAAATTCATGCCTAGCGATAGGAAACGCCTAGCGTTGCACAAATCATATGTTAGTTGAATCTGAATAAAAAATTCAAAATACGCGCCTAGCGATTTCAAACGCCTAGCACAACATAAGTATAATTACCAATTATTTGAACGACAAATTCAAATTCACGCCTAGCGATACTAAACGCCCAGCGTTGCACAAATGAAATGTAAATCGATTGTGAATATAAATTCAAAATACGCGCCTAGCGATTTCGAACGCCTAGCACAACATAAGTATAGTTATCAATTATTTGGTCGAAAAATTCAAATTCACGCCTTGCAATACTAAACGCCTAGCATTGCATACATAAAATGTCAGTCGAATCTGAATATAAATTCAAAATACGCGCCTAGCGATTTGAAGCGCCTAGCACAACATAAATATAATTATCAATTGGTCGAATGATGTATTTAAATTCGCGCCTAGCGATACTAAGCGCCTAGTTTCACAAATGAAATGTTAATCGAATGTGAATATAAATTCAAAATACGCGCCTAGCGATTTCAAGCGCCTAGCACAACATAAATATAATTATCAATTGGTCGAATGATGTATTCAAATTCGCGCCTAGCGATACTAAGCGCCTAGTGTTGCACAAATGAAATGTTAATCGAATGTGAATATAAATTCAAAATACGCGCCTAGCGATTTTAAACGTCTAGCACAACATAAGTATAGTTATCAATTATTTGAACGACAAATTCAAATTCATGCCTAGCCATACTAAACGCCTAGCGTTGCACAAATCAAATGTTAGTCGAATCTGAATATAAATTCAAAATACGCGCCTAGCGATTTCAAACTCATAGCACAACATAAGTATACTTACCAATTATTTAGACGAGAAATGCAAATTCACGCCTAGCGATATTAAACGCCTAACGTTGCAGAAATGAAATTTTATTCGATTGTGAATATAAATTCAATATACGCGCCTAGCGAATGCAAACGCCTAGCTGAACATAAGTATAGTTATCAATTATTTGGTCGAGAAATTCAAATTCACGCCTAGCGATACTAAACGCCCATCGTTGCACAAATGAAATCTTAATCGATTGTGAATATAAATTCAAAATACGCACCTAGCGATTTCAAACGCCTAGCACAACATAAGTATAGTTATCAATTATTTGAACGACAAATTCAAATTCACGCCTAGCTATACGAAACGCCTACCGTTGCACAAATCAAATGTTAGTCGAATCTGAATATAAATTCAAAATACGCGCCTAGCGATTTCAAACGCCTAGCACAACATAAGTATAATTACCAATTATTTGAACGACAAATTCAAATTCACGCCTAGCGATACTAAACGCCCAGCGTTGCACAAATGAAATGTTAATCGATTGTGAATATAAATTCAAAATACGCGCCTAGCGATTTCGAACGCCTAGCACAACATAAGTATAATTACCAATTAATTGAACGAGATATTCAAATACGCGCCTAGCGATTTTAAACGCCCAGCGTTGCACAAATGAAATGTTAATCGATTGTGAATATAAATTTAAAATACGCGCCTAGCGATTTCGAACGCCTAGCACAACATAAGTATAGTTATCAATTATTTGAACGACAAATTCAAATTCACGCCTAGCTATACTAAACGCCTAGCGTTGCACAAATCAAATGTTAATTGAATGTGAATATAAATTCAAAATACGCGCCTAGCGATTTCAAACGCCTAGCACAACATAAGTATAGTTATCAATTATTTGGTCGAAAAATTCAAATTCACGCCTAGCGATACTAAACGCCTAGCGTTGCACAAATAAAATGTCAGTCGAATCTGAATATAAATTCAAAATACGCGTCTAGCGATTTCAAATGTCTAGCACAACATAAGTATAGTTATCAATTATTTGAACGACAAATTCAAATTCATGCCTAGCTATACGAAACGCCTACCGTTGCACAAATCAAATGTTAGTCGAATCTGAATATAAATTCAAAATACGCGCCTAGCGATTTCAAACGCCTAGCACAACATAAGTATAATTACCAATTATTTGAACGACAAATTCAAATTCACGCCTAGCGATACTAAACGCCCAGCGTTGCACAAATGAAATGTTAATCGATTGTGAATATAAATTTAAAATACGCGCCAAGCGATTTTGAACGTCTAGCACAACATAAATATAATTATCAATTGGTCGAATGATGTAGTCATATTCTCGCCTAGCGATACTAACCGCCTAGTGTTGCACAAATCAAATGTTAATCGAATGTGAATATAAATTCAAAATACGCGCCTAGCGATTTTGAACGTCTAGCACAACATAAGTATAGTTATCAATTATTTGAACGACAAATTCATATTCATGCCTAGCGATACGAAACGCCTAGCGTTGCATAAATCAAATGTTAGTCGAATCTGAATATAAAATCAAATTACGCGCCTAGCGAATGCAAACGCCTAGCAGAACATAAGTATAGTTATCAATTATTTGGTCGAAAAATTCTAATTCACGCCTAGCGATATTAAACGCCTAGCGTTGCAGAAAAGAAATTTTATTCTATTGTGAATATAAATTCAATATACGCGCCTAGCGAATGCAAACGCCTAGCAGAACATAAGTATAGTTATCAATTATTTGGTCGAAAAATTCAAATTCATGCCTAGCGATACTAAACGCCTAGCGTTGCACAAATAAAATGTCAGTCGAATCTGAATATAAATTCAAAATACGCGCCTAGCGATTTCAAACGTCTAGCACAACATAAGTATAGTTATCAATTATTTGGTCGAAAAATTCAAATTCATGCCTAGCGATTCTAAACGCCTAGCGTTGCACAAATGAAATGTTAATCGATTGTGAATATAAATTCAAAATACGCGCCTAGCGATTTCGAACGCCTAGCACAACATAAGTATAGTTATAAATTATTTGGTGGAAAAATTCAAATTCACGCCTAGCGATACTAAACGCCTAGCGTTGCACAAATAAAATGTCAGTCGAATCTGAATATAAATTCAAAATACGCCCCTAGCGATTTCAAGCGCCTAGCACAACATAAATATAATTATCAATTGGTCGAATGATGTATTCAAATTCGCGCCTAGCGATACTAAGCGCCTAGTGTTGCACAAATGAAATGTTAATCAAATGTGAATATAAATTCAAATTCGCGCCTAGCGATTTTAAACGTCTAGCACAACATAAATATAATTATCAATTGGTCGAACGACAAATTCAAATTCAAGCCTAGCAATATTAAACGCCTAGTGTTGCACAATTTAAATGTAAATCGAATCTGAATATAAATTCAAAATACGCGCCTAGCGATTTCAAACGCCTAGCACAACATAAGTATAGTTATCAATTATTTGAACGACAAATTCAAATTCATGTCTAGCTATACGAAACGCCTACCGTTGCACAAATCAAATGTTAGTCGAATCTGAATATAAATTCAAAATACGCGCCTAGCGATTTCAAACGCCTAGCACAACATAAGTATAATTACCAATTATTTGAACGACAAATTCAAATTCACGCCTAGCGATACTAAAACCCCCTGGGTGCACAAATGAAATGTTAATCGATTGTGAATATAAATTGAAAATACGCACCTAGCGATTTCGAACGCCTAGCACAACATAAGTATAATTACCAATTATTTGAACGACAAATTCAAATTCACGCCTAGCGATACTAAACGCCCAGCGTTGCACAAATGAAATGTTAATCGATTGTGAATATAAATTTAAAATACGCGCCTAGCGATTTCGAACGCCTAGCACAACATAAGTATAGTTATCAATTATTTGAACGACAAATTCAAATTCACGCCTAGCGATACTAAACGCCTAGCGTTGCACAAATAAAATGTCAGTCGAATCTGAATATAAATTCAAAATACGCGCCTAGCGATTTCGAACGCCTAGCACAACATAAGTATAGTTATCAATTATTTGAACGACAAATTCAAATTCACGCCTAGCGATACTAAACGCCTAGCGTTGCACAAATCAAATGTTAGTCGAATCTGAATATAAATTCAAAATACGCGCCTAGCGATTTCAAACGCCTAGCACAACATAAGTATAGTTATCAATTATTTGGTCGAAAAATTCAAATTCACGCCTAGCGATACTAAACGCCTAGCGTTGCACAAATAAAATGTCAGTCGAATCTGAATATAAATTCAAAATACGCGCCTAGCGATTTCAAACGTCTAGCACAACATAAGTATAGTTATCAATTATTTGAACGACAAATTCAAATTCATGCCTAGCGATTCTAAACGCCTAGCGTTGCACAAATCAAATGTTAGTCGAATCTGAATATAAATTCAAAATACGCGCCTAGCGATTTCAAACTCATAGCACAACATAAGTATAATTACCAATTATTTAGACGAGAAATTAATATTCACGCCTAGCGATATTAAACGCCTAGCGTTGCAGAAAAGAAATTTTATTCTATTGTGAATATAAATTCAATATACGCGCCTAGCGAATGCAAACGCCTAGCAGAACATAAGTATAGTTATCAATTATTTGGTCGAAAAATTCAAATTCACGCCTAGCGATACTAAACGCCTAGCGTTGCACAAATAAAATGTCAGTCGAATCTGAATATAAATTCAAAATACGCGCCTAGCGATTTCGAACGCCTAGCACAACATAAGTATAGTTATCAATTATTTGGTGGAAAAATTCAAATTCACGCCTAGCGATACTAAACGCCCAGCGTTGCACAAATGAAATGTTAATCGATTGTGAATATAAATTCAAAATACGCGCCTAGCGATTTCGAACGCCTAGCACAACATAAGTATAGTTATCAATTATTTGGTGGAAAAATTCAAATTCACGCCTAGCGATACTAAACGCCTAGCGTTGCACAAATAAAATGTCAGTCGAATCTGAATATAAATTCAAAATACGCCCCTAGCGATTTCAAGCGCCTAGCACAACATAAATATAATTATCAATTGGTCGAATGATGTATTCAAATTCGCGCCTAGCGATACTAAGCGCCTAGTGTTGCACAAATGAAATGTTAATCAAATGTGAATATAAATTCAATATAGGCGCCTAGCGATTTTAAACGTCTAGCACAACATAAATATAATTATCAATTGGTCGAACGACAAATTCAAATTCAAGCCTAGCAATATTAAACGCCTAGTGTTGCACAATTTAAATGTAAATCGAATCTGAATATAAATTCAAAATACGCGCCTAGCGATTTCAAACGCCTAGCACAACATAAGTATAGTTATCAATTATTTGAACGACAAATTCAAATTCGCGTCTAGCGATACTAAACGCCTACCGTTGCACAAATCAAATGTTAGTCGAATCTGAATATAAATTCAAAATACGCGCCTAGCGATTTCAAACGCCTAGCACAACATAAGTATAATTACCAATTATTTGAACGACAAATTCAAATTCACGCCTAGCGATACTAAAACCCCCTGGGTGCACAAATGAAATGTTAATCGATTGTGAATATAAATTGAAAATACGCGCCTAGCGATTTCGAACGCCTAGCACAACATAAGTATAATTAACAATTATTTGAACGACAAATTCAAATTCACGCCTAGCGATTTTAAACGCCCAGCGTTGCACAAATGAAATGTTAATCGATGTGAATATAAATTTAAAATACGCGCCTAGCGATTTCGAACGCCTAGCACAACATAAGTATAGTTATCAATTATTTGAACGACAAATTCAAATTCACGCCTAGCTATACTAAACGCCTAGCGTTGCACAAATCAAATGTTAATTGAATGTGAATATAAATTCAAAATACGCGCCTAGCGATTTCAAACGCCTAGCACAACATAACTATAGTTATCAATTATTTGGTCGAAAAATTCAAATTCAAGCCTAGCGATACGAAACGCCTAGCGTTGCATAAATCAAATGTTAGTCGAATCTGAATATAAATTCAAAATACGCGCCTAGCGATTTCAAACGCCTAGCACAACATAAGTATAATTACCAATTATTTGAACGACAAATTCAAATTCACGCCTAGCGATACGAAACGCCTAGCGTTGCACAAATCAAATGTTAGTCGAATCTGAATATAAATTCAAAATACGCGCCTAACGATTTCAAACGCCTAGCACAACATAAGTATAGTTATCAATTATTTGGTAGAAAAATTCAAATTCACGCCTAGCGATACTAAACGCCCAGCGTTGCACAAATGATATGTTAATCGATTGTGAATATAAATTTAAAATACGCGCCTAACGGTTTCAAACGCCTAGCACAACATAAGTATAGTTATCAATTATTTGGTCAAAAAATTCAAATTCACGCCTAGCGATACTAAACGCCTAGCGTTGCACAAACAAAATGTCAGTCGAATCGGAATATAAATTCAAAATACGCGCCTAGCGATTTCAAGCGCCTATCAAAACATAAATATAATTATCAATTGGTCGAATGATGTATTCAAATTCGCGCCTAGCGATACTAAGCGCCTAGTGTTGCACAAATGAAATGTTAATCGAATGTGAATATAAATTCAAAATACGCGCCTAGCGATTTTGAACGTCTAGCACAACATAAGTATAGTTATCAATTATTTGAACGACAAATTCAAATTCATGCCTAGCGATACGAAACGCCTAGCGTTGCACAAATCAAATGTTAGTCGAATCTGAATATAAATTCAAAATACGCGCCTAGCGATTTCTAACGCCTAGCACAACATAAGTATAGTTAGCAATTATTTGGTCGAAAAATTCAAAATACGCGCCTAGCGATTTCAAGCGCCTATCAAAACATGAATATAATTATCAATTGGTCGAATGATGTAGTCAAATTCGCGCCTAGCGATACTAAGCGCCTAGTGTTGCACAAATGAAATGTTAATCAATTGTGAATATAAATTCAAAATACGCGCCTAGCCACTTTCAACGTCTAGCACAACATAAGTATACTTACCAATTAATTGAACGAGAAATTCTAATTCATGTGTTGCGTTACGATACGCCTAGCGTTGCACAAATCAAATGTTTATTCGAATCTGAATATAAATTCAAAATACGCGCCTAGCGATTTCAAACGCCTAGCACAACATAAGTATAATTACCAATTATTTGAACGACAAATTCAAATTCACGCCTAGCGATACTAAACGCCCAGCGTTGCACAAATGAAATGTTAATCGATTGTGAATATAAATTCAATATACGCGCCTAGCGAATGCAAACGCCTAGCAGAACATAAGTATAGTTATCAATTATTTGGTCGAAAAATTCAAATTCACGCCTAGCGATACTAAACGCCTAGCGTTGCACAAATAAAATGTCAGTCGAATCTGAATATAAATTCAAAATACGCGCCTAGCGATTTCAAACGTCTAGCACAACATAAGTATAGTTATCAATTATTTGAACGACAAATTCAAATTCATGCCTAGCGATAGTAAACGCCTAGCGTTGCACAAATCAAATGTTAGTCGAATCTGAATATAAATTCAAAATACGCGCCTAGCGATTTCAAACTCATAGCACAACATAAGTATAATTACCAATTATTTAGACGAGAAATTCAAATTCACGCCTAGCGATATTAAACGCCTAGCGTTGCAGAAAAGAAATTTTATTCTATTGTGAATATAAATTCAATATACGCGCCTAGCGAATGCAAACGCCTAGCAGAACATAAGTATAGTTATCAATTATTTGGTCGAAAAATTCAAATTCACGCCTAGCGATACTAAACGCCTAGCGTTGCACAAATAAAATGTCAGTCGAATCTGAATATAAATTCAAAATACGCCCCTAGCGATTTCAAGCGCCTAGCACAACATAAGTATAATTACCAATTATTTGAACGACAAATTCAAATTCACGCCTAGCGATACTAAACGCCCAGCGTTGCACAAATGAAATGTTAATCGATTGTGAATATAAATTCAAAATACGCGCCTAGCGATTTCGAACGCCTAGCACAACATAAGTATAGTTATCAATTGGTCGAATGATGTATTCAAATTCGCGTCTAGCGATACTAAGCGCCTAGTGTTGCACAAATGAAATGTTAATCGATTGTGAACATAAATTCAAAATACGCTCCTAGCGATTTCAAACTCATAGCACAACATAAGTATAATTACCAATTATTTGGTCGAAAAATTCAAATTCACGCCTAGCGATACTAAACGCCTAGCGTTGCACAAATAAAATGTCAGTCGAATCTGAATATAAATTCAAAATACGCGTCTAGCGATTTCAAATGTCTAGCACAACATAAGTATAGTTATCAATTATTTGAACGACAAATTCAAATTCATGCCTAGCTATACGAAACGCCTACCGTTGCACAAATCAAATGTTAGTCGAATCTGAATATAAATTCAAAATACGCGCCTAGCGATTTCAAACGCCTAGCACAACATAAGTATAATTACCAATTATTTGAACGACAAATTCAAATTCACGCCTAGCGATACTAAACGCCCAGCGTTGCACAAATGAAATGTTAATCGATTGTGAATATAAATTTAAAATACGCGCCTAGCGATTTCGAACGCCTAGCACAACATAAGTATAGTTATCAATTATTTTTTGGAAAAATTCAAATTCACGCCTAGCGATACTAAACGCCCACCGTTTCACAAATGAAATGTTAATCGATTGTGAATATAAATTTAAAATACGCGCCTAGCGATACTAAGCGCCTAGTGTTGCACAAATGAAATGTTAATCAAATGTGAATATAAATTCAAAATACGCGCCTACAGATTTTGAACGTCTAGCACAACATAAGTATAGTTATCAATTATTTGAACGACAAATTCAAATTCATGCCTAGCGATACGAAACGCCTAGCGTTGCACAAATCAAATGTTAGTCGAATCTGAATATAAAATCACAATACGCGCCTAGCGATTTCAAACGCCTAGCACAACATAAGTATAGTTATCAATTATTTGGTCGAAAAATTCAAAATACGCGCCTAGCGATTTCAAGCGCCTATCAAAACATAAATATAATTATCAATTGGTCGAATGATGTAGTCAAATTCGCGCCTAGCGATACTAAGCGCCTAGTGTTGCACAAATGAAATGTTAATCAAATGTGAATATAAATTCAAAATACGCGCCTAGCGATTTTGAACGTCTAGCACAACATAAGTATAGTTATCAATTATTTGAACGACAAATTCAAATTCATGCATAGCGATACGAAACGCCTAGCGTTGCACAAATCAAATGTTAGTCGAATCTGAATATAAATTCAAAATACGCGCCTAGCGATTTCAAACGCCTAGCACAACATAAGTATAATTACCAATTATTTGAACGACAAATTCAAATTCACGCCTAGCGATACTAAACGCCCAGCGTTGCAGAAATGAAATTTTATTCTATTGTGAATGTAAATTCAATATACGCGCCTAGCGAATGCAAACGCCTAGCAGAACATAAGTATGGTTATCAATTATTTGGTCGAAAAATTCTAATTCACGCCTAGCGATACTAAACGCCTAGCGTTGCACAAATAAAATGTCAGTCGAATCTGAATATAAATTCAAAATACGCGCCAAGCGATTTCAAACGTCTAGCACAACATAAGTATAGTTATCAATTATTTGAACGACAAATTCAAATTCATGCCTAGCGATACTAAACGCCTAGCGTTGCACAAATCAAATGTTAGTCGAATCTGAATATAAATTCAAAATACGCGCCTAGCGATTTCAAACTCATAGCACAACATAAGTATAATTACCAATTATTTAGACGAGAAATTCAAATTCACGCCTAGCGATATTAAACGCCTAGCGTTGCAGAAAAGAAATTTTATTCTATTGTGAATATAAATTCAATATACGCGCCTAGCGAATGCAAACGCCTAGCAGAACATAAGTATAGTTATCAATTATTTGGTCGAAAAATTCAAGTTCACGCCTAGCGATACTAAACGCCTAGCGTTGCACAAATAAAATGTCAGTCGAATCTGAATACAAATTCAAAATACGCCCCTAGCGATTTCAAGCGCCTAGCACAACATAAGTATAATTACCAATTATTTGAACGACAAATTCAAATTCACGCCTAGCGATACTAAACCCCCAGCGTTGAACAAATGAAATGTTAATCGATTGTGAATATAAATTCAACATACGCGCCTAGCGATTTCGAACGCCTAGCACAACATAAGTATAGTTATAAATTATTTGAACGAAAAATTCAAATTCACGCCTAGCGATACTAAACGCCTAGCGTTGCACAAATGAAATATTAATCCATTGTGAATATAAATTCAAAATACGCGCCTAGCGATTTCGAACGCCTAGCACAACATAAGTATAGTTATCAATTGGTCGAATGATGTATTCAAATTCGCGCCTAGCGATACTAAGCGCCTAGCGTTGCACAAATGAAATGTTAATTGAATGTGAATATAAATTCAAAATACGCGCCTAGCGATTTCGAACGCCTAGCACAACATAAGTATAGTTATCAATTATTTGGTCGAAAAATTCAAATTCACGCCTAGCGATACTAAACGCCTAGCGTTGCACAAATAAAATGTCAGTCGAATCTGAATATAAATTCAAAATACGCGCCTAGCGATTTCAAGCGCCTAGCACAACATAAATATAATTATGAATTGGTCGAATGATGTATTCAAATTCGCGCCTAGCGATACTAAGCGCCTAGTGTTGCACAAATGAAATGTTAATCGAATGTGAATATAAATTCAAAATACGCGCCTAGCGATTTTAAACGTCTAGCACAACATAAGTATAGTTATCAATTATTTGAACGACTAATTCAAATTCATGCCTAGCGATAGGAAACGCCTAGCGTTGCACAAATCATATGTTAGTCGAATCTGAATATAAATTCAAAATACGCGCTTAGCGATTTCAAGCGCCTACACAACATAAATATAATTATCAATTGGTCGAATGATGTATTCAAATTTCCGCCTAGCGATACTAAGCGCCTAGTTTTGCACAAATGAAATGTTAATCGAATGTGAATATAAATTCAAAATACGCGCCTAGCGATTTCAAACTCATCGCACAACATAAGTATAATTACCAATTATTTGAACGACAAATTCAAATTCACGCCTAGCGATTTTAATCGCGTAGCGTTGCAAAAATGAAATTTTATTCGATTGTGAATATAAATTCAATATACGCGCCTAGCGAATGCAAACGCCTAGCAGAACATAAGTATAGTTATCAATTATTTGGTCGAAAAATTCAAATTCACGCCTAGCGATACTAAACGCCTAGCGTTGCACAAATAAAATGTCAGTCGAATCTGAATACAAATTCAAAATACGCCCCTAGCGATTTCAAGCGCCTAGCACAACATAAGTATAATTACCAATTATTTGAACGACAAATTCAAATTCACGCCTAGCGATACTAAACCCCCAGCGTTGAACAAATGAAATGTTAATCGATTGTGAATATAAATTCAACATACGCGCCTAGCGATTTCGAACGCCTAGCACAACATAAGTATAGTTATCAATTATTTGGTGGAAAAATTCAAATTCACGCCTAGCGATACTAAACGCCTAGCGTTGCACAAATAAAATGTAAATCGAATGTGAATATAAATTCAAAATACGCGCCTAGCGATTTCATACGCCTAGCACAACAAAAATATAGTTATCAATTGGTCGAATGATGTATTCAAATTCGCGCCTAGCGATACTAAACGCCTAGCGTTGCACAAATCGAATGTTAATTGAATGTGAATATAAATTCAAAATACGCGCCTAGCGATTTCGAACGCCTAGCACAACATAAGTATAGTTATCAATTATTTGGTCGAAAAATTCAAATTCACGCCTAGCGATACTAAACGCCTAGCGTTGCACAAATAAAATGTCAGTCGAATCTGAATATAAATTCAAAATACGCGCCTAGCGATTTCAAGCGCCTAGCACAACATAAATATAATTATGAATTGGTCGAATGATGTATTCAAATTCGCGCCTAGCGATACTAAGCGCCTAGTGTTGCACAAATGAAATGTTAATCGAATGTGAATATAAATTCAAAATACGCGCCTAGCGATTTTAAACGTCTAGCACAACATAAGTATAGTTATCAATTATTTGAACGACTAATTCAAATTCATGCCTAGCGATAGGAAACGCCTAGCGTTGCACAAATCATATGTTAGTCGAATCTGAATATAAATTCAAAATACGCGCCTAGCGATTTCAAGCGCCTAGCACAACATAAATATAATTATCAATTGGTCGAATGATGTATTTAAATTCGCGCCTAGCGATACTAAGCGCCTAGTTTTGCACAAATGAAATGTTAATCGAATGTGAATATAAATTCAAAATACGCGCCTAGCGATTTCAAACTCATCGCACAACATAAGTATACTTACCAATTATTTAGACGAGAAATTCAAATTCACGCCTAGCGATATTAAACGCCTAACGTTGCAGAAATGAAATTTTATTCGATTGTGAATATAAATTCAATATACGCGCATAGCGAATGCAAACGCCTAGCTGAACATAAGTATAGTTATCAATTATTTGGTCGAGAAATTCAAATTCACGCCGAGCGATATTAAACGCCTAGCGTTGCACAAATAAAATGTTAGTCGAATCTGAATATAAATTCAAAATACGCGCTTAGCGATTTCAAGCGCCTAGCACAACATAAATATAATTATCAATTGGTCGAATGATGTATTTAAATTCGCGCCTAGCGATACTAAGCGCATAGTTTTGCACAAATGAAATGTTAATCGAATGTGAATATAAATTCAAAATACGCGCTTAGCGATTTCAAGCGCCTAGCACAACATAAATATAATTATCAATTGGTCGAATGATGTATTTAAATTCGCGCCTAGCGATACTAAGCCCCTAGTTTTGCACAAATGAAATGTTAATCGAATGTGAATATAAATTCAAAATACGCGCCTAGCGATTTCAAACTCATAGCACAACATAAGTATACTTACCAATTATTTAGACGAGAAATTCAAATTCACGCCTAGCGATATTAAACGCCTAGCGTTGCAGAAATGAAATTTTATTCGATTGTGAATATAAATTCAATATACGCGCCTAGCGAATGCAAACGCCTAGCTGAACATAAGTATAGTTATCAATTATTTGGTCGAGAAATTCAAATTCACGCCTAGCGATATTAAACGCCTAGCGTTGCACAAATAAAATGTTAGTCGAATCTGAATATAAATTCAAAATACGCGCCTAGCGATTTCAAACGCCTAGCACAACATAAGTATAATTATCAATTGGTCGAATGATGTATTCACTTTCGCGCCTAGCTATACTAAGCGCATAGTTTTGCACAAATGAAATGTTAATCGATTGTGAATATAAATTTAAAATACGCGCCTAGCGATTTCGAACGCCTAGCACAACATAAGTATAATTATCAATTGGTCGAATGATGTATTCAAATTCGCGCCTAGCGATACTAAGCGCCTAGTGTTGCACAAATGAAATGTTAATCGAATGTGAATATAAATTCAAAATACGCGCCTAGCGATTTCGAACGCCTAGCACAACATAAGTATAGTTATCAATTATTTGGTCGAAAAATTCAAATTCACGCCTAGCGATACTAAACGCCTAGCGTTGCACAAATAAAATGTCAGTCGAATCTGAATATAAATTCAAAATACGCGCCTAGCGATTTCAAGCGCCTAGCACAACATAAATATAATTATCAATTGGTCGAATGATGTATTCAAATTCGCGCCTAGCGATACTAAGCGCCTAGTGTTGCACAAATGAAATGTTAATCGAATGTGAATATAAATTCAAAATACGCGCCTAGCGATTTTAAACGTCTAGCACAACATAAGTATAGTTATCAATTATTTGAACGACAAATTCAATTTCATGCCTAGCGATAGGAAACGCCTAGCGTTGCACAAATCATATGTTAGTCGAATCTGAATATAAATTCAAAATACGCGCTTAGCGATTTCAAGCGCCTAGCACAACATAAATATAATTATCAATTGGTCGAATGATGTATTTAAATTCGCGCCTAGCGATACTAAGCGCCTAGTTTTGCACAAATGAAATGTTAATCGAATGTGAATATAAAATTCAAAATACGCGCCTAGCGATTTCAAACTCATAGCACAACATAAGTATACTTACCAATTATTTAGACGAGAAATTCAAATTCATGCCTAGCGATATTAAACGCCTAGCGTTGCAGAAATGAAATTTTATTCGATTGTGAATATAAATTCAATATACGCGCCTAGCGAATGCAAACGCCTAGCTGAACATAAGTATAGTTATCAATTATTTGGTCGAGAAATTCAAATTCACGCCTAGCGATATTAAACGCCTAGCGTTGCACAAATAAAATGTTAGTCGAATCTGAATATAAATTCAAAATACGCGCCTAGCGATTTCAAACGCCTAGCACAACATAAGTATAATTACCAATTCGTCGAATGATGTATTCAAATTCGCGCCTAGCGATACTAAGCGCCTAGTTTTGCACAAATGAAATGTTAAACGAATATGAATATAAATTCAAAATACGCGCTTAGCGATTTCAAGCGCCTAGCACAACATAAATATAATTATCAATTGGTCGAATGATGTATTTAAATTCGCGCCTAGCGATACTAAGCCCCTAGTTTTGCACAAATGAAATGTTAATCGAATGTGAATATAACTTCAAAATACGCGCCTAGCGATTTCACACGCCGAGCACCACATATGTCTAAGTACCAATTAATTCAAGAAATTCAAATTCACGCCTAGCGATATTAAACGCCTAACGTTGCAGAAATGAAATTTTATTCGATTGTGAATATAAATTCAATATACGCGCATAGCGAATGCAAACGCCTAGCTGAACATAAGTATAGTTATCAATTATTTGGTCGAGAAATTCAAATTCACGCCTAGCGATATTAAACGCCTAGCGTTGCACAAATAAAATGTTAATCGATTATGAATATAAATTCAATATACGCGCCTAGCGATTTCAAACGCCTAGCACAACATAAGTATAGTTATCAATTATTTGAACGACAAATTCAAATTCATGCCTAGCTATACGAAACGCCTACCGTTGCACAAATCAAATGTTAGTCGAATCTGAATATAAATTCAAAATACGCGCCTAGCGATTTCCAACACCTAGCACAACATAAGTATAATTACCAATTATTTGAACGACAAATTCAACTTCACGCCTAGCGATACTAAACGCCCATCGTTGCACAAATGAAATCTTAATCGATTGTGAATATAAATTCAAAATACGCACCTAGCGATTTCGAACGCCTAGCACAACATAAGTATAATTTCCAATTATTTGAACGACAAATTTAAATTCACGCCTAGCGATACTAAACGCCCAGCGTTGCGCAAATGAAATGTTAATCGATTGTGAATATAAATTCAAAATACGCGCCTAGCGATTTCGAACGCCTAGCAAAACATAAGTATAGTTTTCAATTATTTGAACGACAAATTCAAATTCACGCCTAGCGATACTAAACGCCTAGCGTTGCAATAATCAAATGTTAATTGAATGTGAACATAAATTCGAAATACGCGCCTAGCGATTTCAAACGCCTAGCACAACATAAGTATAATTATCATTTGGTCGAATGATGTATTCAAATTCGCGTCTAGCGATACTAAGCGCCTAGTGTTGCACAAATGAAATGTTAATCGAATGTGAATATAAATTCAAAATACGCGCCTAGCGATTTTAAACGTCTAGCACAACATAAGTATAGTTATCAATTATTTGAACGACAAATTCAAATTCATGCCTAGCGATACGAAACGCCTAGCGTTGCACAAATCAAATGTTAGTCGAATCTGAATATAAATTCAAAATACGCGCCTAGCGATTTCAAACGCCTAGCACAACATAAGTATAATTACCAATTATTTGAACGACAAATTCAAATTCACGCCTAGCGATTCTAAACGCCCAGCGTTGCACAAATGAAATGTTAATCGACTGTGAATATAAATTCAAAATACGCGCCTAGCGATTTCGAACGCCTAGCACAACATAAGTATAGTTATCAATTATTTGGTCGAAAAATTCAAATTCATGCCTAGCGATACTAAACGCCTAGCGTTGCACAAATAAAATGTCAGTCGAATCTGAATATAAATTCAAAATACGCGCCTAGCGATTTCAAGCGCCTAGCACAACATAAATATAATTATCAATTGGTCGAATGATGCATTCAAATTCGCGCCTAGCGATACTAAGCGCCTAGTGTTGCACAAATGAAATGTTAATCGAATGTGAATATAAATTCAAAATATGCGCATAGCGATTTTAAACGTCTAGCACAACATAAGTATAGTTATCAATTATTTGAACGACTAATTCAAATTCATGCCTAGCGATAGGAAACGCCTAGCGTTGCACAAATCATATGTTAGTCGAATCTGAATATAAATTCAAAATACGCGCCTAGCGATTTCAAACGCCTAGCACAACATAAGTATAATTACCAATTATTTGAACGACAAATTCAAATTCACGCCTAGCGATACTAAACGCCCAGCGTTGCACAAATGAAATGTTAATCGATTGTGAATATAAATTCAAAATACGCGCCTAGCGATTTCGAACGCCTAGCACAACATAAGTATAGTTATCAATTATTTGGTCGAAAAATTCAAATTCAATCCTAGCACAACATAAGTATAATTACCAATCACTTGAACGACAAATTCAAATTCACGCCTAGCGATACTAAACGCCCAGCGTTGCACAAATGAAATGTTAATCGATTGTGAATATAAATTCAAAATACGCGCCTAGCGATTTCGAACGCCTAGCACAACATAAGTATAGTTATCAATTATTTGGTCGAAAAATTCAAATTCACGCCTAGCGATACTAAACGCCTAGCATTGCATACATAAAATGTCAGTCGAATCTGAATATAAATTCAAAATACGCGTCTAGCGATTTGAAGCGCCTAGCACAACATAAATATAATTATCAATTGGTCGAATGATGTATTTAAATTCGCGCCTAGCGATACTAAGCGCCTAGTTTTGCACAAATGAAATGTTAATCGAATGTGAATATAAATTCAAAATACGCGCCTAGCGATTTCAAGCGCCTAGCACAACATAAATATAATTATCAATTGGTCGAATGATGTATTCAAATTCGCGCCTAGCGATACTAAGCGCCTAGTGTTGCACAAATGAAATGTTAATCGAATGTGAATATAAATTCAAAATACGCGCCTAGCGATTTTAAACGTCTAGCACAACATAAGTATAGTTATCAATTATTTGAACGACAAATTCAAATTCGCGTCTAGCGATACTAAACGCCTAGTGTTGCACAAATGAAATGTTAATCGAATATGAATATAAATTCAATATACGCGCCTAGCGAATGCAAACTCCTAGCAGAACATAAGTATACTTACCAATTATTTAGACGAGAAATGCAAATTCACGCCTAGCGATACTAAACGCCAAGCGTTGCACAAATAAAATTTAATTCGATTGTGAATATAAATTCAATATACGCGCCTAGCGAATGCAAACGCCTAGCTGAACATAAGTATAGTTATCAATTATTTGGTCGAGAAATTCAAATTCACGCCTAGCGATATTAAACGCCTAGCGTTGCACAAGTAAAATGTTAATCGATTATGAATATAAATTCAATATACGCGCCTAGCGATTTCAAACACCTAGCACAACATAAGTATAGTTATCAATTATTTGAACGACAAATTCAAATTCATGCCTAGCTATACGAAACGCCTACCGTTGCACAAATCAAATGTTAATCGAATCTGAATATAAATTCAAAATACGCGCCTAGCGATTTCAAACACCTAGCACAACATAAGTATAATTACCAATTATTTGAACGACAAATTCAACTTCACGCCTAGCGATACTAAACGCCCATCGTTGCACAAATGAAATGTTAATCGATTGTGAATATAAATTCAAAATACGCACCTAGCGATTTCAAACGCCTAGCACAACATAAGTATAGTTATCAATTATTTGAACGACAAATTCAAATTCACGCCTAGCGATTTTAAACGCCCAGCGTTGCACAAATGAAATGTTAATCGATTGTGAATATAAATTTAAAATACGCGCCTAGCGATTTCGAACGCCTAGCACAACATAAGTATAGTTATCAATTATTTGAACGACAAATTCAAATTCACGCCTAGCTATACTAAACGCCTAGCGTTGCACAAATCAAATGTTAATTGAATGTGAATATAAATTCAAAATACGCGCCTAGCGATTTCGAACGCCTAGCACAACATAAGTATAGTTATCAATTATTTGGTCGAAAAATTCAAATTCACGCCTAGCGATACTAAACGCCTAGCGTTGCACAAATAAAATGTCAGTCGAATCTGAATATAAATTAAAAATACGCGTCTAGCGATTTCAAATGTCTAGCACAACATAAGTATAGTTATCAATTATTTGAACGACAAATTCAAATTCATGCCTAGCTATACGAAACGCCTACCGTTGCACAAATCAAATGTTAGTCGAATCTGAATATAAATTCAAAATACGCGCCTAGCGATTTCAAACGCCTAGCACAACATAAGTATAATTACCAATTATTTGAACGACAAATTCAAATTCACGCCTAGCGATACTAAACGCCCAGCGTTGCACAAATGAAATGTTAATCGATTGTGAATATAAATTTAAAATACGCGCCTAGCGATTTTGAACGTCTAGCACAACATAAATATAATTATCAATTGGTCGAATGATGTATTCAAATTCGCGCCTAGCGATACTAAGCGCCTAGTGTTGCACAAATGAAATGTTAATCGAATGTGAATATAAATTCAAAATACGCGCCTAGCGATTTTGAACGTCTAGCACAACATAAGTATAGTTATCAATTATTTGAACGACAAATTCAAATTCATGCCTAGCGATACGAAACGCCTAGCGTTGCACAAATCAAATGTTAGTCGAATCTGAATATAAATTCAAAATACGCGCCTAGCGATTTCAAACGCCTAGCACAACATAAGTATAGTTATCAATTATTTGGTAGAAAAATTCAAAATACGCGCCTAGCGATTTCAAGCGCCTATCAAAACATAAATATAATTATCAATTGGTCGAATGATGTAGTCAAATTCGCGCCTAGCGATACTAAGCGCCTAGTGTTGCACAAATGAAATGTTAATCAAATGTGAATATAAATTAAAAATACGCGCCTAGCGATTTAGAACGCCTAGCACAACATAAGTATAGTTATAAATTATTTGAACGACAAATTCAAATTCACGCCTAGCGATACTAAACGCCTAGCGTTGCACAAATAAAATGTCAGTCGAATCTGAATATAAATTCAAAATACGCGCCTAGCGATTTTAAACGTCTAGCACAACATAAGTACAGTTATCAATTATTTGAACGACAAATTCAAATTCATGCCTAGCGATTCTAAACGCCTAGCGTTGCACAAATCAAATGTTAGTCGAATCTGAATATAAATTCAAAATACGCGCCTAGCGATTTCAAACTCATAGCACAACATAAGTATAATTACCAATTATTTAGACGAGAAATTCAAATTCACGCCTAGCGATATTAAACGCCTAGCGTTGCAGAAAAGAAATTTTATTCTATTGTGAATATAAATTCAATATACGCGCCTAGCGAATGCAAACGCCTAGCAGAACATAAGTATAGTTATCAATTATTTGGTCGAAAAATTCAAGTTCACGCCTAGCGATACTAAACGCCTAGCGTTGCACAAATAAAATGTCAGTCGAATCTGAATACAAATTCAAAATACGCCCCTAGCGATTTCAAGCGCCTAGCACAACATAAGTATAATTACCAATTATTTGAACGACAAATTCAAATTCACGCCTAGCGATACTAAACCCCCAGCGTTGCACAAATGAAATGTTAATCGATTGTGAATATAAATTCAACATACGCGCCTAGCGATTTCGAACGCCTACTACAACATAAGTATAGTTATCAATTATTTGGTCGAAAAATTCAAATTCACGCCTAGCGATACTAAACGCCCAGCGTTGCACAAATGAAATGTTAATCGATTGTGAATATAAATTCAACATACGCGCCTAGCGATTTCGAACGCCTAGCACAACATAAGTATAGTTATCAATTATTTGGTGGAAAAATTCAAATTCACGCCTAGCGATACTAAACGCCTAGCGTTGCACAAATAAAATGTCAGTCGAATCTGAATATAAACTCAAAATACGCCCCTAGCGATTTCAAGCGCCTAGCACAACATAAATATAATTATCAATTTTTCGAATGATGTATTCAAATTCGCGCCTAGCGATACTAAGCGCCTAGTGTTGCACAAATGAAATGTTAATCGAATGTGAATATAAATTCAAAATACGCGCCTAGCGATTTTAAACGTCTAGTACAACATAAATATAATTATCAATTGGTCGAACGACAAATTCAAATTCAAGCCTAGCAATATTAAACGCCTAGTGTTGCACAATTTAAATGTAAATCGAATCTGAATATAAATTCAAAATACGCGCCTAGCGATTTCAAACGCCTAGCACAACATAAGTATAGTTATCAATTATTTGAACGACAAATTCAAATTCATGCCTAGCTATACGAAACGCCTACCGTTGCACAAATCAAATGTTAGTCGAATCTGAATATAAATTCAAAAATACGCGCCTAGCGATTTCAAACGCCTAGCACAACATAAGTATAATTACCAATTATTTGAACGACAAATTCAAATTCACGCCTAGCGATACTAAACGCCCAGCGTTGCACAAATGAAATGTTAATCGATTGTGAATATAAATTTAAAATAAGCGCCTAGCGATTTCGAACGCCTAGCACAACATAAGTATAGTTATCAATTATTTGGTCGAAAAATTCAAATTCAAGCCTAGCGATACTAAACGCCTAGCGTTGCACAAATAAAATGTCAGTCGAATCTGAATATAAATTCAAAATACGCGCCTAGCGATTTCGAACGCCTAGCACAACATAAGTATAGTTTTCAATTATTTGAACGACAAATTCAAATTCACGCCTTGCTATACTAAACGCCTAGCGTTGCACAAATCAAATGTTAATTGAATGTGAATATAAATTCAAAATACGCGCCTAGCGATTTCGAACGCGTAGCACAACATAAGTATAGTTATCAATTATTTGGTCGAAAAATTCAAATTCACGCCTAGCGATACTAAACGCCTAGCGTTGCACAAATAAAATGTCAGTCGAATCTGAATATAAATTCAAAATACGCGTCTAGCGATTTCAAATGTCTAGCACAACATAAGTATAGTTATCAATTATTTGAACGACAAATTCAAATTCATGCCTAGCTATACGAAACGCCTACCGTTGCACAAATCAAATGTTAGTCGAATCTGAATATAAATTCAAAATACGCGCCTAGCGATTTCAAAAGCCTAGCACAACATAAGTATAATTACCAATTATTTGAACGACAAATTCAAATTCACGCCTAGCGATACTAAACGCCCAGCGTTGCACAAATGAAATGTTAATCGATTGTGAATATAAATTTAAAATACGCGCCTAGCGATTTCGAACGCCTAGCACAACATAAGTATAGTTATCAATTATTTGGTCGAAAAATTCAAATTCAAGCCTAGCGATACTAAACGCCTAGCGTTGCACAAATAAAATGTCAGTCGAATCTGAATATAAATTCAAAATACGCGCCTAGCGATTTCAAACGCCTAGCACAACATAAATATAATTATCAATTGGTCGAATGATGTATTCAAATTCGCGCCTAGCGATACTAAGCGCCTAGTGTTGCACAAATGAAATGTTAATCAAATGTGAATATAAATTCAAAATACGCGCCTAGCGATTTTAAACGTCTAGCACAACATAAATATAATTATCAATTGGTCGAACGACAAATTCAAATTCAAGCCTAGCAATATTAAACGCCTAGTGTTGCAAAATTTAAATGTAAATCGAATCTGAATATAAATTCAAAATACGCGCCTAGCGATTTAGAACGGCTAGCACAACATAAGTATAATTACCAATTATTTGAACGACAAATTCAACTTCACGCCTAGCGATACTAAACGCCCATCGTTGCACAAATGAAATCTTAATCGATTGTGAATATAAATTCAAAATACGCACCTAGCGATTTCAAACGCCTAGCACAACATAAGTATAGTTATCAATTATTTGGTCGAAAAATTCAAAATACGCCCCTAGCGATTTCAAGCGCCTAGCACAACATAAATATAATTATCAATTGGTCGAATGATGTATTCAAATTTGCGCGTAGCGATACTAAGCGCCTAGTGTTGCACAAATGAAATGTTAATCAAATGTGAATATAAATTCAAAATAAGCGCCTAGCGATTTTAAACGTCTAGCACAACATAAATATAATTATCAATTGGTCGAACGACAAATTCAAATTCAAGCCTAGCAATATTAAACGCCTAGTGTTGCAAAATTTAAATGTAAATCGAATCTGAATATAAATTTAAAATACGCGCCTAGCGATTTCGAACGCCTAGCACAACATAAGTATAGTTATCAATTATTTGGTCGAAAAATTCAAATTCAAGCCTAGCGATACTAAACGCCTAGCGTTGCACAAATAAAATGTCAGTCGAATCTGAATATAAATTCAAAATACGCGCCTAGCGATTTCAAGCGCCTATCACAACATAAATATAATTATCAATTGGTCGAATGATGTATTCAAATTCGCGCCTAGCGATACTAAGCGCCTAGTGTTGCACAAATGAAATGTTAATCGAATGTGAATATAAATTCAAAATACGCGCCTAGCGATTTTGAACGTCTAGCACAACATAAGTATAGTTATCAATTATTTGAACGACAAATTCAAATTCATGCCTAGCGATACGAAACGCCTAGCGTTGCACAAATCAAATGTTAGTCGAATCTGAATATAAATTCAAAATACGCGCCTAGCGATTTCAAACGCCTAGCACAACATAAGTATAATTACCAATTATTTGTACGACAAATTCAAATTCACGCCTAGCGATACTAAACGCCCAGCGTTGCACAAATGAAATGTTAATCGATTGTGAATATAAATTCAAAATACGCGCCTAGCGATTTCGAACGCCTAGCACAACATAAGTATAGTTATCAATTATTTGGTCGAAAAATTCAAAATACGCCCCTAGCGATTTCAAGCGCCTAGCACAACATAAATATAATTATCAATTGGTCGAATGATGTATTCAAATTTGCGCGTAGCGATACTAAGCGCCTAGTGTTGCACAAATGAAATGTTAATCAAATGTGAATATAAATTCAAAATACGCGCCTAGCGATTTTAAACGTCTAGCACAACATAAATATAATTATCAATTGGTCGAACGACAAATTCAAATTCAAGCCTAGCAATATTAAACGCCTAGTGTTGCAAAATTTAAGTGTAAATCGAATCTGAATATAAATTCAAAATACGCGCCTAGCGATTTCAAACGCCTAGCAGAACATAAGTATAGTTATCAATTATTTGAACGACAAATTCAAATTCACGCCTAGCGATTTTAATCGCGTAGCGTTGCACAAATGAAATTTTATTCGATTGTGAATATAAATTCAATATAGGCGCCTAGCGAATGCAAACGCCTAGCAGAACATAAGTATAGTTATCAATTATTTGGTCGAAAAATTCTAATTCACGCCTAGCGATACTAAACGCCTAGCGTTGCACAAATAAAATGTCAGTCGAATCTGAATATAAATTCAAAATACGCGCCTAGCGATTTTAAACGTCTACCACAACATAAATATAATTATCAATTGGTCGAACGACAAATTCAAATTCAAGCCTATCAATATTAAACGCCTAGTGTTGCACAATTTAAATGTAAATCGAATCTTAATATAAATTCAAAATACGCGCCTAGCGATTTCAAACGCCTAGCAGAACATAAGTATAGTTATCAATTATTTGGTCGAAAAATTCTAATTCACGCCTAGCGATACTAAACGCCTAGCGTTGCACAAATAAAATGTCAGTCGAATCTGAATATAAATTCAAAATACGCGCCCAGCGATTTCAAACGTCTAGCACAACATAAGTATAGTTATCAATTATTTGAACGACAAATTCAAATTCACGCCTAGCGATACTAAACGCCTAGCGTTGCACAAATAAAATGTCAGTCGAATCTGAATATAAATTCAAAATACGCGCCTAGCGATTTCAAGCACCTATCACAACATAAATATAATTATCAATTGGTCGAATGATGTATTCAAATTCGCGCCTAGCGATACTAAGCGCCTAGTGTTGCACAAATGAAATGTTAATCGAATGTGAATATAAATTCAAAATACGCGCCTAGCGATTTTGAACGTCTAGCACAACATAAGTATAGTTATCAATTATTTGAACGACAAATTCAAATTCATGCCTAGCGATACGAAACGCCTAGCGTTGCATAAATCAAATGTTAGTCGAATCTGAATATAAATTCAAAATACGCGCCTAGCGATTTCAAACGCCTAGCACAACATAAATATAATTGTCAATTGGTCGAACGACAAATTCAAATTCAAGCCTAGCAATATTAAACGCCTAGCGTTGCACAATTTAAATGTAAATCGAATCTGAATATAAATTCAAAATACGCGCCTAGCGATTTCAAACGCCTAGCACAACATAAGTATAGTTATCAATTATTTGAACGACAAATTCAAATTCATGCCTAGCGATATTAAACGCCTAGCGTTGCACAAATCAAATGATAAATGAATTTGAATATAAATTCAAAATACGCACCTAGCGATTTCAAACTCATATCACAACATAACTATAATTACCAATTTTTAGAACGATGTATTCAAATTCTCGCCTAGCGATATTAAACGCCTAGCGTTGCACAAATGAAATTTTATTCGATTGTGAATATAAATTCAATATACGCGCCTAGCGAATGCAAACGCCTAGCTGAACATAAGTATAGTTATCAATTATTTGGTCGAGAAATTCAAATTCACGCCTAGCGATATTAAACGCCTAGCGTTGCACAAGTAAAATCTTAATCGATTGTGAATATAAATGCAATATATGCGCCTAGCGATTTCAAATGTATAGCACAAGTTAAGTATATTTATCATTTATTTGAACGACATATTGAAATTCATGCCTTGCTATACTAATCGCCTATCGTTGCACAAATCAAATGTTTGTCGAATCTGAATATAAATTCAAAATACGCGCCTAGCGATTTCAAGCGCCTAGCACAACATAAATATAATTATCAATTGGTCGAATGATGTATTCAAATTCGCGCCTAGCGATACTAAGCGCCTAGTGTTGCACAAATGAAATGTTAATCAAATGTGAATATAAATTCAAAATACGCGCCTAGCGATTTTAAACGTCTAGCACAACATAAATATAATTATCAATTGGTCGAATGATGTATTCAAATTCGCGCCTAGCGATACTAAGCGCCTAGTGTTGCACAAATGAAATGTTAATCAAATGTGAATATAAATTCAAAATACGCGCCTAGCGATTTTAAACGTCTAGCACAACATAAATATAATTATCAATTGGTCGAACGACAAATTCAAATTCAAGCCTAGCAATATTAAACGCCTAGTGTTGCAAAATTTAAGTGTAAATCGAATCTGAATATAAATTCAAAATACGCGCCTAGCGATTTCAAACGCCTAGCAGAACATAAGTATAGTTATCAATTATTTGAACGAAAAATTCAAATTCACGCCAAGCGATTGTAATCGCCTAGCGATGCACAAATGAAATTTTATTCGATTGCGAATATAAATACAATATAGTCGCCTAGCGAATGCAAACGCCTAGCAGAACATAAGTATAGTTATCAATTATTTGGTCGAAAAATTCAAATTCACGCCTAGCGATACTAAACGCCTAGCGTTGCACAAATAAAATGTCAGTCGAATCTGAATATAAATTCAAAATACGCGCCTAGCGATTTTAAACGTCTAGTACAACATAAATATAATTATCAATTGGTCGAACGACAAATTCAAATTAAAGCCTAGCAATAATAAACGCCTAGTGTTGCACAATTTAAATGTAAATCGAATCTGAATATAAATTCAAAATACGCGCCTAGCGATTTCAAGCGCCTAGCACAACATAAATATAATTATCAATTGGTCGAATGATGTATTCAAATTCGCGCCTAGCGATACTAAGCGCCTAGTGTTGCACAAATGAAATGTTAATCAAATGTGAATATAAATTCAAAATACGCGCCTAGCGATTTTAAACGTCTAGCACAACATAAATATAATTATCAATTGGTCGAACGACAAATTCAAATTCAAGCCTAGCGATACTAAGCGCCTAGTGTTGCACAAATGAAATGTTAATCAAATGTGAATATAAATTCAAAATACGCGCCTAGCGATTTTAAACGTCTAGCACAACATAAATATAATTATCAATTGGTCGAACGACAAATTCAAATTCAAGCCTAGCAATATTAAACGCCTAGTGTTGCAAAATTTAAATGTAAATCGAATCTGAATATAAATTCAAAATACGCGCCTAGCGATTTCAAACGCCTAACAGAACATAAGTATAGTTATCAATTATTTGAACGACAAATTCAAATTCACGCCTAGCGATTTTAATCGCGTAGCGTTGCACAAATGAAATTTTATTCGATTGTGAATATAAATTCAATATAGTCGCCTAGCGAATGCAAACGCCTAGCAGAACATAAGTATAGTTATCAATTATTTGGTCGAAAAATGCTAATTCACGCCTAGCGATATTAAACGCCTAGCGTTGCACAAATAAAATGTCAGTCGAATCTGAATATAAATTCAAAATACGCGCCTAGCGATTTTAAACGTCTAGTACAACATAAATATAATTATCAATTGGTCGAACGACAAATTCAAATTCAAGCCTAGCAATATTAAACGCCTAGTGTTGCAAAATTTAAATGTAAATCGAATCTGAATATAAATTCAAAATACGCGCCTAGCGATTTCAAACGCCTAGCAGAACATAAGTATAGTTATCAATTATTTGGTCGAAAAATTCTAATTCACGCCTAGCGATACTAAACGCCTAGCGTTGCACAAATAAAATGTCAGTCGAATCTGAATATAAATTCAAAATACGCGCCAAGCGATTTCAAACGTCTAGCACAACATAAGTATAGTTATCAATTATTTGAACGACAAAATCAAATTCATGCCTAGCGATTCTAAACGCCTAGCGTTGCACAAATCAAATGTTAGTCGAATCTGAATATAAATTCAAAATACGCACCTAGCGATTTCAAACTCATATCACAACATAAGTATAATTACCAATTATTTAGACGAGAAATTCAAATTCACCCCTAGCGATATTAAACGCCTAGCGTTGCAGAAATGAAATTTTATTCGATTGTGAATATAATTTCAATATACGCGCCTAGCGAATGCAAACGCCTAGCTGAACATAAGTAGAGTTATCAATTATTTGGTCGAGAAATTCAAATTCACGTCTAGCGATATTAAACGCCTAGCGTTGCACAAATAAAATCTTAATCGATTGTGAATATAAATGCAATATATGCGCCTAGCGATTTCAAATGTCTAGCACAACATAAGTATAGTTATCAATTATTTGAACGACAAATTAAAATTCACGCCTTGCTATACTAAACGCCTAGCGTTGCACAAATCAAATGTTAGTCGAATCTGAATATAAATTCAAAATACGCGCCTAGCGATTTCAAGCGCCTAGCACAACATAAATATAATTATCAATTGGTCGAATGATGTATTCAAATTCGCGCCTAGCGATACTAAGCGCCTAGTGTTGCACAAATGAAATGTTAATCAAATGTGAATATAAATTCAAAATACGCGCCTAGCGATTTTAAACGTCTAGCACAACATAAATATAATTATCAATTGGTCGAATGATGTATTCAAATTTGCGCGTAGCGATACTAAGCGCCTAGTGTTGCACAAATGAAATGTTAATCAAATGTGAATATAAATTCAAAATACGCGCCTAGCGATTTTAAACGTCTAGCACAACATAAATATAATTATCAATTGGTCGAACGACAAATTCAAATTCAAGCCTAGCAATATTAAACGCCTAGTGTTGCAAAATTTAAGTGTAAATCGAATCTGAATATAAATTCAAAATACGCGCCTAGCGATTTCAAACGCCTAGCAGAACATAAGTATAGTTATCAATTATTTGAACGAGAAATTCAAATTCACGCCTAGCGATTTTAATCGCGTAGCGTTGCACAAATGAAATTTTATTCGATTGTGAATATAAATTCAATATAGGCGCCTAGCGAATGCAAACGCCTAGCAGAACATAAGTATAGTTATCAATTATTTGGTCGAAAAATTCTAATTCACGCCTAGCGATACTAAACGCCTAGCGTTGCACAAATAAAATGTCAGTCGAATCTGAATATAAATTCAAAATACGCGCCTAGCGATTTTAAACGTCTAGTACAACATAAATATAATTATCAATTGGTCGAACGACAAATTCAAATTCAAGCCTAGCAATATTAAACGCCTAGTGTTGCACAATTTAAATGTAAATCGAATGTTAATATAAATTCAATATACGCGCCTAGCGATTTCAAACGCCTAGCAGAACATAAGTATAGTTATCAATTATTTGGTCGAAAAATTCTAATTCACGCCTAGCGATACTAAACGCCTAGCGTTGCACAAATAAAATGTCAGTCGAATCTGAATATAAATTCAAAATACGCGCCCAGCGATTTCAAACGTCTAGCACAACATAAGTATAGTTATCAATTATTTGAACGACAAATTCAAATTCACGCCTAGCGATACTAAACGCCTAGCGTTGCACAAATAAAATGTCAGTCGAATCTGAATATAAATTCAAAATACGCGCCTAGCGATTTCAAGCACCTATCACAACATAAATATAATTATCAATTGGTCGAATGATGTATTCAAATTCGCGCCTAGCGATACTAAGCGCCTAGTGTTGCACAAATGAAATGTTAATCGAATGTGAATATAAATTCAAAATACGCGCCTAGCGATTTTGAACGTCTAGCACAACATAAGTATAGTTATCAATTATTTGAACGACAAATTCAAATTCATGCCTAGCGATACGAAACGCCTAGCGTTGCATAAATCAAATGTTAGTCGAATCTGAATATAAATTCAAAATACGCGCCTAGCGATTTTAAACGTCTAGCACAACATAAATATAATTATCAATTGGTCGAACGACAAATTCAAATTCAACCCTAGCAATATTAAACGCCTAGTGTTGCACAATTTAAATGTAAATCGAATCTGAATATAAATTCAAAATACGCGCCTAGCGATTTCAAACGCCTAGCACAACATAAGTATAATTACCAATTATTTGAACGACAAATTCAAATTCACGCCTAGCGATACGAAACGCCTAGCGTTGCACAAATCAAATGTTAGTCGAATCTGAATATAAATTCAAAATACGCGCCTAGCGATTTCAAACTCATATCACAACATAAGTATAATTACCAATTATTTAGACGAGAAATTCAAATTCACCCCTAGCGATATTAAACGCCTAGCGTTGCAGAAATGAAATTTTATTCGATTGTGAATATAAATTCAATATAGGCGCCTAGAGAATGCAAACGCCTAGCTGAACATAAGTAGAGTTATCAATGATTTGGTCGAGAAATTCAAATTCACGTCTAGCGATATTAAACGCCTAGCGTTGCACAAATAAAATCTTAATCGATTGTGAATATAAATGCAATATATGCGCCTAGCGATTTCAAATGTCTAGCACAACATAAGTATAGTTATCAATTATTTGAACGACAAATTCAAATTCATGCCTAGCGATACTAAACGCCCAGCGTTGCAGAAATGAAATGTTAGTCGAATCTGAATATAAATTCAAAATACGCGCCTAGCGATTTCAAACGCCTAGCACAACATATGTATAATTAACAATTAATTCAAGAAATTAAAATTCACTACTAGCGATATTAAACGCCTAACGTTGCAGAAATGAAATTTTATTCGATTGTGAATATAAATTCAATATACGCGCATAGCGAATGCAAACGCCTAGCTGAACATAAGTATAGTTATCAATTATTTGGTCGAGAAATTCAAATTCACGCCTAGCGATATTAAACGCCTAGCGTTGCACAAATAAAATGTTAATCGATTATGAATATAAATTCAATATACGCGCCTAGCGATTTCAAACACCTAGCACAACATAAGTATAGTTATCAATTATTTGAACGACAAATTCAAATTCACGCCTAGCGATACTAAACGCCCAGCGTTGCACAAATGAAATGTTAATCGATTGTGAATATAAATTCAAAATACGCGCCTAGCGATTTCGAACGCCTAGCACAACATAAGTATAGTTATCAATTATTTGAACGACAAATTCAACTTCACGCCTAGCGATACTAAACGCCCATCGTTGCACAAATGAAATCTTAATCGATTGTGAATATAAATTCAAAATACGCACCTAGCGATTTCAAACGCCTAGCACAACATAAGTATAGTTATCAATTATTTGGTCGAAAAATTCAAATTCACGCCTAGCGATACTAAACGCCTAGCGTTGCACAAATAAAATGTCAGTCGAATCTGAATATAAATTCAAAATACGCGTCTAGCGATTTCAAATGTCTAGCACAACATAAGTATAGTTATCAATTATTTGAACGACAAATTCAAATTCATGCCTAGCTATACGAAACGCCTACCGTTGCACAAATCAAATGTTAGTCGAATCTGAATATAAATTCAAAATACGCGCCTAGCGATTTCAAACGCCTAGCACAACATAAGTATAATTACCAATTATTTGAACGACAAATTCAAATTCACGCCTAGCGATACTAAACGCCCAGCGTTGCACAAATGAAATGTTAATCGATTGTGAATATAAATTTAAAATACGCGCCTAGCGATTTCGAACGCCTAGCACAACATAAGTATAGTTATCAATTATTTGGTCGAAAAATTCAAATTCAAGCCTAGCGATACTAAACGCCTAGCGTTGCACAAATAAAATGTCAGTCGAATCTGAATATAAATTCAAAATACGCCCCTAGCGATTTCAAGCGCCTAGCACAACATAAATATAATTATCAATTGGTCGAATGATGTATTCAAATTCGCGCCTAGCGATACTAAGCGCCTAGTGTTGCACAAATGAAATGTTAATCAAATGTGAATATAAATTCAAAATACGCGCCTAGCGATTTCAAACGCCTAGCACAACATAAGTATAATTACCAATTATTTGAACGACAAATTCAAATTCACGCCTAGCGATACTAAACGCCCAGCGTTGCACAAATGAAATGTTAATCGATTGTGAATATAAATTCAAAATACGCGCCTAGCGATTTCGTACGCCTAGCACAACATAAGTATAGTTATCAATTATTTGGTCGAAAAATTCAAAATACGCCCCTAGCGATTTCAAGCGCCTAGCACAACATAAATATAATTATCAATTGGTCGAATGATGTATTCAAATTTGCGCGTAGCGATACTAAGCGCCTAGTGTTGCACAAATGAAATGTTAATCAAATGTGAATATAAATTCAAAATACGCGCCTAGCGATTTTAAACGTCTAGCACAACATAAATATAATTATCAATTGGTCGAACGACAAATTCAAATTCAAGCCTAGCAATATTAAACGCCTAGTGTTGCAAAATTTAAGTGTAAATCGAATCTGAATATAAATTCAAAATACGCGCCTAGCGATTTCAAACGCCTAGCAGAACATAAGTATAGTTATCAATTATTTGAACGACAAATTCAAATTCACGCCTAGCGATTTTAATCGCGTAGCGTTGCACAAATGAAATTTTATTCGATTGTGAATATAAATTCAATATAGGCGCCTAGCGAATGCAAACGCCTAGCAGAACATAAGTATAGTTATCAATTATTTGGTCGAAAAATTCTAATTCACGCCTAGCGATACTAAACGCCTAGCGTTGCACAAATAAAATGTCAGTCGAATCTGAATATAAATTCAAAATACGCGCCTAGCGATTTCAAACGTCTAGCACAACATAAGTATAGTTATCAATTATTTGAACGACAAATTCAAATTCATGCCTAGCGATTCTAAACGCCTAGCGTTGCACAAATCAAATGTTAGTCGAATCTGAATATAAATTCAAAATACGCGCCTAGCGATTTCAAACTCATAGCACAACATAAGTATAATTACCAATTATTTAGACGAGAAATTCAAATTCACGCCTAGCGATATTAAACGCCTAGCGTTGCAGAAAAGAAATTTTATTCTATTGTGAATATAAATTCAATATACGCGCCTAGCGAATGCAAACGCCTAGCAGAACATAAGTATAGTTATCAATTATTTGGTGGAAAAATTCAAATTCACGCCTAGCGATACTAAACGCCTAGCGTTGCACAAATAAAATGTCAGTCGAATCTGAATACAATTTCAAAATACGCCCCTAGCGATTTCAAGCGCCTAGCACAACATAAGTATAATTACCAATTATTTGAACGACAAATTCAAATTCACGCCTAGCGATACTAAACGCCCAGCGTTGCACAAATGAAATTTTATTCGATTGTGAATATAAATTCAATATACGCGCCTAGCGAATGCAAACGCCTAGCTGAACATAAGTATAGTTATCAATTATTTGGTCGAAAAATTCAAATTCACGCCTAGCGATACTAAACGCCTAGCGTTGCACAAATAAAATTTCAGTCGAATCTGAATATAAATTCAAAATACGCGCCTAGCGATTTAATACGACTAGCACAACATAAATCTAGGTATCAATTGGTCGAATGATGTATTCAAATTTGCGCGTAGCGATACTAAGCGCCTAGTGTTGCACAAATGAAATGTTAATCAAATGTGAATATAAATTCAAAATACGCGCCTAGCGATTTTAAACGTCTAGTACAACATAAATATAATTATCAATTGGTCGAACGACAAATTCAAATTCAAGCCTAGCAATATTAAACGCCTAGTGTTGCACAATTTAAATGTAAATCGAATGTTAATATAAATTCAATATACGCGCCTAGCGATTTCAAACGCCTAGCACAACATAAGTATAGTTATCAATTATTTGAACGACAAATTCAAATTCACGCCTAGCGATTTTAATCGCGTAGCGTTGCACAAATGAAATTTTATTCGATTGTGAATATAAATTCAATATACGCGCCTAGCGAATGCAAACGCCTAGCTGAACATAAGTATAGTTATCAATTATTTGAACGACAAATTCAAATTCACGCCTAGCTATACTAAACGCCTAGCGTTGCACAAATCAAATGTCAGTCGAATCTGAATATAAATTCAAAATACGCGCCTAGCGATTTCAAACTCATAGCACAACATAAGTATAATTACCAATTATTTAGACGAGAAATTCAAATTCACGCCTAGCGATATTAAACGCCTAGCGTTGCAGAAAAGAAATTTTATTCTATTGTGAATATAAATTCAATATACGCGCCTAGCGAATGCAAACGCCTAGCAGAACATAAGTATAGTTATCAATTATTTGGTCGAAAAATTCAAATTCACGCCTAGCGATACTAAACGCCTAGCGTTGCACAAATAAAATGTCAGTCGAATCTGAATATAAATTCAAAATACGCGCCTAGCGATTTCAAACGCCTAGCACAACATAAGTATAATTACCAATTATTTGAACGACAAATTCAAATTCACGCCTAGCGATACTAAACGCCCAGCGTTGCACAAATGAAATTTTATTCGATTGTGAATATAAATTCAATATACGCGCCTAGCGAATGCAAACGCCTAGCAGAACATAAGTATAGTTATCAATTATTTGGTCGAAAAATTCAAATTCACGCCTAGCGATACTAAACGCCTAGCGTTGCACAAATAAAATGTCAGTCGAATCTGAATATAAATTCAAAATACGCGCCTAGCGATTTTAAACGTCTAGTACAACATAAATATAATTATCAATTGGTCGAACGACAAATTCAAATGCACGCCTAGCGATACTAAACGCCTAGCGTTGCACAAATAAAATGTCAGTCGAATCTGAATATAAATTCAAAATACGCGCCTAGCGATTTCAAACGCCTAGCACAACATAAGTATAGTTATCAATTATTTGAACGACAAATTCAAATTCACGCCTAGCGATTTTAATCGCGTAGCGTTGCACAAATGAAATTTTATTCGATTGTGAATATAAATTCAATATAGGCGCCTAGCGAATGCAAACGCCTAGCAGAACATAAGTATAGTTATCAATTATTTGGTCGAAAAATTCTAATTCACGCCTAGCGATACTAAACGCCTAGCGTTGCACAAATAAAATGTCAGTCGAATCTGAATATAAATTCAAAATACGCGCCCAGCGATTTCAAACGTCTAGCACAACATAAGTATAGTTATCAATTATTTGAACGACAAATTCAAATTCATGCCTAGCGATTCTAAACGCCTAGCGTTGCACAAATCAAATGTTAGTCGAATCTGAATATAAATTCAAAATACGCGCCTAGCGATTTCAAACTCATAGCACAACATAAGTATAATTACCAATTATTTAGACGAGAAATTCAAATTCACGCCTAGCGATATTAAACGCCTAGCGTTGCAGAAAAGAAATTTTATTCTATTGTGAATATAAATTCAATATACGCGCCTAGCGAATGCAAACGCCTAGCAGAACATAAGTATAGTTATCAATTATTTGGTCGAAAAATTCAAATTCACGCCTAGCGATACTAAACGCCTAGCGTTGCACAAATAAAATGTCAGTCGAATCTGAATATAAATTCAAAATACGCCCCTAGCGATTTCAAGCGCCTAGCACAACATAAGTATAATTACCAATTATTTGAACGACAAATTCAAATTCACGCCTAGCGATACTAAACCCCCAGCGTTGAACAAATGAAATTTTATTCGATTGTGAATATAAATTCAATATACGCGCCTAGCGAATGCAAACGCCTAGCAGAACATAAGTATAGTTATCAATTATTTGGTCGAAAAATTCAAATTCACGCCTAGCGATACTAAACGCCTAGCGTTGCACAAATAAAATGTCAGTCGAATCTGAATATAAATTCAAAATACGCGCCTAGCGATTTCATACGCCTAGCACAACATAAATATAGTTATCAATTGGTCGAATGATGTATTCAAATTCGCGCCTAGCGATACTAAGCGCCTAGTGTTGCACAAATGAAATGTTAATCAAATGTGAATATAAATTCAAGATACGCGCCTAGCGATTTTAAACGTCTAGTACAACATAAATATAATTATCAATTGGTCGAACGACAAATTCAAATTCAAGCCTAGCAATATTAAACGCCTAGTGTTGCACAATTTAAATGTAAATCGAATGTTAATATAAATTCAATATACGCGCCTAGCGATTTCAAACGCCTAGCACAACATAAGTATAGTTATCAATTATTTGAACGACAAATTCAAATTCACGCCTAGCGATTTTAATCGCGTAGCGTTGCACAAATGAAATTTTATTCGATTGTGAATATAAATTCAATATACGCGCCTAGCGAATGCAAACGCCTAGCTGAACATAAGTATAGTTATCAATTATTTGAACGACAAATTCAAATTCACGCCTAGCTATACTAAACGCCTAGCGTTGCACAAATCAAATGTCAGTCGAATCTGAATATAAATTCAAAATACGCGCCTAGCGATTTCAAACTCATAGCACAACATAAGTATAATTACCAATTATTTAGACGAGAAATTCAAATTCACGCCTAGCGATATTAAACGCCTAGCGTTGCAGAAAAGAAATTTTATTCTATTGTGAATATAAATTCAATATACGCGCCTAGCGAATGCAAACGCCTAGCAGAACATAAGTATAGTTATCAATTATTTGGTCGAAAAATTCAAATTCACGCCTAGCGATACTAAACGCCTAGCGTTGCACAAATAAAATGTCAGTCGAATCTGAATATAAATTCAAAATACGCGCCTAGCGATTTCAAACGCCTAGCACAACATAAGTATAATTACCAATTATTTGAACGACAAATTCAAATTCACGCCTAGCGATACTAAACGCCCAGCGTTGCACAAATGAAATTTTATTCGATTGTGAATATAAATTCAATATACGCGCCTAGCGAATGCAAACGCCTAGCTGAACATAAGTATAGTTATCAATTATTTGGTCGAGAAATTCAAATTCACGCCTAGCGATATTAAACGCCTAGCGTTGCACAAATAAAATGTCAGTCGAATCTGAATATAAATTCAAAATACGCGCCTAGCGATTTTAAACGTCTAGTACAACATAAATATAATTATCAATTGGTCGAACGACAAATTCAAATTCACGCCTAGCGATACTAAACGCCTAGCGTTGCACAAATAAAATGTCAGTCGAATCTGAATATAAATTCAAAATACGCGCCTAGCGATTTTAAACGCCCAGCGTTGCACAAATGAAATGTTAATCGATTGTGAATATAAATTTAAAATACGCGCCTAGCGATTTCGAACGCCTAGCACAACATAAATATAATTATCAATTGGTCGAATGATGTATTCAAATTCGCGCCTAGCGATACTAAGCGCCTAGTGTTGCACAAATGAAATGTTAATCAAATGTGAATATAAATTCAAAATACGCGCCTAGCGATTTTAAACGTCTAGTACAACATAAATATAATTATCAATTGGTCGAACGACAAATTCAAATTCAAGCCTAGCAATATTAAACGCCTAGCGATTTTAATCGCGTAGTGTTGCACAAATGAAATTTTATTCGATTGTGAATATAAATTCAATATACGCGCCTAGCGAATGCAAACGCCTAGCTGAACATAAGTATAGTTATCAATTATTTGGTCGAGAAATTCAAATTCACGCCTAGCGATATTAAACGCCTAGCGTTGCACAAATAAAATGTCAGTCGAATCTGAATATAAATTCAAAATACGCGCCTAGCGATTTTAAACGTCTAGTACAACATAAATATAATTATCAATTGGTCGAACGACAAATTCAAATTCACGCCTAGCGATACTAAACGCCTAGCGTTGCACAAATAAAATGTCAGTCGAATCTGAATATAAATTCAAAATACGCGCCTAGCGATTTTAAACGCCCAGCGTTGCACAAATGAAATGTTAATCGATTGTGAATATAAATTTAAAATACGCGCCTAGCGATTTCGAACGCCTAGCACAACATAAGTATAGTTATCAATTGGTCGAATGATGTATTCAAATTCGCGTCTAGCGATACTAAGCGCCTAGTGTTGCACAAATGAAATGTTAATCGATTGTGAACATAAATTCAAAATACGCGCCTAGCGATTTCGAACGCGTAGCACAACATAAGTATAGTTATCAATTATTTGGTCGAAAAATTCAAATTCACGCCTAGCGATACTAAACGCCTAGCGTTGCACAAATAAAATGTCAGTCGAATCTGAATATAAATTCAAAATACGCGCCTAGCGATTTCAAACGTCTAGCACAACATAAGTATAGTTATCAATTATTTGGTCGAAAAATTCAAATTCATGCCTAGCGATTCTAAACGCCTAGCGTTGCACAAATGAAATGTTAATCGATTGTGAATATAAATTTAAAATACGCGCCTAGCGATTTCGAACGCCTAGCACAACATAAGTATAGTTATCAATTATTTGGTCGAAAAATTCAAATTCAAGCCTAGCGATACTAAACGCCTAGCGTTGCACAAATAAAATGTCAGTCGAATCTGAATATAAATTCAAAATACGCGCCTAGCGATTTTGAACGTCTAGCACAACATAAGTATAGTTATCAATTATTTGAACGACAAATTCAAATTCATGCCTAGCGATACGAAACGCCTAGCGTTGCATAAATCAAATGTTAGTCGAATCTGAATATAAATTCAAAATACGCGCCTAGCGATTTCAAACGCCCAGCGCAACAGAAGTATAATTACCAATTATTTGAACGACAAATTCAAATTTACGCCTAGCGATACTAAACGCCCAGCGTTGCACAAATGAAATGTTAATCGATTGTGAATATAAATTCAAAATACGCGACTAGCGATTTCGAACGCCTAGCACAACATAAGTATAGTTATCAATTATTTGGTCAAAAAATTCAAATTCACGCCTAGCGATACCAAACGCCTAGCGTTGCACAAATAAAATGTCAGTCGAATCTGAATATAAATTCAAAATACGCGCCCAGCGATTTCAAACGTCTAGCACAACATAAGTATAGTTATCAATTATTTGAACGACAAATTCAAATTCATGCCTAGCGATTCTAAACGCCTAGCGTTGCACAAATCAAATGTTAGTCGAATCTGAATATAAATTCAAAATACGCGCCTAGCGATTTCAAACTCATAGCACAACATAAGTATAATTACCAATTATTTAGACGAGAAATTCAAATTCACGCCTAGCGATATTAAACGCCTAGCGTTGCAGAAAAGAAATTTTATTCTATTGTGAATATAAATTCAATATACGCGCCTAGCGAATGCAAACGCCTAGCAGAACATAAGTATAGTTATCAATTATTTGGTCGAAAAATTCAAATTCACGCCTAGCGATACTAAACGCCTAGCGTTGCACAAATAAAATGTCAGTCGAATCTGAATATAAATTCAAAATACGCCCCTAGCGATTTCAAGCGCCTAGCACAACATAAGTATAATTACCAATTATTTGAACGACAAATTCAAATTCACGCCTAGCGATACTAAACGCCCAGCGTTGCACAAATGAAATTTTATTCGATTGTGAATATAAATTCAATATAGGCGCCTAGCGAATGCAAACGCCTAGCAGAACATAAGTATAGTTATCAATTATTTGGTCGAGAAATTCAAATTCACGCCTAGCGATATTAAACGCCTAGCGTTGCACAAATAAAATGTCAGTCGAATCTGAATATAAATTCAAAATACGCGCCTAGCGATTTTAAACGTCTAGTACAACATAAATATAATTATCAATTGGTCGAACGACAAATTCAAATTCAAGCCTAGCAATATTAAACGCCTAGTGTTGCACAATTTAAATGTAAATCGAATGTTAATATAAATTCAATATACGCGCCTAGCGATTTCAAACGCCTAGCACAACATAAGTATAGTTATCAATTATTTGAACGACAAATTCAAATTCACGCCTAGCGATTTTAATCGCGTAGCGTTGCACAAATGAAATTTTATTCGATTGTGAATATAAATTCAATATACGCGCCTAGCGAATGCAAACGCCTAGCTGAACATAAGTATAGTTATCAATTATTTGAACGACAAATTCAAATTCACGCCTAGCTATACTAAACGCCTAGCGTTGCACAAATCAAATGTCAGTCGAATCTGAATATAAATTCAAAATACGCGCCTAGCGATTTCAAACTCATAGCACAACATAAGTATAATTACCAATTATTTAGACGAGAAATTCAAATTCACGCCTAGCGATATTAAACGCCTAGCGTTGCAGAAAAGAAATTTTATTCTATTGTGAATATAAATTCAATATACGCGCCTAGCGAATGCAAACGCCTAGCAGAACATAAGTATAGTTATCAATTATTTGGTCGAAAAATTCAAATTCACGCCTAGCGATACTAAACGCCTAGCGTTGCACAAATAAAATGTCAGTCGAATCTGAATATAAATTCAAAATACGCGCCTAGCGATTTCAAACGCCTAGCACAACATAAGTATAATTACCAATTATTTGAACGACAAATTCAAATTCACGCCTAGCGATACTAAACGCCCAGCGTTGCACAAATGAAATTTTATTCGATTGTGAATATAAATTCAATATAGGCGCCTAGCGATTGCAAACGCCTAGCAGAACATAAGTATAGTTATCAATTATTTGGTCGAAAAATTCAAATTCACGCCTAGCGATACTAAACGCCTAGCGTTGCACAAATAAAATGTCAGTCGAAACTGAATATAAATTCAAAATACGCGCCTAGCGATTTCATACGCCTAGCACAACATAAATATAGTTATCAATTGGTCGAATGATGTATTCAAATTCGCGCCTAGCGATACTAAGCGCCTAGTGTTGCACAAATGAAATGTTAATCAAATGTGAATATAAATTCAAAATACGCGCCTAGCGATTTTAAACGTCTAGTACAACATAAATATAATTATCAATTGGTCGAACGACAAATTCAAATTCAAGCCTAGCAATATTAAACGCCTAGTGTTGCACAATTTAAATGTAAATCGAATGTTAATATAAATTCAATATACGCGCCTAGCGATTTCAAACGCCTAGCACAACATAAGTATAGTTATCAATTATTTGAACGACCAATTCAAATTCACGCCTAGCGATTTTAATCGCGTAGTGTTGCACAAATGAAATTTTATTCGATTGTGAATATAAATTCAATATACGCGCCTAGCGAATGCAAACGCCTAGCTGAACATAAGTATAGTTATCAATTATTTGGTCGAGAAATTCAAATTCACGCCTAGCGATATTAAACGCCTAGCGTTGCACAAATAAAATGTCAGTCGAATCTGAATATAAATTCAAAATACGCGCCTAGCGATTTCATACGCCTAGCACAACATAAATATAGTTATCAATTGGTCGAATGATGTATTCAAATTCGCGCCTAGCGATACTAAACGCCTAGCGTTGCACAAATCAAATGTCAGTCGAATCTGAATATAAATTCAAAATACGCGCCTAGCGATTTTAAACGCCCAGCGTTGCACAAATGAAATGTTAATCGATTGTGAATATAAATTTAAAATACGCGCCTAGCGATTTCGAACGCCTAGCACAACATAAGTATAGTTATCAATTATTTGGTCGAAAAATTCAAATTCACGCCTAGCGATACTAAACGCCTAGCGTTGCACAAATAAAATGTCAGTCGAATCTGAATATAAATTCAAAATACGCGTCTAGCGATTTCAAATGTCTAGCACAACATAAGTATAGTTATCAATTATTTGAACGACAAATTCAAATTCATGCCTAGCTATACGAAACGCCTACCGTTGCACAAATCAAATGTTAGTCGAATCTGAATATAAATTCAAAATACGCGCCTAGCGATTTCAAACGCCTAGCACAACATAAGTATAATTACCAATTATTTGAACGACAAATTCAAATTCACGCCTAGCGATACTAAACGCCCAGCGTTGCACAAATGAAATGTTAATCGATTGTGAATATAAATTTAAAATACGCGCCTAGCGATTTCGAACGCCTAGCACAACATAAGTATAGTTATCAATTATTTGGTCGAAAAATTCAAATTCAAGCCTAGCGATACTAAACGCCTAGCGTTGCACAAATAAAATGTCAGTCGAATCTGAATATAAATTCAAAATACGCGCCTAGCGATTTCAAGCACCTATCACAACATAAATATAATTATCAATTGGTCGAATGATGTATTCAAATTCGCGCCTAGCGATACTAAGCGCCTAGTGTTGCACGAATAAAATGTTAATCGAATGTGAATATAAATTCAAAATACGCGCCTAGCGATTTTGAGCGTCTAGCACAACATAAGTATAGTTATCAATTGGTCGAATGATGTATTCAAATTCGCGCCTAGCGATACTAAGCGCCTAGTGTTGCACAAATGAAATGTTAATCGAATATGAATATAAATTCATAATACACGCCTAGCGATTTCAAACGCCTAGCACGAAATAAGTATAGTTATCAATTATTTGAACGACAAATTCAAATTCCCGCCTAGCGATTTTAATCGCCTAGCGCTGCACAAATGAAATTTTATTTGATTGTGAATATAAATTCTAAATACGCGCCTAGCGATTTCAAACGCCTAGCACAACATAAGTATAATTACCAATTATTTGAACGACAAATTCAAATTCACGCCAAGCGATTTTAATCGCCTAGCGCTGCACAAATGAAATTTTATTCGATTGTGAATATAAATTCAATATAGGCGCCTAGAGAATGCAAACGCCTAGCAGAACATAAGTATAGTTATCAATTATTTGGTCGAAAAATTCAAATTCATGCCTAGCGATACTAAACGCCTAGCGTTGCACAAATAAAATGTCAGTCGAATCTGAATATAAATTCAAAATACGCGCCTAGAGATTTCAAACGCCTAGCACAACATGAGTATAATTACCAATTATTTGAACGACAAATTCAACTTCACGCCTAGCGATACTAAACGCCCATCGTTGCACAAATGAAATGTTAATCGATTGTGAATATAAATTCAAAATACGCGCCTAGCGATTTCGAACGCCTAGCAAAACATAAGTATAGTTATCAATTATTTGAACGACAAATTCAAATTCACGCCTAGCTATACTAAACGCCCAGCGTTGCACAAATGAAATGTTAATCGATTGTGAATATAAATTTAAAATACGCGCCTAGCGATTTCGAACGCCTAGCACAACATAAGTATAGTTATCAATTATTTGGTCGAAAAATTCAAATTCAAGCCTAGCGATACTAAACGCCTAGCGTTGCACAAAAAAAATGTCAGTCGAATCTGAATATAAATTCAAAATACGCGCCTAGCGATTTCAAGCACCTATCACAACATAAATATAATTATCAATTGGTCGAATGATGTATTCAAATTCGCGCCTAGCGATACTAAGCGCCTAGTGTTGCACAAATGAAATGTTAATCGAATGTGAATATAAATTCAAAATACGCGCCTAGCGATTTTGAACGTCTAGCACAACATAAGTATAGTTATCAATTATTTGAACGACAAATTCAAATTCATGCCTAGCGATACGAAACGCCTAGCGTTGCATAAATCAAATGTTAGTCGAATCTGAATATAAATTCAAAATACGCGCCTAGCGATTTCAAACGCCTAGCACAACATAAGTATAATTACCAATTATTTGAACGACAAATTCAAATTCACGCCTAGCGATATTAAACGCCCAGCGTTGCACAACTGAAATGTTAATCGATTGTGAATATAAATTCAAAATACGCGCCTAGCGATTTCGAACGCCTAGCACAACATAAGTATAGTTATCAATTATTTGGTCAAAAAATTCAAATTCACGCCTAGCGATACCAAACGCCTAGCGTTGCACAAATAAAATGTCAGTCGAATCTGAATATAAATTCAAAATACGCCCCTAGCGATTTCAAGCGCCTAGCACAACATAAATATAATTATCAATTGGTCGAACGACAAATTCAAATTCAAGCCTAGCAATATTAAACGCCTAGTGTTGCACAATTTAAATGTAAATCGAATCTGAATATAAATTCAAAATACGCGCCTAGCGATTTCAAGCACTTATCACAACATAAATATAATTATCAATTGGTCGAATGATGTATTCAAATTCGCGCCTAGCGATACTAAGCGCCTAGTGTTGCACAAATGAAATGTTAATCGAATGTGAATATAAATTCATAATACACGCCTAGCGATTTCAAACGCCTAGCACGAAATAAGTATAATTACCAATTATTTGGACGTGAAATTCAAATTCACGCCTAGCAATTTTAATCGCCTAGCGTTGCACAAATGAATTTTTATTCGATTGTGAATATAAATGCAATATAGGCGCCTAGCGAATGCAAACGCCTAGCACAACATAAGTATAATTATCAATTGGTCGAATGATGTATTCAAATTCGCGCCTAGCGATTTCAATCGCCTAGCACAACATAAGTACAGTTATCAATTACTTGAACGACAGACTCAAATTCACGCCTAGCGTTGCACAAATCAAATGTTAATTGAATGTGAATATAAATTCAAAATACGCGCCTAGCGATTTCAAACGCCTAGCACAACATAAGTATAATTACCAATTATTTGAACGACAAATTCAAATTCACGCCTAGCGATACTAAACGCCCAGCGTTGCACAAATGAAATGTTAATCGATTGTGAATATAAATTCAAAATACGCGACTAGCGATTTCGAACGCCTAGCACAACATAAGTATAGTTATCAATTATTTGGTCAAAAAATTCAAATTCACGCCTAGCGATACCAAACGCCTAGCGTTGCACAAATAAAATGTCAGTCGAATCTGAATATAAATTCAAAATACGCCCCTAGCGATTTCAAGCGCCTAGCACAACATAAATATAATTATCAATTGGTCGAACGACAAATTCAAATTCAAGCCTAGCAATATTAAACGCCTAGTGTTGCACAATTTAAATGTAAATCGAATCTGAATATAAATTCAAAATACGCGCCTAGCGATTTCAAGCACCTATCACAACATAAATATAATTATCAATTGGTCGAATGATGTATTCAAATTCGCGCCTAGCGATACTAAGCGCCTAGTGTTGCACAAATGAAATGTTAATCGAATATGAATATAAATTCATAATACACGCCTAGCGATTTCAAACGTCTAGCACAACATAAATATAATTATCAATTGGTCGAACGACAAATTCAAATTCAAGCCTAGCAATATTAAACGCCTAGTGTTGCACAAATGAAATTTTATTCGATTGTGAATATAAATTCAATATAGGCGCCTAGCGAATGCAAACGCCTAGCACAACATAAGTATAATTATCAATTGGTCGAATGATGTATTCAAATTCGCGCCTATTGATTTCAATCGCCTAGCACAACATAAGTACAGTTATCAATTACTTGAACGACAGACTCAAATTCACGCCTAGCGTCGCACAAATCATATGTTAATCGAATGTAAATATAAATTCAAAATACGCGCCTAGCGATTTCAAACGCCTAGCACAACATAAGTATAATTACCAATTATTTGAACGATAAATTCAAATTCACGCCTAGCGATATTAAACGCCTAGTGTTGCACAATTTAAATGTAAATCGAATGTTAATATAAATTAAAAATTCGCGCGTAGCGATTCCAAACGAGTAGCACAATATAAGCATAATTATCAATTATTTGGACCACAAATTCAAATTCACGCCTAGCAATTTTAATCGCCTAGCGTTGCACAAATGAAATTTTATTCGATTGTGAATCTAAATTCAATATACGCGCCTAGCGATTCCAAACGAGTAGCACAATATAAGCATAATTATCAATTATTTGGACCACAAATTCAAATTCACGCCTAGCGATATTAAACGCCTAGTGTTGCACAAATGAAATGTTAGTCGAATCTGAATATAAATTCAATATACGCGCCTAGCAAATGCAAACGCCTAGCAGAACATAAGTATAGTTATCAATTATTTGGTCGAGAAATTCAAATTCACGCCTAGCGATACTAAACGCCTAGTGTTGCACAAATGAAATGTTAGTCGAATCTGAATATAAATTCAAAATACGCGCCTAGCGATTTCGAACGCCTAGCACAACATATGTATAATTACCAATTAATTGAACGAGATATTCAAATTCACGCCTAGCGATATTAATCGCCTAGCGTTGCACAAATGAAATGTTAATCGAATGTGAATATAAATTCATAATACGCGCCTAGCGATTTCAAACGCCTAGCACAACAAGAGTATAGTTATCAATTATTTGGACCTGAAATTCAAATTCACCCCTAGCGATATTAAACGCCTAGCGTTGCACGAATAACATTTTAATCGATTGTGAATATAAATTCAAATTCACGCCTAGCGATTTTAATCGCCTAGCGCTGCACAAATGAAATTTTATTCGATTGTGAATATAAATTCAATATAGGCGCCTAGCGAATGCAAACGCCTAGCAGAACATAAGTATAGTTATCAATTATTTGGTCGAAAAATTCAAATTCACGCCTAGCGATACTAAACGCCTAGCGTTGCACAAATAAAATGTCAGTCGAATCTGAATATAAATTCAAAATACGCGCCTAGCGATTTCAAACGCCTAGCACAACATAAGTATAATTATCAATTGGTCGAACGACAAATTCAAATTCACGCCTAGCAATATTAAACGCCTAGTGTTGCACAATTTAAATGTAAATCGAATGTTAATATAAATTCAAAATACGCGCCTAGCGATTTCAAACGCCTAGCACAACATAAATATAGTTACCAATTATTTGAACGACAAATTCAAATTCACGCCAAGCGATTTTAATCGCCTAGCGCTGCACAAATGAAATTTTATTCGATTGTGAATATAAATTCAATATAGGCGCCTAGAGAATGCAAACGCCTAGCAGAACATAAGTATAGTTATCAATTATTTGGTCGAAAAATTCAAATTCATGCCTAGCGATACTAAACGCCTAGCGTTGCACAAATAAAATGTCAGTCGAATCTGAATATAAATTCAAAATACGCGCCTAGAGATTTCAAACGCCTAGCACAACATGAGTATAATTACCAATTATTTGAACGACAAATTCAACTTCACGCCTAGCGATACTAAACGCCCATCGTTGCACAAATGAAATGTTAATTGATTGTGAATATAAATTCAAAATACGCGCCTAGCGATTTCGAACGCCTAGCAAAACATAAGTATAGTTATCAATTATTTGAACGACAAATTCAAATTCACGCCTAGCTATACTAAACGCCTAGCGTTGCCCAAATCGAATGTTAATTGAATGTGAATATAAATTCAAAATACGCGCCTAGCGATTTCGAACGCCTAGCACAACATAAGTATAATTATGAATTGGTCGAATGATGTATTCAAATTCGCGTCTAGCGATACTAAGCGCCTAGTGTTGCACAAAGAAATGTTAATCGAATGTGAATATAAATTCAAAATACGCGCCTAGCGATTTCAAATGTCTAGCACAACATAAGTATAGTTATCAATTATTTGAACGACAAATTCAAATTCATGCCTAGCTATACGAAACGCCTAGCGTTGCACAAATCATATGTTAGTCGAATCTGAATATAAATTCAAAATACGCGCCTAGCGATTTCAAACGCCTAGCACAACATAAGTATAGTTATCAATTATTTGGTCGAAAAATTCAAATTCACGCCTAGCGATACTAAACGCCTAGCGTTGCACAAATAAAATGTCAGTCGAATCTGAATATAAATTCAAAATACGCGCCTAGCGATTTCAAGCACCTATCACAACATAAATATAGTTATCAATTATTTGAACGACAAATTCAAATTCACGCCTAGCGATACTAAACGCCCAGCGTTGCACAAATGAAATGTTAATCGATTGTGAATATAAATTCAAAATACGCGACTAGCGATTTCGAACGCCTAGCACAACATAAGTATAGTTATCAATTATTTGAACGAAAAATTCAAATTCATGCCTAGCGATACGAAACGCCTAGCGTTGCACAAATAAAATGTCAGTCGAATGTTAATATAAATTCAAAATACGCGCCTAGCGATTTCAAACGCCTAGCACAACATAAGTATAGTTATCAATTATTTGAACGAAAAATTCAAATTCACGCCTAGCGATATTAAACGCCTAGTGTTGCACAAATGAAATGTTAGTCGAATCTGAATATAAATTCAATATACGCGCCTAGCAAATGCAAACGCCTAGCAGAACATAAGTATAGTTATCAATTATTTGAACGACAAATTCAAATTCACGCCTAGCTATACTAAGCGCCTAGTGTTGCACAAATAAAATGTCAGTCGAATCTGAATATAAATTCAAAATACGCGTCTAGCGATTTCAAATGTCTAGCACAACATAAGTATAATTACCAATTATTTGAACGACAAATTCAAATTCACGCCTAGCGATACTAAACGCCCAGCGTTGCACAAATGAAATGTTAATCGATTGTGAATATAAATTTAAAATACGCGCCTAGCGATTTCGAACGCCTAGCACAACATAAGTATAATTACCAATTAATTGAACGAGATATTCAAATTCACGCCTAGCGATATTAATCGCCTAGCGTTGCACAAATGAAATGTTATTTGATTGTGAATATAAATTTAAAATACGCGCCTAGCTATTTCGAACGCCTAGCACAACATAAGTATAGTTATCAATTATTTGAACGACAAATTCAAATTCACGCCTAGCTATACTAAACGCCTAGCGTTGCACAAATCAAATGTTAATTGAATGTGAATATAAATTCAAAATACGCGCCCAGCGATTTCAAACGCCTAGCACAACATAAGTATAATTATCAATTGGTCGAATGATGTATTCAAATTCGCGTCTAGCGATACTAAGCGCCTAGTGTTGCACAAATGAAATGTTATCGATTGTGAACATAAATTCAAAATACGCGCCTAGCGATTTCGAACGCCTAGCACAACATAAGTATAGTTATCAATTATTTGGTCGAAAAATTCAAATTCACGCCTAGCGATACTAAACGCCTAGCGTTGCACAAATAAAATGTCAGTCGAATCTGAATATAAATTCAAAATACGCGCCTAGCGATTTCAAACGCCTAGCACAACATAAGTATAATTACCAATTATTTGAACGACAAATTCAAATTCACGCCTAGCGATACTAAACGCCCAGCGTTGCACAAATGAAATGTTAATCGATTGTGAATATAAATTTAAAATACGCGCCTAGCGATTTCGAACGCCTAGCACAACATAAGTATAGTTATCAATTATTTGGTCGAAAAATTCAAATTCAAGCCTAGCGATACTAAACGCCTAGCGTTGCACAAAAAAAATGTCAGTCGAATCTGAATATAAATTCAAAATACGCGCCTAGCGATTTCAAGCACCTATCACAACATAAATATAATTATCAATTGGTCGAATGATGTATTCAAATTCGCGCCTAGCGATACTAAGCGCCTAGTGTTGCACAAATGAAATGTTAATCGAATGTGAATATAAATTCAAAATACGCGCCTAGCGATTTTGAACGTCTAGCACAACATAAGTATAGTTATCAATTATTTGAACGACAAATTCAAATTCATGCCTAGCGATACGAAACGCCTAGCGTTGCACAAATCAGATGTTAGTCGAATCTGAATATAAAATCAAACTACGCGCCTAGCGATTTCAAACGCCTAGCACAACATAAGTATAATTACCAATTATTTGAACGACAAATTCAAATTCACGCCTAGCGATACTAAACGCCCAGCGTTGCACAAATGAAATGTTAATCGATTGTGAATATAAATTCAAAATACGCGCCTAGCGATTTCGTACGCCTAGCACAACATAAGTATAGTTATCAATTATTTGGTCGAAAAATTCAAAATACGCCCCTAGCGATTTCAAGCGCCTAGCACAACATAAATATAATTATCAATTGGTCGAATGATGTATTCAAATTCGCGCCTAGCGATACTAAGCGCCTAGTGTTGCACAAATGAAATGTTAATCAAATGTGAATATAAATTCAAAATACGCGCCTAGCGATTTTAAACGTCTAGCACAACATAAATATAATTATCAATTGGTCGAACGACAAATTCAAATTCAAGCCTAGCAATATTAAACGCCTAGTGTTGCACAATTTAAATGTAAATCGAATCTGAATATAAATTCAAAATACGCGCCTAGCGATTTCAAACGCCTAGCACAACATAAGTATAGTTATCAATTATTTGAACGACAAATTCAAATTCACGCCTAGCGATTTTAATCGCGTAGCGTTGCACAAATGAAATTTTATTCGATTGTGAATATAAATTCAATATAGGCGCCTAGCGAATGCAAACGCCTAGCAGAACATAAGTATAGTTATCAATTATTTGGTCGAAAAATTCAAATTCACGCCTAGCGATACTAAACGCCTAGCGTTGCACAAATAAAATGTCAGTCGAATCTGAATATAAATTCAAAATAAGCACCTAGCGATTTCAAACGTCTAGCACAACATAAGTATAGTTATCAATTATTTGAACGACAAATTCAAATTCATGCCTAGCGATTCTAAACGCCTAGCGTTGCACAAATCAAATGTTAGTCGAATCTGAATATAAATTCAAAATACGCGCCTAGCGATTTCAAACTCATAGCACAACATAAGTATAATTACCAATTATTTAGACGAGAAATTCAAATTCACGCCTAGCGATATTAAACGCCTAGCGTTGCAGAAAAGAAATTTTATTCTATTGTGAATATAAATTCAATATACGCGCCTAGCGAATGCAAACGCCTAGCAGAACATAAGTATAGTTATCAATTATTTGGTCGAAAAATTCAAGTTCACGCCTAGCGATACTAAACGCCTAGCGTTGCACAAATAAAATGTCAGTCGAATCTGAATATAAACTCAAAATACGCCCCTAGCGATTTCAAGCGCCTAGCACAACATAAGTATAATTACCAATTATTTGAACGACAAATTCAAATTCACGCCTAGCGATACTAAACGCCCAGCGTTGCACAAATGAAATGTTAATCGATTGTGAATATAAATTCAAAATACGCGCCTAGCGATTTCGAACGCCTAGCACAACATAAGTATAGTTATCAATTATTTGGTCAAAAAATTCAAATTCACGCATAGCGATACCAAACGCCTAGCGTTGCACAAATAAAATGTCAGTCGAATCTGAATATAAATTCAAAATACGCCCCTAGCGATTTCAAGCGCCTAGCACAACATAAATATAATTATCAATTGGTCGAATGATGTATTCAAATTCGCGCCTAGCGATACTAAGCGCCTAGTGTTGCACAAATGAAATGTTAATCAAATGTGAATATAAATTCAAAATACGCGCCTAGCGATTTTAAACGTCTAGCACAACATAAATATAATTATCAATTGGTCGAACGACAAATTCAAATTCAAGCCTAGCAATATTAAACGCCTAGTGTTGCACAATTTAAATGTAAATCGAATCTGAATATAAATTCAAAATACGCGCCTAGCGATTTCAAACGCCTAGCACAACATAAGTATAGTTATCAATTATTTGAACGACAAATTCAAATTCACGCCTAGCGATTTTAATCGCGTAGCGTTGCACAAATGAAATTTTATTCGATTGTGAATATAAATTCAAAATACGCGCCTAGCGATTTTAAACGTCTAGCACAACATAAGTATAGTTATCAATTATTTGAACGACAAATTCAAATTCATGCCTAGCGATACTAAACGCCTAGCGTTGCACAAATCAAATGTTAGTCGAATCTGAATATAAATTCAAAATACGCGCCTAGCGATTTCAAACTCATAGCACAACATAAGTATAATTACCAATTATTTAGACGAGAAATTCAAATTCACGCCTAGCGATATTAAACGCCTAGCGTTGCAGAAAAGAAATTTTATTCTATTGTGAATATAAATTCAATATACGCGCCTAGCGATTTCAAGCGCCTAGCACAACATAAATATAGTTATCAATTATTTGGTCGAAAAATTCAAATTCACGCCTAGCGATACTAAACGCCTAGCGTTGCACAAATAAAATGTCAGTCGAATCTGAATATAAATTCAAAATACGCGCCTAGCGATTTCAAACGCCTAGCACAACATAAGTATAATTACCAATTATTTGAACGACAAATTCAAATTCACGCCTAGCGATACTAAACGCCCAGCGTTGCACAAATGAAATGTTAATCGATTGTGAATATAAATTTAAAATACGCGCCTAGCGATTTCGAACGCCTAGCACAACATAAGTATAGTTATCAATTATTTGGTCGAAAAATTCAAATTCAAGCCTAGCGATACTAAACGCCTAGCGTTGCACAAATAAAATGTCAGTCGAATCTGAATATAAATTCAAAATACGCGCCTAGCGATTTCAAGCACCTATCACAACATAAATATAATTATCAATTGGTCGAATGATGTATTCAAATTCGCGCCTAGCGATACTAAGCGCCTAGTGTTGCACAAATGAAATGTTAATCGAATGTGAATATAAATTCAAAATACGCGCCTAGCGATTTTGAACGTCTAGCACAACATAAGTATAGTTATCAATTATTTGAACGACAAATTCAAATTCATTCCTAGCGATACGAAACGCCTAGCGTTGCACAAATCAGATGTTAGTCGAATCTGAATATAAATTCAAAATACGCGCCTAGCGATTTCAAACGCCTAGCACAACATAAGTATAATTACCAATTATTTGAACGACAAATTCAAATTCACGCCTAGCGATACTAAACGCCCAGCGTTGCACAAATGAAATGTTAATCGATTGTGAATATAAATTCAAAATACGCGCCTAGCGATTTCGAACGCCTAGCACAACATAAGTATAGTTATCAATTATTTGGTCGAAAAATTCAAAATACGCCCCTAGCGATTTCAAGCGCCTAGCACAACATAAATATAATTATCAATTGGTCGAATGATGTATTCAAATTCGCGCCTAGCGATACTAAGCGCCTAGTGTTGCACAAATGAAATGTTAATCAAATGTGAATATAAATTCAAAATACGCGCCTAGCGATTTTAAACGTCTAGCACAACATAAATATAATTATCAATTGGTCGAACGACAAATTCAAATTCAAGCCTAGCAATATTAAACGCCTAGTGTTGCACAATTTAAATGTAAATCGAATCTGAATATAAATTCAAAATACGCGCCTAGCGATTTCAAACGCCTAGCACAACATAAGTATAGTTATCAATTATTTGAACGACAAATACAAATAAACGCCTAGCGATTTTAATCGCGTAGCGTTGCACAAATGAAATTTTATTCGATTGTGAATATAAATTCAATATAGGCGCCTAGCGAATGCAAACGCCTAGCAGAACATAAGTATAGTTATCAATTATTTGGTCGAAAAATTCAAATTCACGCCTAGCGATACTAAAACGCCTAGCGTTGCACAAATAAAATGTCAGTCGAATCTGAATATAAATTCATAATAAGCTCCTAGCGATTTTAAACGTCTAGTACAACATAATTATATTTATCAATTTGTTGAACGACAAATTCAAATTCATGCCTAGCGATACTAAACGCCTAGCGTTGCACAAATCAAATGTTAGTCGAATCTGAATATAAATTCAAAATACGCGCCTAGCGATTTCAAACTCATAGCACAACATAAGTATAATTACCAATTATTTAGACGAGAAATTCAAATTCACGCCTAGCGATATTAAACGCCTAGCGTTGCAGAAAAGAAATTTTATTCTATTGTGAATATAAATTCAATATACGCGCCTACCGAATGCAAACGCCTAGCAGAACATAAGTATAGTTATCAATTATTTGGTCGAAAAATTCAAGTTCACGCCTAGCGATACTAAACGCCTAGCGTTGCACAAATAAAATGTCAGTCGAATCTGAATACAAATTCAAAATACGCCCCTAGCGATTTCAAGCGCCTAGCACAACATAAGTATAATTACCAATTATTTGAACGACAAATTCAAATTCACGCCTAGCGATACTAAACCCCCAGCGTTGAACAAATGAAATGTTAATCGATTGTGAATATAAATTCAACATACGCGCCTAGCGATTTCGAACGCCTAGCACAACATAAGTATAGTTATCAATTATTTGGTGGAAAAATTCAAATTCACGCCTAGCGATACTAAACGCCTAGCGTTGCACAAATAAAATGTCAGTCGAATCTGAATATAAACTCAAAATACGCCCCTAGCGATTTCAAGCGCCTAGCACAACATAAATATAATTATCAATTGGTCGAATGATGTATTCAAATTCGCGCCTAGCGATACTAAGCGCCTAGTGTTGCACAAATGAAATGTTAATCAAATGTGAATATAAATTCAAAATACGCGCCTAGCGATTTTAAACGTCTAGCACAACATAAATATAATTATCAATTGGTCGAACGACAAATTCAAATTCAAGCCTAGCAATATTAAACGCCTAGTGTTGCACAATTTAAATGTAAATCGAATGTTAATATAAATTCAAAATACGCGCCTAGCGATTTCAAACTCCTAGCACAACATAAGTATAGTTATCAATTATTTGAACGACAAATTCAAATTCACGCCTAGCGATTTTAATCGCGTAGCGTTGCACAAATGAAATTTTATTCGATTGTGAATATAAATTCAATATAGGCGCCTAGCGATTTTAAACGTCTAGTACAACATAAATATAATTATCAATTATTTGAACGACAAATTCAAATTCATGCCTAGCGATATTAAACGCCTAGCGTTGCACAAATCAAATGTTAGTCGAATCTGAATATAAATTCAAAATACGCGCCTAGCGATTTCAAACTCATAGCACAACATAAGTATAATTACCAATTATTTAGACGAGAAATTCAAATTCACGCCTAGCGATATTAAACGCCTAGCGTTGCAGAAAAGAAATTTTATTCTATTGTGAATATAAATTCAACATACGCGCCTAGCGATTTCTAACGCCTAGCACAAGATAACTATTCTTATCAATTATTTTGTGGAAAAATTCAAATTCACGCCTAGCGATACTAAACGCCTAGCGTTGCACAAATAAAATGTAAGTCGAATCTGAATATAAATTCAAAATACGCGCCTAGCGATTTCAAGCACCTATCACAACATAAATATAGTTATCAATTATTTGAACGACAAATTCAAATTCACGCCTAGCGATACTAAACGCCCAGCGTTGCACAAATGAAATGTTAATCGATTGTGAATATAAATTCAAAATACGCGACTAGCGATTTCAAATGTCTAGCACAACATAAGTATAGTTATCAATTATTTGAACGACAAATTCAAATTCATGCCTAGCGATACGAAACGCCTAGCGTTGCACAAATAAAATGTCAGTCGAATCTGAATATAAATTCAAAATACGCGCCTAGCGATTTCAAACGTTTAGCACAACATAAGTATAGTTATCAATTATTTGAACGACAAATTCAAATTCACGCCTAGCGATATTAAACGCCTAGCGTTGCACAAATAAAATGTAAGTCGAATCTGAATATAAATTCAAAATACGCGCCTAGCGATTTCGAACGCCTAGCAAAACATAAGTTTAGTTTTCAATTATTTGCACGACAAATTCAAATTCACGCCTAGCTATACTAAACGCCTAGTGTTGCACAAATAAAATGTTAGTCGAATCTGAATATAAATTCAATATACGCGTCTAGAGATTTCAAATGTATAGCACAACATAAGTATAGTTATCAATTATTTGATCGACAAATTCAAATTCATGACTATCGATACTAAACGCCCAGCGTTGCACAAATGAAATGTTAATCGATTGTGAATATAAATTTAAAATACGCGCCTAGCGATTTCGAACGCCTAGCACAACATAAGTATAATTAACAATTATTTGAACGACAAATTCAAATTCACGCCTAGCGATACTAAACGCCCAGCGTTGCACAAATGAAATGTTAATCGATTGTGAATATAAATTTAAAATACGCGCCTAGCTATTTCGAACGCCTAGCACAACATAAGTATAGTTATCAATTATTTGAACGACAAATTCAAATTCACGCCTAGCTATACTAAACGCCTAGCGTTGCACAAATCAAATGTTAATTGAATGTGAATATAAATTCAAAATACGCGCCTAGCGATTTCAAACGCCTAGCACAACATAAGTATAATTATCAATTGGTCGAATGATATAATCAAATTCGCGTCTAGCGATACTAAGCGCCTAGTGTTGCACAAATGAAATGTTAATCGATTGTGAATATAAATTCAAAATACGCGCCTAGCGATTTCGAACGCCTAGCACAACATAAGTATAGTTATCAATTATTTGGTCGAAAAATTCAAATTCACGCCTAGCGATACTAAACGCCTAGCGTTGCACAAATAAAATGTCAGTCGAATCTGAATATAAATTCAAAATACGCGCCTAGCGATTTCAAACGCCTAGCACAACATAAGTATAATTACCAATTATTTGAACGACAAATTCAAATTCACGCCTAGCGATACTAAACGCCCAGCGTTGCACAAATGAAATGTTAATCGATTGTGAATATAAATTTAAAATACGCGCCTAGCGATTTCGAACGCCTAGCACAACATAAGTATAGTTATCAATTATTTGGTCGAAAAATTCAAATTCAAGCCTAGCGATACTAAACGCCTAGCGTTGCACAAATAAAATGTCAGTCGAATCTGAATATAAATTCAAAATACGCGCCTAGCGATTTCAAGCACCTATCACAACATAAATATAATTATCAATTGGTCGAATGATGTATTCAAATTCGCGCCTAGCGATACTAAGCGCCTAGTGTTGCACAAATGAAATGTTAGTCGAATGTGAATATAAATTCAAAATACGCGCCTAGCGATTTTGAACGTCTAGCACAACATAAGTATAGTTATTAATTATTTGAACGACAAATTCAAATTCATGCCTAGCGATACGAAACGCCTAGCGTTGCACAAATCAAATGTTAGTCGAATCTGAATATAAATTCAAAATACGCGCCTAGCGATTTCAAACGCCTAGCACAACATAAGTATAATTACCAATTATTAGAAGGAGGAATTCAAATTCGCGCCTAGCGATACTAACCGCCCAGCGTTGCACAAATGAAATGTTAATCGAATGTGAATATAAATTCAAAATACGCGCCTAGCGATTTTGAACGTCTAGCACAACATAAGTATAGTTATCAATTATTTGAACGACAAATTCAAATTCATGCCTAGCGATACGAAACGCCTAGCGTTGCACAAATCAAATGTTAGTCGAATCTGAATATAAATTCAAAATACGCGCCTAGCGATTTCGAACGCCTAGCACAACATAAGTATAGTTATCAATTAGTTGGTCAAAAAATTCAAAATACGCCCCTAGCGATTTCAAGCGCCTAGCACAACATAAATATAATTATCAATTGGTCGAATGATGTATTCAAATTCGCGCCTAGCGATACTAAGCGCCTAGTGTTGCACAAATGAAATGTTAATCAAATGTGAATATAAATTCAAAATACGCGCCTAGCGATTTTAAACGTCTAGCACAACATAAATATAATTATCAATTGGTCGAACGACAAATTCAAATTCAAGCCTAGCAATATTAAACGCCTAGTGTTGCACAATTTAAATGTAAATCGAATCTGAATATAAATTCAAAATACGCGCCTAGCGATTTCAAACGCCTAGCACAACATAAGTATAGTTATCAATTATTTGAACGACAAATTCAAATTCACGCCTAGCGATTTTAATCGCGTAGCGTTGCACAAATGAAATTTTATTCGATTGTGAATATAAATTCAATATAGGCGCCTAGCGAATGCAAACGCCTAGCAGAACATAAGTATAGTTATCAATTATTTGGTCGAAAAATTCAAATTCACGCCTAGCGATACTAAACGCCTAGCGTTGCACAAATAAAATGTCAGTCGAATCTGAATATAAATTCAAAATACGCGCCTAGCGATTTCAAACGTCTAGCACAACATAAGTATAGTTATCAATTATTTGAACGACAAATTCAAATTCATGCCTAGCGATTCTAAACGCCTAGCGTTGCACAAATCAAATGTTAGTCGAATCTGAATATAAATTCAAAATACGCGCCTAGCGATTTCAAACTCATAGCACAACATAAGTATAATTACCAATTATTTAGACGAGAAATTCAAATTCACGCCTAGCGATATTAAACGCCTAGCGTTGCAGAAAAGAAATTTTATTCTATTGTGAATATAAATTCAATATACGCGCCTAGCGAATGCAAACGCCTAGCAGAACATAAGTATAGTTATCAATTATTTGGTGGAAAAATTCAAATTCACGCCTAGCGATACTAAACGCCCAGCGTTGCACAAATGAAATGTCAGTCGAATCTGAATACAAATTCAAAATACGCCCCTAGCGATTTCAAGCGCCTAGCACAACATAAGTATAATTACCAATTATTTGAACGACAAATTCAAATTCACGCCTAGCGATACTAAACGCCCAGCGTTGCACAAATGAAATGTTAATCGATTGTGAATATAAATTCAAAATACGCGCCTAGCGATTTCGAACGCCTAGCACAACATAAGTATAGTTATCAATTATTTGGTGGAAAAATTCAAATTCACGCCTAGCGATACTAAACGCCTAGCGTTGCACAAATAAAATGTCAGTCGAATCTGAATATAAACTCAAAATACGCCCCTAGCGATTTCAAGCGCCTAGCACAACATAAATATAATTATCAATTGGTCGAATGATGTATTCAAATTCGCGCCTAGCGATACTAAGCGCCTAGTGTTGCACAAATGAAATGTTAATCAAATGTGAATATAAATTCAAAATACGCGCCTAGCGATTTTAAACGTCTAGCACAACATAAATATAATTATCAATTGGTCGAACGACAAATTCAAATTCAAGCCTAGCAATATTAAACGCCTAGTGTTGCACAATTTAAATGTAAATCGAATCTGAATATAAATTCAAAATACGCGCCTAGCGATTTCAAACGCCTAGCACAACATAAGTATAGTTATCAATTATTTGAACGACAAATTCAAATTCACGCCTAGCGATTTTAATCGCGTAGCGTTGCACAAATGAAATTTTATTCGATTGTGAATATAAATTCAATATACGCGCCTAGCGATTTCAAACGCCTAGCACAACATAAGTATAGTTATCAATTATTTGGTCGAAAAATTCAAATTCACGCCTAGAGATAGTAAGCGCCTAGTTTTACACAAATGAAATGTTAATCGAATGTGAATATAAATTCAAAATACGCGCCTAGCGATTTCAAGCGCCTAGCACAACATAAATATAACTATCAATTGGTCGAATGATGTATACAAATTCGCGCCTAGCGATACTAAGCGCCTAGTTTTGCACAAATGAAATGTTAATGGAATGTGAATATAAATTCAAAATACGCGCCTAGCGATTTCAAGCGCCTAGCACAACATAACTATACCTATCAATTTGTCGCATGAGTTATTCAAATTCTCGCCTAGCGATACTAACCGCCTAGTTTTGCACAAATGAAATGTTAATCGAATGTGAATATAAATTCAAAATACGCGCCTAGCGATTTTTAAACTCATAGCACAACATAAGTATAAATACCAATTATTTGGTCGAAAAATTCTAATTCACGCCTAGCGATACTAAACGCCTAGCGTTGCACAAATAAAATGTCAGTCGAATCTGAATATAAATTCAAAATACGCGCCTAGCGATTTCAAACTCATAGCACAACATAAGTATAATTACCAATTATTTAGACGAGAAATTCAAATTCACGCCTAGCGATATTAAACGCCTAGCGTTGCAGAAAAGAAATTTTATTCTATTGTGAATATAAATTCAATATACGCGCCTAGCGAATGCAAACGCCTATCAGAACATAAGTATAGTTATCAATTATTTGGTCGAAAAATTCAAATTCACGCCTAGCGATACTAAACGCCTAGCGTGGCACAAATAAAATGTCAGTCGAATCTGAATATAAATTCAAAATACGCCCCTAGCGATTTCAAGCGCCTAGCACAACATAAGTATAATTACCAATTATTTGAACGACAAATTAAAATTCTCGCCTAGCGATACTAAACGCCCAGCGTTGCACAAATGAAATGTTAATCGATTGTGAATATAAATACAATATACGCGCCTAGCGATTTCGAACGCCTAGCACAACATAAGTATAACTATCAATTGGTCGAATGATGTATACAAATTCGCGCCTAGCGATACTAAGCGCCTAGTTTTGCACAAATGAAATGTTAATCGAATGTGAATATAAATTCAAAATACGCGCCTAGCGATTTAAAACGCCTAGCACAACATAAGTATAATTATCAATTGGTCGAATGATGTATTCAAATTCGCGTCTAGCGATACTAAGCGCCTAGTGTTGCACAAATGAAATGTTATCGATTGTGAACATAAATTCAATATACGCGCCTAGCGAATGCAAACGCCTAGCTGAACATAAGTATAGTTATCAATTATTTGGTCGAGAAATTCAAATTCACGCCTAGCGATACTAAACGCCTAGCGTTGCACAAATAAAATGTCAGTCGAATCTGAATATAAATTCAAAATACGCGCCTAGCGATTTCAAACGCCTAGAACAACATAAGTATAGTTATCAATTATTTGGTCGAAAAATTCAAATTCACGCCTAGCGATACTAAGCGCCTAGTTTTGCACAAATGAAATGTTAATCGAATGTGAATATAAATTCAAAATACGCGCCTAGCGATTTCTAGCGCCTAGCACAACATAAATATAACTATCAATTGGTCGAATGATGTATACAAATTCGCGCCTAGCGATACTAAGCGCCTAGTTTTGCACAAATGAAATGTTAATCGAATGTGAATATAAATTCAAAATACGCGCCTAGCGATTTCAAACGCCTAGCACAACATATATATAATTATCAATTGGTCGAATGATGTATTCAAATTCGCGCCTAGCGATACTAAGCGCCTAGTTTTGCACAAATGAAATGTTAATCGAATGTGAATATAAATTCAAAATACGCGCCTAGCGATTTTTAAACTCATAGCACAACATAAGTATAAATACCAATTATTTAGACGAGAAATTCAAATTCACGCCTAGCGATATTAAACGCCTAGCGTTGCAAAAATGAAAGTTTATTCGATTGTGAAAATAAATTAAAAATACGCGCCTAGCGATTTCAAACGTCTAGCACAACATAAGTATAGTTATCAATTATTTGAACGACAAATTCAAATTCATGCCTAGCGATTCTAAACGCCTAGCGTTGCACAAATCAAATGTTAGTCGAATCTGAATATAAATTCAAAATACGCGCCTAGCGATTTCAAACTCATAGCACAACATAAGTATAATTACCAATTATTTAGACGAGAAATTCAAATTCACGCCTAGCGATATTAAACGCCTAGCGTTGCAGAAAAGAAATTTTATTCTATTGTGAATATAAATTCAATATACGCGCCTAGCGAATGCAAACGCCTAGCAGAACATAAGTATAGTTATCAATTATTTGGTGGAAATATTCAAATTCACGCCTAGCGATACTAAACGCCTAGCGTTGCACAAATAAAATGTCAGTCGAATCTGAATATAAATTCAAAATACGCGCCTAGCGATTTCAAGCACCTATCACAACATAAATATAGTTATCAATTATTTGAACGACAAATTCAAATTCACGCCTAGCGATACTAAACGCCCAGCGTTGCACAAATGAAATGTTAATCGATTGTGAATATAAATTCAACATACGCGCCTAGCGATTTCGAACGCCTAGCACAACATAAGTATAGTTATCAATTATTTGGTGGAAAAATTCAAATTCACGCCTAGCGATACTAAACGCCTAGCGTTGCACAAATAAAATGTCAGTCGAATCTGAATATAAATTCAAAATACGCCCCTAGCGATTTCAAGCGCCTAGCACAACATAAATATAATTATCAATTGGTCGAATGATGTATTCAAATTCGCGCCTAGCGATACTAAGCGCCTAGTGTTGCACAAATGAAATGTTAATCAAATGTGAATATAAATTCAAAATACGCGCCTAGCGATTTTAAACGTCTAGCACAACATAAATATAATTATCAATTGGTCGAACGACAAATTCAAATTCAAGCCTAGCAATATTAAACGCCTAGTGTTGCACAATTTAAATGTAAATCGAATCTGAATATAAATTCAAAATACGCGCCTAGCGATTTCAAACGCCTAGCACAACATAAGTATAGTTATCAATTATTTGAACGACAAATTCAAATTCACGCCTAGCGATTTTAATCGCGTAGCGTTGCACAAATGAAATTTTATTCGATTGTGAATATAAATTCAATATACGCGCCTAGCGAATGCAAACGCCTAGCTGAACATAAGTATAGTTACCAATTATTTGTTCGACAAATTCAAATTCACGCCTAGCGATACTAAACGCCCAGCGTTGCACAAATGAAATGTTAATCGAAAGTGAATATAAATTCAAAATACGCTCCTAGCGATTTCGAACGCCTAGCACAACATAAGTATAGTTATCAATTATTTGGTCGAAAAATTCAAATTCACGCCTAGCGATACTAAGCGCCTAGTTTTGCACAAATGAAATGTTAATCGAATGTGAATATAAATTCAAAATACGCGCCTAGCGATTTCAAGCGCCTAGCACAACATAAATATAACTATCAATTGGTCGAATGATGTATACAAATTCGCGCCTAGCGATACTAAGCGCCTAGTTTTGCACAAATGAAATGTTAATCGAATGTGAATATAAATTCAAAATACGCGCCTAGCGATTTCAAGCGCCTAGCACAACATAAATATAACTATCAATTGGTCGAATGATGTATTCAAATTCGCGCCTAGCGATACTAAGCGCCTAGTTTTGCACAAATGAAATGTTAATCGAATGTGAATATAAATTCAAAATACGCGCCTAGCGATTTTTAAACTCATAGCACAACATAAGTATAAATACCAATTATTTGAACGACAAATTCAAATTCACGCCTTGCTATACTAAGCGCCTAGTGTTGCACAAATGAAATGTTATCGATTGTGAACATAAATTCAATATACGCGCATAGCGAATGCAAACGCCTAGCTGAACATAAGTATAGTTATCAATTATTTGGTCGAGAAATTCAAATTCACGCCTAGCGATATTAAACGCCTAGCGTTGCACAAGTAAAATGTTAATCGATTATGAATATAAATTCAATATACGCGCCTAGCGATTTCAAACACCTAGCACAACATAAGTATAGTTATCAATTATTTGAACGACAAATTCAAATTCATGCCTAGCTATACGAAACGCCTACCGTTGCACAAATAAAATGTCAGTCGAATGTGAATATAAATTCAAAATACGCGCCTAGCGATTTCAAACGCCTAGCACAACATAAATATAGTTACCAATTATTTGAACGACAAATTCAAATTCACGCCTAGCGATACTAAACGCTCAGCGTTGCACAAATGAAATGTTAATCGATTGTGAATATAAATTCAAAATACGCGCCTAGCGATTTCAAACGCCTAGCACAACATAAGTATAGTTATCAATTATTTGAACGACAAATTCAAATTCACGCCTAGCTATACTAAACGCCTAGCGTTGCACAAATCAAATGTTAATTGAATGTGAATATAAATTCAAAATACGCGCCTAGCGATTTCAAACGCCTAGCACAACATAAGTATAGTTACCAATTAATTCGAGAAATTCAAATTCACGCCTAGCGATATTAAACGCCGAGCGTTGCAGAAATGAAATGTTATGCGGGTGTGAATATAAATTCAATGTACGCGCCTAGCGATTTCAAATGTCTAGCACAACATAAGTATAGTTATCAATTATTTGAACGACAAATTCAAATTCATGCCTAGCTATACTAAACGCCTAGCGTTGCACAAATCAAATGTTTATTCGAATCTGAATATAAATTCAAAATACGCGCCTAGCGATTTCAAACGCCTAGCACAACATAAGTATAATTACCAATTATTTGAACGACAAATTCAAATTCACGCCTAGCGATACTAAACGCCCATCGTTGCACAAATGAAATCTTAATCGATTGTGAATATAAATTCAAAATACGCACCTAGCGATTTCAAACGCCTAGCACAACATAAGTATAGTTATCAATTATTTGAACGACAAATTCAAATTCACGCCTAGCGATACTAAACGCCTAGCGTTGCACAAATAAAATGTCAGTCGAATGTGAATATAAATTCAAAATACGCGCCTAGCGATTTCAAGCGCCTACACAACATAAATATAATTATCAATTGGTCGAATGATGTATTCAAATTTCCGCCTAGCGATACTAAGCGCCTAGTTTTGCACAAATGAAATGTTAATCGAATGTGAATATAAATTCAAAATACGCGCCTAGCGATTTCAAACTCATAGCACAACATAAGTATAATTACCAATTATTTAGACGAGAAATCCAAATTCACGCCTAGCGATATTAAACGCCTAGCGTTGCAGAAATGAAATTTTATATAAATTAAATATACGCGCCTAGCGAATGCAAACGCCTAGCTGAACATAAGTATATTTATCAATTATTTGGTCGAGAAATTCAAATTCACGCCTAGCGATATTAAACGCCCATCGTTGCACAAATGAAATGTTAATCGATTATGAATATAAATGCAATATACGCGCCTAGCGATTTCAAATGTCTAGCACAACATAAGTATAGTTATCAATTATTTGAACGACAAATTCAAATTCATGCCTAGCTATACGAAACGCCTACCGTTGCACAAATCAAATGTTAGTCGAATCTGAATATAAATTCAAAATACGCTCCTAGCGAATTCAAACGCCAAGCACAACATAAGTATAATTACCAATTATTTGAACGACAAATTCAAATTCCCGCCTAGCGATTTTAATCGCCTAGCGCTGCACAAATGAAATTTTATTTGATTGTGAATATAAATTCTAAATACGCGCCTAGCGATTTCAAACGCCTAGCACAACATAAGTATAATTACCAATTATTTGAACGACAAATTCAAATTCACGCCTAGCGATACTAAACGCTCAGCGTTGCACAAATGAAATGTTAATCGATTGTGAATATAAATTAAAAATACGCGCCTAGCGACTTCGAACGCCTAGCACAACATAAGAATAGTCATCAATTATTTGATCGACAAATTCATATTCACGCCTAGCTATAGGAAACGCCTAGCGTTGCACAAATCAAATGTTAATTGAATGTGAATATAAATTCAATATACGCGCCTAGCGATTTCAAACGCCTAGCACAACATAAGTATAGTTTTCAATTATTTGAACGACAAATTCAAATTCACGCCTAGCTATACTAAACGCCTAGCGTTGCAATAAACAAATGTTAATTGAATGTGAATATAAATTCAAAATACGCGCCTAGCGTTTTCAAGCGCCTAGCACAACATACATATAATTATCAATTTGTCGAATGATGTATTCAAATTCGCGCCTAGCGATACTAAGCGCCTAGTGTTGCACAAATGAAATGTTAATCAAATGTGAATATAAATTCAAAATACGCGCCTAGCGATTTCAAACTCATAGCACAACATAAGTATAATTACCAATTATTTAGACGAGAAATTCAAATTCACGCCTAGCGATATTAAACGCCTAGCGTTGCAGAAAAGAAATTTTATTCTATTGTGAATATAAATTCAATATACGCGCCTAGCGAATGCAAACGCCTAGCAGAACATAAGTATAGTTATCAATTATTTGGTCGAAAAATTCAAGTTCACGCCTAGCGATACTAAACGCCTAGCGTTGCACAAATAAAATGTCAGTCGAATCTGAATACAATTTCAAAATACGCCCCTAGCGATTTCAAGCGCCTAGCACAACATAAGTATAATTACCAATTATTTGAACGACAAATTCAAATTCACGCCTAGCGATACTAAACGCCCAGCGTTGCACAAATGAAATGTTAATCGATTGTGAATATAAATTCAACATACGCGCCTAGCGATTTCGAACGCCTAGCACAACATAAGTATAGTTATCAATTATTTGGTGGAAAAATTCAAATTCACGCCTAGCGATACTAAACGCCTAGCGTTGCACAAATAAAATGTCAGTCGAATCTGAATATAAATTCAAAATACGCGCCTAGCGATTTTAAACGTCTAGCACAACATAAATATAATTATCAATTGGTCGAACGACAAATTCAAATTCAAGCCTAGCAATATTAAACGCCTAGTGTTGCACAATTTAAATGTAAATCGAATCTGAATATAAATTCAAAATACGCGCCTAGCGATTTCAAACGCCTAGCACAACATAAGTATAGTTATCAATTATTTGAACGACAAATTCAAATTCACGCCTAGCGATTTTAATCGCGTAGCGTTGCACAAATGAAATTTTATTCGATTGTGAATATAAATTCAATATACGCGCCTAGCGAATGCAAACGCCTAGCACAACATAAATATAGTTACCAATTATTTGAACGACAAATTCAAATTCACGCCTAGCGATACTAAACGCTCAGCGTTGCACAAATGAAATGTTAATCGATTGTGAATATAAATTCAAAATACGCGCCTAGCGATTTCAAACGCCTAGCACAACATAAGTATAGTTATCAATTTTTTGGTCGAAAAATTCAAATTCGCGCCTAGCGATACTAAGCGCCTAGTGTTGCACAAATGAACTGTTAATCGAATGTGACTCTAAAGTCAAAATACGCGCCTAGCGATTTCAAGAGCCTAGCACAACATAAATATAACTATCAATTGGTCGAATGATGTATACAAATTCACGCCTAGCGATACTAAACGCCTAGCGTTGCACAAATGAAATGTTAATCGATTGTGAATATAAATTCAATATACGCGCCTAGCGATTTCAAACGCCTAGCACAACATATATATAATTATCAATTGGTCGAATGATGTATTCAAATTCGCGCCTAGCGATACTAAGCGCCTAGTGTTGCACAAATGAAATGTTAATCGAATGTGAATATAAATTCAAAATACGCGCCTAGCGATTTTTAAACTCATAGCACAACATAAGTATAAATACCAATTATTTAGACGAGAAATTCAAATTCACGCCTAGCGATATTAAACGCCTAGCGTTGCAAAAATGAAAGTTTATTCGATTGTGAAAATAAATTCAATATACGCGCATAGCGATTTTAAACGTCTAGCACAACATAAGTATAGTTATCAATTATTTGAACGACAAATTCAAATTCATGCCTAGCGATACTAAACACCTAGCGTTGCACAAATCAAATGTTAGTCGAATCTGAATATAAATTCAAAATACGCGCCTAGCGATTTCAAACTCATAGCACAACATAAGTATAATTACCAATTATTTAGACGAGAAATTCAAATTCACGCCTAGCGATATTAAACGCCTAGCGTTGCAGAAAAGAAATTTTATTCTATTGTGAATATAAATTCAATATACGCGCCTAGCGAATGCAAACGCCTAGCAGAACATAAGTATAGTTATCAATTATTTGTTCGAAAAATTCAAATTCACGCCTAGCGATACTAAACGCCTAGCGTGGCACAAAAAAAAGGTCAGTCGAATCTGAATATAAATTCAAAATACGCCCCTAGCGATTTCAAGCGCCTAGCACAACATAAGTATAATTACCAATTATTTGAACGACAAATTCAAATTCACGCCTAGCGATACTAAACGCCCATCGTTGCACAAATGAAATCTTAATCGATTGTGAATATAAATTCAAAATACGCACCTAGCGATTTCAAACGCCTAGCACAACATAAGTATAGTTATCAATTATTTGAACGACAAATTCAAATTCACGCCTAGCTATACTAAACGCCTAGCGTTGCACAAATAAAATGTCAGTCGAATCTGAATATAAACTCAAAATACGCCCCTAGCGATTTCAAGCGCCTAGCACAACATAAATATAATTATCAATTGGTCGAATGATGTATTCAAATTCGCGCCTAGCGATACTAAGCGCCTAGTGTTGCACAAATGAAATGTTAATCAAATGTGAATATAAATTCAAAATACGCGCCTAGCGATTTTAAACGTCTAGCACAACATAAATATAATTGTCAATTGGTCGAACGACAAATTCAAATTCAAGCCTAGCAATATTAAACGCCTAGTGTTGCACAATTTAAATGTAAATCGAATCTGAATATAAATTCAAAATACGCGCCTAGCGATTTCAAACGCCTAGCACAACATAAGTATAGTTATCAATTATTTGAACGACAAATTCAAATTCACGCCTAGCGATTTTAATCGCGTAGCGTTGCACAAATGAAATTTTATTCGATTGTGAATATAAATTCAATATACGCGCCTAGCGAATGCAAACGCCTAGCAGAACATAAGTATAGTTATCAATTACTTGAACGACAAATTCAAATTCACGCCTAGCGATACTAAACGCCCAGCGTTGAACAAATGAAATGTTAATCGAAAGTGAATATAAATTCAAAATACGCTCCTAGCGATTTCGAACGCCTAGCACAACATAAGTATAGTTATCAATTATTTGGTCGAAAAATTCAAATTCACGCCTAGCGATACTAAGCGCCTAGTTTTGCACAAATGAAATGTTAATCGAATGTGAATATAAATTCAAAATACGCGCCTAGCGATTTCAAGCGCCTAGCACAACGTAAATATAACTATCAATTGGTCGAATGATGTATACAAATTCGCGCCTAGCGATACTAAGCGCCTAGTTTTGCACAAATGAAATGTTAATCGAATGTGAATATAAATTCAAAATACGCGCCTAGCGATTTCAAGCGCCTAGCACAACATAAATATAACTATCAATTGGTCGAATGATGTATTCAAATTCGCGCCTAGCGATACTAAGCGCCTAGTTTTGCACAAATGAAATGTTAATCGAATGTGAATATAAATTCAAAATACGCGCCTAGCGATTTTTAAACTCATAGCACAACATAAGTATAAATACCAATTATTTAGACGAGAAATTCAAATTCACGCCTAGCGATATTAAACGCCCAGCGTTGCACAAATGAAATTTTATTCGATTGTGAATATAAATTCAATATACGCGCCTAGCGAATGCAAACGCCTAGCTGAACATAAGTATAGTTATCAATTATTTGGTCGAGAAATTCAAATTCACGCCTAGCGATATTAAACGCCTAGCGTTGCACAAATAAAATGTTAATCGATTATGAATATAAATTCAATATACGCGCCTAGCGATTTCCAACACCTAGCACAACATAAGTATAGTTATCAATTATTTGAACGACAAATTCAAATTCATGCCTAGCTATACGAAACGCCTAGCGTTGCACAAATCAAATGTTACTTGAATGTGAATATAAATTCAAAATACGCGCCTAGCGATTTCAAACGCCTAGCACAACATAAGTATAATTACCAATTATTTGAACGACAAATTCAAATTCACGCCTAGCGATACTAAACGCCCATCGTTGCACAAATGAAATCTTAATCGATTGTGAATATAAATTCAAAATACGCACCTAGCGATTTCAAACGCCTAGCACAACATAAGTATAGTTATCAATTATTTGAACGACAAATTCAAATTCACGCCTAGCTATACTAAACGCCTAGCGTTGCACAAATCAAATGTTAATTGAATGTGAATATAAATTCAAAATACGCGCCTAGCGATTTCAAACGCCTAGCACAACATAAGTATAATTACCAATTATTTGAACGAAAAATTCAAATTCACGCCTAGCGATATTAAACGCCTAGCGTTGCACAAATAAAATGTTAATCGATTATGAATATAAATGCAATATACACGCCTAGCGATTTCAAATGTCTAGCACAACATAAGTATAGTTATCAATTATTTGAACGACAAATTCAAATTCATGCCTAGCGATACGAAACGCCTAGCGTTGCACAAATCAAATGTTTATTCGAATCTGAATATAAATTCAAAATACGCGCCTAGCGATTTCAAACGCCTAGCACAACATAAGTATAATTACCAATTATTTGAACGACAAATTCAAATTCACGCCTAGCGATACTAAACGCCCATCGTTGCACAAATGAAATGTAACACGACTGTGATGATAAAAACAAAGTGCGAGCCTAGAGATTTCGAACGCCTAGCTCAACATGAGTATAGTTATCAATTATTTGAACGACAAATTCAAATTCACGCCTAGCGATACCAAACGCCTAGCGTTGCACAAATAAAATGTCAGTCGAATCTGAATATAAATTCAAAATACGCGCCTAGCGATTTCAAGCGCCTACACAACATAAATATAATTATCAATTGGTCGAATGATGTATTCAAATTTCCGCCTAGCGATACTAAGCGCCTAGTTTTGCACAAATGAAATGTTAATCGAATGTGAATATAAATTCAAAATACGCGCCTAGCGATTTCAAACACCTAGCACAACATAAGTATAATTACCAATTATTTAGACGAGAAATCCAAATTCACGCCTAGCGATATTAAACGCCTAGCGTTGCACAAATGAAATTTTATTCGATTGTGAATATAAATTCAATATACGCGCCTAGCGAATGCAAACGCCTAGCTGAACATAAGTATAGTTATCAATTATTTGAACGACAAATTCAAATTCACGCCTAGCTATACTAAACGCCTAGCGTTGCACAAATCAAATGTCAGTCGAATCTGAATATAAATTCAAAATACGCGCCTAGCGATTTAAAACGCCAAGCAAAACATAAGTATATTTACCAATTATTTGAACGACAAATTCAAATTCACGCCTAGCGATACTAAACGCCCAGCGTTGCACAAATGAAATGTTAATCGATTGTGAATATAAATTTAAAATACGCGCCTAGCGATTTCGAACGCCTAGCACAACATAAGTATAATTACCAATTATTTGAACGACAAATTCAAATTCACGCCTAGCGATACTAAACGCCCAGCGTTGCACAAATGAAATGTTAATCGATTGTGAATATAAATTTAAAATACGCGCCTAGCGATTTCGAACGCCTAGCACAACATAAGTATAGTTATCAATTATTTGAAAGACAAATTCAAATTCACGCCTAGCTATACTAAACGCCTAGCGTTGCACAAATCAAATGTTAATTGAATGTGAATATAAATTCAAAATACGCGCCTAGCGATTTCAAACGCCTAGCACAACATAAGTATAGTTATCAATTATTTGAACGACAAATTCAAATTCACGCCTAGCTATACTAAACGCCTAGCGTTGCACAAATCAAATGTTAATTGAATGTGAATATAAATTCAAAATACGCGCCTAGCGATTTCAAACGCCTAGCACAACATATGTATAATTACCAATTGGTCGAATGATGTATTCAAATTCGCGTCTAGCGATACTAAGCGCCTAGTGTTGCACAAATGAAATGTTAATCGATTGTGAACATAAATTCAAAATACGCGCCTAGCGATTTCAAACGCCTAGCACAACATAAGTATAATTACCAATTATTTGAACGACAAATTCAAATTCACGCCTAGCGATACTAAACGCCCAGCGTTGCACAAATGAAATGTTAATCGATTGTGAATATAAATTCAAAATACGCGCCTAGCGATTTCGAACGCCTAGCACAACATAAGTATAGTTATCAATTATTTGGTCGAAAAATTCAAATTCACGCCTAGCGATACTAAACGCCTAGCGTTGCACAAATAAAATGTCAGTCGAATCTGAATTTAAATTCAAAATACGCGCCTAGCGATTTCAAGCGCCTACACAACATAAATATAATTATCAATTGGTCGAATGATGTATTCAAATTTCCGCCTAGCGATACTAAGCGCCTAGTTTTGCACAAATGAAATGTTAATCGAATGTGAATATAAATTCAAAATACGCGCCTAGCGATTTTAAACGTCTAGCACAACATAAGTATAGTTATCAATTATTTGAACGACTAATTCAAATTCATGCCTAGCGATAGGTAACGCCTAGCGTTGCACAAATCATATGTTAGTCGAATCTGAATATAAATTCAAAATACGCGCCTAGCGATTTCAAACGCCTAGCACAACATAAGTATAATTACCAATCACTTGAACGACAAATTCAAATTCACGCCCAGCGATATTAAACGCCCAGCGTTGCACAAATGAAATGTTAATCGATTGTGAATATAAATTCAAAATACGCGCCTAGCGATTTCGAACGCCTAGCACAACATAAGTATAGTTATCAATTATTTGGTCGAAAAATTCAAATTCACGCCTAGCGATACTAAACGCCTAGCGTTGCACAAATCAAATGTTAGTCGAATCTGAATATAAATTCAAAATACGCGCCTAGCGATTTCAAGCGCCTAGCACAACATAAATATAATTATCAATTGGTCGAATGATGTATTCAAATTCGCGCCTAGCGATACTAAGCGCCTAGTGTTGCACAAATGAAATGTTAATCGAATGTGAATATAAATTCAAAATACGCGCCTAGCGATTTCGAACGCCTAGCACAACATAAGTATAGTTATCAATTATTTGAACGACAAATTCAAATTCACGCCTAGCGATACTAAACGCCTAGCGTTGCACAAATAAAATGTCAGTCGAATCTGAATATAAATTCAAAATACGCGCCTAGCGATTTCAAGCGCCTAGCACAACATAAATATAATTATCAATTGGTCGAATGATGTATTCAATTTCGCGCCTAGCTATACTAAACGCCTAGCGTTGCACAAATCAAATGTTAGTCGAATCTGAATATAAATTCAAAATACGCGCCTAGCGATTTCAAACGCCTAGCACAACATAAGTATAATTACCAATTATTTGAACGACAAATTCAAATTCACGCCTAGCGATACTAAACGCCCAGCGTTGCACAAATCAAATGTTAGTCGAATCTGAATATAAATTCAAAATACGCGCCTAGCGATTTTAAACGTCTAGCACAACATAAGTATAGTTATCAATTATTTGAACGACAAATTCAAATTCATGCCTAGCTATACGAAACGCCTACCGTTGCACAAATCAAATGTTAGTCGAATCTGAATATAAATTCAAAATACGCGCCTAGCGATTTCAAACGCCTAGCACAACATAAGTATAATTACCAATTATTTGAACGACAAATTCAAATTCACGCCTAGCGATTCTAAACGCCCAGCGTTGCACAAATGAAATGTTAATCGATTGTGAATATAAATTCAAAATACGCGCCGAGCGATTTCGAACGCCTAGCACAACATAAGTATAGTTATCAATTATTTGTTCGAAAAATTCAAATTCACGCCTAGCGATACTAAACGCCTAGCGTTGCACAAATAAAATGTCAGTCGAATCTGAATATAAATTCAAAATACGCGCCTAGCGATTTCAAGCGCCTAGCACAACATAAATATAATTATCAATTGGTCGAATGATGTATTCAAATTATCTCATAGCGATACTAAGCGCCTAGTGTTGCACAAATGAAATGTTAATCGAATGTGAATATAAATTCAAAATACGCGCCTAGCGATTTTAAACGTCTAGCACAACATAAGTATAGTTATCAATTATTTGAACGACTAATTCAAATTCATGCCTAGCGATAGGAAACGCCTAGCGTTGCACAAATCATATGTTAGTCGAATCTGAATATAAATTCAAAATACGCGCCTGGCGATTTCAAACGCCTAGCACAACATAAGTATAATTACCAATCACTTGAACGACAAATTCAAATTCACGCCTAGCGATACTAAACGGCCAGCGTTGCACAAATGAAATGTTAATCGATTGTGAATATAAATTCAAAATTCGCGCCTAGCGATTGCAAACGCCTAGTACGACATAAGTATAGTTATCAATTATTTGGTCGAAAAATTCAAATTCACGCCTAGCGATACTAAACGCCTAGCGTTGCACAAATAAAATGTCAGTCGAATCTGAATATAAATTCAAAATACGCGCCTAGCGATTTCAAGCGCCTAGCACAACATAAATATAATTATCAATTGGTCGAATGATGTATTCAAATTCGCGCCTAGCGATACTAAGCGCCTAGTGTTGCACAAATGAAATGTTAATCGAATGTGAATATAAATTCAAAATACGCGCCTAGCGATATTAAACGCCTAGCGTTGCACAAATGAAATGTCAGTCGATTGTGAATATAAATTCAAAATACGCGCCTAGCGATTTCGAACGCCTAGCACAACATAAGTAAAGTTATCAATTATTTGAACGACTAATTCAAATTCACGCCTAGCGATAGGAAACGCCTAGCGTTGCACAAATCAAATGTTAGTCGAATCTGAATATAAATTCAAAATACGCGCCTAGCGATTTCAAACGCCTAGCACAACATAAGTATAATTACCAATTATTTGAACGACAAATTCAAATTCACGCCTAGCGATTCTAAACGCCCAGCGTTGCACAAATGAAATGTTAATCGATTGTGAATATAAATTCAAAATACGCGCCTAGCGATTTCGAACGCCTAGCACAACATAAGTATAGTTATCAATTATTTGCTCGAAAAATTCAAATTCACGCCTAGCGATTCGCAACGCCTAGCGGTGCACCCATAAAATGTCAGTCGAATCTGAATTTAAATTCAAAATACGCGCCTAGCGATTTCAAGCGCCTAGCACAACATAAATATAATTATCAATTGGTCGAATGATGTATTCAAATTAACGCCTAGCGATACTAAGCGCCTAGTGTTGCACAAATGAAATGTTAATCGAATGTGAATATAAATTCAAAATACGCGCCTAGCGATTTTAAACGTCTAGCACAACATAAGTATAGTTATCAATTATTTGAACGACTAATTCAAATTCATGCCTAGCGATAGGAAACGCCTAGCGTTGCACAAATCATATGTTAGTCGAATCTGAATATAAATTCAAAATACGCGCCTGGCGATTTCAAACGCCTAGCACAACATAAGTATAATTACCAATCACTTGAACGACAAATTCAAATTCACGCCTAGCGATACTAAACGGCCAGCGTTGCACAAATGAAATGTTAATCGATTGTGAATATAAATTCAAAATACGCGCCTAGCGATTTCGAACGCCTAGTACAACATAAGTATAGTTATCAATTATTTGGTCGAAAAATTCAAATTCACGCCTAGCGATACTAAACGCCTAGCGTTGCACAAATAAAATGTCAGTCGAATCTGAATATAAATTCAAAATACGCGCCTAGCGATTTCAAGCGCCTAGCACAACATAAATATAATTATCAATTGGTCGAATGATGTATTCAAATTCGCGCCTAGCGATACTAAGCGCCTAGTGTTGCACAAATGAAATGTTAATCGAATGTGAATATAAATTCAAATTCACGCCTAGCGATTTTAATCGCGTAGCGTTGCACAAATGAAATTTTATTCGATTGTGAATATAAATTCAATATACGCGCCTAGCGATTTCGAACGTCTAGCACAACATAAGTATAGTTATCAATTATTTGTTCGACTAATTCAAATTCACGCCTAGCGATAGGAAACGCCTAGCGTTGCACAAATCATATGTTAGTCGAATCTGAATATAAATTCAAAATACGCGCCTAGCGATTTCAAACGCCTAGCACAACATAAGTATAATTACCAATTATTTGAACGACAAATTCAAATTCACGCCTAGCGATTCTAAACGCCCAGCGTTGCACAAATGAAATGTTAATCGACTGTGAATATAAATTCAAAATACGCGCCTAGCGATTTCGAACGCCTAGCTCAACATAAGTATAGTTATCAATTATTTGGTCGAAAAATTCAATTTCACGCCTAGCGATACTAAACGCCTAGCGTTGCACAAATAAAATGTCAGTCGAATCTGAATATAAACTCAAAATACGCCCCTAGCGAATTCAAGCGCCTAGAACAACATAAATATAATTATCAAGAGGTCGACTGATGTATTCAAATTCGCGCCTAGCGATACTAAGCGCCTAGTGTTGCACAAATGAAATGTTAATCGAATGTGAATATAAATTCAAAATACGCGCCTAGGGATTTTAAACGTCTAGCACAACATAAGTATAGTTATCAATTATTTGAACGACTAATTCAAATTCATGCCTAGCGATAGGAAACGCCTAGTTTTGCACAAATCATATGTTAGTCGAATCTGAATATAAATTCAAAATACGCGCCTAGCGATTTCAAACGCCTAGCACAACATAAGTATAATTACCAATTATTTGAACGACAAATTCAAATTCACGCCTAGCGATATTAAACGCCCAGCGTTGCACAACTGAAATGTTAATCGATTGTGAATATAAATTCAAAATACGCGCCTAGCGATTGATAACGCCTAGTACAACATAATTATAGTTATCAAATATTTGGTCGAAAAATTCAAATTCACGCCTAGCGATACTAAACGCCAAGCGATGCACAAATAAAATGTCAGTCGAATCTGAATATAAATTCAAAATACGCGCCTAGCGATTTCAAGCGCCTAGCACAACATAAATATAATTATCAATTGGTCGAATGATGTATTCAAATTCGCGCCTAGCGATACTAAGCGCCTAGTGTTGCACAAATGAAATGTTAATCGAATGTGAATATAAATTCAAAATACGCGCCTAGCGATTTTAAACGCCCAGCGTTGCACAAATGAAATGTTAATCGATTGTGAATATAAATTTAAAATACGCGCCTAGCGATTTTGAACGCCTAGCACAACATAAGTATAGTTATCAATTATTTGAACGACAAATTCAAATTCACGCCTAGCGATAGGAAACGCCTAGCGTTGCACAAATCATATGTTAGTCGAATCTGAATATAAATTCAAAATACGCGCCTAGCGATTTCAAACGCCTAGCACAACATAAGTATAATTACCAATTATTTGAACGACAAATTCAAATTCACGCCTAGCGATTCTAAACGCCCAGCGTTGCACAAATGAAATGTTAATCGATTTTGAATATAAATTCAAAATACGCGACTAGCGATTTCGAACGCCTAGCACAACATAAGTATAGTTATCAATTATTTGCTCGAAAAATTCAAATTCACGCCTAGCGATACTAAACGCCTAGCGTTGCACAAATAAAATGTCAGTCGAATCTGAATATAAATTCAAAATACGCCCCTAGCGATTTCAAGCGCCTAGCACAACATAAATATAATTATCAATTGGTCGAATGATGTATTCAAATTCGCGCCTAGCGATACTAAGCGCCTAGTGTTGCACAAATGAAATGTTAATCGAATGTGAATATAAATTCAAAATACGCGCCTAGGGATTTTAAACGTCTAGCACAACATAAGTATAGTTATCAATTATTTGAACGACTAATTCAAATTCATGCCTAGCGATAGGAAACGCCTAGTTTTGCACAAATCATATGTTAGTCGAATCTGAATATAAATTCAAAATACGCGCCTGGCGATTTCAAACGCCTAGCACAACATAAGTATAATTACCAATCACTTGAACGACAAATTCAAATTCACGCCTAGCGATACTAAACGGCCAGCGTTGCACAAATGAAATGTTAATCGATTGTGAATATAAATTCAAAATACGCGCCTAGCGATTTCGAACGCCTAGTACAACATAAGTATAGTTATAAATTTTTTGGTCGAAAAATTCAAATTCACGCCTAGCGATACGAAACGCCTAGCGTTGCACAAATAAAATGTCAGTCGAATCTGAATATAAATTCAAAATACGCGCCTAGCGATTTCAAGCGCCTAGCACAACATAAATATAATTATCAATTGGTCGAATGATGTATTCAAATTCGCGCCTAGCGATACTAAGCGCCTAGTGTTGCACAAATGAAATGTTAATCGAATGTGAATATAAATTCAAAATACGCGCCTAGCGATTTTAATCGTCTAGCACAACATAAGTATAGTTATCAATTATTTGAAAGACAAATTCAAATTCATGCCTAGCGATACTAAACGCCTAGCGTTGCACAAATCATATGTTAGTCGAATCTGAATATAAATTCAAAATACGCGCCTAGCGATTTCAATCGCCTAGCACAACATAAGTATAGTTATCAATTATTTGGTAGAAAAATTCAAATTCACGCCTAGCGATACTAAACGCCTAGCGTTGCACAAATAAAATGTCAGTCGAATCTGAATATAAATTCAAAATACGCGCCTAGCGATTTTAAACGTCTAGCACAACATAAGTATAGTTATCAATTATTTGAACGACTAATTCAAATTCATGCCTAGCGATAGGAAACGCCTAGCGTTGCACAAATCATATGTTAGTCGAATCTGAATATAAATTCAAAATACGCGCCTAGCGATTTCAAACGCCTAGCACAACATAAGTATAGTTATCAATTACTTGAACGACAAATTCAAATTCACGCCTAGCGATACTAAACAGCCAGCGTTGCACAAATGAAATGTTAATCGATTGTGAATATAAATTCAAAATACGCGCCTAGCGATTTCGAACGCCTAGTACAACATAAGTATAGTTATCAATTATTTGGTCGAAAAATTCAAATTCACGCCTAGCGATACTAAACGCCTAGCGTTGCACAAATAAAATGTCAGTCGAATCTGAATATAAATTCAAAATACGCGCCTAGCGATTTCAAGCGCCTAGCACAACATAAATATAATTATCAATTGGTCGAATGATGTATTCAATTTCGCGCCTAGCGATACTAAGCGCCTAATGTTGCACAAATGAAATGTTAATCGAATGTGAATATAAATTCAAAATACGCGCCTAGCGATTTTAATCGTCTAGCACAACATAAGTATAGTTATCAATTATTTGTAAGACAAATTCAAATTCATGCCTAGCGATTCTAAACGCCTAGCGTTGCACAAATCAAATGTTAATTGAATGTGAATATAAATTCAAAATACGCGCCTAGCGATTTCAAACGCCTAGCACAACATATGTATAATTACCAATTAATTCAAGAAATTCAAATTCACGCCTAGCGATATTAAACGCCTAACGTTGCAGAAATGAAATTTTATTCGATTGTGAATATAAATTCAATATACGCGCATAGCGAATGCAAACGCCTAGCTGAACATAAGTATAGTTATCAATTATTTGGTCGAGAAATTCAAATTCACGCCTAGCGATACAAAAAGACTAGCGTTGCACACATAAAATGTTAATCGATTATGAATATAAATTCAATATACGCGCATAGCGATTTCAAATGTCGAGCACACCATAAGCATAGTTATCAATTATTTGATCGACAAATTCAAATTCATGCCTAGCTATAGGATACGCCTAGAGTTGAACATTTTAATTTTTAGTCGAATGTGAATATAAATTCAAAATACGCGCCTAGCGATTTCAAAAGCGTAGCGCAACATAAGTATAATTACCAATTATTTGAACGACAAATTGAAATTCACGCCTAGCGATACTAAACGCCCATCGTTGCACAAATGAAATGTTAATCGATTGTGAATATAAATTCAATATAAGCGCCTAGCGAATGCAAACGCCTAGCAGAACATAAGTATAGTTAACAATTATTTGGACGAGAAATTCAAATTCACGCCTAGCGATACTAAACGCACAGCGTTGCACAAATGAAATGTTAATCGATTGTGAATATAAATTTAAAATACGCGCCTAGCGATTTCAAACGCCTAGCACAACATAAGTATAATTACCAATTATTTGAACGACAAATTCAAATTCACGCCTAGCGATTTTAAACGCCCAGCGTTGCACAAATGAAATGTTAATCGATTGTGAATATAAATTTAAAATACGCGCCTAGCGATTTCGAACGCCTAGCACAACATAAGTATAGTTATCAATTATTTGAACGACAAATTCAAATTCACGCCTTGCTATACTAAAAACATAGCGTTGCACAAATCAAATGTTAATTGAATGTGAATATAAATTCAAAATACGCGTCTAGCGATTTCAAACGCCTAGCACAACATAAGTATAATTATCAATTGGTCGAATGATGTATTCAAATTCGCGTCTAGCGATACTAAGCGCCTAGTGTTGCACAAATGAAATGTTATCGATTGTGAACATAAATTCAAAATACGCGCATAGCGATTTCGAACGCGTAGCACAACATAAGTATAATTACCAATTATTTGAACGACAAATTCAAATTCACGCCTAGCGATTCTAAACGCCCAGCGTTGCACAAATGAAATGTTAATCGATTTTGAATATAAATTCAAAATACGCGCCTAGCGATTTCGAACGCCTAGCACAACATAAGTATAGTTATCAATTATTTGGTCGAAAAATTCAAATTCACGCCTAGCGATACTAAACGCCTAGCGTTGCACAAATAAAATGTCAGTCGAATCTGAATATAAATTCAAAATACGCGCCTAGCGATTTCAAGCGCCTAGCACAACATAAATATAATTATCAATTGGTCGAATGATGTATTCAAATTCGCGCCTAGCGATACTAAGCGCCTAGTGTTGCACAAATGAAATGTTAGTCGAATCTGAATATAAATTCAAAATACGCGCCTAGCGATTTCAAACGCCTAGCACAACATAAGTATAATTACCAATTATTTGAACGACAAATTCAAATTCACGCCTAGCGATTCTAAACGCCCAGCGTTGCACAAATGAAATGTTAATCGATTGTGAATATAAATTCAAAATACGCGCCTAGCAATTTCGAACGCCTAGAACAACATCAGTATAGTTATCAATTATTTGTTCGAAAAATTCAAATTCACGCCTAGCGATACTAAACGCCTAGCGTTGCACAAATAAAATGTCAGTCGAATCTGAATATAAATTCAAAATACGCGCCTAGCGATTTCAAGCGCCTAGCACAACATAAATATAATTATCAATTGGTCGAATTATGTATTCAAATTCGCGCCTAGCGATACTAAGCGCCTAGTGTTGCACAAATGAAATGTTAATCGAATGTGAATATAAATTCAAAATACGCGCCTAGCGATTTTAAACGTCTAGCACAACATAAGTATAGTTATCAATTATTTGAACGACTAATTCAAATTCATGCCTAGCGATAGGAAACGCCTAGTTTTGCACAAATCATATGTTAGTCGAATCTGAATATAAATTCAAAATACGCGCCTGGCGATTTCAAACGCCTAGCACAACATAAGTATAATTACCAATCACTTGAACGACAAATTCAAATTCACGCCTAGCGATACTAAACGGCCAGCGTTGCACAATTTAAATGTAAATCGAATGTTAATATAAATTCAAAATTCGCGCCTAGCGATTGCAAACGCCTAGTACGACATAAGTATAGTTATCAATTATTTGGTCGAAAAATTCAAATTCACGCCTAGCGATACTAAACGCCTAGCGTTGCACAAATAAAATGTCAGTCGAATCTGAATATAAATTCAAAATACGCGCCTAGCGATTTCCAGCTCCTAGCACAACATAAATATAGTAATCAATTGGTCGAATGATGTATTCAAATTCGCGCCTAGCGATACTAAGCGCCTAGTGTTGCACAAATGAAATGTTAATCGAATGTGAATATAAATTCAAAATACGCGCCTAGCGATTTTAATCGTCTAGCACAACATAAGTATAGTTATAAAATATTTTAAATAAAAATTCAAATTCATGCCTAGCGATTCTAAACGCCTAGCGTTGCACAAATCAAATGTTAGTCGAATCTGAATATAAATTCAAAATACGCGCCTAGCGATTTCGAACGCCTAGCACAACATAAGTATAGTTATCAATTATTTGGTCGAGAAATTCAAATTCACGCCTAGCGATATTAAACGCCTAGCGTTGCACAAATAAAATGTCAGTCGAATCTGAATATAAATTCAAAATACGCGCCTAGCGATTTTAAACGTCTAGCACAACATAAGTATAGTTATCAATTATTTGAACGACTAATTCAAATTCATGCCTAGCGATAGGAAACGCCTAGCGTTGCACAAATCATATGTTAGTCGAATCTGAATATAAATTCAAAATACGCGCCTAGCGATTTCGAACGCCTAGCACAACATAAGTATAGTTATCAATCACTTGAACGACAAATTCAAATTCACGCCTAGCGATACTAAACAGCCAGCGTTGCACAAATGAAATGTTAATTGATTGTGAATATAAATTCAAAATACGCGCCTAGCGATTTCGAACGCCTAGCAGAACATAAGTATAGTTATCAATTATTTGGTCGAAAAATTCAAATTCACGCCTAGCGATACTAAACGCCTAGCGTTGCACAAATAAAATGTCAGTCGAATCTGAATATAAATTCAAAATACGCGCCTAGCGATTTCAAGCGCCTAGCACAACATAAATATAATTATCAATTGGTCGAATGATGTATTCAAATTCGCGCCTAGCGATACTAAGCGCCTAGTGTTGCACAAATAAAATGTTAATCGAATGTGAATATAAATTCAAAATACGCGCCTAGCGAGTTTAATCGTCTAGCACAACATAAGTATAGTTATCAATTATTTGAAAGACAAATTCAATTTCGCGCCTAGCTATACTAAACGCCTAGCGTTGCACAAATCAAATGTTAATTGAATGTGAATATAAATTCAAAATACGCGCCTAGCGATTTCAAACGCCTAGCACAACATATGTATAATTACCAATTAATTCAAGAAATTCAAATTCACGCCTAGCGATATTAAACGCCTAACGTTGCAGAAATGAAATTTTATTCGATTGTGAATATAAATTCAATATACGCGCATAGCGAATGCAAACGCCTAGCTGAACATAAGTATAGTTATCAATTATTTGGTCGAGAAATTCAAATTCACGCCTAGCGATAATAAACGCAAAGCGTTGCACAAATAAAATGTTAATCGATTATGAATATAAATTCAAAATACGCGCCTAGCGATTTCAAATGTCTAGCACAACATAAGTATAGTTATCAATTATTTGAACGACAAATTCAAATTCATGCCTAGCTATACGAAACGCCTACCGTTGAACAAATCAAATGTTAGTCGAATCTGAATATAAATTCAAAATACGCGCCTAGCGATTTCAAACGCCTAGCACAACATAAGTATAATTACCAATTATTTGAACGACAAATTGAAATTCACGCCTAGCGATACTAAACGCCCATCGTTGCACAAATGAAATGTTAATCGATTGTGAATATAAATTCAATATACGCGCCTAGCGAATGCAAACGCCTAGCTGAACATAAGTATAGTTATCAATTATTTGGTCGAGAAATTCAAATTCACGCCTAGCGATACTAAACGCCCAGCGTTGCACAAATGAAATGTTAATCGATTGTGAATATAAATTTAAAATACGCGCCTAGCGATTTCAAACGCCTAGCACAACATAAGTATAATTACCAATTATTTGGTCGACAAATTCAAATTCACGCCTAGCGATTTTAAACGCCCAGCGTTGCACAAATGAAATGTTAATCGATTGTGAATATAAATTTAAAATACGCGCCTAGCGATTTCGAACGCCTAGCACAACATAAGTATAGTTATCAATTATTTGAACGACAAATTCAAATTCACGCCTAGCTATACTAAACGCCTAGCGTTGCACAAATCAAATGTTAATTGAATGTGAATATAAATTCAAAATACGCGCCTAGCGATTTCAAACGCCTAGCACAACATAAGTATAATTATCAATTGGTCGAATGATGTATTCAAATTCGCGTCTAGCGATACTAAGCGCCTAGTGTTGCACAAATGAAATGTTATCGATTGTGAATATAAATTCAAAAAACGCGCCAAGCGATTTCGAACGCCTAGCACAACATAAGTATAATTACCAATTATTTGAACGACAAATTCAAATTCACGCCTAGCTATACTAAACGCCCAGCGTTGCACAAATGAAATGTTAATCGATTGTGAATATAAATTCAAAATACGCGCCTAGCGATTTCGAACGCCTAGCACAACATAAGTATAGTTATCAATTATTTGTTCGAAAAATTCAAATTCACGCCTAGCGATACTAAACGCCTAGCGTTGCACAAATAAAATGTCAGTCGAATCTGAATATAAATTCAAAATACGCCCCTAGCGATTTCAAGCGCCTAGCACAACATAAATATAATTATCAATTGGTCGAATGATGTATTCAAATTCGCGCCTAGCGATACTAAGCGCCTAGTGTTGCACAAATGAAATGTTAATCGAATGTGAATATAAATTCAAAATACGCGCCTAGCGATTTTAAACGTCTAGCACAACATAAGTATAGTTATCAATTATTTGAACGACTAATTCAAATTCATGCCTAGCGATAGGAAACGCCTAGCGTTGCACAAATCATATGTTAGTCGAATCTGAATATAAATTCAAAATACGCGCCTAGCGATTTCAAACGCCTAGCACAACATAAGTGTAATTACCAATCACTTGAACGACAAATTCAAATTCTCGCCTAGCTATACTAACCGCCAAGCTTTGCACAAATGAAATGTTAATCGATTGTGAATATAAATTCAAAATACGCGCCTAGCGATTTCAAACGCCTAGCACAACATAAGTATAGTTATCAATTATTTGGTAGAAAAATTCAAATTCACGCCTAGCGATACTAAACGCCTAGCGTTGCACAAATAAAATGTCAGTCGAATCTGAATATAAATTCAAAATACGCGCCTAGCGATTTCAAGCGCCTAGCACAACATAAATATAATTATCAATTGGTCGAATGATGTATTCAAATTCGCGCCTAGCGATACTAAGCGCCTAGTGTTGCACAAATGAAATGTTAATCGAATGTGAATATAAATTCAAAATACGCGCCTAGCGATTTTAAACGTCTAGCACAACATAAGTATAGTTATCAATTATTTGAACGACAAATTCAAATTCATGCCTAGCGATACGAAACGCCTAGCGTTGCACAAATCAAATGTTAGTCGAATCTGAATATAAATTCAAAATACGCGCCTAGCGATTTCAAACTCATAGCACAACATAAGTATACGTACCAATTATTTAGACGAGAAATTCAAATTCACGCCTAGCGATATTAAATGCCTAACGTTGCAGAAATGAAATTTTATTCGATTGTGAATATAAATTCAATATACGCGCATAGCGAATGCAAACGCCTAGCTGAACATAAGTATAGTTATCAATTATTTGGTCGAGAAATTCAAATTCACGCCTAGCGATATTAAACGCCTAGCGTTGCACAAATAAAATGTTAATCGATTATGAATATAAATTCAATATACGCGCCTAGCGATTTCAAATGTCTAGCACAACATAAGTATAGTTATCAATTATTTGAACGACAAATTCAAATTCATGCCTAGCTATACGAAACGCTTACCGTTGAACAAATCAAATGTTAGTCGAATCTGAATATAAATTCAAAATACGCGCCTAGCGATTTCAAACGCCTAGCACAACATAAGTATAATTACCAATTATTTGAACGACAAATTCAAATTCACGCCTAGCGATACTAAACGCCCATCGTTGCACAAATGAAATGTTAAACGATTGTGAATATAAATTGAAAATACGCGCCTAGCGATTTCCAACGCCTAGCACAACATAAGTATAATTACCAATTATTTGAACGACAAATTCAAATTCACGCCTAGCGATACTAAACGCCCAGCGTTGCACAAATGAAATGTTAATCGATTGTGAATATAAATTTAAAATACGCGCCTAGCGATTTCGAACGCCTAGCACAACATAAGTATAGTTATCAATTATTTGAACGACAAATTCAAATTCACGCCTAGCTATACTAAACGCCTAGCGTTGCACAAATCAAATGTTAATTGAATGTGAATATAAATTCAAAATACGCGCCTAGCGATTTCAAACGCCTAGCACAACATAAGTATAATTATCAATTGGTCGAATGACGTATTCAAATTCGCGTCTAGCGATACTAAGCGCCTCGTGTTGCACAAATAAAATGTTAATCGATTGTGAATATAAATTCAAAATACGCGCCAAGCGATTTCGAACGCCTAGCACAACAAAAGTATAGTTATCAATTATTTGAACGACAAATTCAAATTCACGCCTAGCTATACGAAACGCCTACCGTTGCACAAATCAAATGTTAGTCGAATCTGAATATAAATTCAAAATACGCGCCTAGCGATTTCAAACGCCTAGCACAACATAAGTATAATTACCAATTATTTGAACGACAAATTCAAATTCACGCCTAGCGATACTAAACGCCCATCGTTGCACAAATAAAATGTCAGTCGAATCTGAATATAAATTCAAAATACGCGTCTAGCGATTTCAAATGTCTAGCACAACATAAGTATAGTTATCAATTATTTGAACGACAAATTCAAATTCATGCCTAGCTATACGAAACGCCTACCGTTGAACAAATAAAATGTTAGTCGAATCTGAATATAAATTCAAAATACGCGCCTAGCGATTTCAAACGCCTAGCACAACATAAGTATAATTACCAATTATTTGAACGACAAATTCAAATTCACGCCTAGCGATACTAAACGCCCAGCGTTGCACAAATGAAATGTTAATCGATTGTGAATATAAATTTAAAATACGCGCCTAGCGATTTTGAACGCCTAGCACAACATAAGTATAGTTATCAATTATTTGAACGACAAATTCAAATTCACGCCTAGCGATACTAAACGCCTAGCGTTGCAAAAATCAATTGTTAGTCGAATCTGAATATAAAATCAAAATACGCGTCTAGCGATTTCAAACGCCTAGCACAATATGAGTATAATTACCAATTATTTGAACGACAAATTCAAATTCACGCCTAGCGATACTAAACGCCCAGCGTTGCACAAATGAAATGTTAATCGATTGTGAATATAAATTCAAAATACGCGCCTAGCGATTTCGAACGCCTAGCACAACATAAGTATAGTTATCAATTATTTGGTCGAAAAAATTCAAAATACGCCCCTAGCGATTTCAAGCGCCTAGCACAACATAAATATAATTATCAATTGGTCGAATGATGTATTCAAATTCGCGCCTAGCGATACTAAGCGCCTAGTGTTGCACAAATGAAATGTTAATCAAATGTGAATATAAATTCAAAATACGCGCCTAGCGATTTTAAACGTCTAGCACAACATAAATATAATTATCAATTGGTCGAACGACAAATTCAAATTCAAGCCTAGCAATATTAAACGCCTAGTGTTGCACAATTTAAATGTAAATGGAATCTGAATATAAATTCAAAATACGCCACTAGCGGTTTCAAACGCCTAGCACAACATAAGTATAGTTATCAATTATTTGAACGACAAATTCAAATTCACGCCTAGCGATTTTAATCGCGTAGCGTTGCACAAATGAAATTTTATTCGATTGTGAATATAAATTCAATATAGGCGCCTAGCGAATGCAAACGCCTAGCAGAACATAAGTATAATTATCAATTATTTGAACGACAAATTCAAATTCACGCCTAGCGATACTAAACGCCCAGCGTTGCACAAATCAAATGTTAGTCGAATCTGAATATAAATTCAAAATACGCGCCTAGCGATTTCAAACTCATAGCACAACATAAGTATAATTACCAATTATTTAGACGAGAAATTAATATTCACGCCTAGCGATATTAAACGCCTAGCGTTGCAGAAAAGAAATTTTATTCTATTGTGAATATAAATTCAATATACGCGCCTAGCGATTTCGAACGCCTAGCACAACATAAGTATAGTTATAAATTATTTGGTAGAAAAATTCAAATTCACGCCTAGCGATACTAAACGCCTAGCGTTGCACAAATGAAATGTCAGTCGAAACTGAATATAAATTCAAAATACGCGCCTAGCGATTTCATAAGCCTAGCACAACATAAGTATAGTTATCAATTATTTGAACGACAAATTCAAATTCATGCCTAGCTATACGAAACGCCTACCGTTGCACAAATCGAATGTTAGTCGAATCTGAATATAAATTCAAAATACGCGCCTAGCGATTTCAAACGCCTAGCACAACATAAGTATAGTTATCAATTATTTGAACGACAAATTCAAATTCACGCCTAGCGATACTAAACGCCCAGCGTTGCACAAATGAAATGTTAATCGATTGTGAATATAAATTTCAAAATACGCGCCTAGCGAGTTTCGAATCGTCTAGCACAACATAAGTATAGTTATCAATTATTTGAACGACAAATTCAAATTCATGCCTAGCGATATTAAACGCCTAGTGTTGCACAAATCAAATGTTAGTCGAATCTGAATATAAATTCAAAATACGCGCCTAGCGATTTCAAACGCCTAGCAGAACATAAGTATAGTTATCAATTATTTGGTCGAAAAATTCAAATTCACGCCTAGCGATACTAAACGCCCACGCCTAGCGATACTAAACAGCCAGCGTTGCACAAATGAAATGTTAATCGATTGTGAATATAAATTCAAAATACGCGCCTAGCGATTTCGAACGCCTAGCACAACATAAGTATAGTTATCAATTATTTGGTCGAAAAATTCAAATTCACGCCTAGCGATTTAAAACGCCTAGCGTTGCACAAATAAAATGTCAGTCGAATCTGAATATAAATTCAAAATACGCGCCTAGCGATTTCAAGCGCCTAGCACAACATAAATATAATTATCAATTGGTCGAATGATGTATTCAAATTCGCGCCTAGCGATACTAAGCGCCTAGTGTTGCACAAATGACATGTGAGTCGCATCTGAATATCAATTCAAAATACGCGCCTAGCGAGTTTAAACGTCTAGCACAACATAAGTATAGTTATCAATTATTTGAAAGACAAATTCAAATTCATGCCTAGCGATACTAAACGCCTAGCGTTGCACAAATCAAATGTTAGTCGAATCTGAATATAAATTCAAAATACGCGCCTAGCGATTTCAAACTCATAGCACAACATACGTATACTTACCAATTATTTAGGCGAGAAATTCAAATTCACGCCTAGCGATACTAAACGCCCAGCGTTGCACAAATGAAATTTTATTCGATTGTGAATATAAATTCAATATACGCGCCTAGCGAATGCAAACGCCTAGCTGAACATAAGTAGAGTTATCAATTATTTGTACGACAAATTCAATTTCACGCCTAGCTATCCGAAACGCCTAGCGTTGCACAAATCAAATGTTAGTCGAATCTGAATATAAATTCAAAATACGCGCCTAGCGATTTCAAGCGCTGTGAATATAAATTCAAAATACGCGCCTAGCGAGTTTAATCGTCTAGCACAACATATTTATAGTTATCAATTATTTGATAGAAAAATTCAAATTCATGCCTAGCGATACTAAACGCCTAGCGTTGCACAAATCAAATGTTAGTCGAATCTGAATATAAATTCAAAATACGCGCCTAGCGATTTCAAACGCCTAGCACAACATAAGTATAGTTATCAATTATTTGAACGACAAATTCAAATTCGCGTCTAGCGATACTAAGCGCCTAATGTTGCACAAATGAAATGTTAATCGAATGTGAATATAAATTCAAAATATGCGCATAGCGATTTTAAACGTCTAGCACAACATAAGTATAGTTATCAATTATTTGAACGACTAATTCAAATTCATGCCTAGCGATAGGAAACGCCTAGCGTTGCACAAATCATATGTTAGTCGAATCTGAATATAAATTCAAAATACGCGCCTAGCGATTTCAAACGCCTAGCACTAGCACAACATAAGTATAATTACCAATCACTTGAACGACAAATTCAAATTCACGCCTAGCGATACTAAACAGCCTAGCGTTGCACAAATGAAATGTTAATCGATTGTGAATATAAATTCAAAATACGCGCCTAGCGATTTCAAACGCCTAGCACAACATAAGTATAGTTATCAATTATTTGGTCGAAAAATTCAAATTCACGCCTAGCGATACTAAACGCCTAGCGTTGCACAAATAAAATGTCAGTCGAATCTGAATATAAATTCAAAATACGCGCCTAGCGATTTCAAGCGCCTAGCACAACATAAATATAATTATCAATTGGTCGAATGATGTATTCAAATTCGCGCCTAGCGATACTAAGCGCCTAGTGTTGCACAAATGAAATGTTAATCGAATGTGAATATAAATTCAAAATACGCGCCTAGCGATTTCAAACGCCTAGCACAACATAAGTATAGTTATCAATTATTTGAACGACAAATTCAAATTCATGCCTAGCGATACGAAACGCCTAGCGTTGCACAAATCAAATGTTAGTCGAATCTGAATATAAATTCAAAATACGCGCCTAGCGATTTCAAACGCCTAGCACAACATAAGTATAATTACCAATTATTTGAACGACAAATTCAAATTCACGCCTAGCGATACTAAACGCCCATCGTTGCACAAATGAAATGTTAATCGATTGTGAATATAAATTCAATATAAGCGCCTAGCGAAAGCAAACGCCTAGCTGAACATAAGTATAGTTATCAATTATTTGGTCGAGAAATTCAAATTCACGCCTAGCGATACTAAACGCCCATCGTTGCACAAATGAAATGTTAATCGATTGTGAATATAAATTCAAAATACGCGCCTAGCGATTTCAAACGCCTAGCACAACATAAGTATAATTAACAATTATTTGAACGACAAATTCAAATTCACGCCTAGCGATACTAAACGCCCAGCGTTGCACAAATGAAATGTTAATCGATTGTGAATATAAATTTAAAATACGCGCCTAGCGATTTCGAACGCCTAGCACAACATAAGTATAGTTATCAATTATTTGAACGACAAATTCAAATTCACGCCTAGCTATACTAAACGCCTAGCGTTGCACAAATCAAATGTTAATAGAATCTGAATATAAATTCAAAATACGCGCCTAGCGATTTCAAACGCCTAGCACAACATAAGTATAATTATCAATTGGTCGAATGATGTATTCAAATTCGCGTCTAGCGATACTAAGCGCCTAGTGTTGCACAAATGAAATGTTAATCGATTGTGAACATAAATTCAAAATACGCGCCTAGCGATTTCAAACGCCTAGCACAACATAAGTATAATTACCAATTATTTGAACGACAAATTCAAATTCACGCCTAGCGATACTAAACGCCCAGCGTTGCACGAAATGTTAATCGATTTTGAATATAAATTCAAAATACGCGCCTATCGCTTTCTAACGCCTAGCACAACATAAGTATAGTTATCAATTATTTGCTCGAAAAATTCAAATTCACGCCTAGCGATACTAAACGCCTAGCGTTGCACAAATAAAATGTCAGTCGAATCTGAATATAAATTCAAAATACGCCCCTAGCGATTTCAAGCGCCTAGCACAACATAAATATAATTATCAATTGGTCGAATGATGTATTCAAATTCGCGCCTAGCGATACTAAGCGCGTAGTGTTGCACAAATGAAATTTTATTCGATTGTGAATATAAATTCAATATAGGCGCCTAGCGATTTGAAACGTCTAGTACAACATAAGTATAGTTATCAATTATTTGAACGACTAATTCAAATTCATGCGTCTAGCGATAGGAAACGCCTAGCGTTGCACAAATCATATGTTAGTCGAATCTGAATATAAATTCAAAATACGCGCCTAGCGATTTCAAACGCCTAGCACAACATAAGTATAATTACCAATTATTTGAACGACAAATTCAAATTCACGCCTAGCGATACTAAACGCCCAGCGTTGCACAAATGAAATGTTAATCGATTGTGAATATAAATTCAAAATACGCGCCTAGCGATTTCGAACGCCTAGCACAACATAAGTATAGTTATCAATTATTTGGTCGAAAAATTCAAATTCACGCCTAGCGATACTAAACGCCTAGCGTTGCACAAATAAAATGTCAGTCGAATCTGAATATAAATTCAAAATACGCGCCTAGCGATTTCAAGCGCCTAGCACAACATAAATATAATTATCAATTGGTCGAATGATGTATTCAAATTCGCGCCTAGCGATACTAAGCGCCTAGTGTTGCACAAATGAAATGTTAATCGAATGTGAATATAAATTCAAAATACGCGCCTAGCGATTTTAAACGTCTAGCACAACATAAGTATAGTTATCAATTATTTGAACGACAAATTCAAATTCATGCCTAGCGATTTTAATCGCGTAGCGTTGCACAAATCAAATGTTAGTCGAATCTGAATATAAATTCAAAATACGCGCTCGGCCATTTCAAACTCATAGCACAACATAAGTATACGTACCAATTATTTAATTAGGTTCAAATTCACGCCTAGCGATATTAAATGCCTAGCGTTGCAGAAATGAAATTTTATTCGATTGTGAATATAAATTCAATATACGCGCCTAGCGAAAGCAAAATTGCCTAGCTGAACATAAGTATAGTTATCAATTTTTTGTTCGAGAAATTCAAATTCACGCCTAGCGATATTTTACGCCTAGCGTTGCACAAGTAAAATGTTAATCGATTATGAATATAAATTCAATATACGCGCTCAGCCATTTCAAACTCATAGCACAACATAAGTATACGTACCAATTATTTAGAACGTAGAAATTCAAATTCATGCCTAGCTATACGAAACGCTTACCGTTGAACAAATCAAATGTTAGTCGAATCTGAATATAAATTCAAAATACGCGCCTAGCGATTTCAACCGCCTAGCACAACATAAGTATAATTACCAATTATTTGAACGACAAATTCAAATTCACGCCTAGCGATACTAAACGCCCAGCGTTGCACAAATGAAATGTTAATCGATTGTGAATATAAATTGAAAATACGCGCCTAGCGATTTCGAACGCCTAGCAAAACATAATTATAATTACCAATTATTTGAACGACAACTTCAAATTCTCGCCTAGCGATTTTAAACGCCCAGCGTTGCACAAATGAAATGTTAATCGATTGTGAATATAAATTTAAAATACGCGCCTAGCGATTTCGAACGCCTAGCACAACATAAGTATAGTTATCAATTATTTGAACGACAAATTCAAATTCACGCCTAGCTATACTAAACGCCTAGCGTTGCACAAATCAAATGTTAATTGAATGTGAATATAAATTCAAAATACGCGCCTAGCGATTTCAAACGCCTAGCACAACATAAGTATAATTACCAATTAGTGGAAGGACGTATTCAAATTCGCGTCTAGCGATACTAAGCGCCTCGTGTTGCACAAATAAAATGTTAATCGATTGTGAATATAAATTCAAAATACGCGCCAAGCGATTTAAACGCCTAGCACAACATAAGTATAGTTATCAATTATTTGGTCGAAAAATTCAAATTCACGCCTAGCTATACTAAACGCCTAGCGTTGCACAAATCAAATGTTAATTGAATGTGAATATAAATTCAAAATACGCGCCTAGCGATTTCAAACGCCTAGCACAACATAAGTATAATTACCAATTATTTGAACGACAAATTCAAATTCACGCCTAGCGATACTAAACGCCCAGCGTTGCACAAATGAAATGTTAATCGATTGTGAATATAAATTTAAAATACGCGCCTAGCGATTTCAAACGCCTAGCACAACATAAGTATAATTACCAATTATTTGAACGACAAATTCAAATTCACGCCTAGCGATACTAAACGCCCAGCGTTGCTCGAAATGAATGTTAATCGATTGTGAATATAAATTTAAAATACGCGCCTAGCGATTTCGAACGCCTAGCACAACATAAGTATAGTTATCAATTATTTGAACGACAAATTCAAATTCACGCCTAGCTATACGAAACGCCTAGCGTTGCACAAATCAAATGTGACTCGAATGTGAATATAAATTCAAAATACGCGCCTAGAGATTTCAAACGCCTAGCACAACATGAGTATAATTACCAATTATTTGAACGACAAATTCAAATTCACGCCTAGCGATACTAAACGCCCAGCGTTGCACAAATGAAATGTTAATCGATTGTGAATATAAATTCAAAATACGCGCCTAGCGATTTCGAACGCCTAGCACAACATAAGTATAGTTATCAATTATTTGGTCGAAAAATTCAAAATACGCCCCTAGCGATTTCAAGCGCCTAGCACAACATAAATATAATTATCAATTGGTCGAATGATGTATTCAAATTCGCGCCTAGCGATACTAAGCGCCTAGTGTTGCACAAATGAAATGTTAATCAAATGTGAATATAAATTCAAAAAATACGCGCCTAGCGATTTTAAACGTCTAGCACAACATAAATATAATTATCAATTGGTCGAACGACAAATTCAAATTCAAGCCTAGCAATATTAAACGCCTAGTGTTGCAAAATTTAAATGTAAATCGAATCTGAATATAAATTCAAAATACGCGCCTAGCGATTTCAAACGCCTAGCACAACATAAGTATAGTTATCAATTATTTGAACGACAAATTCAAATTCACGCCTAGCGATTTTAATCGCGTAGCGTTGCACAAATGAAATTTTATTCGATTGTGAATATAAATTCAATATAGGCGCCTAGCGATTGCAAACGCCTAGCAGAACATAAGTATATTTACCAATTATTTTGACGACAAATTCTAATTCACGCCTAGCGATACTAAACGCCCAGCGTTGCACAAATCATATGTCAGTCGAATCTGAATATAAATTCAAATGGCGCGCCTAGCGATTTCAAACTCATATAATGTACTATAAGTATAATTACCAATTATTTAGACGAGAAATTCAAATCACGCCTAGCGATATTAAACGCCTAGCGCGTTGCAGAAATGAAATTTTATTCTATTGTGAATATAAATTCAATATACGCGCCTAGCGATTTCAAACGCCTAGCACAACATAAGTATAGTTATCAATTATTTGGTCGAGAAATTCAAATTCACGCCTAGCGATATTAAACGCCTACGTTGCACAAATAAAATGTCAGTCGAAACTGAATATAAATTCAAAATACGCGCCTAGCGATTTCAAATGTCTAGCACAACATAAGTATAGTTATCAATTATTTGAACGACAAATTCAAATTCATGCCTAGCTATACGAAACGCCTACCGTTGCACAAATCGAATGTTAGTCGAATCTGAATATAAATTCAAAATACGCGCCTAGCGATTTCAAACGCCTAGCACAACATAATTACCAATTATTTGAACGACAAATTCAAATTCACGCCTAGCGATACTAAACGCCCAGCGTTGCACAAATGAAATGTTAATCGATTGTGAATATAAATTTAAAATACGCGCCTAGCGATTTCGAACGCCTAGCACAACATAAGTATAGTTATCAATTATTTGAACGACAAATTCAAATTCACGCCTAGCTATACGAAACGCCTACTGTTACGTACAAATCAACAGGTCGAATCTGAATATAAATTCAATATACGCGCCTAGCGAATGCAAACGCCTAGCAGAACATAAGTATAGTTATCAATTATTTGGTCGAAAAATTCAAGTTCACGCCTAGCGATACTAAACGCCCAGCGTTGCACAAATGAAATGTTAATCGATTGTGAATATAAATTCAACATACGCGCCTAGCGATTTCGTACGCCTAGCACAACATAAGTATAGTTATCAATTATTTGGTCGAAAAATTCAAATTCACGCCTAGCGATACTAAACGCCTAGCGTTGCACAAATCAAATGTCAGTCGAATCTGAAAATAAATTCAAAATACGCGCCTAGCCATTTCAAGCGCCTAGCACAACATAAATATAATTATCAATTGGTCGAATGATGTATTCAAATTCGCGCCTAGCGATACTAAGCGCCTAGTGTTGCACAAATGAAATGTTAATCGAATAAGAATATAAATTCAAAATACGCGCCTAGCGATTTTAAACGCCTAGCACAACATAAGTATAGTTTTCAATTATTTGAACGACAAATTCAAATTCACGCCTTGCTATACTAAACGCCTAGCGTTGCACAAATCAAATGTTAATTGAATGTGAAAATAAATTCAAAATACGCGCCTAGCCATTTCAAGCGCCTAGCACAACATAAATATAATTATCAATTGGTCGAATGATGTATTCAAATTCGCGTCTAGCCATACTAAGCGCCTAGTGTTGCACAAATGAAATGTTAATCGATTGTGAATATAAATTCAAAATACGCGCCTAGCGATTTCGAACGCCTAGCACAACATAAGTATAGTTATCAATTATTTGGTCGAAAAATTCAAATTCACGCCTAGCGATACTAAACGCCTAGCGTTGCACAAATAAAATGTCAGTCGAATCTGAATATAAATTCAAAATACGCGTCTAGCGATTTCGAACGCCTAGCACAACATAAGTATAGTTATCAATTATTTGAACGACAAATTCAAATTCATGACTAGCTATACGAAACGCCTACCGTTGCACATATCAAATGTTAGTCGAATCTGAATATAAATTCAAAATACGCGCCTAGCGATTTCAAGCGCCTAGCACAACATAAATATAATTATCAATTGGTCGAATGATGTATTCAAATTCGCGCCTAGCGATACTAAGCGCCTAGTTTTGCACAAATGAAATGTTAATCGAATGTGAATATAAATTCAAAATACGCGCCTAGTGATTTCAAGCGCCTAGCACAACATAAATACAATTATCAATTTGTTGAATGATGTATTCAAATTCGCGCCTAGCGATACTAATCGCCTAGGGTTGCACAAATGAAATGTTAATCGAATGTGAATATAAATTCAAAATACGCGCCTAGCGATTTTAAACGTCTAGCACAACATAAGTATAGTTATCAATTATTTGAACGACAAATTCAAATTCACGCCTAGCTATACTAAACGCCTAGCGTTGCACAAATCAAATGTTAATTGAATGTGAATATAAATTCAAAATACGCGCCTAGCGATTTCAAACGCCTAGCACAACATAAGTATAATTATCAATTGGTCGAATGATGTATTCAAATTCGCGTCTAGCGATACTAAGCGCCTAGTGTTGCACAAATGAAATGTTAATCGATTGTGAACATAAATTCAAAATACGCGCCTAGCGATTTCAAACGCCTAGCACAACATAAGTATAATTACCAATTATTTGAACGACAAATTCAAATTCACGCCTAGCGATACTAAACGCCCAGCGTTGCACAAATGAAATGTTAATCGATTGTGAATATAAATTCATAATAGGCGCCTAGCGATTTCGAACGCCTAGCACAACATAAGTATAGTTATCAATTATTTGGTCGAAAAATTCAAATTCACGCCTAGCGATACTAAACGCCTAGCGTTGCACAAATAAAATGTCAGTCGAATCTGAATATAAATTCAAAATACGCGCCTAGCGATTTCAAGCACCTAGCACAACATAAATATAATTATCAATTGGTCGAATGATGTATTCAAATTCGCGCCTAGCGATACTAAACGCCCAGCGTTGCACAAATGAAATGTTAATCGATTGTGAATATAAATTTAAAATACGCGCCTAGCGATTTCGAACGCCTAGCACAACATAAGTATAGTTATCAATTATTTGAACGACAAATTCAAATTCATGCCTAGCGATACGAAACGCCTAGCGTTGCACAAATCAAATGTTTATTCGAATCTGAATATAAATTCAAAATACGCGCCTAGCGATTTCAAACGCCTAGCACAACATAAGTATAATTACCAATTATTTGAACGACAAATTCAAATTCACGCCTAGCGATACTAAACGCCCAGCGTTGCACAAATGAAATGTTAATCGATTGTGAATATAAATTCAAAATACGCGCCTAGCGATTTCGAACGCCTAGCACAACATAAGTATAGTTATCAATTATTTGGTCGAAAAATTCAAAATACGCCCCTAGCGATTTCAAGCGCCTAGCACAACATAAATATAATTATCAATTGGTCGAATGATGTATTCAAATTCGCGCCTAGCGATATTAAACGCCTAGCGTTGCACAAATAAAATGTTAATCGATTATGAATATAAATTCAATATACGCGCATAGCGAATGCAAACGCCTAGCTGAACATAAGTATAGTTATCAATTATTTGAACGACAAATTCAAATTCACGCCAAGCGATATTAAACGCCTAGCGTTGCACAAATAAAATGTTAATCGATTATGAATATAAATTCAATATACGCGCATAGCGAATTCAAACGCCTAGCACAACATAAGTATAATTATCAATTGGTCGAATGATATAATCAAATTCGCGTCTAGCGATACTAAGCGCCTATAGTAGCACAAATGAAATGTTAAACGATTGTGAACCTAAATTAAAAATACGCGCCAAGCGATTTCAAAAGCCTAGCACAACAAAAGTATAATTACCTATTATTTGAACGACAAATTCAAATTCACGCCTAGCGATTCTAAACGCCCAGCGTTGCACAAATGAAATGTTAATCGACTGTGAATATAAATTCAAAATACGCGCCTAGCGATTTCGAACGCCTAGCACAACATAAGTATAGTTATCAATTATTTGGTCGAAAAATTCAAATTCACGCCTAGCGATACTAAACGCCTAGCGTTGCACAAATAAAATGTCAGTCGAATCTGAATATAAATTCAAAATACGCGCCTAGCGATTTCAAGCGCCTAGCACAACATAAATATAATTATGAATTGGTCGAATGATGTATTCAAATTCGCGCCTAGCGATACTAAGCGCCTAGTGTTGCACAAATGAAATGTTAATCGAATGTGAATATAAATTCAAAATACGCGCCTAGCGATTTTAAACGTCTAGCACAACATAAGTATAGTTATCAATTATTTGAACGACTAATTCAAATTCATGCCTAGCGATAGGAAACGCCTAGCGTTGCACAAATCATATGTTAGTCGAATCTGAATATAAATTCAAAATACGCGCCTAGCGATTTCAAACGCCTAGCACAACATAAGTATAGTTATCAATCACTTGAACGACAAATTCAAATTCACGCCTAGCGATACTAAACGCCCAGCGTTGCACAAATGAAATGTTAATCGATTGTGAATATAAATTCAAAATACGCGCCTAGCGATTTCGAACGCCTAGCACAACATACGTATAGTTATCAATTATTTGGTCGAAAAATTCAAATTCACGCCTAGCGATACTAAACGCCTAGCGTTGCACAAATAAAATGTCAGTCGAATCTGAATATAAATTCAAAATACGCGCCTAGCGATTTCAAGCGCCTAGCACAACATAAATATAATTATCAATTGGTCGAATGATGTATTCAAATTCGCGCCTAGCGATACTAAGCGCCTAGTGTTGCACAAATGAAATGTTAATCGAATGTGAATATAAATTCAAAATACGCGCCTAGCGATTTTAAACGTCTAGCACAACATAAGTATAGTTATCAATTATTTGAACGACAAATTCAAATTCACGCCTTGCAATACGAAACGCCTAGCGTTGCACAAATCAAATGTTAGTCGAATCTGAATATAAATTCAAAATACGCGCCTAGCCATTTCAAACTCATAGCACAACATAAGTATACGTACCAATTATTTAGACGAGAAATTCAAATTCACGCCTAGCGATATTAAATGCCTAGCGTTGCAGAAATGAAATTTTATTCGATTGTGAATATAAATTCAATATACGCGCATAGCGAATGCAAACGCCTAGCTGAACATAAGTATAGTTATCAATTATTTGGTCGAGAAATTCAAATTCACGCCTAGCGATATTAAACGCCTAGCGTTGCACAAATAAAATGTTAATCGATTATGAATATAAATTCAATATACGCGCATAGCGATTTCAAATGTCTAGCACAACATAAGTATAGTTATCAATTATTTGAACGACAAATTCAAATTCATGCCTAGCTATACGAAACGCTTACCGTTGAACAAATCAAATGTTAGTCGAATCTGAATATAAATTCAAAATACGCGCCTAGCGATTTCAAAAGCCTAGCACAACATAAGTATAATAACCAATTATTTGAACGACAAATTCAAATTCACGCCTAGCGATACTAAACGCCACGCGTTGCACAAGTGAAGTGTTAAACGATTGTGAATATAAATTGAAAATACGCGCCTAGCGATTTCGAACGCCTAGCACAACATAAGTATAATTACCAATTATTTGAACGACAAATTCAAATTCACGCCTAGCGATACTAAACGCCCAGCGTTGCACAAATGAAATGTTAATCGATTGTGAATATAAATTTAAAATACGCGCCTAGCGATTTCGAACGCCTAGCACAACATAAGTATAGTTATCAATTATTTGAACGACAAATTCAAATTCACGCCTTGCTATACTAAACGCCTAGCGTTGAACAAATCAAATGTTAATTTAATGTTAATATAAATTCAAAATACGCGCCTAGCGATTTCAAACGCCTAGCACAACATAAGTATAATTATCAATTGGTCGAATGACGTATTCAAATTCGCGTCTAGCGATACTAAGCGCCTCGTGTTGCACAAATAAAATGTTAATCGATTGTGAATATAAATTCAAAATACGCGCCAAGCGATTTCGAACGCCTAGCACAACAAAAGTATAGTTATCAATTATTTGGTCGAAAAATTCAAATTCACGCCTTGCAATACGAAACGCCTAGCGTTGCACAAATCAAATGTTAGTCGAATCTGAATATAAATTCAAAATACGCGCCTAGCGATTTCAAACGCCTAGCACAACATAAGTATAATTACCAATTATTTGAACGACAAATTCAAATTCACGCCTAGCGATACTAAACGCCTAGGGTTGCTCAAATGAAATGTCAGTCGAATCTGAATATAAATTCAAAATACGCGTCTAGCGATTTCAAATGTCTAGCACAACATAAGTATAGTTATCAATTATTTGAACGACAAATTCAAATTCATGCCTAGCTATACGAAACGCCTACCGTTGAACAAATCAAATGTTAGTCGAATCTGAATATAAATTCAAAATACGCGCCTAGCGATTTCAAACGCCTAGCACAACATAAGTATAATTACCAATTATTTGAACGACAAATTCAAATTCACGCCTAGCGATACTAAACGCCCAGCGTTGCTCAAATGAAATCTTAATCGATTGTGAATATAAATTCAAAATACGCACCTAGCGATTTCGAACGCCTAGCACAACATAAGTATAGTTATCAATTATTTGAACGACAAATTCAAATTCAAGCCTAGCGATACGAAACGCCTAGCGTTGCACAAATCAATTGTTAGTCGAATCTGAATATAAAATCAAAATACGCGTCTAGCGATTTCAAACGCCTAGCACAACATAAGTATAATTACCAATTATTTGAACGACAAATTCAAATTCACGCCTAGCGATACTAAACGCCCAGCGTTGCACAAATGAAATGTTAATCGATTGTGAATATAAATTCAAAATACGCGCCTAGCGATTTCGAACGCCTAGCACAACATAAGTATAGTTATCAATTATTTGGTCGAAAAATTCAAAATACGCCCCTAGCGATTTCAAGCGCCTAGCACAACATAAATATAATTATCAATTGGTCGAATGATGTATTCAAATTCGCGCCTAGCGATACTAAGCGCCTAGTGTTGCACAAATGAAATGTTAATCAAATGTGAATATAAATTCAAAATACGCGCCTAGCGATTTTAAACGTCTAGCACAACATAAATATAATTATCAATTGGTCGAACGACAAATTCAAATTCAAGCCTAGCAATATTAAACGCCTAGTGTTGCAAAATTTAAATGTAAATCGAATCTGAATATAAATTCAAAATACGCGACTAGCGATTTCAAACGCCTAGCACAACATAAGTATAGTTATCAATTATTTGAACGACAAATTCAAATTCACGCCTAGCGATTTTAATCGCGTAGCGTTGCACAAATGAAATTTTATTCGATTGTGAATATAAATTCAATATAGGCGCCTAGCGAATGCAAACGCCTAGCAGAACATAAGTATAATTACCAATTACTTGAACGACAAATTCAAATTCACGCCTAGCGATACTAAACGCCCAGCGTTGCACAAATCATATGTTAGTCGAATCTGAATATAAATTCAAAATACGCGCCTAGCGATTTCAAACTCATAGCACAACATAAGTATAATTACCAATTATTTAGACGAGAAATTCAAATTCACGCCTAGCGATATTAAACGCCTAGCGTTGCAGAAAAGAAATTTTATTCTATTGTGAATATAAATTCAATATACGCGCCTAGCGATTTCGAACGCCTAGCACAACATAAGTATAGTTATCAATTATTTGGTCGAAAAATTCAAATTCACGCCTAGCGATACTAAACGCCTAGCGTTGCACAAATAAAATGTCAGTCGAAACTGAATATAAATTCAAAATACGCGTCTAGCGATTTCAAATGTCTAGCACAACATAAGTATAGTTATCGATTATTTGAACGACAAATTCAAATTCATGCCTAGCTATACGAAACGCCTACCGTTGCACAAATCGAATGTTAGTCGAATCTGAATATAAATTCAAAATACGCGCCTAGCGATTGCAAACGCCTAGCACAACATAAGTATACTTACCAATTATTTGAACGACAAATTCAAATTCACGCCTAGCGATACTAAACGCCCAGCGTTGCACAAATGAAATGTTAATCGATTGTGAATATAAATTTAAAAATACGCGCCTAGCGATTTCTGAACGCCTAGCACAACATAAGTATAGTTATCAATTACTTGAACGACAAATTCAAATTCATGACTAGCTATACTAAACGCCTAGCGTTGCACAAATAAAATGTCAGTCGAATCTGAATATAAATTCAATATACGCGCCTAGCGAATGCAAACGCCTAGCAGAACATAAGTATAGTTATCAATTATTTGGTGGAAAAATTCAAATTCACGCCTAGCGATACTAAACGCCCAGCGTTGCACAAATGAAATGTTAATCGATTGTGAATATAAATTCAAAATACGCGCCTAGCGATTTCGAACGCCTAGCACAACATAAGTATAGTTATCAATTATTTGGTGGAAAAATTCAAATTCACGCCTAGCGATACTAAACGCCTAGCGTTGCACAAATAAAATGTCAGTCGAATCTGAATATAAACTCAAAATACGCCCCTAGCGATTTCAAGCGCCTAGCACAACATAAATATAATTATCAATTGGTCGAATGATGTATTCAAATTCGCGCCTAGCGATACTAAGCGCCTAGTGTTGCACAAATGAAATGTTAATCAAATGAGAATATAAATTCAAAATACGCGCCTAGCGATTTTAAACGCCTAGCACAACATAAGTATAGTTATCAATTATTTGAACGACAAATTCAAATTCACGCCTTGCTATACTAAACGCCTAGCGTTGCACAAATCAAATGTTAATTGAATGTGAATATAAATTCAAAATACGCGCCTACCGATTTCGAACGCCTAGCACAACATAAGTATATGTATCAATTGGTCGAATGATGTATTCAAATTCGCGTCTAGCCATACTAAGCGCCTAGTGTTGCACAAATGAAATGTAAATCGATTGTGAATATAAATTCAAAATACGCGCCTAGCGATTTCGAACGCCTAGCACAACATAAGTATAGTTATCAATTATTTGGTCGAAAAATTCAAATTCACGCCTAGCGATACTAAACGCCTAGCGTTGCACAAATAAAATGTCAGTCGAATCTGAATATAAATTCAAAATACGCGCCTAGCGATTTCAAACGCCTAGCACAACATAAGTATAGTTTTCAATTATTTGAACGACAAATTCAAATTCATGACTAGCTATACGAAACGCCTACCGTTGCACATATCAAATGTTAGTCGAATCTGAATTTAAATTCAAAATACGCGCCTAGCGATTTCAAGCGCCTACACAACATAAATATAATTATCAATTGGTCGAATGATGTATTCAAATTTCCGCCTAGCGATACTAAGCGCCTAGTTTTGCACAAATGAAATGTTAATCGAATGTGAATATAAATTCAAAATACGCGCCTAGCGATTTCTATCGCCTAGCACAACATAATTATAATTATGAATTGGTCGAATGATGTATTCAAATTCGCGCCTAGCGATACTAAGCGCCTAGTGTTGCACAAATGAAATGTTAATCGAATGTGAATATAAATTCAAAATACGCGCCTAGCGATTTTAAACGTCTAGCACAACATAAGTATAGTTATCAATTATTTGAACGACAAATTCAAATTCACGCCTAGCTATACTAAACGCCTAGCGTTGCACAAATCAAATGTTAATTGAATGTGAATATAAATTCAAAATACGCGCCTAGCGATTTCAAACGCCTAGCACAACATAAGTATAATTATCAATTGGTCGAATGATATATTCAAATTCGCGTCTAGCGATACTAAGCGCCTAGTGTTGCACAAATGAAATGTTAATCGATTGTGAACATAAATTCAAAATACGCGCCTAGCGATTTCAAACGCCTAGCACAACATAAGTATATTTATCAATTATTTGAACGACAAATTCAAATTCATGCCTAGCGATACTAAACGCCCAGCGTTGCACAAATGAAATGTTAATCGATTGTGAATATAAATTTAAAATACGCGCCTAGCGATTTCGAACGCCTAGCACAACATAAGTATAGTTATCAATTATTTGGTCGAAAAATTCAAATTCAAGCCTAGCGATACTAAACGCCTAGCGTTGCACAAATAAAATGTCAGTCGAATCTGAATATAAATTCAAAATACGCGCCTAGCGATTTCAAGCGCCTAGCACAACATAAATATAATTATCAATTGGTCGAATGATGTATTCAAATTCGCGCCTAGCGATACTAAGCGCCCAGCGTTGCACAAATGAAATGTTAATCGATTGTGAATATAAATTTAAAATACGCGCCTAGCGATTTCGAACGCCTAGCACAACATAAGTATAGTTATCAATTATTTGAACGACAAATTCAAATTCACGCCTTGCTATACTAAACGCCTAGCGTTGCACAAATCAAATGTTAGTCGAATCTGAATATAAATTCAAAATACGCGTCTAGCGATTTCAAACGCCTAGCACAACATGAGTATAATTACCAATTATTTGAACGACAAATTCAAATTCACGCCTAGCGATTCAAAACGCCCAGCGTTCCAAAAATGAAATGTTCTCTATTGTGAATATAAATTCAAAATACGCGCCTAGCGATTTCGTACGCCTAGCACAACATAAGTATAGTTATCAATTATTTGGTCGAAAAATTCAAAATACGCCCCTAGCGATTTCAAGCGCCTAGCACAACATAAATATAATTATCAATTGGTCGAATGATGTATTCAAATTCGCGCCTAGCGATACTAAACGCCCAGCGTTGCACAAATGAAATGTTAATCGATTGTGAATATAAATTCAATATAGGCGCCTAGCGAAAGCAAACGCCTAGCAGAACATAAGTATAGTTATCAATTATTTGGTCGAAAAATTCTAATTCACGCCTAGCGATATAAAACGCCTAGCGTTGCACAAATAAAATGTTAATCGATTATGAATATAAATGCAATATACGCGCATAGCGATTTCAAATGTCTAGCACAACATAAGTATAGTTATCAATTATTTGAACGACAAATTCAAATTCATGCCTAGCTATACGAAACGCTTACCGTTGAACAAATCAAATGTTAGTCGAATCTGAATATAAATTAAAAATACGCGCCTAGAGATTTCAAACTCATAGCACAACATAAGTATAATTACCAATTATTTGAACGACAAATTCAAATTCACGCCTAGCGATACTAAACGCCCATCGTTGCACAAATGAAATGTTAATTGAATGTGAATATAAATTCAAAATACGCGCCTAGCGATTTCGAACGCCTAGCACAACATAATTATATTTAACAATTATTTGAACGACAAATTCAAATTCACGCCTAGCGATACTAAACGCCCAGCGTTGCACAAATGAAATGTTAATCGATTGTGAATATAAATTTAAAATACGCGCCTAGCGATTTCGAACGCCTAGCACAACATAAGTATAGTTATCAATTATTTGAACGACAAATTCAAATTCACGCCTTGCTATACTAAACGCCTAGCGTTGCACAAATCAAATGTTAATTGAATGTGAATATAAATTCAAAATACGCGCCTAGCGATTTCAAACGCCTAGCACAACATAAGTATAATTATCAATTGGTCGAATGATGTATTCAAATTCGCGTCTAGCGATACTAAGCGCCTAGTGTTGCACAAATGAAATGTTATCGATTGTGAACATAAATTCAAAATACGCGCCTAGCGATTTCGAACGCGTAGCACAACATAAGTATAATTACCAATTATTTGGTCGAAAAATTCAAATTCACGCCTAGCTATACGAAACGCCTACCGTTGCACAAATCAAATGTTAGTCGAATCTGAATATAAATTCAAAATACGCGCCTAGCGATTTCAAACGCCTAGCACAACATAAGTATAATTACCAATTATTTGAACGACAAATTCAAATTCACGCCTAGCGATACTAAACGCCCAGCGTTGCTCAAATCAAATGTTAGTCGAATCTGAATATAAATTCAAAATACGCGTCTAGCGATTTCAAATGTCTAGCACAACATAAGTATTGTTATAAATTATTTGAACGACAAATTCAAATTCATGCCTAGCGATACGAAACGCCTAGCGTTGAATAAATCAAATGTTAGTCGAATCTGAATATAAATTCAAAATACGCGCCTAGCGATTTCAAACGCCTAGCACAACATAAGTATAATTACCAATTATTTGAACGACAAATTCAAATTCACGCCTAGCGATACTAAACGCCCAGCGTTGCACAAATGAAATGTTAATCGATTGTGAATATAAATTCAAAATACGCGCCTAGCGATTTCGAACGCCTAGCACAACATAAGTATAGTTATCAATTATTTGGTCGAAAAATTCAAAATACGCCCCTAGCGATTTCAAGCGCCTAGCACAACATAAATATAATTATCAATTGGTCGAATGATGTATTCAAATTCGCGCCTAGCGATACTAAGCGCCTAGTGTTGCACAAATGAAATGTTAATCAAATGTGAATATAAATTCAAAATACGCGCCTAGCGATTTTAAACGTCTAGCACAACATAAATATAATTATCAATTGGTCGAACGACAAATTCAAATTCAAGCCTAGCAATATTAAACGCCTAGTGTTGCAAAATTTAAATGTAAATCGAATCTGAATATAAATTCAAAATACGCACCTAGCGATTTCAAACGCCTAGCACAACATAAGTATAGTTATCAATTATTTGAACGACAAATTCAAATTCACGCCTAGCGATTTTAATCGCGTAGCGTTGCACAAATGAAATTTTATTCGATTGTGAATATAAATTCAATATAGGCGCCTAGCGAATGCAAACGCCTAGCACAACATAAGTATAGTTATCAATTATTTGAACGACAAATTCAAATTCACGCCTAGCGATTTTAATCGCCTAGCGTTGCACAAATGAAATTTTATTCGATTGTGAATATAAATTCAATATAGGCGCCTAGCGAATGCAAACGCCTAGCAGAACATAAGTATAGTTACCAATTATTTGAACGACAAATTCAAATTCACGCCTAGCGATACTAAACGCCTAGCGTTGCACAAATCAAATGTAAGTCGAATCTGAATATAAATTCAAAATACGCGCCCAGCGATTTCAAACGTCTAGCACAACATAAGTATAGTTATCAATTATTTGAACGACAAATTCAAATTCATGCCTAGCTATACGAAACGCCTACCGTTGCACAAATCGAATGTTAGTCGAATCTGAATATAAATTCAAAATACGCGCCTAGCGATTTCAAACGCCTAGCACAACATAAGTATAATTACCAATTATTTGAACGACAAATTCAAATTCACGCCTAGCGATACTAAACGCCCAGCGTTGCACAAATGAAATGTTAATCGATTGTGAATATAAATTTAAAATACGCGCCTAGCGATTTCGAACGCCTAGCACAACATAAGTATAGTTATCAATTATTTGAACGACAAATTCAAATTCATGACTAGCTATACGAAACGCCTACTGTTGCACAAATCAAATGTTAGTCGAATCTGAATATAAATTCAAAATACGCGCCTAGCGATTTCAAACGCCTAGCAGAACATAAGTATAGTTATCAATTATTTGGTCGAAAAATTCAAATTCACGCCTAGTGATATTAAACGCCCAGCGTTGCACAAATGAAATGTTAATCGATTGTGAATATAAATTCAAAATACGCGCCTAGCGATTTCGAACGCCTAGCACAACATAAGTATAGTTATCAATTATTTGGTCAAAAAATTCAAATTCACGCCTAGCGATACTAAACGCCTAGCGTTGCACAAATAAAATGTCAGTCGAATCTGAATATAAATTCAAAATACGCCCCTAGCGATTTCAAGCGCCTAGCACAACATAAATATAATTATCAATTGGTCGAATGATGTATTCAAATTCGCGCCTAGCGATACTAAGCGCCTAGTGTTGCACAGATCAAGTGTTAAACCAATTAGCATATAAATTCAAAATACGCGCCTAGCGATTTTGAACGCCTAGCACAACATAATTATATTTATAAATTATTTGAACTACAAATTCAAATTCACGCATAGCAATACAAAACGAATAGCGATGAACAAATCAAATTTTAATTGAATGTGAATAAAAATTCAAAATACGCGCCTACCGATTTCAAACGCCTAGCACAACATAAGTATATGTATCAATTGGTCGAATGATGTATTCAAATTCGCGTCTAGCCATACTAAACGCCTAGTGTTGCAAAAATGAAATGTTAATCGATTGTGAATATAAATTCAAAATACGCGCCTAGCGATTTCGAACGCCTAGCACAACATAAGTATAGTTATCAATTATTTGGTCGAAAAATTCAAATTCACGCCTAGCGATACTAAACGCCTAGCGTTGCACAAATAAAATGTCAGTCGAATCTGAATTTAAATTCAAAATACGCGTCTAGCGATTTCGAACGCCTAGCACAACATAAGTATAGTTATCAATTATTTGAACGACAAATTCAAATTCATGACTAGCTATACGAAACGCCTAACGTTGCATTTATCAAATGTTAGTCGAATCTGAATATAAATTCAAAATACGCGCCTAGCGATTTCAAGCGCCTACACAACATAAATATAATTATCAATTGGTCGAATGATGTATTCAAATTTCCGACTAGCGATACTAAGCGCCTAGTTTAGCACAAATGAAATGTTAATCGAATGTGAATATAAATTCAAAATACGCGCCTAGCGATTTCAAGCGCCTAGCACAACATAAATATAATTATGAATTGGTCGAATGATGTATTCAAATTCGCGCCTAGCGATACTAAGCGCCTAGTGTTGCACAAATGAAATGTTAATCGAATGTGAATATAAATTCAAAATACGCGCCTAGCGATTTTAAACGTCTAGCACAACATAAGTATAGTTATCAATTATTTGAACGACAAATTCAAATTCACGCCTAGCTATACTAAACGCCTAGCGTTGCACAAATCAAATGTTAATTGAATGTGAATATAAATTCAAAATACGCGCCTAGCGATTTCAAACGCCTAGCACAACATAAGTATAATTATCAATTGGTCGAATGATGTATTCAAATTCGCGTCTAGCGATACTAAGCGCCTAGTGTTGCACAAATGAAATGTTAATCGATTGTGAACATAAATTCAAAATACGCGCCTAGCGATTTCAAACGACAAGCACAACAAAAGTATAAATACCAATTAAATGAACGACAAATTCAAATACACGCCTAGCGATACTAAACGCCCAGCGTTGCACAAATGAAATGTTAATCGATTTTGAATATAAATTCAAAATACGCGCCTAGCGATTTCGAACGCCTAGCACAACATAAGTATAGTTATCAATTATTTGGTCGAAAAATTCAAATTCACGCCTAGCGATACTAAACGCCTAGCGTTGCACAAATAAAATGTCAGTCGAATCTGAATATAAATTCAAAATACGCGCCTAGCGATTTCAAGCGCCTAGCACAACATAAATATAATTATCAATTGGTCGAATGATGTATTCAAATTCGCGCCTAGCGATACTAAGCGCCCAGCGTTGCTCAAATGAAATGTTAATCGATTGTGAATATAAATTTAAAATACGCGCCTAGCGATTTCGAACGCGTAGCACAACATAAGTATAGTTTTCAATTATTTGAACGACAAATTCAAATTCATGCCTAGCGATACGAAACGCCTAGCGATGCACAAATCAAATGTTAGTCGAATCTGAATATAAAATCAAAATACGCGTCTAGCGATTTCACACGCCTAGCACAACATAAGTATAATTACCAATTATTTGAACGACAAATTCAAATTCACGCCTAGCGATACTAAACGCCCAGCGTTGCACAAATGAAATGTTAATCGATTGTGAATATAAATTCAAAATACGCGCCTAGCGATTTCGAACGCCTAGCACAACATAAGTATAGTTATCAATTATTTGGTCGAAAAATTCAAAATACGCCCCTAGCGATTTCAAGCCTCTAGCACAACATAAATATAATTATCAATTGGTCGAATGATGTATTCAAATTCGCGCCTAGCGATACTAAACTCCCAGCGTTGCACAAATGAAATGTTAATCGATTGTGAATATAAATTCATAATAGGCGCCTAGCGATTTCGAACGCCTAGCACAACATAAGTATAGTTATCAATTATTTGGTGGAAAAATTCAAATTCACGCCTAGCGATACTAAACGCCTAGCGTTGCACAAATAAAATGTCAGTCGAATCTGAATATAAATTCAAAATACGCGCCTAGCGATTTCAAGCGCCTAGCACAACATAAATATAATTATGAATTGGTCGAATGATGTATTCAAATTCGCGCCTAGCGATACTAAGCGCCCAGCGTTGCTCAAATGAAATGTTAATCGATTGTGAATATAAATTCAAAATACGCGCCTAGCGATTTAGAACGACTAGCACAACATAAGTATAGTTATCAATTATTTGAACGACAAATTCAAATTCATACGTAGCGATACGAAACGCCTAGCGTTGCACAAATCAAATGTTTGTCGAATCTGAATATAAAATCAAAATACGCGTCTAGCGATTTCTAACGCCTAGCACAACATGAGTATAATTACCAATTATTTGAACGACAAATTCAAATTCACGCCTAGCGATACTAAACGCCCAGCGTTGCACAAATGAAATGTTAATCGATTGTGAATATAAATTCAAAATACGCGCCTAGCGATTTCGAACGCCTAGCACAACATAAGTATAGTTATCAATTATTTGGTGGAAAAATTCAAAATGCGCCCCTAGCGATTTCAAGCGCCTAGCACAACATAAATATAATTATCAATTGGTCGAATGATGTATTCAAATTCGCGCCTAGCGATACTAAGCGCCTAGTGTTGCACAAATGAAATGTTAATCAAATGTGAATATAAATTCAAAATACGCGCCTAGCGATTTTAAACGTCTAGCACAACATAAATATAATTATCAATTGGTCGAACGACAAATTCAAATTCAAGCCTAGCAATATTAAACGCCTAGTGTTGCAAAATTTAAATGTAAATCGAATCTGAATATAAATTCAAAATACGCCACTAGCGATTTCAAACACCTAGCACAACATAAGTATAGTTATCAATTATTTGAACGACAAATTCAAATTCACGCCTAGCGATTTTAATCGCGTAGCGTTGCACAAATGAAATTTTATTCGATTGTGAATATAAATTCAATATAGGCGCCTAGCGATTGGAAACGTCTAGTACAACATAAATATAATTATCAATTGGTCGAACGACAAATTCAAATTCAAGCCTAGCGATAGGAAACGCCTAGCGTTGCACGAATCATATGTTAGTCGAATCTGAATATAAATTCAAAATACGCGCCTAGCGATTTCGAACGCCTAGCACAACATAAGTATAGTTATCAATTATTTGGTCGAAAAATTCAAATTCACGCCTAGCGATACTAAACGCCTAGCGTTGCACAAATAAAATGTCAGTCGAATCTGAATATAAATTCAAAATACGCGTCTAGCGATTTCAAATGTCTAGCACAACATAAGTATAGTTATCAATTATTTGAACGACAAATTCAAATTCATGCCTAGCTATACGAAACGCCTACCGTTGCACAAATCAAATGTTAGTCGAATCTGAATATAAATTCAAAATACGCGCCTAGCGATTTCAAAAGCCTAGCACAACATAAGTATAATTACCAATTATTTGAACGACAAATTCAAATTCACGCCTATCGATACTACACGCCCAGCGTTGCACAAATGAAATGTTAATCGATTGTGAATATAAATTTAAAATACGCGCCTAGCGATTTCGAACGCCTAGCACAACATAAGTATAGTTATCAATTATTTGAACGACAAATTCAAATTCACGCCTTGCTATACTAAACGCCTACTGTTGCACAATTTAAATGTAAATCGAATCTGAATATAAATTCAAAATACGCGCCTAGCGATTTCAAACGCCTAGCAGAACATAAGTATAGTTATCAATTATTTGGTCGAAAAATTCAAATTCACGCCTAGCGATACTAAACGCCCAGCGTTGCACAAATGAAATGTTAATCGATTGTGAATATAAATTCAAAATACGCGCCTAGCGATTTCGAACGCCTAGCACAACATAAGTATAGTTATCAATTATTTGGTCAAAAAATTCAAAATACGCGCCTAGCGATTTCAAACGCCTAGCACAACATAAATATAATTATCAATTGGTCGAATGATGTATTCAATTTCGCGCCTAGCTATAGGAAACGCCTAGCGTTGCACAAATCAAATGTTAATTGAATGTGAATATAAATTCAATATACGCGCCTAGCGATTTCAAACGCCTAGCACAACATAAGTATAGTTATCAATTGTTCGAACGACAAATTCAAATTCAAGCCTAGCAATATTAAACGCCTAGAGTTGCACAAATAAAATGTAAATCGAATGTGAATATAAATTCAATATACGCGACTAGCGATTTCAAACGCCTAGCACAACATAAGTATAGTTATCAATTATTTGAACGACAAATTCAAATTCACGCCTAGCGATTTTAATCGCGTAGCGTTGCACAAATGAAATTTTATTCGATTGTGAATATAAATTCAATATAGGCGCCTAGCGAATGCAAACGCCTAGCAGAACATAAGTATAATTACCAATTAATTCAAGAAATTCAAATTCACGCCTAGCGATACTAAACGCCCAGCGTTGCACAAATCATATGTTAGTCGAATATGAATATAAATTCAATATACGCGCCTAGCGATTTCGAACGCCTAGCACAACATAAGTATAGTTATCAATTATTTGGTCGAAAATTTCAAATTCACGCCTAGCGATACTAAACGCCTAGCGTTGCACAAATAAAATGTCAGTCGAATCTGAATATAAATTCAAAATACGCGTCTAGCGATTTCAAATGTCTAGCACAACATAAGTATAGTTATCAATTATTTGAACGACAAATTCAAATTCATGCCTAGCTATACGAAACGCCTACCGTTGCACAAATCAAATGTTAGTCGAATCTGAATATAAATTCAAAATACGCGCCTAGCGATTTCAAACGCCTAGCACAACATAAGTATAATTACCAATTATTTGAACGACAAATTCAAATTCACGCCTATCGATACTACACGCCCAGCGTTGCACAAATGAAATGTTAATCGATTGTGAATATAAATTTAAAATACGCGCCTAGCGATTTCGAACGCCTAGCACAACATAAGTATAGTTATCAATTATTTGAACGACAAATTCAAATTCACGCCTTGCTATACGAAACGCCTACTGTTGCACAAATCAAATGTTAGTCGAATCTGAATATAAATTCAAAATACGCGCCTAGCGATTTCAAACGCCTAACAGAACATAAGTATAGTTATCAATTATTTGGTCGAAAAATTCAAATTCACGCCTAGCGATACTACACGCCCAGCGTTGCACAAATGAAATGTTAATCGATTGTGAATATAAATTCAAAATACGCGCCTAGCGATTTCGAACGCCTAGCACAACATAAGTATAGTTATCAATTATTTGGTCGAAAAATTCAAATTCACGCCTAGCGATACTAAACGCCTAGCGTTGCACAAATAAAATGTCATTAGAATCTGGAGATACATTCAAAATACTCGCCTAGAGATTTCAAGCGCCTAGCACAACATAAATATATTTATTAATTGGTAGAATGAAGTATTCAAATTCGCGGCTACCGATACCAAGCGCCTAGTGTTGCACAAATGAAATGTTAATCGAATGTGAATATAAATTCAAAATACGCGCCTAGCGATTTCAAGCGCCTAGAACAACATAAGTATAATTATCAATTTGTCGGATGATGAATTCAAATTCACGCCTAGCGATACTAAACGCCTAGTGTTGCACAAATGAAATGTTAATCGATTGTGAATATAAATTTAAAATACGCGCCTAGCGATTTCGAACGCCTAGCACAACATAAGTATAGTTATCAATTATTTGGTCGAAAAATTCAAATTCACGCCTAGCGATACTAAACGCCTAGCGTTGCACAAATAAAATGTCAGTCGAATCTGAATATAAATTCAAAATACGCGCATAGCGATTTCAAACGTCTAGCACAACATAAGTATAGTTATCAATTATTTGAACGACAAATTCAAATTCACGCCTAGCGATACTAAACGCCTAGTGTTGCACAAATGAAATGTTAATCGAATATGAATATAAATTCAATATACGCGCCTAGCGATTTCAAGCGCCTAGCACAACATAAATATAATTATCAATTGGTCGAATGATGTATTCAAATTCGCGCCTAGCGATACTAAGCGCCTAGTGTTGCACAAATGAAATGTTATTCGATTGTGAATATAAATTCAAAATACGCGCCTAGCGATTTCAAACGCCTAGCACAACATAAGTATAGTTATCAATTGGTCGAATGATGTATTCAAATTCGCGTCTAGCGATACTAAGCGCCTAGTGTTGCACAAATGAAATGTTAATCGATTGTGAACATAAATTCAAAATACGCGCCTAGCGATTTCGAACGCCTAGCACAACATAAGTATAGTTATCAATTATTTGGTCGACAAATTCAAATTCACGCCTAGCGATACTAAACGCCTAGCGTTGCACAAATAAAATGTCAGTCGAATCTGAATATAAATTCAAAATACGCGTCTAGCGATTTCAAATGTCTAGCACAACATAAGTATAGTTATCAATTATTTGAACGACAAATTCAAATTCACGCCTTGCTATACTAAACGCCTAGCGTTGCACAAATCAAATGTTAATTGAATGTGAATATAAATTCAAAATACGCGCCCAGCGATTTCAAACGCCTAGCACAACATAAGTATAATTATCAATTGGTCGAATGATGTATTCAAATTCGCGTCTAGCGATACTAAGCGCCTAGTGTTGCACAAATGAAATGTTATCGATTGTGAACATAAATTCAAAATACGCGCCTAGCGATTTCGAACGCGTAGCACAACATAAGTATAGTTATCAATTATTTGGTCGAAAAATTCAAATTCACGCCTAGCGATACTAAACGCCTAGCGTTGCACAAATAAAATGTCAGTCGAATCTGAATATAAATTCAAAATACGCGTCTAGCGATTTCAAATGTCTAGCACAACATAAGTATAGTTATCAATTATTTGAACGACAAATTCAAATTCATGCCTAGCTATACGAAACGCCTACCGTTGCACAAATCAAATGTTAGTCGAATCTGAATATAAATTCAAAATACGCGCCTAGCGATTTCAAACGCCTAGCACAACATAAGTATAATTACCAATTATTTGAACGACAAATTCAAATTCACGCCTAGCGATACTAAACGCCCAGCGTTGCACAAATGAAATGTTAATCGATTGTGAATATAAATTTAAAATAAGCGCCTAGCGATTTCGAACGCCTAGCACAACATAAGTATAGTTATCAATTATTTGAACGACAAATTCAAATTCACGCCTAGCTATACTAAACGCCTAGTGTTGCACAAATGAAATGTTAATCGAATATGAATATAAATTCAATATACGCGCCTAGCGAATGCAAACGCCTAGCAGAACATAAGTATAGTTATCAATTATTTGGTGGAAAAATTCAAATTCACGCCTAGCGATACTAAACGCCCAGCGTTGCACAAATGAAATGTTAATCGATTGTGAATATAAATTCAAAATACGCGCCTAGCGATTTCGAACGCCTAGCACAACATAAGTATAGTTATCAATTATTTGGTCAAAAAATTCAAATTCACGCCTAGCGATACGAAAAGCCTACCGTTGCACATATCAAATGTTAGTCGAATCTGAATATAAATTCAAAAGACGCGCCTAGCGATTTCAAGCGCCTAGCACTACACAAATATAATTATCAATTGGTCGAATGATGTATTCAAATTCGCGCATAGCGATACTAAGCGCCTAGTGTTGCACAAATGAAATGTTAATCGAATGTGAATATAAACTCAAAATACGCCCCTAGCGATTTCAAGCGCCTAGCACAACATAAATATAATTATCAATTGGTCGAATGATGTATTCAAATTCGCGCCTAGCGATACTAAGCGCCTAGTGTTGCACAAATGAAATGTTAATCAAATGTGAATATAAATTCAAAATACGCGCCTAGCGATTTTAAACGTCTAGCACAACATAAGTATAGTTATCAATTATTTGAACGACAAATTCAAATTTACGCCTAGCGATACTAAACGCCTAGCGTTGCACAAATCAAATGTTAATTGAATGTGAATATAAATTCAAAATACGCGCCTAGCGATTTCAAACGCCTAGCACAACATAAGTATAATTATCAATTGGTCGAATGATGTATTCAAATTCGCGTCTAGCGATACTAAGCGCCTAGTGTTGCACAAATGAAATGTTAATCGAATGTGAATATAAATTCAAAATACGCACCTAGCGATTTCAAGCGCCTAGCACAACATAAATATAATTATCAATTGGTCGAATGATGTATTTAAATTCGCGCCTAGCGATACTAAGCGCCTAGTTTTGCACAAATGAAATGTTAATCGAATGTGAATATAAATTCAAAATACGCGCCTAGCGATTTCAAGCGCCTAGAACAACATAAATATAATTATCAATTGGTCGAATGATGTATTCAAATTCTCGCCTAGCGATACTAAACGCCCAGCGTTGCACAAATGAAATGTTAATCGATTGTGAATATAAATTCAAAATACGCGCCTAGCGATTTCGAACGCCTAGCACAACATAAGTATAGTTATCAATTATTTGGTCAAAAAATTAAAATTCACGCCTAGCGATACCAAACGCCTAGCGTTGCACAAATAAAATGTCAGTCGAATCTGAATATAAATTCAAAATACGCCCCTAGCGATTTCAAGCGCCTAGCAAAACATAAATATAATTATCAATTGGTCGAATGATTTATTCAAATTCGCGCCTAGCGATACTAAGCGCCTAGTGTTGCACAAATGAAATGTTAATCAAATGTGAATATAAATTCAAAATACGCGCCTAGCGATTTTAAACGTCTAGCACAACATAAGTATAGTTATCAATTATTTGAACGACAAATTCAAATTTACGCCTAGCGATACTAAGCGCCTAGCGTTGCACAAATGAAATGTTAATCGAATGTGAATATAAATTCATAATACGCACCTAGCGATTTCGAACGCCTAGCACAACATAAGTATAGTTATCAATTATTTGGCCGAAAAATTCAAATTCACGCCTAGCTATACGAAAAGCCTACCGTTGCACATATCAAATGTTAGTCGAATCTGAATATAAATTCAAAATACGCGCCTAGCGATTTCAAGCGCCTAGCACAACATAAATATAATTATCAATTGGACGAATGATGTATTTAAATTCGCGCCTAGCGATACTAAGCGCCTAGTTTTGCACAAATGAAATGTTAATCGATTGTGAATATAAATTCAATATACGCGCCTAGCGATTTCAAACGCCTAGCACAACATAAATATAATTATCAATTGGTCGAATGATGTATTCAAATTCGCGCCTAGCGATACTAAGCGCCTAGTGTTGCACAAATGAAATGTTAATCGAATGTGAATATAAATTCAAAATACGCGCCTAGCGATTTTAAACGTCTAGCACAACATAAGTATAGTTATCAATTATTTGAACGACAAATTCAAATTCATGCCTAGCGATACGAAACGCCTAGCGTTGCACAAATCAAATGTTAGTCGAATCTGAATATAAATTCAAAATACGCGCCTAGCGATTTCAAGCGCCTAGCACAACATAAATATAATTATCAATTGGTCGAATGATGTATTCAAATTCGCGCCTAGCGATACTAAGCGCCTAGTTTTGCACAAATGAAATGTTAATCGAACGTGAATATAAATTCAAAATACGCGCTTAGCGATTTCAAGCGCCTAGCACAACATAAATATAATTATCAATTGGTCGAATGATGTATTTAAATTCGCGCCTAGCGATACTAAGCGCCTAGTTTTGCACAAATGAAATGTTAATCGACTGTGAATATAAATTCAAAATACGCGCCTAGCGATTTCAAACTCATAGCACAACATATGTATAATTACCAATTATTTAGACGAGAAATTCAAATTCACGCCTAGCGATATTAAACGCCTAGCGTTGCAGAAATGAAATTTTATTCGATTGTGAATATAAATTCAATATACGCGCCTAGCGAATGCAAACGCCTAGCTGAACATAAGTATAGTTATCAATTATTTGGTCGAGAAATTCAAATTCACGCCTAGCGATATTAAACGCCTAGCGTTGCACAAGTAAAATGTTAATCGATTATGAATATAAATTCAATATACGCGCCTAGCGATTTCAAACACCTAGCACAACATAAGTATAGTTATCAATTATTTGAACGACAAATTCAAATTCATGCCTAGCTATACTAAACGCCTAGCGTTGCACAAATCAAATGTTAGTCGAATCTGAATATAAATTCAAAATACGCGCCTAGCGATTTCAAACGCCTAGCACAACATAAGTATAATTACCAATTATTTGAAGAAATTCAAATTCACGCCTAGCGATACTAAACGCCCATCGTTGCACAAATGAAATCTTAATCGATTGTGAATATAAATTGAAAATACGCGCCTAGCGATTTCGAATGCCTAGCACAACATGAGTATAATTTCCTATTATTTGAACGAAAACTTAATGGTCACGCCTAGCGTTACTAAACGCCCAGCGTTGCACAAATGAAATGTTAATTGATTGTGAATATAAATTCAAAATACGCGCCTAGCGTTTTCGAACGCCTAGCAAAACATAAGTATAGTTATCAATTATTTGAACGACAAATTCAAATTCACGCCTAGAATTACTAAACGCCTAGCGTTGCAATAATCAAATGTTAATTGAATGTGAACATAAATTCGAAATACGCGCCTAGCGATTTCAAACGCCTAGCACAACATAAGTAGAATTATCATTTGGTCGAATGATGTATTCAAATTCGCGTCTAGCGATACTAAGCGCCTAGTGTTGCACAAATGAAATGTTAATCGAATGTGAATATAAATTCAAAATACGCGCCTAGCGATTTTAAACGTCTAGCACAACATAAGTATAGTTATCAATTATTTGAACGACAAATTCAAATTCATGCCTAGCGATACGAAACGCCTAGCGTTGCACAAATCAAATGTTAGTCGATTCTGAATATAAATTCAAAATACGCACCTAGCTATTTCAAACGCCTAGCACAACATAAGTATAATTACCAATTATTTGAACGACAAATTCAAATTCACGCCTAGCGATTCTAAACGCCCAGCGTTGCACAAATGAAATGTTAATCGACTGTGAATATAAATTCAAAATACGCGCCTAGCGATTTCGAACGCCTAGCACAACATAAGTATAATTACCAATTATTTGAACGACAAATTCAAATTCACGCCTAGCGATACTAAACGCCCATCGTTGCACAAATAAAATGTCAGTCGAATCTGAATATAAATTCAAAATACGCGCCTAGCGATTTCAAGCGCCTAGCACAACATAAATATAATTATCAATTGGTCGAATGATGTATTCAAATTCGCGCCTAGCGATACTAAGCGCCTAGTGTTGCACAAATGAAATGCTAATCGAATGTGAATATAAATTAAAAATACGCGCCTAGCCATTTTAAACGTCTAGCACAACATAAGTATAGTCATCAATTATTTGAACGACTAATTCAAATTCATGCCTAGCGATAGGAAACGCCTAGCGTTGCACAAATCATATGTTAGTCGAATCTGAATATAAATTCAAAATACGCGCCTAGCGATTTAAAACGAATCGAACAACAAAAGTATAAAAAACAATGAACTGAGAGACAAATTCAAATTCATGCCTAGCGATACGAAACGCCCAGCGTTGCACAAATGAAATGTTAATCGATTGTGAATATAAATTCAAAATACGCGCCTAGCGATTTCGAACGCCTAGCACAACATAAATATAATTACCAATCACTTGAACGACAAATTCAAATTCACGCCTAGCGATACTAAACGCCCATCGTTGCACAAATAAAATGTCAGTCGAATCTGAATATAAATTCAAAATACGCGCCTAGCGATTTCAAGCGCCTAGCACAACATAAATATAATTATGAATTGGTCGAATGATGTATTCAAATTCGCGCCTAGCGATACTAAGCGCCTAGTGTTGCACAAATGAAATGTTAATCGAATGTGAATATAAATTCAAAATACGCGCCTAGCGATTTTAAACGTCTAGCACAACATAATTATATTTATGAATTTGTAGAACGATGAATTCAAATTCTTGCCTAGCGATAGTAACCGCCTAGAGTTGCACAAATGTTATGTTAGTCGAATCTGAATATAAATTCAAAATACGCGCCTAGCGATTTCAAACGCCTAGCACAACAAAAGTATAATTACCAATCACTTGAACGACAAATTCAAATTCACGCCTAGCGATACTAAACGCCCAGCGTTGCACAAATGAAATGTGAATCGAGTGTGGTTATAAATTCAATATAAGCGCCTAGCAATTGCGAACGCCTAGCACAACATTAGTATAGTTATCAATTATTTGGTCGAAAAATTCAAATTCACGCCTAGCGATACTAAACGCCTAGCATTGCATACATAAAATGTCAGTCGAATCTGAATATAAATTCAAAATACGCGCCTAGCGATTTGAAGCGCCTAGCACAACATAAATATAATTATCAATTGGTCGAATGATGTATTTAAATTCGCGCCTAGCGATACTAAGCGCCTAGTTTTACACAAATGAAATGTTAATCGAATGTGAATATAAATTCAAAATACGCGCCTAGCGATTTCAAGCGCCTAGCACAACATAAATATAATTATCAATTGGTCGAATGATGTATTCAATTTCGCGCCTAGCTATACTAAACGCCTAGCGTTGCACAAATCAAATGTTAATTGAATGTGAATATAAATTCAAAATACGCGCCTAGCGATTTCAAACGCCTAGCACAACATAAGTATAGTTATCAATTATTTGAACGACAAATTCAAATTCACGCCTAGCGATACTAAACGCCTAGCGTTGCACAAATCAAATGTAAGTCGAATCTGAATATAAATTCAAAATACGCGCCTAGCGATTTCAAACGCCTAGCACAACATATGTATAATTACCAATTAATTCAAGAAATTCAAATTCACGCCTAGCGATATTAAACGCCTAACGTTGCAGAAATGAAATTTTATTCGATTGTGAATATAAATTCAATATACGCGCATAGCGAATGCAAACGCCTAGCTGAACATAAGTATAGTTATCAATTATTTGGTCGAGAAATTCAAATTCACGCCTAGCGATATTAAACGCCTAGCGTTGCACAAATAAAATGTTAATCGATTATGAATATAAATTCAATATACGCGCCTAGCGATTTCCAACACCTAGCACAACATAAGTATAATTACCAATTATTTGAACGACAAATTCAACTTCACGCCTAGCGATACTAAACGCCCATCGTTGCACAAATGAAATCTTAATCGATTGTGAATATAAATTCAAAATACGCACCTAGCGATTTCAAACGCCTAGCACAACATAAGTATAGTTATCAATTATTTGAACGACAAATTCAAATTCACGCCTAGCGATACTAAACGCCCAGAGTTGCGCAAATAAAATGTTAATCGATTGTGAATATAAATTTAAAATACGCACCTAGCGATTTCGAACGCCTAGCACAACATAAGTATAGTTATCAATTATTTGAACGACAAATTCAAATTCATGCCTAGCTATACGAAACGCCTACCGTTGCACAAATCAAATGTTAGTCGAATCTGAATATAAATTCAAAATACGCGCCTAGCGATTTCAAACGCCTAGCACAACATAAGTATAATTACCAATTATTTGAACGACAAATTCAAATTCACGCCTAGCGATACTAAACGCCCAGCGTTGCACAAATGAAATGTTAATCGATTGTGAATATAAATTTAAAATAAGCGCCTAGCGATTTCGAACGCCTAGCACAACATAAGTATAGTTATCAATTATTTGGTCGAAAAATTCAAATTCAAGCCTAGCGATACTAAACGCCTAGCGTTGCACAAATAAAATGTCAGTCGAATCTGAATATAAATTCAAAATACGCGCCTAGCGATTTCAAGCACCTATCACAACATAAATATAATTATCAATTGGTCGAATGATGTATTCAAATTCGCGCCTAGCGATACTAAGCGCCTAGTGTTGCACAAATGAAATGTTAATCGAATGTGAATATAAATTCAAAATACGCGCCTAGCGATTTTGAACGTCTAGCACAACATAAGTATAGTTATCAATTATTTGAACGACAAATTCAAATTCATGCCTAGCGATACGAAACGCCTAGCGTTGCACAAATCAAATGTTAGTCGAATCTGAATATAAATTCAAAATACGCGCCTAGCGATTTCAAACGCCTAGCACAACATAAGTATAATTACCAATTATTTGAACGACAAATTCAAATTCACGCCTAGCGATACTAAACGCTCAGCGTTGCACAAATGAAATGTTAATCGATTGTGAATATAAATTCAAAATACGCGCCTAGCGATTTCAAACGCCTAGCACAACATAAATATAATTATCAATTGGTCGAATGATGTATTCAATTTCGCGCCTAGCGATACTAAGCGCCTAGTGTTGCACAAATGAAACTTTATTCGATTGTGAATATAAATTCAATATAGGCGCCTAGCGAATGCAAACGCCTAGCAGAACATAAGTATAGTTATCAATTATTTGGTCGAAAAATTCAAATTCACGCCTAGCGATACTAAACGCCTAGCGTTGCACAAATAAAATGTCAGTCGAATCTGAATATAAATTCAAAATACGCGCCTAGCGATTTCAAACGCCTAGCACAACATAAATATAATTATCAATTGGTCGAATGATGTATTCAAATTCGCGCCTAGCGATACTAAGCGCCTAGCGTTGCACAAATCAAATGTTAATTGAATGTGAATATAAATTCAATATACGCGCCTAGCGATTTCAAACACCTAGCACAACATAAGTATAGTTATCAATTATTTGAACGACAAATTCAAATTCATGCCTAGCGATATTAAACGCCTAGCGTTGCACAAATCAAATGTTAGTCGAATGTGAATATAAATTCAAAATACGCGCCTAGCGATTTCAAACGCCTAGCACAACATAAGTATAATTACCAATTATTTGAACGACAAATTCAAATTCACGCGTAGCAATATTAAACGCCTAGTGTTGCACAATTTAAATGTAAATCGAATGTTAATATAAATTCAATATACGCGCCTAGCGATTTCAAACGCCTAGCTGAACATAAGTATAGTTATCAATTATTTGAACGACAAATTCAAATTCACGCCTAGCGATTTTAATCGCCTAGCGTTGCATAAATGAAATTTTATTCGATTGTGAATATAAATTCAATATAGGCGCCAAGCGAATGCAAACGCCTAGCAGAACATAAGTATAGTTATCAATTATTTGGTCGAAAAATTCAAATTCACGCCTAGCGATACTAAACGCCTAGCGTTGCACAAATAAAATGTCAGTCGAATCTGAATATAAATTCAAAATACGCGCCTAGCGATTTCAAACGCCTAGCACAACATATATATAATTATCAATTGGTCGAATGATGTATTCAAATTCGCGCCTAGCGATACTAAGCGCCTAGTGTTGCACAAATGAAATGTTACTTGAATGTGAATATAAATTCAAAATACGCACCTAGCGATTTCAAACGCCTAGCACAACATAAGTATAATTATCAATTGGTCGAACGACAAATTCAAATTCACGCCTAGCAATATTAAACGCCTAGTGTTGCAGAAATGAAATTTTATTCGATTGTGAATATAAATTCAATATAAGCGCCTAGCGAATGCAAACGCCTAGCTGAACATAAGTATAGTTATCAATTATTTGGTCGAGAAATTCAAATTCACGCCTAGCGATAGGAAACGCCTAGCGTTGCACAAATAAAATGTTAATCGATTGTGAATATAAATTCAATATACGCGCCTAGCGAATGCAAACGCCTAGCTGAACATAAGTATAGTTATCAATTATTTGGTCGAGAAATTCAAATTCACGCATAGCCATATGAAACGCCTAGCGTTGCACAAATCAAATGTTAATTGAATGTGAATATAAATTCAAAATACGCGCCTAGCGATTTCAAACGCTTAGCACAACATAAATATAATTATCAATTGGTCGAATGATGTATTCAAATTCGCGCCTAGCGATACTAAGCGCCTAGTGTTGCACAAATAAAATGTTAATCGAATGTGAATATAAATTCAAAATACGCGCCTAGCGATTTTAAACGTCTAGCACAACATAAATATAATTATCAATTGGTCGAACGACAAATTCAAATTCACGCCTAGCAATATTAAACGCCTAGCGTTGCAGAAATGAAATTTTATTCGATTGTGAATATAAATTCAATATAAGCGCCTAGCGAATGCAAACGCCTAGCTGAACATAAGTATAGTTATCAATTATTTGGTCGAGAAATTCAAATTCACGCCTAGCGATATTAAACGCCTAGCGTTGCACAAATCAAATGTTAATTGAATGTGAATATAAATTCAAAATACGCGCCTAGCGATTTCAAACGCCTACCACAACAAGAGTATAGTTATCAATTATTTGGACCAGAAATTCAAATTCACCCCTATCGATATTAAACGCCTAGTGTTGCACGAATATAATTTTAATCGATTATGAATATAAATTCAATATACGCGCCTAGCGATTTCAAACACCTAGCAGAACATAAGTATAGTTATCAATTATTTGGTCAAAAAATTCAAATTCACGCCTAGCGATACTAAACGCCTAGCGTTGCACAAATAAAATGTCAGTCGAATCTGAATATAAATTCAAAATACGCGCCTAGCGATTTCAAACGCCTAGCACAACATATATATAATTATCAATTGGTCGAATGATGTATTCAATTTCGCGCCTAGCTATACTAAACGCCTAGCGTTGCACAAATCAAATGTTAATTGAATGTGAATATAAATTCAAAATACGCGCCTAGCGATTTTAAACGTCTAGCACAACATAAGTATAGTTATCAATTATTTGAACGACAAATTCAAATTCATGCCTAGCGATACGAAACGCCTAGCGTTGCACAAATCAAATGTTAGTCGAATCTGAATATAAATTCAAAATACGCGCCTAGCGAATGCAAACGCCTAGCAGAACATGAGTATACTTACCAATTATTTAGACGAGAAATTCAAATTCACGCCTAGCGATATTAAACGCCTAACGTTGCAGAAATGAAATTTTATTCGATTGTGAATATAAATTCAATATACGCGCATAGCGAATGCAAACGCCTAGCTGAACATAAGTATAGTTATCAATTATTTGGTCGAGAAATTCAAATTCACGCATAGCCATATGAAACGCCTAGCGTTGCACAAATCAAATGTTAATTGAATGTGAATATAAATTCAATATACGCGCCTAGCGATTTCAAACGCCTAGCACAACAAGAGTATAGTTATCAATTATTTGGACCTGAAATTCAAATTCACCGCTAGCGATATTAAACGCCTAGCGTTGCACGAATAAAATTTTATTCGATTGTGAATATAAATTCAATATAGGCGCCTAGAGAATGCAAACGCCTAGCAGAACATAAGTATAGTTATCAATTATTTGGTCGAAAAATTCAAATTCACGCCTAGCGATACTAAACGCCTAGCGTTGCACAAATAAAATGTCAGTCGAATCTGAATATAAATTCAAAATACGCGCCTAGCGATTTCAAACGCCTAGCACAACATATATATAATTATCAATTGGTCGAATGATGTATTCAATTTCGCGCCTAGCTATACTAAACGCCTAGCGTTGCACAAATCAAATGTTAATTGAATGTGAATATAAATTCAAAATACGCGCCCAGCGATTTCAAACGTCTAGCACAACATAAGTATAGTTATCAATTATTTGAACGACAAATTCAAATTCATGCCTAGCGATTCTAAACGCCTAGCGTTGCACAAATCAAATGTTAGTCGAATCTGAATATAAATTCAAAATACGCGCCTAGCGATTTCAAACTCATAGCACAACATAAGTATAATTACCAATTATTTAGACGAGAAATTCAAATTCACGCCTAGCGATATTAAACGCCTAACGTTGCAGAAATGAAATTTTATTCGATTGTGAATATAAATTCAATATACGCGCATAGCGAATGCAAACGCCTAGCTGAACATAAGTATAGTTATCAATTATTTGGTCGAGAAATTCAAATTCACGCCTAGCGATATTAAACGCCTAGCGTTGCACAAATAAAATGTTAATCGATTATGAATATAAATTCAATATACGCGCCTAGCGATTTCAAACGCCTAGCACAACATAAGTATAGTTATCAATTATTTGAACGACAAATTCAATTTCACGCCTAGCTATACTAAACGCCTAGTGTTGCACAAATCAAATGTTAATTGAATGTGAATATAAATTCAAAATACGCGCCTAGCGATTTCAAACGCCTAGCACAACAAGAGTATAGTTATCAATTATTTGGACCAGAAATTCAAATTCACCCCTATCGATATTAAACGCCTAGTGTTGCACGAATATAATTTTAATCGATTATGAATATAAATTCAATATACGCGCCTAGCGATTTCAAACACCTAGCAGAACATAAGTATAGTTATCAATTATTTGGTAAAAAAATTCAAATTCACGCCTAGCGATACTAAACGCCTAGCGTTGCACAAATAAAATGTCAGTCGAATCTGAATATAAATTCAAAATACGCGCCTAGCGATTTCAAACGCCTAGCACAACATATATATAATTATCAATTGGTCGAATGATGTATTCAAATTCGCGCCTAGCGATACTAAGCGCCTAGCGTTGCACAAATGATATGTTAATCGAATGTGAATATAAATTCAAAATACGCGCATAGCGATTTCAAACGTCTAGCACAACATAAGTATAGTTATCAATTATTTGAACGACAAATTCAAATTCATGCCTAGCGATTCTAAACGCCTAGCGTTGCACAAATCAAATGTTAGTCGAATCTGAATATAAATTCAAAATACGCGCCTAGCGATTTCAAACTCATAGCACAACATAAATATAATTACCAATTATTTAGACGAGAAATTCAAATTCACGCCTAGCGATATTAAACGCCTAGCGTTGCAGAAATGAAATTTTATTCGATTGTGAATATAAATTCAATATACGCGCCTAGCGAATGCAAACGCCTAGCTGAACATAAGTATAGTTATCAATTATTTGGTCGAGAAATTCAAATTCACGCATAGCCATATTAAACGCCTAGCGTTGCACAAATAAAATGTTAATCGATTATGAATATAAATTCAATATACGCGCCTAGCGATTTCAAACACCTAGCACAACATAAGTATAGTTATCAATTATTTGAACGACAAATTCAAATTCGCGCCTAGCTATACTAAACGCCTAGCGTTGCACAAATCAAATGTTAATTGAATGTGAATATAAATTCAAAATACGCGCCTAGCGATTTCAAACGCCTAGCACAACAAGAGTATAGTTATCAATTACTTGGACCTGATATTCAAATTCACACCTAGCGATATTAAACGCCTAGCGTTGCACGAATAAAATTTTAATCGATTGTGAATATAAATTCAAATTCACGCCTAGCGATTTTAATCGCCTAGCGCTGCACAAATGAAATTTTATTCGATTGTGAATATAAATTCAATATAGGCGCCTAGCGAATGCAAACGCCTAGCAGAACATAAGTATAGTTATCAATTATTTGGTCGAAAAATTCAAATTCACGCCTAGCGATACTAAACGCCTAGCGTTGCACAAATAAAATGTCAGTCGAATCTGAATATAAATTCAAAATACGCGCCTAGCGATTTCAAACGCCTAGCACAACATAAATATAATTATCAATTGGTCGAATGATGTATTCAAATTCGCGCCTAGCGATACTAAGCGCCTAGTGTTGCACAAATGAAATGTTACTTGAATGTGAATATAAATTCAAAATACGCACCTAGCGATTTCAAACGTCTAGCACAACATAAATATAATTATCAATTGGTCGAACGACAAATTCAAATTCAAGCCTAGCAATATTAAACGCCTAGTGTTGCACAATTTAAATGTAAATCGAATGTTAATATAAATTCAATATACGCGCCTAGCGATTTCAAACGCCTAGCACAACATAAGTATAGTTATCAATTATTTGAACGACAAATTCAAATTCACGCCTAGCGATTTTAATCGCCTAGCGTTGCACAAATGAAACTTTATTCGATTGTGAATATAAATTCAATACAGGCGCCTAGCGAATGCAAACGCCTAGCAGAACATAAGTATAGTTATCAATTATTTGGTCGAAAAATTCAAATTCACGCCTAGCGATACTAAACGCCTAGCGTTGCACAAATAAAATGTCAGTCGAATCTGAATATAAATTCAAAATACGCGCCTAGCGATTTCAAACGCCTAGCACAACATAAGTATAATTACCAATTATTTGAACGACAAATTCAACTTCACGCCTACCGATACTAAACGCCCATCGTTGCACAAATCAAATGTTAGTCCAATCTGAATATAAATTCAAAATACGCGCCTAGCGATTTCAAACGCCTAGCACAACATAAGTATAATTACCAATTATTTGAACGACAAATTCAAATTCACGCCTAGCGATACTAAACGCCCAGCGTTGCACAAATGAAATGTTACTTGAATGTGAATATAAATTCAAAATACGCACCTAGCGATTTCAAACGCCTAGCACAACATAAGTATAATTATCAATTGGTCGAATGATGTATTCAAATTCGCGTCTAGCGATTCTAAGCGCCTAGTGTTGCACAAATGAAATGTTAATCGAATGTGAATATAAATTCAAAATACGCGCCTAGCGATTTCGAACGCCTAGCACAACATAAGTATAGTTATCAATTATTTGAACGACAAATTCAACTTCACGCCTAGCGATACTAAACGCCCATCGTTGCACAAATCAAATGTTAATTGAATGTGAATATAAATTCAAAATACGCGCCTAGCGATTTCAAACGCCTAGCACAACAAGAGTATAGTTATCAATTACTTGGACCTGATATTCAAATTCACACCTAGCGATATTAAACGCCCAGCGTTGCACGAATAAAATTTTAATCGATTGTGAATATAAATTCAAATTCACGCATAGCGATTTTAATCGCCTAGCGCTGCACAAATGAAATTTTATTCGATTGTGAATATAAATTCAAAATACGCGCCTAGCGATTTTAAACGTCTAGCACAACATAAGTATAGTTATCAATTATTTGAACGACAAATTCAAATTCATGCCTAGCGATACGAAACGCCTAGCGTTGCACAAATCAAATGTTAGTCGATTCTGAATATAAGTTCGAAATACGCGCCTAGCGATTTCAAACGCCTAGCACAACATAAGTATAATTACCAATTATTTGAACGACAAATTCAAATTCACTCCTAGCGATAATAAACGCCTAGCGTTGCAACAATGAAATGTTAATCGATTGTGAATATAAATTCAAAATACGCGCCTAGCGATTTCCATCGCCTAGCACAACATAAGTATAGTTATCAATTATTTGGTCGAAAAATTCAAATTCACGCCTAGCGATACTAAACGCCCAGCGTTGCACAAATGAAATGTAAATCGATTGTGAATATAAATTCAAAATACGCGCCTAGCGATTTCGAACGCCTAGCACAACATAAGTATAGTTATCAATTATTTGGTCGAAAAATTCAAATTCACGCCTTGCAATACTAAACGCCTAGCGTTGCACAAATAAAATGTCAGTCGAATCTGAATTTAAATTCAAAATACGCGCCTAGCGATTTTAAACGTCTAGCACAACATAAATATAATTATCAATTGGTCGAACGACAAATTCAAATTCACGCGTAGCAATATTAAACGCCTAGTGTTGCACAATTTAAATGTAAATCGAATGTTAATATAAATTCAATATACGCGCCTAGCGATTTCAAACGCCTAGCACAACATAAGTATAGTTATCAATTATTTGAACGACAAATTCAAATTCACGCCTAGCGATTTTAATCGCCTAGCGTTGCATAAATGAAATTTTATTCGATTGTGAATATAAATTCAATATAGGCGCCAAGCGAATGCAAACGCCTAGCAGAACATAAGTATAGTTATCAATTATTTGGTCAAAAAATTCAAATTCACGCCTAGCGATACTAAACGCCTAGCGTTGCACAAATAAAATGTCAGTCGAATCTGAATATAAATTCAAAATACGCGCCTAGCGATTTCAAACGCCTAGCACAACATATATATAATTATCAATTGGTCGAATGATGTATTCAAATTCGCGCCTAGCGATACTAAGCGCCTAGTGTTGCACAAATGAAATGTTAATCGAATGTGAATATAAATTCAAAATACGCGCATAGCGATTTTAAACGTCTAGCACAACATAAGTATAGTTATCAATTATTTGAACGAAAAATTCAAATTCATGCCTAGCGATACTAAACACCTAGCGTTGCACAAATCAAATGTTAGTCGAATCTGAATATAAATTCAAAATACGCGCCTAGCGATTTCAAACTCATAGCACAACATATGTATAATTACCAATTAATTCAAGAAATTCAAATTCACGCCTAGCGATATTAAACGCCTAACGTTGCAGAAATGAAATTTTATTCGATTGTGAATATAAATTCAATATACGCGCATAGCGAATGCAAACGCCTAGCTGAACATAAGTATAGTTATCAATTATTTGGTCGAGAAATTCAAATTCACGCCTAGCGATATTAAACGCCTAGCGTTGCACAAATAAAATGTTAATCGATTATGAATATAAATTCAATATACGCGCCTAGCGATTTCAAACACCTAGCTGAACATAAGTATAGTTATCAATTATTTGGACCTGAAATTCAAATTCACCCCTAGCGATATTAAACGCCTAGCGTTGCACGAATAAAATTTTAATCGATTGTGAATATAAATTCAAATTCACGCCTAGCGATTTTAATCGCCTAGCGCTGCACAAATGAAATTTTATTCGATTGTGAATATAAATTCAATATAGGCGCCTAGCGAATGCAAACGCCTAGCAGAACATAAGTATAGTTATCAATTATTTGGTCGAAAAATTCTAATTCACGCCTAGCGATACTAAACGCCTAGCGTTGCACAAATAAAATGTCAGTCGAATCTGAATATAAATTCAAAATACGCGCCTAGCGATTTCAAACGCCTAGCACAACAAGAGTATAGTTATCAATTATTTGGACCTGAAATTCAAATTCACCCCTAGCGATATTAAACGCCTAGCGTTGCACGAATAAAATTTTAATCGATTGTGAATATAAATTCAAATTCACGCCTAGCGATTTTAATCGCCTAGCGCTGCACAAATGAAATTTTATTCGATTGTGAATATAAATTCAATATAGGCGCCTAGCGAATGCAAACGCCTAGCAGAACATAAGTATAGTTATCAATTATTTGGTCGAAAAATTCAAATTCACGCCTAGCGATACTAAACGCCTAGCGTTGCACAAATAAAATGTCAGTCGAATCTGAATATAAATTCAAAATACGCGCCTAGCGATTTCAAACGCCTAGCACAACATAAATATAATTATCAATTGGTCGAATGATGTATTCAAATTCGCGCCTAGCGATACTAAGCGCCTAGTGTTGCACAAATGAAATGTTAATCGAATGTGAATATAAATTCAAAATACGCGCCTAGCGATTTTAAACGTCTAGCACAACATAAATATAATTATCAATTGGTCGAACGACAAATTCAAATTCACGCCTAGCAATATTAAACGCCTAGTGTTGCACAATTTAAATGTAAATCGAATGTTAATATAAATTCAAAATACGCGCCTAGAGATTTCAAACGCCTAGCACAACATGAGTATAATTACCAATTATTTGAACGACAAATTCAAATTCACGCCTAGCGATACTAAACGCCTAGCGTTGCACAAATAAAATGTTATTCGATTATGAATATAAATTCAATATACGCGCCTAGCGATTTCCAACACCTAGCACAACATAAGTATAATTACCAATTATTTGGTCGACAAATTCAAATTCACGCCTACCGATATTAAACGCCTAGCGTTGCACAAATAGAATGTCAGTCGAATCTGAATATAAATTCAAAATACGCGCCTAGCGATTTCGAACGCCTAGCACAACATAAATATAATTATGAATTGGTCGAATGATGTATTCAAATTCGCGCCTAGCGATACTAAGCGCCTAGTGTTGCACAAATGAAATGTTAATCGAATGTGAATATAAATTCAAAATACGCGCCTAGCGATTTTAAACGTCTAGCACAACATAAGTATAGTTATCAATTATTTGAACGACAAATTCAAATTCATGCCTAGCGATACGAAACGCCTAGCGTTGCACAAATCAAATGTTAGTCGATTCTGAATATAAGTTCGAAATACGCGCCTAGCGATTTCAAACGCCTAGCACAACATAAGTATAATTACCAATTATTTGAACGACAAATTCAAATTCACTCCTAGCGATAATAAACGCCTAGCGTTGCACAAATAAAATGTCAGTCGAATCTGAATATAAATTCAAAATACGCGCCTAGCGTTTTCAAGCGCCTAGCACAACATAAATATAATTATCAATTGGTCGAATGATGTATTCAAATTCGCGCCTAGCGATACTAAGCGCCTAGTGTTGCACAAATGAAATGCTAATCGAATGTGAATATAAATTAAAAATACGCGCCTAGCCATTTTAAACGTCTAGCACAACATAAGTATAGTTATCAATTATTTGAACGACAAATTCAAATTCATGCCTAGCGATACGAAACGCCTAGCGTTGCACAAATCAAATGTTAGTCGAATCTGAATATAAATTCAAAATACGCGCCTAGCGATTTCAAACGCCTAGCACAACATAAGTATAATTACCAATTATTTGAACGACAAATTCAAATTCACGCCTAGCGATACTAAACGCCCAGCGTTGCACAAATGAAATGTTAATCGATTGTGAATATAAATTCAAAATACGCGCCTAGCGATTTCAAACGCCTAGCACAACATAAATATAATTATCAATTGGTCGAATTATGTATTCAAATTCGCGCCTAGCGATACTAAGCGCCTAGTGTTGCACAAATGAAACTTTATTCGATTGTGAATATAAATTCAATATAGGCGCCTAGCGAATGCAAACGCCTAGCAGAACATAAGTATAGTTATCAATTATTTGGTCGAAAAATTCAAATTCACGCCTAGCGATACGAAACGCCTAGCGTTGCACAAATAAAATGTCAGTCGAATCTGAATATAAATTCAAAATACGCGCCTAGCGATTTCAAACGCCTAGCACAACATATATATAATTATCAATTGGTCGAATGATGTATTCAAATTCGCGCCTAGCGATACTAAGCGCCTAGTGTTGCACAAATGAAATGTTAATCGAATGTGAATATAAATTCAAAATACGCGCGTAGCGATTTAAAACACATAGCACAACATAAGTATAGTTATCAATTATTTGAAAGACAAATTCAAATTCATTCCTAGCGATATTAAACTCCTAGCGTTGCACAAATCAATTGTTAGTCGAATCTGAATATAAAATCAAAATACGCGCCTAGCGATTTCAAACGCCTAGCACAACATAAGTATAATTACCAATTATTTGAACGACAAATTCAAATTCACGCGTAGCAATATTAAACGCCTAGTGTTGCACAATTTAAATGTAAATCGAATGTTAATATAAATTCAATATACGCGCCTAGCGATTTCAAACGCCTAGCACAACATAAGTATAGTTATCAATTATTTGAACGACAAATTCAAATTCACGCCTAGCGATTTTAATCGCCTAGCGTTGCATAAATGAAATTTTATTCGATTGTGAATATAAATTCAATATAGGCGCCAAGCGAATGCAAACGCCTAGCAGAACATAAGTATAGTTATCAATTATTTGGTCAAAAAATTCAAATTCACGCCTAGCGATACTAAACGCCTAGCGTTGCACAAATAAAATGTCAGTCGAATCTGAATATAAATTCAAAATACGCGCCTAGCGATTTCAAACGCCTAGCACAACATATATATAATTATCAATTGGTCGAATGATGTATTCAAATTCGCGCCTAGCGATACTAAGCGCCTAGTGTTGCACAAATGAAATGTTAATCGAATGTGAATATAAATTCAAAATACGCGCCTAGCGATTTTAAACGTCTAGCACAACATAAATATAATTATCAATTGGTCGAACGACAAATTCAAATTCACGCCTAGCAATATTAAACGCCTAGCGTTGCAGAAATGAAATTTTATTCGATTGTGAATATAAATTCAATATAAGCGCCTAGCGAATGCAAACGCCTAGCTGAACATAAGTATAGTTATCAATTATTTGGTCGAGAAATTCAAATTCACGCATAGCCATATGAAACGCCTAGCGTTGCACAAATCAAATGTTAATTGAATGTGAATATAAATTCAAAATACGCGCCTAGCGATTTCAAACGCCTAGCACAACAAGAGTATAGTTATCAATTACTTGGACCTGAAATTCAAATTCACACCTAGCGATATTAAACGCCTAGCGTTGCACGAATAAAATTTTAATCGATTGTGAATATAAATTCAATATAGGCGCCAAGCGAATGCAAACGCCTAGCAGAACATAAGTATAGTTATCAATTATTTGGTCAAAAAATTCAAATTCACGCCTAGCGATACTAAACGCCTAGCGTTGCACAAATAAAATGTCAGTCGAATCTGAATATAAATTCAAAATACGCGCCTAGCGATTTCAAACGCCTAGCACAACATATATATAATTATCAATTGGTCGAATGATGTATTCAAATTCGCGCCTAGCGATACTAAGCGCCTAGTGTTGCACAAATGAAATGTTAATCGAATGTGAATATAAATTCAAAATACGCACCTAGCGATTTCAAACGTCTAGCACAACATAAGTATAGTTATCAATTATTTGAACGACAAATTCAAATTCATGCCTAGCGATACTAAACGCCTAGCGTTGCACAAATGAAATGTTAATCGAATATGAATATAAATTCAATATACGCGCCTAGCGAATGCAAACGCCTAGCAGAACATAAGTATAGTTACCAATTATTTAGACAAGAAATTCAAATTCACGCCTAGCGATATTAAACGCCTAGTGTTGCACAAATGAAATTTTATTCGATTGTGAATATAAATTCAATATACGCGCCTAGCGAATGCAAACGCCTAGCTGAACATAAGTATAGTTATCAATTATTTGGTCGAGAAATTCAAATTCACGCATAGCCATATGAAACGCCTAGCGATGCACAAATGAAATGTTAATCGATTGCGAATATAAATTCAATATACGCGCCTAGCGATTTCAAACGCCTACCACAACAAGAGTATAGTTATCAATTATTTGGACCAGAAATTCAAATTCACCCCTATCGATATTAAACGCCTAGTGTTGCACGAATATAATTTTAATCGATTATGAATATAAATTCAATATACGCGCCTAGCGATTTCAAACGCCTAGCAGAACATAAGTATAGTTATCAATTATTTGGTAAAAAAATTCAAATTCACGCCTAGCGATACTAAACGCCTAGCGTTGCACAAATAAAATGTCAGTCGAATCTGAATATAAATTCAAAATACGCGCCTAGCGATTTCAAACGCCTAGCACAACATATATATAATTATCAATTGGTCGAATGATGTATTCAATTTCGCGCCTAGCTATACTAAACGCCTAGCGTTGCACAAATCAAATGTTAATTGAATGTGAATATAAATTCAAAATACGCGCCCAGCGATTTCAAACGTCTAGCACAACATAAGTATAGTTATCAATTATTTGAACGACAAATTCAAATTCATGCCTAGCGATTCTAAACGCCTAGCGTTGCACAAATCAAATGTTAGTCGAATCTGAATATAAATTCAAAATACGCGCCTAGCGATTTCAAACTCATAGCACAACATAAGTATAATTACCAATTATTTAGACGAGAAATTCAAATTCACGCCTAGCGATATTAAACGCCTAACGTTGCAGAAATGAAATTTTATTCGATTGTGAATATAAATTCAATATACGCGCATAGCGAATGCAAACGCCTAGCTGAACATAAGTATAGTTATCAATTATTTGGTCGAGAAATTCAAATTCACGCATAGCCATATTAAACGCCAAGCGTTGCACAAATAAAATGTTAATCGATTATGAATATAAATTCAATATACGCGCCTAGCGATTTCAAACACCTAGCACAACATAAGTATAGTTATCAATTATTTGAACGACAAATTCAACTTCACGCCTAGCGATACTAAACGCCCATCGTTGCACAAATCAAATGTTAATTGAATGTGAATATAAATTCAAAATACGCGCCTAGCGATTTCAAACGCCTAGCACAACAAGAGTATAGTTATCAATTACTTGGACCTGATATTCAAATTCACACCTAGCGATATTAAACACCCAGCGTTGCACGAATAAAATTTTAATCGATTGTGAATATAAATTCAATATAGGCGCCAAGCGAATGCAAACGCCTAGCAGAACATAAGTATAGTTATCAATTATTTGGTAAAAAAATTCAAATTCACGCCTAGCGATACTAAACGCCTAGCGTTGCACAAATAAAATGTCAGTCGAATCTGAATATAAATTCAAAATACGCGCCTAGCGATTTCAAACGCCTAGCACAACATATATATAATTATCAATTGGTCGAATGATGTATTCAATTTCGCGCCTAGCTATACTAAACGCCTAGCGTTGCACAAATCAAATGTTAATTGAATGTGAATATAAATTCAAAATACGCGCCTAGCGATTTCAAACGCCTAGCACAACATAAGTATAGTTATCAATTATTTGAACGACAAATTCAAATTCATGCCTAGCGATTCTAAACGCCTAGCGTTGCACAAATCAAATGTTAGTCGAATCTGAATATAAATTCAAAATACGCGCCTAGCGATTTCAAACTCATAGCACAACATAAGTATAATTACCAATTATTTAGACGAGAAATTCAAATTCACGCCTAGCGATATTAAACGCCTAGCGTTGCACAAATGAAATGTTAATCGATTGTGAATATAAATTCAATATACGCGCCTAGCGATTTCAAACACCTAGCACAACATAAGTATAGTTATCAATTATTTGAACGACAAATTCAAATTCACGCCTAGCTATACTAAACGCCTAGCGTTGCACAAATCAAATGTTAATTGAATGTGAATATAAATTCAAAATACGCGCCTAGCGATTTCAAACGCCTAGCACAACAAGAGTATAGTTATCAATTACTTGGACCTGATATTCAAATTCACACCTAGCGATATTAAACGCCCAGCGTTGCACGAATAAAATTTTAATCGATTGTGAATATAAATTCAAATTCACGCCTAGCGATATTAATCGCCTAGCGTTGCACAAATGAAATTTTAATCGATTGTGAATATAAATTCAATATACGCGCCTAGCGAATGCAAACGCCTAGCTGAACATAAGTATAGTTATCAATTATTTGGTCGAGAAATTCAAATTCACGCATAGCCATATTAAACGCCTAGCGTTGCACAAATAAAATGTTAATCGATTATGAATATAAATTCAATATACGCGCCTAGCGATTTCAAACACCTAGCACAACATAAGTATAGTTATCAATTATTTGAACGACAAATTCAAATTCACGCCTAGCTATACTAAACGCCTAGCGTTGCACAAATCAAATGTTAATTGAATGTGAATATAAATTCAAAATACGCGCCTAGCGATTTCAAACGCCTAGCACAACAAGAGTATAGTTATCAATTACTTGGACCTGATATTCAAATTCACACCTAGCGATATTAAACGCCTAGCGTTGCACGAATAAAATTTTAATCGATTGTGAATATAAATTCAAATTCACGCCTAGCGATTTTAATCGCCTAGCGCTGCACAAATGAAATTTTATTCGATTGTGAATATAAATTCAATATAGGCGCCTAGCGAATGCAAACGCCTAGCAGAACATAAGTATAGTTATCAATTATTTGGTCGAAAAATTCAAATTCACGCCTAGCGATACTAAACGCCTAGCGTTGCACAAATAAAATGTCAGTCGAATCTGAATATAAATTCAAAATACGCGCCTAGCGATTTCAAACGCCTAGCACAACATAAATATAATTATCAATTGGTCGAATGATGTATTCAAATTCGCGCCTAGCGATACTAAGCGCCTAGTGTTGCACAAATGAAATGTTAATTGAATGTGAATATAAATTCAAAATACGCGCCTAGCGATTTTAAACGTCTAGCACAACATAAATATAATTATCAATTGGTCGAACGACAAATTCAAATTCAAGCCTAGCAATATTAAACGCCTAGTGTTGCACAATTTAAATGTAAATCGAATGTTAATATAAATTCAATATACGCGCCTAGCGATTTCAAACGCCTAGCACAACATAAGTATAGTTATCAATTATTTGAACGACAAATTCAAATTCACGCCTAGCGATTTTAATCGCCTAGCGTTGCACAAATGAAACTTTATTCGATTGTGAATATAAATTCAATATAGGCGCCTAGCGAATGCAAACGCCTAGCAGAACATAAGTATAGTTATCAATTATTTGGTCGAAAAATTCAAATTCACGCCTAGCGATACTAAACGCCTAGCGTTGCACAAATAAAATGTCAGTCGAATCTGAATATAAATTCAAAATACGCGCCTAGCGATTTCAAACGCCTAGCACAACATAAGTATAATTACCAATTATTTGAACGACAAATTCAACTTCACGCCTACCGATACTAAACGCCCATCGTTGCACAAATCAAATGTTAGTCCAATCTGAATATAAATTCAAAATACGCGCCTAGCGATTTCAAACGCCTAGCACAACATAAGTATAATTACCAATTATTTGAACGACAAATTCAAATTCACGCCTAGCGATACTAAACGCCCAGCGTTGCACAAATGAAATGTTACTTGAATGTGAATATAAATTCAAAATACGCACCTAGCGATTTCAAACGCCTAGCACAACATAAGTATAATTATCAATTGGTCGAATGATGTATTCAAATTCGCGTCTAGCGATACTAAGCGCCTAGTGTTGCACAAATGAAATGTTAATCGAATGTGAATATAAATTCAAAATACGCGCCTAGCGATTTCGAACGCCTAGCACAACATAAGTATAGTTATCAATTATTTGAACGACAAATTCAAATTCACGCCTAGCGATACTAAACGCCTAGCGTTGCACAAATCAAATGTTAATTGAATGTGAATATAAATTCAAAATACGCGCCTAGCGATTTCAAACGCCTAGCACAACAAGAGTATAGTTATCAATTACTTGGACCTGATATTCAAATTCACACCTAGCGATATTAAACGCCCAGCGTTGCACGAATAAAATTTTAATCGATTGTGAATATAAATTCAAATTCACGCATAGCGATTTTAATCGCCTAGCGCTGCACAAATGAAATTTTATTCGATTGTGAATATAAATTCAAAATACGCGCCTAGCGATTTTAAACGTCTAGCACAACATAAGTATAGTTATCAATTATTTGAACGACAAATTCAAATTCATGCCTAGCGATACGAAACGCCTAGCGTTGCACAAATCAAATGTTAGTCGATTCTGAATATAAGTTCGAAATACGCGCCTAGCGATTTCAAACGCCTAGCACAACATAAGTATAATTACCAATTATTTGAACGACAAATTCAAATTCACTCCTAGCGATAATAAACGCCTAGCGTTGCAACAATGAAATGTTAATCGATTGTGAATATAAATTCAAAATACGCGCCTAGCGATTTCAAACGCCTAGCACAACATAAGTATAGTTATCAATTATTTGAACGAAAAATTCAAATTCACACATAGCGATACTAAACGCCCAGCGTTGCACAAATGAAATGTAAATCGATTGTGAATATAAATTCAAAATACGCGCCTAGCGATTTCGAACGCCTAGCACAACATAAGTATAGTTATCAATTATTTGGTCGAAAAATTCAAATTCACGCCTTGCAATACTAAACGCCTAGCGTTGCACAAATAAAATGTCAGTCGAATCTGAATTTAAATTCAAAATACGCGCCTAGCGATTTTAAACGTCTAGCACAACATAAATATAATTATCAATTGGTCGAACGACAAATTCAAATTCACGCGTAGCAATATTAAACGCCTAGTGTTGCACAATTTAAATGTAAATCGAATGTTAATATAAATTCAATATACGCGCCTAGCGATTTCAAACGCCTAGCACAACATAAGTATAGTTATCAATTATTTGAACGACAAATTCAAATTCACGCCTAGCGATTTTAATCGCCTAGCGTTGCATAAATGAAATTTTATTCGATTGTGAATATAAATTCAATATAGGCGCCAAGCGAATGCAAACGCCTAGCAGAACATAAGTATAGTTATCAATTATTTGGTCAAAAAATTCAAATTCACGCCTAGCGATACTAAACGCCTAGCGTTGCACAAATAAAATGTCAGTCGAATCTGAATATAAATTCAAAATACGCGCCTAGCGATTTCAAACGCCTAGCACAACATATATATAATTATCAATTGGTCGAATGATGTATTCAAATTCGCGCCTAGCGATACTAAGCGCCTAGTGTTGCACAAATGAAATGTTAATCGAATGTGAATATAAATTCAAAATACGCGCATAGCGATTTTAAACGTCTAGCACAACATAAGTATAGTTATCAATTATTTGAACGACAAATTCAAATTCATGCCTAGCGATACTAAACACCTAGCGTTGCACAAATCAAATGTTAGTCGAATCTGAATATAAATTCAAAATACGCGCCTAGCGATTTCAAACTCATAGCACAACATAAATATAATTACCAATTATTTAGACGAGAAATTCAAATTCACGCCTAGCGATATTAAACGCCTAGCGTTGCAGAAATGAAATTTTATTCGATTGTGAATATAAATTCAATATACGCGCCTAGCAAATGCAAACGCCTAGCAGAACATAAGTATAGTTATCAATTATTTGGTCGAGAAATTCAAATTCACGCCTAGCGATATTAAACGCCTAGCGTTGCACAAATAAAATGTTATTCGATTATGAATATAAATTCAATATACGCGCCTAGCGATTTCAAAACACCTAGCACAACATAAGTATAGTTATCAATTATTTGGACCTGACATTCAAATTCACCCCTAGCGATATTAAACGCCTAGCGTTGCACGAATAACATTTTAATCGATTGTGAATATAAATTCAAATTCACGCCTAGCGATTTTAATCGCCTAGCGCTGCACAAATGAAATTTTATTCGATTGTGAATATAAATTCAATATAGGCGCCTAGCGAATGCAAACGCCTAGCAGAACATAAGTATAGTTATCAATTATTTGGTCGAAAAATTCTAATTCACGCCTAGCGATACTAAACGCCTAGCGTTGCACAAATAAAATGTCAGTCGAATCTGAATATAAATTCAAAATACGCGCCTAGCGATTTCAAACGCCTAGCACAACAAGAGTATAGTTATCAATTATTTGGACCACAAATTCAAATTCACCCCTAGCGATATTAAACGCCTAGCGTTGCACGAATAACATTTTAATCGATTGTGAATATAAATTCAAATTCACGCCTAGCGATTTTAATCGCCTAGCGCTGCACAAATGAAATTTTATTCGATTGTGAATATAAATTCAATATAGGCGCCTAGCGAATGCAAACGCCTAGCAGAACATAAGTATAGTTATCAATTATTTGGTCGAAAAATTCTAATTCACGCCTAGCGATACTAAACGCCTAGCGTTGCACAAATAAAATGTCAGTCGAATCTGAATATAAATTCAAAATACGCGCCTAGCGATTTCAAACGCCTAGCACAACATATATATAATTATCAATTGGTCGAATGATGTATTCAAATTCGCGCCTAGCGATACTAAGCGCCTAGTGTTGCACAAATGAAATGTTAATCGAATGTGAATATAAATTCAAAATACGCGCATAGCGATTTTAAACGTCTAGCACAACATAAATATAATTATCAATTGGTCGAACGACAAATTCAAATTCAAGCCTAGCAATATTAAACGCCTAGTGTTGCACAATTTAAATGTAAATCGAATGTTAATATAAATTCAATATACGCGCCTAGCGATTTCAAACGCCTAGCTGAACAAAATTATAGTTATAAATTATTTGAACGACAAATGCAAATTCACGCCTAGCGACTTTAATCGCCTAGCGTTGCACAAATAAAATGTCAGTCGAATCTGAATATAAATTCATAATACGCGCCTAGCGATTTCAAACGCCTAGCATAGCATAAGTATAATTACCAATTATTTGGACGAGAAATTCAAATTCACGCCTAGCGATACTAAACGCCTAGCGTTGCACAATTCAAATTGAATGTGATTATAAATTTAAAATACGCGCCTAGCGATTTCAAACGCCTAGCACAACAAGAGTATAGTTATCAATTACTTGGACCTGATATTCAAATTCACACCTAGCGATATTAAACGCCCAGCGTTGCACGAATAAAATTTTAATCGATTGTGAATATAAATTCAAATTCACGCCTAGCGATATTAATCGCCTAGCGTTGCACAAATAAAATGTCAGTCGAATCTGAATATAAATTCAAAATACGCGCCTAGCGATTTCAAACGCCTAGCACAACATAAATATAATTATCAATTGGTCGAATGATGTATTCAAATTCGCGCCTAGCGATACTAAGCGCCTAGTGTTGCACAAATGAAATGTTACTTGAATGTGAATATAAATTAAAAATACGCGCATAGCGATTTTAAACGTCTAGCACAACATAAATATAATTATCAATTGGTCGAACGACAAATTCAAATTCAAGCCTAGCAATATTAAACGCCTAGTGTTGCACAATTTAAATGTAAATCGAATGTTAATATAAATTCAATATACGCGCCTAGCGATTTCAAACGCCTAGCACAACATAAGTATAGTTATCAATTATTTGAAGGACAAATGCAAATTCACGCCTAGCGACTTTAATCGCCTAGCGTTGCACAAATAAAATGTCAGTCGAATCTGAATATAAATTCATAATACGCGCCTAGCGATTTCAAACGCCTAGCATAGCATAAGTATAATTACCAATTATTTGGACGAGAAATTCAAATTCACGCCTAGCGATACTAAACGCCTAGCGTTGCACAACTGAAATGTTAATCGATTATGAATATAAATTCAATATACGCGCCTAGCGATTTCAAACACCTAGCACAACATAAGTATAATTACCAATTATTTGGTCGACAAATTCAAATTCACGCCTACCGATATTAAACGCCTAGCGTTGCACAAATAGAATGTCAGTCGAATCTGAATATAAATTCAAAATACGCGCCTAGCGATTTCAAACACCTAGCACAACATAAATATAATTATCAATTGGTCGACTGATGTATTCAAATTCGCGCCTAGTGATACTAAGCGCCTAGTGTTGCACAAATGAAATGTTAATCGAATGTGAATATAAATTCAAAATACGCGCCTAGCGATTTTAAACGTCTAGCACAACATAAGTATAGTTATCAATTATTTGAACGACAAATTCAAATTCAAGCCTAGCGATACTAAACGCCTAGCGTTGCACAAATAAAATGTCTGTCGAATCTGAATATAAATTCAAAATACGCGCCTAGCGATTTCAAACGCCTAGCACAACATAAGTATAATCACCAATTATTTGAACGACAAATTCAAATTCACGCCTAGCGATACTAAACGCCCAGCGTTGCACAAATGAAATGTTAATCGATTGTGAATATAAATGCAAAATACGCGCCTATCGATTTGGAACGCCTTTCACAACAATAAGTATAGTTATAAATTATTTGGTGGAAAAATTCAAATTCACGCCTAGCGATACTAAACGCCTAGCGTTGCACAAATAAAATGTCAGTCGAATCTGAATATAAATTCAAAATACGCGTCTAGCGATTTCAAACGCCTAGCACAACATAAGTATAATTATCAATTGGTCGAATGATGTATTCAAATTCGCGTCTAGCGATACTAAGCGCCTAGTGTTGCACAAATGAAATGTTAATCGAATGTGAATATAAATTCAAAATACGCGCCTAGCGATTTCGAACGCCTAGCAAAACATAAGTATAGTTTTCAATTATTTGAACGACAAATTCAAATTCACGCCTAGCTATACTAAACGCCTAGCGTTGCACAATTCAAATTGAATGTGAATATAAATTCAAAATACGCGCCTAGCGATTTCAAACGCCTAGCACAACAAGAGTATAGTTATCAATTACTTGGACCTGATATTCAAATTCACACCTAGCGATATTAAACGCCCAGCGTTGCACGAATAAAATTTTAATCGATTGTGAATATAAATTCAAATTCACGCATAGCGATTTTAATCGCCTAGCGTTGCACAAATAAAATGTCAGTCGAATCTGAATATAAATTCAAAATACGCGCCTAGCGATTTCAAGCGCCTAGCACAACATAAATATAATTATCAATTGGTCGAATGATGTATTCAAATTCGCGCCTAGCGATACTAAGCGCCTAGTGTTGCACAAATGAAATGTTAATCGAATGTGAATATAAATTCAAAATACGCGCCTAGCGATTTTAAACGTCTAGCACAACATAAATATAATTATCAATTGGTCGAACGACAAATTCAAATTCACGCCTAGCAATATTAAACGCCTAGTGTTGCACAATTTAAATGTAAATCGAATGTTAATATAAATTCAATATACGCGCCTAGCGATTTCAAACGCCTAGCACAACATAAGTATAGTTATCAATTATTTGAACGACAAATTCAAATTCACGCCTAGCGACTTTAATCGCCTAGCGTTGCACAAATAAAATGTCAGTCGAATCTGAATATAAATTCATAATACGCGCCTAGCGATTTCAAACGCCTAGCATAGCATAAGTATAATTACCAATTATTTGGACGAGAAATTCAAATTCACGCCTAGCGATACTAAACGCCTAGCGTTGCACAACTGAAATGTTAATCGATTATGAATATAAATTCAATATACGCGCCTAGCGATTTCAAACACCTAGCACAACATAAGTATAATTACCAATTATTTGGTCGACAAATTCAAATTCACGCCTACCGATATTAAACGCCTAGCGTTGCACAAATAGAATGTCAGTCGAATCTGAATATAAATTCAAAATACGCGCCTAGCGATTTCAAGCGCCTAGCACAACATAAATATAATTATGAATTGGTCGAATGATGTATTCAAATTCGCGCCTAGCGATACTAAGCGCCTAGTGTTGCACAAATGAAATGTTAATCGAATGTGAATATAAATTCAAAATACGCGCCTAGCGATTTTAAACGTCTAGCACAACATAAGTATAGTTATCAATTATTTGAACGACAAATTCAAATTCATGCCTAGCGATACTAAACGCCTAGCGTTGCACAAATAAAATGTTAGTCGAATCTGAATATAAATTCAAAATACGCGCCTAGCGATTTCCAACACCTAGCACAACATAAGTATAATTACCAATTATTTGAACGACAAATTCAAATTCACGCCTAGCGATACTAAACGCCCAGCGTTGCACAAATGAAATGTTAATCGATTGTGAATATAAATTCAAAATACGCGCCTAGCGATTTCGAACGCCTAGCACAACATAAGTATAGTTATCAATTATTTGGTCGAAAAATTCAAATTCACGCCTAGCGATACTAAACGCCTAGCGTTGCACAAATAAAATGTCAGTCGAATCTGAATATAAATTCAAAATACGCGTCTAGCGATTTCAAACGCCTAGCACAACATAAGTATAATTATCAATTGGTCGAATGATGTATTCAAATTCGCGTCTAGCGATACTAAGCGCCTAGTGTTGCACAAATGAAATGTTAATCGAATGTGAATATAAATTCAAAATACGCGCCTAGCGATTTCGAACGCCTAGCAAAACATAAGTATAGTTATCAATTATTTGAACGACAAATTCAAATTCACGCCTAGCTATACTAAACGCCTAGCGTTGCCCAATTCAAATTGAATGTGAATATAAATTTAAAATACGCGCCTAGCGATTTCAAACGCCTAGCACAACAAGAGTATAGTTATCAATTACTTGGACCTGATATTCAAATTCACACCTAGCGATATTAAACGCCCAGCGTTGCACGAATAAAATTTTAATCGATTGTGAATATAAATTCAAATTCACGCATAGCGATTTTAATCGCCTAGCGCTGCACAAATGAAATTTTATTCGATTGTGAATATAAATTCAAAATACGCGCCTAGCGATTTTAAACGTCTAGCACAACATAAGTATAGTTATCAATTATTTGAACGACAAATTCAAATTCATGCCTAGCGATACGAAACGCCTAGCGTTGCACAAATCAAATGTTAGTCGATTCTGAATATAAGTTCGAAATACGCGCCTAGCGATTTCAAACGCCTAGCACAACATGAGTATAATTACCAATTATTTGAACGACAAATTCAAATTCACTCCTAGCGATAATAAACGCCCAGCGTTGCAACAATGAAATGTTAATCGATTGTGAATATAAATTCAAAATACGCGCCTAGCGATTTCGATCGGCTGGCACAACATAAGTATAGTTATCAATTATTTGGTCGAAAAATTCAAATTCACGCATAGCGATACTAAACGCCCAGCGTTGCACAACTGAAATGTTAATCGATTGTGAATTTAAATTCAAAATACGCGCCTAGCGATTTCGAACGCATAGCACAACATAAGTATAGTTATCAATTATTTGGTCGAAAAATTCAAATTCACGCCTTGCAATACTAAACGCCTAGCGTTGCACAAATAAAATGTCAGTCGAATCTGAATTTAAATTCAAAATACGCGCCTAGCGATTTTAAACGTCTAGCACAACATAAATATAATTATCAATTGGTCGAACGACAAATTCAAATTCACGCGTAGCAATATTAAACGCCTAGTGTTGCACAATTTAAATGTAAATCGAATGTTAATATAAATTCAATATACGCGCCTAGCGATTTCAAACGCCTAGCACAACATAAGTATAGTTATCAATTATTTGAACGACAAATTCAAATTCACGCCTAGCGATTTTAATCGCCTAGCGTTGCATAAATGAAATTTTATTCGATTGTGAATATAAATTCAATATAGGCGCCAAGCGAATGCAAACGCCTAGCAGAACATAAGTATAGTTATCAATTATTTGGTCAAAAAATTCAAATTCACGCCTAGCGATACTAAACGCCTAGCGTTGCACAAATAAAATGTCAGTCGAATCTGAATATAAATTCAAAATACGCGCCTAGCGATTTCAAACGCCTAGCACAACATATATATAATTATCAATTGGTCGAATGATGTATTCAAATTCGCGCCTAGCGATACTAAGCGCCTAGTGTTGCACAAATGAAATGTTAATCGAATGTGAATATAAATTCAAAATACGCGCATAGCGATTTTAAACGTCTAGCACAACATAAGTATAGTTATCAATTATTTGAACGACAAATTCAAATTCATGCCTAGCGATACTAAACACCTAGCGTTGCACAAATCAAATGTTAGTCGAATCTGAATATAAATTCAAAATACGCGCCTAGCGATTTCAAACTCATAGCACAACATAAATATAATTACCAATTATTTAGACGAGAAATTCAAATTCACGCCTAGCGATATTAAACGCCTAGCGTTGCAGAAATGAAATTTTATTCGATTGTGAATATAAATTCAATATACGCGCCTAGCGAATGCAAACGCCTAGCTGAACATAAGTATAGTTATCAATTATTTGGTCGAGAAATTCAAATTCACGCCTAGCGATATTAAACGCCTAGCGTTGCACAAATAAAATGTTAATCGATTATGAATATAAATTCAATATACGCGCCTAGCGATTTCAAACACCTAGCACAACATAAGTATAGTTATCAATTATTTGGACCTGAAATTCAAATTCACCCCTAGCGATATTAAACGCCTAGCGTTGCACTAATAAAATTTTAATCGATTGTGAATATAAATTCAAATTCACGCCTAGCGATTTTAATCGCCTAGCGCTGCACAAATGAAATTTTATTCGATTGTGAATATAAATTCAATATAGGCGCCTAGCGAATGCAAACGCCTAGCAGAACATAAGTATAGTTATCAATTATTTGGTCGAAAAATTCTAATTCACGCCTAGCGATACTAAACGCCTAGCGTTTCACAAACAAAATGTCAGTCGAATCTGAATATAAATTCATAATACGCGCCTAGCGATTTCAAACGCCTAGCACAACAAGAGTATAGTTATCAATTATTTGGACCTGAAATTCAAATTCACCCCTAGCGATATTAAACGCCTAGCGTTGCACGAATAACATTTTAATCGATTGTGAATATAAATTCAAATTCACGCCTAGCGATTTTAATCGCCTAGCGCTGCACAAATGAAATTTTATTCGATTGTGAATATAAATTCAATATAGGCGCCTAGCGAATGCAAACGCCTAGCAGAACATAAGTATAGTTATCAATTATTTGGTCGAAAAATTCAAATTCACGCCTAGCGATACTAAACGCCTAGCGTTGCACAAATAAAATGTCAGTCGAATCTGAATATAAATTCAAAATACGCGCCTAGCGATTTCAAGCGCCTAGCACAACATAAATATAATTATCAATTGGTCGAATGATGTATTCAAATTCGCGCCTAGCGATACTAAGCGCCTAGTGTTGCACAAATGAAATGTTAATCGAATGTGAATATAAATTCAAAATACGCGCCTAGCGATTTTAAACGTCTAGCACAACATAAATATAATTATCAATTGGTCGAACGACAAATTCAAATTCACGCCTAGCAATATTAAACGCCTAGTGTTGCACAATTTAAATGTAAATCGAATGTTAATATAAATTCAATATACGCGCCTAGCGATTTCAAACGCCTAGCACAACATAAGTATAGTTATCAATTATTTGAACGACAAATTCAAATTCACGCCTAGCGACTTTAATCGCCTAGCGTTGCACAAATAAAATGTCAGTCGAATCTGAATATAAATTCATAATACGCGCCTAGCGATTTCAAACGCCTAGCATAGCATAAGTATAATTACCAATTATTTGGACGAGAAATTCAAATTCACGCCTAGCGATACTAAACGCCTAGCGTTGCACAAATGAAATGTTAATCGATTGTGAATATAAATTCAATATACGCGCCTAGCGATTTCAAACGCCTAGCACCACATATATATAATTACCAATTATTTGGTCGACAAATTCAAATTCACGCCTACCGATATTAAACGCCTAGCGTTGCACAAATAGAATGTCAGTCGAATCTGAATATAAATTCAAAATACGCGCCTAGCGATTTCAAACACCTAGCACAACATAAATATAATTATCAATTGGTCGACTGATGTATTCAAATTCGCGCCTAGTGATACTAAGCGCCTAGTGTTGCACAAATGAAATGTTAATCGAATGTGAATATAAATTCAAAATACGCGCATAGCGATTTTAAACGTCTAGCACAACATAAGTATAGTTATCAATTATTTGAACGACAAATTCAAATTCATGCCTAGCGATACTAAACACCTAGCGTTGCACAAATCAAATGTTAGTCGAATCTGTATATAAATTCAAAATACGCGCCTAGCGATTTCAAACGCCTAGCACAACATAAGTATAATTACCAATTATTTGAACGACAAATTCAAATTCACGCCTAGCGATACTAAACGCCCAGCGTTGCACAAATGAAATGTAAATCGATTGTGAATATAAATGCAAAATACGCGCCTAATGTTTTCGAACGCCTAGCACAGCATAAGTTAGTTATCAATTATTTTGAACGAAAAATTCAAATTCACGCCTAGCGATACTAAACGCCTAGCGTTGCACAAATAAAATGTCAGTCGAATCTGAATATATATCCAAAATACGCGCCTAGCGATTTCAAGCCCCTAGCACAACATAAATATAATTATCAATTGGTCGAATGATGTATTCAAATTTCCGCCTAGCGATACTAAGCGCCTAGTTTTGCACAAATGAAATGTTAATCGAATGTGAATATAAATTCAAAATACGCGCCTAGCGATTTTAAACGTCTAGCACAACATAAATATAATTATCAATTGGTCGAACGACAAATTCAAATTCACGCCTAGCAATATTAAACGCCTAGTGTTGCACAATTTAAATGTAAATCGAATGTTAATATAAATTCAATATACGCGCCTAGCGATTTCAAACGCCTAGCACAACATAAGTATAGTTATCAATTATTTGAACGACAAATTCAAATTCACGCCTAGCGATTTTAATCGCCTAGCGTTGCATAAATGAAATTTTATTCGATTGTGAATATAAATTCAATATAGGCGCCAAGCGAATGCAAACGCCTAGCTGAACATAAGTATAGTTATCAATTATTTGGTCGAGAAATTCAAATTCACGCCTAGCGATATTAAACGCCTAGCGTTGCACAAATAAAATGTCAGTCGAATCTGAATATAAATTCAAAATACGCGCCTAGCGATTTTAAACGTCTAGTACAACATAAATATAATTATCAATTGGTCGACTGGTGTATTCAAATTCGCGCCTAGCGATACTAAGCGCCTAGTGTTGCACAAATGAAATGTTAATCGAATGTGAATATAAATTCAAAATACGCGCCTAGCGATTTTAAACGTCTAGCACAACATAAGTATAGTTATCAATTATTTGAACGACAAATTCAAATTCATGCCTAGCGATACTAAACGCCTAGCGTTGCACAAATAAAGTGTCAGTCGAATCTGAATATAAATTCATAATACGCGCCTAGCGATTTCAAACGCCTAGCAGAACATAAGTATACTTACCAATTATTTGCACGAGAAATTCAAATTCACGCCTAGCGATATTAAACGCCTAGCGTTGCACAAGTAAAATGTTAATCGATTATGAATATAAATTCAATATACGCGCCTAGCGATTTCAAACACCTAGCACAACATAAGTATAGTTATCAATTATTTGAACGACAAATTCAAATTCCCGCCTAGCGATATTAAACGCCTAGCGTTGCACAAATAAAATGTTAATCGATTATGAATATAAATTCAATATACGCGCCTAGCGATTTCAAACACCTAGCACAACATAAGTATAGTTATCAATTATTTGAACGACAAATTCAATTTCGCGCCTAGCTATAGGAAACGCCTAGCGTTGCACAAATCAAATGTTAATTGAATGTGAATATAAATTCAATATACGCGCCTAGCGATTTCAAACACCTAGCACAACATAAGTATAGTTATCAATTATTTGAACGACAAATTCAAATTCGCGTCTAGCGATACTAAGCGCCTAATGTTGCACAAATGAAATGTTAATCGAATGTGAATATAAATTCAAAATATGCGCATAGCGATTTTAAACGTCTAGCACAACATAAGTATAGTTATCAATTATTAGAACGACTAATTCAAATTCACGCCTAGCGATATTAAACGCCTAGCGTTGCAGAAATGAAATTTTATTCGATTATGAATATAAATTCAATATACGCGCCTAGCGAATGCAAACGCCTAGCTGAACATAAGTATAGTTATCAATTATTTGGTCGAGAAATTCAAATTCACGCCTAGCGATATTAAACGCCTAGCGTTGCACAAATAAAATGTTAATCGATTATGAATATAAATTCAATATACGCGCCTAGCGATTTCCAACACCTAGCACAACATAAGTATAATTACCAATTATTTGAACGACAAATTCAAATTCACGCCTAGCGATATTAAACGCCTAGCGTTGCACAAATAGAATGTCAGTCGAATCTGAATATAAATTCAAAATACGCGCCTAGCGATTTCAAACGCCTAGCACAACATAAATATAATTATCAATTGGTCGACTGATGTATTCAAATTCATGCCTAGCGATACTAAACGCCTAGCGTTGCACAAATAAAATGTTTGTCGAATCTGAATATAAATTCAAAATACGCGCCTAGCGATTTCAAACTCATAGCACAACATAAGTATAATTACCAATTATTTAGACGAGAAATTCAAATTCACGCCTAGCGATACTAAACGCCCAGCGTTGCACAAATGAAATGTTAATCGATTGTGAATATAAATTCAAAATACGCGCCTAGCGAATTCAAACGCCTAGCAAAACATAAGTATAATTATTAATTATTTGGACGAGAAATTCAAATTCACGCCTAGCGATACTAAACGCCTAGTGTTGCACAAATGAAATGTTAATCGATTGTGAATATGAATTCTATATACGCTCCTAGCGATTTCTAACGCCTAGCACAACATAAGTATAGTTACCAATTATTTGGTCGAAAAATTCAAATTCACGCCTAGCGATACTAAACGCCTAGCGTTGCACAAATAAAATGTAAATCGAATGTTAATATAAATTCAAAATACGCGCCTAGCGATTGCAAACGCCTAGCATAACATAAGTATAATTACCAATTATTTTTACGAGAAATTCAAATTCACGCCTAGCGATACTAAACGCCTAGCGTTGCACAAATGAAATGTTAATCGATTGTGAATATGAATTCAATATACGCGCCTAGCGAATGCAAACGCCTAGCAGAACATGAGTATAATTACCAATTATTTGAACGATAAATTCAAATTCACGCCTACCGATATTAAACGCCTAGCGTTGCACAAATAGAATGTCAGTCGAATCTGAATATAAATTCAAAATACGCGCCTAGCGATTTCAAACGCCTAGCACAACATAAATATAATTATCAATTGGTCGACTGATGTATTCAAATTCATGCCTAGCGATACTAAACGCCTAGCGTTGCACAAATAAAATGTCAGTCGAATCTGAATATAAATTCAAAATACGCGCCTAGCGATTTCAAACTCATAGCACAACATATGTATAATTACCAATTAATTCAAGAAATTCAAATTCACGCCTAGCGATATTAAACGCCTAGCGTTGCAGAAATGAAATTTTATTCGATTGTGAATATAAATTCAATATACGCGCCTAGCGAATGCAAACGCCTAGCTGAACATAAGTATAGTTATCAATTATTTGAACGACAAATTCAAATTCACGCCTAGCTATACTAAACGCCTAGCGTTGCACAAATTAAATGTTAATCGAATGTGAATATAAATTCATAATTCGCGCCTAGCGATTTCAAACGCCTAGCATAGGATAAGTATAATTACCAATTATTTGGTCGAAAAATTCAAATTCACGCCTAGCGATACTAAACGCCTAGCGTTGCACAACTCAAATGTTTATTGATTGTGAATATAAATTCAAAATACGCGCCTAGCGATTTCAAACGCCTAGCACAACATAAGTATAATTACCAATTATTTGAACGACAAATTCAAATTCACGCCTAGCGATATTAAACGCCTAGCGTTGCACAAATGAAATGTTACTTGAATGTGAATATAAATTCAAAATACGCGCATAGCGATTTCAAACGCCTAGCATAACATAAGTATAATTACCAATTATTTGGACGAGAAATTCAAATTCACGCCTAGCGATACTAAACGCCTAGCGTTGCACAAATGAAATGTTAATCGATTGTGAAAATAAATTCAATATACGCGCCTAGCGAATGCAAACGCCTAGCAGAACATGAGTATAGTTATCAATTATTTGGTCGACAAATTGAAATTCACGCCTAGCGATATTAAACGCCTAGCGTTGCACAAATAAAATGTTAATCGATTATGAATATAAATTCAATATACGCGCATAGCGATTTCAAACAACTAGCACAACATAAGTATAATTACCAATTATTTGGTCGACAAATTCAAATTCACGCCTAGCGATACTAAACGCCTAGCGTTGCACAAATGAAATGTTAATCGATTGTGAATATAAATTCATAATACGCGCCTAGCGATTTCAAACGCCTAGCACAACGTAAGTATAATTATCACTTGGTCGGATGGTGAATTCAAATTCACGCCTAGCGATTTTGAACGCCTAGCGTTGCACAAAGTAAATGTTAATCGAATGTGAATATAAATTCAAAATACGCGCCTAGCGATTTCAAACGCCTAGCATAGCATGAGTATAGTTATCAATTATTTGGTCGACAAATTGAAATTCACGCCTAGCGATATTAAACGCCTAGCGTTACACAAATAAAATGTTAATCGATTATGAATATAAATTCAAAATACGCGCATAGCGATTTCGAACGCCTAGCACAACATAAGTATAGTTATCAATTATTTGGTCGAAAAATTCAAATTCACGCCTAGCGATACTAAACGCCTAGCGTTGCACAAATAAAATGTCAGTCGAATCTGAATATATATCCAAAATACGCGCCTAGCGATTTCAAGCGCCTACACAACATAAATATAATTATCAATTGGTCGAATGATGTATTCAAATTTCCGCCTAGCGATACTAAGCGCCTAGTTTTGCACAAATGAAATGTTAATCGAATGTGAATATAAATTCAAAATACGCGCCTAGCGATTTTAAACGTCTAGCACAACATAAATATAATTATCAATTGGTCGAACGACAAATTCAAATTCACGCGTAGCAATATTAAACGCCTAGTGTTGCACAATTTAAATGTAAATCGAATGTTAATATAAATTCAATATACGCGCCTAGCGATTTCAAACGCCTAGCACAACATAAGTATAGTTATCAATTATTTGAACGACAAATTCAAATTCACGCCTAGCGATTTTAATCGCCTAGCGTTGCATAAATGAAATTTTATTCGATTGTGAATATAAATTCAATATAGGCGCCAAGCGAATGCAAACGCCTAGCAGAACATAAGTATAGTTATCAATTATTTGGTCAAAAAATTCAAATTCACGCCTAGCGATACTAAACGCCTAGCGTTGCACAAATAAAATGTCAGTCGAATCTGAATATAAATTCAAAATACGCGCCTAGCGATTTCAAACGCCTAGCACAACATATATATAATTATCAATTGGTCGAATGATGTATTCAAATTCGCGCCTAGCGATACTAAGCGCCTAGTGTTGCACAAATGAAATGTTAATCGAATGTGAATATAAATTCAAAATACGCACCTAGCGATTTCAAACGCCTAGCACAACATAAGTATATTTATCAATTATTTGAACGACAAATTCAAATTCACGCCTAGCGATTTTAATCGCGTAGCGTTGCACAAATAAAATGTCAGTCGAATCTGAATATAAATTCATAATACGCGCCTAGCGATTTCAAACGCCTAGCATAGCATAAGTATAATTACCAATTATTTGGACGAGAAATTCAAATGCACGCCTAGCGATACTAAACGCCTAGCGTTGCACAACTGAAATGTTAATCGATTATGAATATAAATTCAATATACGCGCCTAGCGATTTCAAACACCTAGCACAACATAAGTATAATTACCAATTATTTGGTCGACAAATTCAAATTCACGCCTACCGATATTAAACGCCTAGCGTTGCACAAATAGAATGTCAGTCGAATCTGAATATAAATTCAAAATACGCGCCTAGCGATTTCAAACGCCTAGCACAACATAAATATAATTATCAATTGGTCGACTGATGTATTCAAATTCGCGCCTAGTGATACTAAGCGCCTAGTGTTGCACAAATGAAATGTTAATCGAATGTGAATATAAATTCAAAATACGCGCCTAGCGATTTTAAACGTCTAGCACAACATAAGTATAGTTATCAATTATTTGAACGACAAATTCAAATTCATGCCTAGCGATACGAAACGCCTAGCGTTGCACAAATCAAATGTTAGTCGAATCTGAATATAAATTCAAAATACGCGCCTAGCGATTTCAAACGCCTAGCACAACATAAGTATAATTACCAATTATTTGAACGACAAATTCAAATTCACGCCTAGCGATACTAAACGCCCAGCGTTGCACAAATGAAATGTAAATCGATTGTGAATATAAATTCAAAATACGCGCCTAGCGATTTCGAACGCCTAGCACAACATAAGTATAGTTATCAATTATTTGGTCGAAAAATTCAAATTCACGCCTAGCGATACTAAACGCCTAGCGTTGCACAAATAAAATGTTAATCGATTATGAATATAAATTCAATATACGCGCCTAGCGATTTCGAACGCCTAGCACAACATAAGTATAGTTATCAATTATTTGGTCGAAAAATTCAAATTCACGCCTAGCGATACTAAACGCCTAGCGTTGCACAAATAAAATGTCAGTCGAATCTGAATTTAAATTCAAAATACGCGCCTAGCGATTTCAAGCGCCTACACAACATAAATATAATTATCAATTGGTCGAATGATGTATTCAAATTTCCGCCTAGCGATACTAAGCGCCTAGTTTTGCACAAATGAAATGTTAATCGAATGTGAATATAAATTCAAAATACGCGCCTAGCGATTTTAAACGTCTAGCACAACATAAATATAATTATCAATTGGTCGAACGACAAATTCAAATTCACGCCTAGCAATATTAAACGCCTAGTGTTGCACAATTTAAATGTAAATCGAATGTTAATATAAATTCAATATACGCGCCTAGCGATTTCAAACGCCTAGCACAACATAAGTATAGTTATCAATTATTTGAACGACAAATTCAAATTCACGCCTAGCGATTTTAATCGCCTAGCGTTGCATAAATGAAATTTTATTCGATTGTGAATATAAATTCAATATAGGCGCCAAGCGAATGCAAACGCCTAGCAGAACATAAGTATAGTTATCAATTATTTGGTCAAAAAATTCAAATTCACGCCTAGCGATATTAAACGCCTAGCGTTGCACAAATAAAATGTCAGTCGAATCTGAATATAAATTCAAAATACGCGCCTAGCGATTTCAAACGCCTAGCACAACATAAATATAATTATCAATTGGTCGACTGATGTATTCAAATTCGCGCCTAGTGATACTAAGCGCCTAGTGTTGCACAAATGAAATGTTAATCGAATGTGAATATAAATTCAAAATACGCGCCTAGCGATTTTAAACGTCTAGCACAACATAAGTATAGTTATCAATTATTTGAACGACAAATTCAAATTCAGGCCTAGCGATACTAAACGCCTAGCGTTGCACAAATAAAATGTCAGTCGAATCTGAATATAAATTCATAATACGCGCCTAGCGATTTCAAACGCCTAGCATAGCATAAGTATAATTACCAATTATTTGGACGAGAAATTCAAATTCAAGCCTAGCGATACTAAACGCCTAGCGTTGCACAACTGAAATGTTAATCGATTATGAATATAAATTCAATATACGCGCCTAGCGATTTCCAACACCTAGCACAACATAAGTATAATTACCAATTATTTGGTCGACAAATTCAAATTCACGCCTACCGATATTAAACGCCTAGCGTTGCACAAATAGAATGTCAGTCGAATCTGAATATAAATTCAAGATACGCGCCTAGCGATTTCAAACGCCTAGCACAACATAAATATAGTGATCAAGTGGTCGAATGATGTATTCAAATTCGCGCCTAGCGATACTAAGCGCCTAGTGTTGCACAAATGAAATGTTAATCGAATGTGAATATAAATTCAAAATACGCGCCTAGCGATTTTAAACGTCTAGCACAACATAAGTATAGTTATCAATTATTTGAACGACAAATTCAAATTCATGCCTAGCGATACGAAACGCCTAGCGTTGCACAAATCAAATGTTAGTCGAATCTGAATATAAATTCAAAATACGCGCCTAGCGATTTCAAACGCCTAGCACAACATAAGTATAATTACCAATTATTTGAACGACAAATTCAAATTCACGCCTAGCGATACTAAACGCCCAGCGTTGCACAAATGAAATGTAAATCGATTGTGAATATAAATTCAAAATACGCGCCTAGCGATTTCGAACGCCTAGCACAACATAAGTATAGTTATCAATTATTTGGTCGAAAAATTCAAATTCACGCCTAGCGATACTAAACGCCTAGCGTTGCACAAATAAAATGTCAGTCGAATCTGAATTTATATCCAAAATACGCGCCTAGCGATTTCAAGCCCCTAGCACAACATAAAGATAATTATCAATTGGTCGAATGATGTATTCAAATTCGCGCCTAGCGATACTAAGCGCCTAGTTTTGCACAAATGAAATGTTAATCGAATGTGAATATAAATTCAAAATACGCGCCTAGCGATTTTAAACGTCTAGCACAACATAAATATAATTATCAATTGGTCGAACGACAAATTCAAATTCACGCGTAGCAATATTAAACGCCTAGTGTTGCACAATTTAAATGTAAATCGAATGTTAATATAAATTCAATATACGCGCCTAGCGATTTCAAACGCCTAGCACAACATAAGTATAGTTATCAATTATTTGATCGACCAATTCAAATTCACGCCTAGCGATTATAATCGCCTAGTGTTGCACAAATGAAATGTTAAACGATTGTGAATATAAATTCAATATACGCGCCTAGCGAATGCAAACGCCTAGCTGAACATAAGTATAGTTATCAATTATTTGGTCGAGAAATTCAAATTCACGCCTAGCGATATTAAACGCCTAGCGTTGCACAAATAAAATGTAAGTCGAATCTGAATATAAATTCAAAATACGCGCCTAGCGATTTCAAGCGCCTAGCACAACATAAATATAATTATCAATTGGTCGAATGATGTATTCAAATTCGCGCCTAGCGATACTAAGCGCCTAGTGTTGCACAAATGAAATGTTAATCGAATGTGAATATAAATTCAAAATACGCGCCTAGCGATTTTGAACGTCTAGCACAACATAAGTATAGTTATCAATTATTTGAACGACAAATTCATATTCATGCCTAGCGATACTAAACGCCTAGCGTTGCACAAATAAAATGTCAGTCGAATCTGAATATAAATTCATAATACGCGCCTAGCGATTTCAAACGCCTAGCATAGCATAAGTATAATTACCAATTATTTGGACGAGAAATTCAAATTCACGCCTAGCGATATTAAACGCCTAGCGTTGCACAAGTAAAATGTTAATCGATTATGAATATAAATTCAATATACGCGCCTAGCGATTTCAAACACCTAGCACAACATAAGTATAGTTATCAATTATTTGAACGACAAATTCAAATTCACGCCTAGCTATACTAAACGCCTAGCGTTGCACAAATCAAATGTTAATTGAATGTGAATATAAATTCAAAATACGCGCCTAGCGATTTCAAACGCCTAGCACAACATATGTATAATTACCAATTGGTCGAATGATGTATTCAATTTCGCGCCTAGCTATAGGAAACGCCTAGCGTTGCACAAATAAAATGTCAGTCGAATCTGAATATAAATTCAAAATACGCGCCTAGCGATTTCAAACTCATAGCACAACATAAGTATAATTACCAATTATTTAGACGAGAAATTCAAATTCACGCCTAGCGATATTAAACGCCTAACGTTGCAGAAATGAAATTTTATTCGATTGTGAATATAAATTCAATATACGCGCATAGCGAATGCAAACGCCTAGCTGAACATAAGTATAGTTATCAATTATTTGGTCGAGAAATTCAAATTCACGCCTAGCGATATTAAACGCCTAGCGTTGCACAAATAAAATGTTAATCGAATGTGAATATAAATTCATAATACGCGCATAGCGATTTCAAACGCCTAGCATAACATAAGTATAATTACCAATTATTTGGACGAGAAATTCAAATTCACGCCTAGCGATACTAAACGCCTAGCGTTGCACAAATGAAATGTTAATCGATTGTGAATATGAATTCAATATACGCGCCTAGCGAATGCAAACGCCTAGCACAACATAAGTATAATTACCAATTATTTGAACGACAAATTCAAATTCACGCCTAGCGATACTAAACGCCTAGCGTTGCACAAATGAAATGTTAATCGAATGTGAATATAAATTCATAATACGCGCATAGCGATTTCAAACGCCTAGCATAACATAAGTATAATTACCAATTATTTGGAGGAGAAATTCAAATTCACGCCTAGCGATACTAAACGCCTAGCGTTGCACAAATGAAATGTTAATCGATTGTGAATATGAATTCAATATACGCGCCTAGCGAATGCAAACGCCTAGCAGAACATGAGTATAATTACCAATTATTTGAACGATAAATTCAAATTCACGCCTAGCGATATTAAACGCCTAGCGTTGCACAAATAAAATGTCAGTCGAATCTGAATATAAATTCAAAATACGCGCCTAGCGATTTCAAACGCCTAGCACAACATAAGTATAATTACCAATTATTTGAACGACAAATTCAAATTCACGCCTAGCGATACTAAACGCCCAGCGTTGCACAAATGAAATGTTAATCGATTGTGAATATAAATTCAAAATACGCGCCTAGCGATTTCAAGCGCCTAGCACAACATAAATATAATTATCAATTGGTCGAATTATGTATTCAAATTCGCGCCTAGCGATACTAAGCGCCTAGTGTTGCACAAATGAAACTTTATTCGATTGTGAATATAAATTCAATATAGGCGCCTAGCGAATGCAAACGCCTAGCAGAACATAAGTATAGTTATCAATTATTTGGTCGAAAAATTCAAATTCACGCCTAGCGATACTAAACGCCTAGCGTTGCACAAATAAAATGTCAGTCGAATCTGAATATAAATTCAAAATACGCGCCTAGCGATTTCAAACGCCTAGCACAACATAAATATAATTATCAATTGGTCGAATGATGTATTCAAATTCGCGCCTAGCTATACTAAACGCCTAGCGTTGCACAAATCAAATGTTAATTGAATGTGAATATAAATTCAAAATACGCGCCTAGCGATTTTAAACGTCTAGCACAACATAAGTATAGTTATCGATTATTTGAACGACAAATTCAAATTCATGCCTAGCGATATTAAACGCCTAGCGTTGCACAAATCAATTGTTAGTCGAATCTGAATATAAAATCAAAATACGCGCCTAGCGATTTCAAACGCCTAGCACAACATAAGTATAATTACCAATTATTTGAACGACGAATTCAAATTCAAGCCTAGCAATATTAAACGCCTAGTGTTGCACAATTTAAATGTAAATCGAATGTTAATATAAATTCAATATACGCGCCTAGCGATTTCAAACGCCTAGCACAACATAAGTATAGTTATCAATTATTTGAACGACAAATTCAAATTCACGCCTAGCGATTTTAATCGCCTAGCGTTGCATAAATGAAATTTTATTCGATTGTGAATATAAATTCAATATAGGCGCCAAGCGAATGCAAACGCCTAGCAGAACATAAGTATAGTTATCAATTATTTGGTAAAAAAATTCAAATTCACGCCTAGCGATACTAAACGCCTAGCGTTGCACAAATAAAATGTCAGTCGAATCTGAATATAAATTCAAAATACGCGCCTAGCGATTTCAAACGCCTAGCACAACATATATATAATTATCAATTGGTCGAATGATGTATTCAAATTCGCGCCTAGCGATACTAAGCGCCTAGTGTTGCACAAATGAAATGTTAATCGAATGTGAATATAAATTCAAAATACGCGCCTAGCGATTTTAAACGTCTAGCACAACATAAATATAATTATCAATTGGTCGAACGACAAATTCAAATTCACGCCTAGCAATATTAAACGCCTAGCGTTGCAGAAATGAAATTTTATTCGATTGTGAATATAAATTCAATATAAGCGCCTAGCGAATGCAAACGCCTAGCTGAACATAAGTATAGTTATCAATTATTTGGTCGAGAAATTCAAATTCACGCATAGCCATATGAAACGCCTAGCGTTGCACAAATCAAATGTTAATTGAATGTGAATATTAATTCATAATACGCGCCTAGCGATTTCAAACGCCTAGCACAACAAGAGTATAGTTATCAATTATTTGGACCTGAAATTCAAATTCACCCCTAGCGATATTAAACGCCTAGCGTTGCACGAATAACATTTTAATCGATTGTGAATATAAATTCAATATACGCGCCAAGCGAATGCAAACGCCTAGCAGAACATAAGTATAGTTATCAATTATTTGGTCAAAAAATTCAAATTCACGCCTAGCGATACTAAACGCCTAGCGTTGCACAAATAAAATGTCAGTCGAATCTGAATATAAATTCAAAATACGCGCCTAGCGATTTCAAACGCCTAGCACAACATATATATAATTATCAATTGGTCGAATGATGTATTCAAATTCGCGCCTAGCGATACTAAGCGCCTAGTGTTGCACAAATGAAATGTTAATCGAATGTGAATATAAATTCAAAATACGCGCCTAGCGATTTCAAACGTCTAGCACAACATAAGTATAGTTATCAATTATTTGAACGACAAATTCAAATTCATGCCTAGCGATTCTAAACGCCTAGCGTTGCACAAATCAAATGTTAGTCGAATCTGAATATAAATTCAAAATACGCGCCTAGCGATTTCAAACTCATAGCACAACATAAGTATAATTACCAATTATTTAGACGAGAAATTCAAATTCACGCCTAGCGATATTAAACGCCTAGCGTTGCAGAAATGAAATTTTATTCGATTGTGAATATAAATTCAATATACGCGCCTAGCGAATGCAAACGCCTAGCTGAACATAAGTATAGTTATCAATTATTTGGTCGAGAAATTCAAATTCACGCATAGCCATATTAAACGCCTAGCGTTGCACAAATAAAATGTTAATCGATTATGAATATAAATTCAATATACGCGCCTAGCGATTTCAAACACCTAGCACAACATAAGTATAGTTATCAATTATTTGAACGACAAATTCAAATTCACGCCTAGCTATACTAAACGCCTAGCGTTGCACAAATCAAATGTTAATTGAATGTGAATATAAATTCAAAATACGCGCCTAGCGATTTCAAACGCCTAGCACAACAAGAGTATAGTTATCAATTATTTGGACCAGAAATTCAAATTAACCCCTAGCGATATTAAACGCCTAGCGTTGCACGAATAAAATTTTAATCGATTGTGAATATAAATTCAAATTCACGCCTAGCGATTTTAATCGCCTAGCGCTGCACAAATGAAATTTTATTCGATTGTGAATATAAATTCAATATAGGCGCCTAGCGAATGCAAACGCCTAGCAGAACATAAGTATAGTTATCAATTATTTGGTCGAAAAATTCAAATTCACGCCTAGCGATACTAAACGCCTAGCGTTGCAACAATAAAATGTCAGTCGAATCTGAATATAAATTCAAAATACGCCCCTAGCGATTTCAAGCGCCTAGCACAACATAAATATAATTATCAATTGGTCGAATGATGTATTCAAATTCGCGCCTAGCGATACTAAGCGCCTAGTGTTGCACAAATGAAATGTTAATCAAATGTGAATATAAATTCAAAATACGCGCCTAGCGATTTTAAACGTCTAGCACAACATAAATATAATTATCAATTGGTCGAACGACAAATTCAAATTCAAGCCTAGCAATATTAAACGCCTAGTGTTGCACAATTTAAATGTAAATCGAATGTTAATATAAATTCAATATACGCGCCTAGCGATTTCAAACGCCTAGCACAACATAAGTATAGTTATCAATTATTTGAACGACAAATTCAAATTCACGCCTAGCGATTTTAATCGTCTAGCGTTGCACAAATGAAATTTTATTCGATTGTGAATATAAATTCAATATACGCGCCTAGCGATTTCAAACGCCTAGCACAACATAAGTATAGTTATCAATTATTTGAACGACAAATTCAAATTCACGCCTAGCGATACTAAACGCCTAGCGTTGCACAAATAAAATGTCAGTCGAATCTGAATATAAATTCAAAATACGCGCCTAGCGATTTCAAACGCCTAGCACAACATAAGTATAATTACCAATTATTTGAACGACAAATTCAACTTCACGCCTACCGATACTAAACGCCCATCGTTGCACAAATCAAATGTTAGTCCAATCTGAATATAAATTCAAAATACGCGCCTAGCGATTTCAAACGCCTAGCACAACATAAGTATAATTACCAATTATTTGAACGACAAATTCAAATTCACGCCTAGCGATACTAAACGCCCAGCGTTGCACAAATGAAATGTTACTTGAATGTGAATATAAATTCAAAATACGCACCTAGCGATTTCAAACGCCTAGCACAACATAAGTATAATTATCAATTGGTCGAATGATGTATTCAAATTCGCGTCTAGCGATACTAAGCGCCTAGTGTTGCACAAATGAAATGTTAATCGAATGTGAATATAAATTCAAAATACGCGCCTAGCGATTTCGAACGCCTAGCACAACATAAGTATAGTTATCAATTATTTGAACGACAAATTCAAATTCACGCCTAGCGATACTAAACGCCTAGCGTTGCACAAATCAAATTGAATGTGAATATAAATTCAAAATACGCGCCTGGCGATTTCAAACGCCTAGCACAACAAGAGTATAGTTATCAATTACTTGGACCTGATATTCAAATTCACACCTAGCGATATTAAACGCCCAGCGTTGCACGAATAAAATTTTAATCGATTGTGAATATAAATTCAAATTCACGCATAGCGATTTTAATCGCCTAGCGCTGCACAAATGAAATTTTATTCGATTGTGAATATAAATTCAAAATACGCGCCTAGCGATTTTAAACGTCTAGCACAACATAAGTATAGTTATCAATTATTTGAACGACAAATTCAAATTCATGCCTAGCGATACGAAACGCCTAGCGTTGCACAAATCAAATGTTAGTCGATTCTGAATATAAGTTCGAAATACGCGCCTAGCGATTTCAAACGCCTAGCACAACATAAGTATAATTACCAATTATTTGAACGACAAATTCAAATTCACTCCTAGCGATAATAAACGCCTAGCGTTGCACAAATTAAATGTAATTCGAATGTGAATATAAATTCAAAATACGCGCCTAGCGATTTCGAACGCCTAGCACAACATAAGTATAGTTATCAATTATTTGGTCGAAAAATTCAAATTCACGCCTAGCGATATTAAACGCCCAGCGTTGCACAACTGAAATGTTAATCGATTGTGAATATAAATTCAAAATACGCGCCTAGCGATTTTAAACGTCTAGCACAACATAAATATAATTATCAATTGGTCGAACGACAAATTCAAATTCACGCGTAGCAATATTAAACGCCTAGTGTTGCACAATTTAAATGTAAATCGAATGTTAATATAAATTCAATATACGCGCCTAGCGATTTCAAACGCCTAGCACAACATAAGTATAGTTATCAATTATTTGAACGACAAATTCAAATTCACGCCTAGCGATTTTAATCGCCTAGCGTTGCATAAATGAAATTTTATTCGATTGTGAATATAAATTCAATATAGGCGCCAAGCGAATGCAAACGCCTAGCAGAACATAAGTATAGTTATCAATTATTTGGTCAAAAAATTCAAATTCACGCCTAGCGATACTAAACGCCTAGCGTTGCACAAATAAAATGTCAGTCGAATCTGAATATAAATTCAAAATACGCGCCTAGCGATTTCAAACGCCTAGCACAACATATATATAATTATCAATTGGTCGAATGATGTATTCAAATTCGCGCCTAGCGATACTAAGCGCCTAGTGTTGCACAAATGAAATGTTAATCGAATGTGAATATAAATTCAAAATACGCGCATAGCGATTTTAAACGTCTAGCACAACATAAGTATAGTTATCAATTATTTGAACGACAAATTCAAATTCATGCCTAGCGATACTAAACACCTAGCGTTGCACAAATCAAATGTTAGTCGAATCTGAATATAAATTCAAAATACGCGCCTAGCGATTTCAAACTCATAGCACAACATAAATATAATTACCAATTATTTAGACGAGAAATTCAAATTCACGCCTAGCGATATTAAACGCCTAGCGTTGCAGAAATGAAATTTTATTCGATTGTGAATATAAATTCAATATACGCGCCTAGCGAATGCAAACGCCTAGCTGAACATAAGTATAGTTATCAATTATTTGGTCGAGAAATTCAAATTCACGCATAGCCATATTAAACGCCTAGCGTTGCACAAATAAAATGTTAATCGATTATGAATATAAATTCAATATACGCGCCTAGCGATTTCAAACACCTAGCACAACATAAGAATATTTATCAATTATTTGGACCTGAAATTCAAATTCACCCCTAGCGATATTAAACGCCTAGCGTTGCACGAATAACATTTTAATCGATTGTGAATATAAATTCAAATTCTCGCCTAGCGATTTTAATCGCCTAGCGCTGCACAAATGAAATTTTATTCGATTGTGAATATAAATTCAATATAGGCGCCTAGCGAATGCAAACGCCTAGCAGAACATAAGTATAGTTATCAATTATTTGGTCGAAAAATTCTAATTCACGCCTAGCGATACTAAACGCCTAGCGTTGCACAAATAAAATGTCAGTCGAATCTGAATATAAATTCAAAATACGCGCCTAGCGATTTCAAACGCCTAGCACAACAAGAGTATAGTTATCAATTATTTGGACCTGAAATTCAAATTCACCCCTAGCGATATTAAACGCCTAGCGTTGCACGAATAACATTTTAATCGATTGTGAATATAAATTCAAATTCACGCCTAGCGATTTTAATCGCCTAGCGCTGCACAAATGAAATTTTATTCGATTGTGAATATAAATTCAATATAGGCGCCTAGCGAATGCAAACGCCTAGCAGAACATAAGTATAGTTATCAATTATTTGGTCGAAAAATTCTAATTCACGCCTAGCGATACTAAACGCCTAGCGTTGCACAAATAAAATGTCAGTCGAATCTGAATATAAATTCAAAATACGCCCCTAGCGATTTCAAGCGCCTAGCACAACATAAATATAATTATCAATTGGTCGAATGATGTATTCAAATTCGCGCCTAGCGATACTAAGCGCCTAGTGTTGCACAAATGAAATGTTAATCAAATGTGAATATAAATTCAAAATACGCGCCTAGCGATTTTAAACGTCTAGCACAACATAAATATAATTATCAATTGGTCGAACGACAAATTCAAATTCAAGCCTAGCAATATTAAACGCCTAGTGTTGCACAATTTAAATGTAAATCGAATGTTAATATAAATTCAATATACGCGCCTAGCGATTTCAAACGCCTAGCACAACATAAGTATAGTTATCAATTATTTGAACGACCAATTCAAATTCACGCCTAGCGATATTAAACGCCTAGCGTTGCACAAATAAAATGTCAGTCGAATCTGAATATAAATTCATAATACGCGCCTAGCGATTTCAAACGCCTAGCATAGCATAAGTATAATTACCAATTATTTGGACGAGAAATTCAAATTCACCCCTATCGATATTAAACGCCTAGTGTTGCACGAATATAATTTTAATCGATTATGAATATAAATTCAATATACGCGCCTAGCGATTTCAAACACCTAGCAAAACATAAGTATAATTACCAATTATTTGAACGACAAATTCAAATTCACGCCTAGCGATATTAAACGCCTAGCGTTGCACAAATAAAATGTCAGTCGAATCTGAATATAAATTCAAAATACGCGACTAGCGATTTTAAACGTCTAGTACAACATAAATATAATTATCAATTGGTCGACTGATGTATTCAAATTCGCGTCTAGCGACACTAAGCGCCTAGTGTTGCACAAATGAAATGTTAATCGAACGTGAATATAAATTCAAAATACGCGCCTAGCGATTTTAAACGTCTAGCACAACATAAGTATAGTTATCAATTATTTGAACGACAAATTCAAATTCATGCCTAGCGATACTAAACGCCTAGCGTTGCACAAAGAAAATGTCAGTCGAATCTGAATATAAATTCATAATACGCGCCTAGCGATTTCAAACGCCTAGCATAGCATAAGTATAATTACCAATTATTTGGACGAGAAATTCAAATTCACGCCTAGCGATACTAAACGCCTAGCGTTGCACAACTGAAATGTTAATCGATTATGAATATAAATTCAATATACGCGCCTAGCGATTTCAAACACCTAGCACAACATAAGTATAATTACCAATTATTTGGTCGACAAATTCAAATTCACGCCTACCGATATTAAACGCCTAGCGTTGCACAAATAGAATGTCAGTCGAATCTGAATATAAATTCAAAATACGCGCCTAGCGATTTCAAACGCCTAGCACAACATAAATATAATTATCAATTGGTCGACTGATGTATTCAAATTCGCGCCTAGCGATACTAAGCGCCTAGTGTTGCACAAATGAAATGTTAATCGAATGTGAATATAAATTCAAAATACGCGCCTAGCCATTTTAAACGTCTAGCACAACATAAGTATAGTTATCAATTATTTGAACGACAAATTCAAATTCATGCCTAGCGATACTAATCGCCTAGCGTTGCACAAATCAAATGTTAGTCGAATCTGAATATAAATTCAAAATACGCGCCTAGCGATTTCAAACGCCTAGCACAACATAAGTATAATTACCAATTATTTGAACGACAAATTCAAATTCACGCCTAGCGATACTAAACGCCCAGCGTTGCACAAATGAAATGTAAATCGATTGTGAATATAAATTCAAAATACGCGCCTAGCGATTTCGAACGCCTAGCACAACATAAGTATAGTTATCAATTATTTGGTCGAAAAATTCAAATTCACGCCTAGCGATACTAAACGCCTAGCGTTGCACAAATAAAATGTCAGTCGAATCTGAATTTAAATTCAAAATACGCGCCTAGCGATTTCAAGCCCCTAGCACAACATAAAGATATTTATCAATTGGTCGAATGATGTATTCAAATTCGCGCCTAGCGATACTAAGCGCCTAGTTTTGCACAAATGAAATGTTAATCGAATGTGAATATAAATTCAAAATACGCGCCTAGCGATTTTAAACGTCTAGCACAACATAAATATAATTATCAATTGGTCGAACGACAAATTCAAATTCACGCGTAGCAATATTAAACGCCTAGTGTTGCACAATTTAAATGTAAATCGAATTTGAATATAAATTCAATATACGCGCCTAGCGATTTCAAACGCCTAGCACAACATAAGTATAGTTATCAATTATTTGAACGACAAATTCAAAATCACGCCTAGCGATTTTAATCGCCTAGCGTTGCATAAATGAAATTTCATTCGATTGTGAATATAAATTCAATATAAGCGCCTAGCGAATGCAAACGCCTAGCTGAACATAAGTATAGTTATCAATTATTTGGTCGAGAAATTCAAATTCACGCCTAGCGATATTAAACGCCTAGCGTTGCACAAATAAAATGTCAGTCGAATCTGAATATAAATTCAAAATACGCGCCTAGCGATTTTAAACGTCTAGTACAACATAAATATAATTATCAATTGGTCGAATGATGTATTCAAATTCGCGCCTAGCGATACTAAGCGCCTAGTGTTGCACAAATGAAATGTTAATCGAATGTGAATATAAATTCAAAATACGCGCCTAGCGATTTTAAACGTCTAGCACAACATAAGTATAGTTATCAATTATTTGAACGACAAATTCAAATTCATGCCTAGCGATACTAAACGCCTAGCGTTGCACAAATAAAATGTCAGTCGAATCTGAATATAAATTCAAAATACGCGCCTAGCGATTTCAAACGCCTAGCACAACATAAGTATAATTACCAATTATTTGGACGAGAAATTCAAATTCACGCCTAGCGATATTAAACGCCTAGCGTTGCACAAGTAAAATGTTAATCGATTATGAATATAAATTCAATATACGCGCCTAGCGATTTCAAACACCTAGCACAACATAAGTATAGTTATCAATTATTTGAACGACAAATTCAAATTCACGCCTAGCTATACTAAACGCCTAGCGTTGCACAAATCAAATGTTAATTGAATGTGAATATAAATTCAAAATACGCGCCTAGCGATTTCAAACGCCTAGCACAACATAAATATAATTACCAATTGGTCGACTGATGTATTCAATTTCATGCCTAGCGATACTAAACGCCTAGCGTTGCACAAATAAAATGTCAGTCGAATCTGAATATAAATTCAAAATACGCGCCTAGCGATTTCAAACTCATAGCACAACATAAGTATAATTACCAATTATTTAGACGAGAAATTCAAATTCACGCCTAGCGATATTAAACGCCTAACGTTGCAGAAATGAAATTTTATTCGATTGTGAATATAAATTCAATATACGCGCATAGCGAATGCAAACGCCTAGCTGAACATAAGTATAGTTATCAATTATTTGGTCGAGAAATTCAAATTCACGCCTAGCGATATTAAACGCCTAGCGTTGCACAAATAAAATGTTAATCGAATGTGAATATAAATTCATAATACGCGCATAGCGATTTCAAACGCCTAGCATAACATAAGTATAATTACCAATTATTTGGACGAGAAATTCAAATTCACGCCTAGCGATACTAAACGCCTAGCGTTGCACAAATGAAATGTTAATCGATTGTGAATATAAATTCAATATACGCGCCTAGCGAATTCAAACGCCTAGCATAACATAAGTATAATTACCAATTTTTTGGACGACAAATTCAAATTCACGCCTAGCGATACTAAACGCCTAGCGTTGCACAAATGAAATGTTAATCGAATGTGAATATAAATTCATAATACGCGCCTAGCGATTTCAAACGCCTAGCATAACATAAGTATAATTACCAATTATTTGGAGGAGAAATTCAAATTCACGCCTAGCGATACTAAACGCCTAGCGTTGCACAAATGAAATGTTAATCGATTGTGAATATGAATTCAATATACGCGCCTAGCGAATGCAAACGCCTAGCAGAACATGAGTATAATTACCAATTATTTGAACGATAAATTCAAATTCACGCATACCGATATTAAACGCCTAGCGTTGCACAAATAAAATGTCTGTCGAATCTGAATATAAATTCAAAATACGCGCCTAGCGATTTCAAACGCCTAGCACAACATAAGTATAATTACCAATTATTTGAACGACAAATTCAAATTCACGCCTAGCGATACTAAACGCTCAGCGTTGCACAAATGAAATGTTAATCGATTGTGAATATAAATTCAAAATACGCGCCTAGCGATTTCAAACGCCTAGCACAACATAAATATAATTATCAATTGGTCGAATGATGTATTCAAATTCGCGCCTAGCGATACTAAGCGCCTAGTGTTGCACAAATGAAACTTTATTCGATTGTGAATATAAATTCAATATAGGCGCCTAGCGAATGCAAACGCCTAGCAGAACATAAGTATAGTTATCAATTATTTGGTCGAAAAATTCAAATTCACGCCTAGCGATACTAAACGCCTAGCGTTGCACAAATAAAATGTCAGTCGAATCTGAATATAAATTCAAAATACGCGCCTAGCGATTTCAAACGCCTAGCACAACATATATATAATTATCAATTGGTCGAATGATGTATTCAAATTCGCGCCTAGCGATACTAAGCGCCTAGTGTTGCACAAATGAAATGTTAATCGAATGTGAATATAAATTCAAAATACGCACCTAGCGATTTCAAACGCCTAGCACAACATAAGTATATTTATCAATTATTTGAACGACAAATTCAAATTCACGCCTAGCGATTTTAATCGCGTAGCGTTGCACAAATCAATTGTTAGTCGAATCTGAATATAAAATCAAAATACGCGCCTAGCGATTTCAAACGCCTAGCACAACATAAGTATAATTACCAATTATTTGAACGACGAATTCAAATTCGCGTCTAGCGATACTAAACGCCTAGTGTTGCACAATTTAAATGTAAATCGAATGTTAATATAAATTCAATATACGCGCATAGCGAATGCAAACGCCTAGCTGAACATAAGTATAGTTATCAATTATTTGAACGACAAATTCAAATTCACGCCTAGCGATTTTAATCGCCTAGCGTTGCATAAATGAAATTTTATTCGATTGTGAATATAAATTCAATATAGGCGCCAAGCGAATGCAAACGCCTAGCAGAACATAAGTATAGTTATCAATTATTTGGTCAAAAAATTCAAATTCACGCCTAGCGATACTAAACGCCTAGCGTTGCACAAATAAAATGTCAGTCGAATCTGAATATAAATTCAAAATACGCGCCTAGCGATTTCAAACGCCTAGCACAACATATATATAATTATCAATTGGTCGAATGATGTATTCAAATTCGCGCCTAGCGATACTAAGCGCCTAGTGTTGCACAAATAAAATGTTAATCGAATGTGAATATAAATTCAAAATACGCGCCTAGCGATTTTAAACGTCTAGCACAACATAAATATAATTATCAATTGGTCGAACGACAAATTCAAATTCACGCCTAGCAATATTAAACGCCTAGCGTTGCAGAAATGAAATTTTATTCGATTGTGAATATAAATTCAATATAAGCGCCTAGCGAATGCAAACGCCTAGCTGAACATAAGTATAGTTATCAATTATTTGGTCGAGAAATTCAAATTCACGCATAGCCATATGAAACGCCTAGCGTTGCACAAATCAAATGTTAATTGAATGTGAATATAAATTCAAAATACGCGCCTAGCGATTTCAAACGCCTAGCACAACAAGAGTATAGTTATCAATTATTTGGACCTGAAATTCAAATTCACCCCTAGCGATATTAAACGCCTAGCGTTGCACGAATATAATTTTATTCGATTGTGAATATAAATTCAATATAGGCGCCAAGCGAATGCAAACGCCTAGCAGAACATAAGTATAGTTATCAATTATTTGGTAAAAAAATTCAAATTCACGCCTAGCGATACTAAACGCCTAGCGTTGCACAAATAAAATGTCAGTCGAATCTGAATATAAATTCAAAATACGCGCCTAGCGATTTCAAACGCCTAGCACAACATATATATAATTATCAATTGGTCGAATGATGTATTCAATTTCGCGCCTAGCTATACTAAACGCCTAGCGTTGCACAAATCAAATGTTAATTGAATGTGAATATAAATTCAAAATACGCGCCTAGCGATTTCAAACGTCTAGCACAACATAAGTATAGTTATCAATTATTTGAACGACAAATTCAAATTCATGCCTAGCGATTCTAAACGCCTAGCGTTGCACAAATCAAATGTTAGTCGAATCTGAATATAAATTCAAAATACGCGCCTAGCGATTTCAAACTCATAGCACAACATAAGTATAATTACCAATTATTTAGACGAGAAATTCAAATTCACGCCTAGCGATATTAAACGCCTAGCGTTGCAGAAATGAAATTTTATTCGATTGTGAATATAAATTCAATATACGCGCCTAGCGAATGCAAACGCCTAGCTGAACATAAGTATAGTTATCAATTATTTGGTCGAGAAATTCAAATTCACGCATAGCCATATTAAACGCCTAGCGTTGCACAAATAAAATGTTAATCGATTATGAATATAAATTCAATATACGCGCCTAGCGATTTCAAACACCTAGCACAACATAAGTATAGTTATCAATTATTTGAACGACAAATTCAAATTCGCGCCTAGCTATACTAAACGCCTAGCGTTGCACAAATCAAATGTTAATTGAATGTGAATATAAATTCAAAATACGCGCCTAGCGATTTCAAACGCCTAGCACAACAAGAGTATAGTTATAAATTATTTGGACCTGAAATTCAAATTAACCCCTAGCGATATTAAACGCCTAGCGTTGCACGAATAAAATTTTAATCGATTGTGAATATAAATTCAAATTCACGCCTAGCGATTTTAATCGCCTAGCGCTGCACAAATGAAATTTTATTCGATTGTGAATATAAATTCAATATAGGCGCCTAGCGAATGCAAACGCCTAGCAGAACATAAGTATAGTTATCAATTATTTGGTCGAAAAATTCAAATTCACGCCTAGCGATACTAAACGCCTAGCGTTGCACAAATAAAATGTCAGTCGAATCTGAATATAAATTCAAAATACGCGCCTAGCGATTTCAAGCGCCTAGCACAACATAAATATAATTATCAATTGGTCGAATGATGTATTCAAATTCGCGCCTAGCGATACTAAGCGCCTAGTGTTGCACAAATGAAATGTTAATCAAATGTGAATATAAATTCAAAATACGCGCCTAGCGATTTTAAACGTCTAGCACAACATAAATATAATTATCAATTGGTCGAACGACAAATTCAAATTCAAGCCTAGCAATATTAAACGCCTAGTGTTGCACAATTTAAATGTAAATCGAATGTTAATATAAATTCAATATACGCGCCTAGCGATTTCAAACGCCTAGCACAACATAAGTATAGTTATCAATTATTTGAACGACAAATTCAAATTCACGCCTAGCGATTTTAATCGCTTAGCGATGCACAAATGAAATTTTATTCGATTGTGAATATAAATTCAATATACGCGCCTAGCGATTTCAAACGCCTAGCACAACATAAGTATAGTTATCAATTATTTGAACGACAAATTCAAATTCACGCCTAGCGATACTAAACGCCTAGCGTTGCACAAATAAAATGTCAGTCGAATCTGAATATAAATTCAAAATACGCGCCTAGCGATTTCAAACGCCTAGCACAACATAAGTATAATTACCAATTATTTGAACGACAAATTCAACTTCACGCCTACCGATACTAAACGCCCATCGTTGCACAAATCAAATGTTAGTCCAATCTGAATATAAATTCAAAATACGCGCCTAGCGATTTCAAACGCCTAGCACAACATAAGTATAATTACCAATTATTTGAACGACAAATTCAAATTCACGCCTAGCGATACTAAACGCCCAGCGTTGCACAAATGAAATGTTACTTGAATGTGAATATAAATTCAAAATACGCACCTAGCGATTTCAAACGCCTAGCACAACATAAGTATAATTATCAATTGGTCGAATGATGTATTCAAATTCGCGTCTAGCGATACTAAGCGCCTAGTGTTGCACAAATGAAATGTTAATCGAATGTGAATATAAATTCAAAATACGCGCCTAGCGATTTCGAACGCCTAGCACAACATAAGTATAGTTATCAATTATTTGAACGACAAATTCAAATTCACGCCTAGCTATACTAAACGCCTAGCGTTGCACAAATCAAATGTTAATTGAATGTGAATATAAATTCAAAATACGCGCCTAGCGATTTCAAACGCCTAGCACAACAAGAGTATAGTTATCAATTACTTGGACCTGATATTCAAATTCACACCTAGCGATATTAAACGCCCAGCGTTGCACGAATAAAATTTTAATCGATTGTGAATATAAATTCAAATTCACGCATAGCGATTTTAATCGCCTAGCGCTGCACAAATGAAATTTTATTCGATTGTGAATATAAATTCAAAATACGCGCCTAGCGATTTTAAACGTCTAGCACAACATAAGTATAGTTATCAATTATTTGAACGACAAATTCAAATTCATGCCTAGCGATACGAAACGCCTAGCGTTGCACAAATCAAATGTTAGTCGATTCTGAATATAAGTTCGAAATACGCGCCTAGCGATTTCAAACGCCTAGCACAACATAAGTATAATTACCAATTATTTGAACGACAAATTCAAATTCACTCCTAGCGATAATAAACGCCTAGCGTTGCAACAATGAAATGTTAATCGATTGTGAATATAAATTCAAAATACGCGCCTAGCGATTTCGATCGCCTAGCACAACATAAGTATAGTTATCAATTATTTGGTCGAAAAATTCAAATACGCGCCTAGCGATTTTAAACGCCCAGCGTTGCACAAATGAAATGTTAATCGAATGTGAATATAAATTCAAAATACGCGCCTAGCGATTTTAAACGTCTAGCACAACATAAATATAATTATCAATTGGTCGAACGACAAATTCAAATTCACGCGTAGCAATATTAAACGCCTAGTGTTGCACAATTTAAATGTAAATCGAATGTTAATATAAATTCAATATACGCGCCTAGCGATTTCAAACGCCTAGCACAACATAAGTATAGTTATCAATTATTTGAACGACAAATTCAAATTCACGCCTAGCGATTTTAATCGCCTAGCGTTGCATAAATGAAATTTTATTCGATTGTGAATATAAATTCAATATAGGCGCCAAGCGAATGCAAACGCCTAGCAGAACATAAGTATAGTTATCAATTATTTGGTCAAAAAATTCAAATTCACGCCTAGCGATACTAAACGCCTAGCGTTGCACAAATAAAATGTCAGTCGAATCTGAATATAAATTCAAAATACGCGCCTAGCGATTTCAAACGCCTAGCACAACATATATATAATTATCAATTGGTCGAATGATGTATTCAAATTCGCGCCTAGCGATACTAAGCGCCTAGTGTTGCACAAATGAAATGTTAATCGAATGTGAATATAAATTCAAAATACGCGCATAGCGATTTTAAACGTCTAGCACAACATAAGTATAGTTATCAATTATTTGAACGACAAATTCAAATTCATGCCTAGCGATACTAAACACCTAGCGTTGCACAAATCAAATGTTAGTCGAATCTGAATATAAATTCAAAATACGCGCCTAGCGATTTCAAACTCATAGCACAACATAAATATAATTACCAATTATTTAGACGAGAAATTCAAATTCACGCCTAGCGATATTAAACGCCTAGCGTTGCAGAAATGAAATTTTATTCGATTGTGAATATAAATTCAATATACGCGCCTAGCGAATGCAAACGCCTAGCTGAACATAAGTATAGTTATCAATTATTTGGTCGAGAAATTCAAATTCACGCCTAGCGATATTAAACGCCTAGCGTTGCACAAGTAAAATGTTAATCGATTATGAATATAAATTCAATATACGCGCCTAGCGATTTCAAACACCTAGCACAACATAAGTATAGTTATCAATTATTTGGACCTGAAATTCAAATTCACCCCTAGCGATATTAAACGCCTAGCGTTGCACGAATAAAATTTAAATCGATTGTGAATATAAATTCAAATTCTCGCGTAGCGATTTTAATCGCCTAGCGCTGCACAAATGAAATTTTATTCGATTGTGAATATAAATTCAATATAGGCGCCTAGAGAATGCAAACGCCTAGCAGAACATAAGTATAGTTATCAATTATTTGGTCGAAAAATTCTAATTCACGCCTAGCGATACTAAACGCCTAGCGTTGCACAAATAAAATGTCAGTCGAATCTGAATATAAATTCAAAATACGCGCCTAGCGATTTCAAACGCCTAGCACAACAAGAGTATAGTTATCAATTATTTGGACCTGAAATTCAAATTCACCCCTAGCGATATTAAACGCCTAGCGTTGCACGAATAACATTTTAATCGATTGTGAATATAAATTCAAATTCACGCCTAGCGATTTTAATCGCCTAGCGCTGCACAAATGAAATTTTATTCGATTGTGAATATAAATTCAATATAGGCGCCTAGCGAATGCAAACGCCTAGCAGAACATAAGTATAGTTATCAATTATTTGGTCGAAAAATTCAAATTCACGCCTAGCGATACTAAACGCCTAGCGTTGCACAAATAAAATGTCAGTCGAATCTGAATATAAATTCAAAATACGCGCCTAGCGATTTCAAACGCCTAGCACAACATAAATATAATTATCAATTGGTCGAATGATGTATTCAAATTCGCGCCTAGCGATACTAAGCGCCTAGTGTTGCACAAATGAAATGTTAATCGAATGTGAATATAAATTCAAAATACGCGCCTAGCGATTTTAAACGTCTAGCACAACATAAATATAATTATCAATTGGTCGAACGACAAATTCAAATTCAAGCCTAGCAATATTAAACGCCTAGTGTTGCACAATTTAAATGTAAATCGAATGTTAATATAAATTCAATATACGCGCCTAGCGATTTCAAACGCCTAGCACAACATAAGTATAGTTATCAATTATTTGAACGACAAATGCAAATTCACGCCTAGCGACTTTAATCGCGTAGCGTTGCACAAATAAAATGTCAGTCGAATCTGAATATAAATTCATAATACGCGCCTAGCGATTTCAAACGCCTAGCATAACATAAGTATAATTACCAATTATTTGGACGAGAAATTCAAATTCACGCCTAGCGATACTAAACGCCTAGCGTTGCACAAATGAAATGTTAATCGATTGTGAATATAAATTCAATATACGCGCCTAGCGATTTCAAACGCCTAGCACAACATAAGTATAATTATCAATTATTTGGTCGACAAATTCAAATTCACGCCTACCGATATTAAACGCCTAGCGTTGCACAAATAGAATGTCAGTCGAATCTGAATATAAATTCAAAATACGCGCCTAGCGATTTCAAACACCTAGCACAACATAAATATAATTATCAATTGGTCGAATGATGTATTCAAATTCGCGCCTAGCGATACTAAGCGCCTAGTGTTGCACAAATGAAATGTTAATCGAATGTGAATATAAATTCAAAATACGCGCATAGCGATTTTAAACGTCTAGCACAACATAAGTATAGTTATCAATTATTTGAACGACAAATTCAAATTCATGCCTAGCGATACTAAACATCTAGCGTTGCACAAATCAAATGTTAGTCGAATCTGAATATAAATTCAAAATACGCGCCTAGCGATTTCAAACGCCTAGCACAACATAAGTATAATTAACAATTATTTGAACGACAAATTCAAATTCACGCCTAGCGATACTAAACGCCCAGCGTTGCACAAATGAGATGTTAATCGATTGTGAATATAAATGCAAAATACGCGCCTAATGTTTTCGAACGCCTAGCACAACATAAGTATAGTTATCAATTATTTGGTCGAAAAATTCAAATTCACGCCTTGCAATACTAAACGCCTAGCGTTGCACAAATAAAATGTCAGTCGAATCTGAATTTAAATTCAAAATACGCGCCTAGCGATTTCAAGCGCCTACACAACATAAAGATATTTATCAATTGGTCGAATGATGTATTCAAATTTCCGCCTAGCGATACTAAGCGCCTAGTTTTGCACAAATGAAATGTTAATCGAATGTGAATATAAATTCAAAATACGCGCCTAGCGATTTTAAACGTCTAGCACAACATAAATATAATTATCAATTGGTCGAACGACAAATTCAAATTCAAGCCTAGCAATATTAAACGCCTAGTGTTGCACAATTTAAATGTAAATCGAATGTTAATATAAATTCAATATACGCGCCTAGCGATTTCAAACGCCTAGCACAACATAAGTATAGTTATCAATTATTTGAACGACCAATTCAAATTCACGCCTAGCGATTTTAATCGCCTAGTGTTGCACAAATGAAATTTTATTCGATTGTGAATATAAATTCAATATACGCGCCTAGCGAATGCAAACGCCTAGCTGAACATAAGTATAGTTATCAATTATTTGGTCGAGAAATTCAAATTCACGCCTAGCGATATTAAACGCCTAGCGTTGCACAAATAAAATGTCAGTCGAATCTGAATATAAATTCAAAATACGCGCCTAGCGATTTTAAACGTCTAGTACAACATAAATATAATTATCAATTGGTCGACTGGTGTATTCAAATTCGCGCCTAGTGATACTAAGCGCCTAGTGTTGCACAAATGAAATGTTAATCGAATGTGAATATAAATTCAAAATACGCGCCTAGCGATTTTAAACGTCTAGCACAACATAAGTATAGTTATCAATTATTTGAACGACAAATTCAAATTCATGCCTAGCGATATTAAACGCCTAGCGTTGCACAAATAAAATGTCAGTCGAATCTGAATATAAATTCATAATACGCGCCTAGCGATTTCAAACGCCTAGCATAGCATAAGTATAATTACCAATTATTTGGTCGAGAAATTCAAATTCACGCCTAGCGATATTAAACGCCTAGCGTTGCACAAGTAAAATGTTAATCGATTATGAATATAAATTCAATATACGCGCCTAGCGATTTCAAACACCTAGCAGAACATAAGTATAGTTATCAATTATTTGAACGACAAATTCAATTTCGCGCCTAGCTATACTAAACGCCTAGCGTTGCACAAATCAAATGTTAATTGAATGTGAATATAAATTCAAAATACGCGCCTAGCGATTTCAAACGCCTAGCACAACATATGTATAATTATCAATTGGTCGACTGATGTATTCAAATTCGCGCCTAGTGATACTAAACGCCTAGCGTTGCACAAATCAAATGTTAATTGAATGTGAATATAAATTCAAAATACGCGCCTAGCGATTTCAAACGCCTAGCACAACATATGTATAGTTACCAATTAATTCAAGAAATTCAAATTCACGCCTAGCGATATTAAACGCCTAACGTTGCAGAAATGAAATTTTATTCGATTGTGAATATAAATTCAATATACGCGCATAGCGAATGCAAACGCCTAGCTGAACATAAGTATAGTTATCAATTATTTGGTCGAGAAATTCAAATTCACGCCTAGCGATATTAAACGCCTAGCGTTGCACAAATAAAATGTTAATCGATTATGAATATAAATTCAATATACGCGCCTAGCGATTTCCAACACCTAGCACAACATAAGTATAATTACCAATTATTTGAACGACAAATTCAACTTCACGCCTAGCGATATTAAACGCCTAGCGTTGCACAAATAAAATGTCAGTCGAATGTGAATATAAATTCAAAATACGCGCCTAGCGATTTCAAACGCCTAGCACAACATAAATATAATTATCAATTGGTCGAATGATGTATTCAATTTCGCGCCTAGCTATAGGAAACGCCTAGCGTTGCACAAATCAAATGTTAATCGAATCTGAATATAAATTCAAAATACGCGCCTAGCGATTTCAAACTCATAGCACAACATAAATATAATTACCAATTATTTAGACGAGAAATTCAAATTCACGCCTAGCGATATTAAACGCCTAGCGTTGCAGAAATGAAATTTTATTCGATTGTGAATATAAATTCAATATAAGCGCCTAGCGAATGCAAACGCCTAGCTGAACATAAGTATAGTTATCAATTATTTGGTCGAGAAATTCAAATTCACGCCTAGCGATATTAAACGCCTAGCGTTGCACAAGTAAAATGTTAATCGAATGTGAATATAAATTCATAATACGCGCATAGCGATTTCAAACGCCTAGCATAACATAAGTATAATTACCAATTATTTGGACGAGAAATTCAAATTCACGCCTAGCGATACTAAACGCCTAGCGTTGCACAAATGAAATGTTAATCGATTGTGAATATGAATTCAATATACGCGCCTAGCGAATGCAAACGCCTAGCACAACATAATTATAGTTACCAATTATTTGTTCGACAAATTCAAATTCACGCCTAGCGATATTAAACGCTTAGCGTTGCACAACTGAAATGTTAATCGATTGTGAATATAAATTCAAAATACGCGCCTAGCGATTTCAAACGCCTAGCATAACATAAGTATAATTACCAATTATTTGGACGAGAAATTCAAATTCACGCCTAGCGATACTAAACGCCTAGCGTTGCACAAATGAAATGTTAATCGATTGTGAATATGAATTCAATATACGCGCCTAGCGAATGCAATCGCCTAGCAGAACATGAGTATAATTACCAATTATTTGAACGATAAATTCAAATTCACGCCTACCGATATTAAACGCCTAGCGTTGCACAAATAGAATGTCAGTCGAATCTGAATATAAATTCAAAATACGCGCCTAGCGATTTCAAACGCCTAGCACAACATAAATATAATTATCAATTGGTCGACTGATGTATTCAAATTCATGCCTAGCGATACTAAACGCCTAGCGTTGCACAAATAAAATGTCAGTCGAATCTGAATATAAATTCAAAATACGCGCCTAGCGATTTCAAACTCATAGCACAACATAAGTATAGTTATCAATTATTTGGTCGAGAAATTCAAATTCACGCCTAGCGATATTAAACGCCTAGCGTTGCACAAATAAAATGTTAATCGATTATGAATATAAATTCAATATACGCGCATAGCGAATGCAAACGCCTAGCTGAACATAAGTATAGTTATCAATTATTTGAACGACAAATTCAAATTCACGCCTAGCGATACTAATCGCCTAGCGTTGCACAAATTAAATGTTAATCGAATGTGAATATAAATTCATAATTCGCGCCTAGCGATTTCAAACGCCTAGCATAGGATAAGTATAATTACCAATTATTTGGACGAGAAATTCAAATTCACGCCTAGCGATACTAAACGCCTAGCGTTGCACAACTGAAATGTTAATCGATTGTGAATATAAATTCAAAATACGCGCCTAGCGATTTCAAACGCCTAGCACAACATAAGTATAATTACCAATTATTTGAACGACAAATTCAAATTCACGCCTAGCGATACTAAACGCCCAGCGTTGCACAAATGAAATGTTACTTGAATGTGAATATAAATTCAAAATACGCGCCTAGCGATTTCAAACGCCTAGCACAACATAAGTATAATTACCAATTATTTGGACGAGAAATTCAAATTCACGCCTAGCGATACTAAACGCCTAGCGTTGCACAAATGAAATGTTAATCGATTGTGAATATAAATTCAATATACGCGCCTAGCGAATGCAAACGCCTAGCAGAACATGAGTATAGTTATCAATTATTTGGTCGACAAATTGAAATTCACGCCTAGCGATATTAAACGCCTAGCGTTGCACAAATAAAATGTTAATCGATTATGAATATAAATTCAATATACGCGCATAGCGATTTCAAACAACTAGCACAACATAAGTATAATTACCAATTATTTGGACGACAGATTCAAATTCACGCCTAGCGATACTAAACGCCTAGCGTTGCACAAATGAAATGTTAATCGATTGTGAATATAAATTCATAATACGCGCCTAGCGATTTCAAACGCCTAGCACAACGTAAGTATAATTATCACTTGGTCGGATGGTGAATTCAAATTCACGCCTAGCGATTTTGAACGCCTAGCGTTGCACAAATTAAATGTTTATCGAATGTTTATATAAATTCAAAATACACGCCTAGCGATTTCAAACGCCTAGCATAGCATGAGTTTTAGTAATCATTTATTTTAAACGAAAAATTGAAATTTACGCCTAGCGATATTAAACGCCTAGCGTTGCACAAGTAAAATGTTAATCGATTATGAATATAAATTCAAAATACGCGCCTAGCGATTTCGAACGCCTAGCACAACATAAGTATAGTTATCAATTATTTGGTCGAAAAATTCAAATTCACGCCTAGCGATACTAAACGCCTAGCGTTGCACAAATAAAATGTCAGTCGAATCTGAATTTAAATTCAAAATACGCGCCTAGCGATTTCAAGCCCCTACACAACATAAATATAATTATCAATTGGTCGAATGATGTATTCAAATTTCCGCCTAGCGATACTAAGCGCCTAGTTTTGCACAAATGAAATGTTAATCGAATGTGAATATAAATTCAAAATACGCGCCTAGCGATTTTAAACGTCTAGCACAACATAAATATAATTATCAATTGGTCGAACGACAAATTCAAATTCACGCGTAGCAATATTAAACGCCTAGTGTTGCACAATTTAAATGTAAATCGAATGTTAATATAAATTCAATATACGCGCCTAGCGATTTCAAACGCCTAGCACAACATAAGTATAGTTATCAATTATTTGAACGACAAATTCAAATTCACGCCTAGCGATTTTAATCGCCTAGCGTTGCATAAATGAAATTTTATTCGATTGTGAATATAAATTCAATATAGGCGCCAAGCGAATGCAAACGCCTAGCAGAACATAAGTATAGTTATCAATTATTTGGTCGGCAAATTCAAATTCACGCCTAGCGATATTAAACGCCTAGCGTTGCACAAATAGAATGTCAGTCGAATCTGAATATAAATTCAAAATACGCGCCTAGCGATTTCAAACGCCTAGCACAACATAAATATAATTATCAATTGGTCGACTGATGTATTCAAATTCGCTCATAGAGATACTAAGCGCCTAGTGTTGCACAAATGAAATGCTAATCGAATGTGAATATAAATTCAAAATACGCGCCTAGCCATTTTAAACGTCTAGCACAACATAAGTATAGTTATCAATTATTTGAACGACAAATTCAAATTCATGCCTAGCGATACTAAACGCCTAGCGTTGCACAAATAAAATGTCAGTCGAATCTGAATATAAATTCATAATACGCGCCTAGCGATTTCAAACGCCTAGCATAGCATAAGTATAATTACCAATTATTTGGACGAGAAATTCAAATTCACGCCTAGCGATACTAAACGCCTAGCGTTGCACAACTGAAATGTTAATCGATTATGAATATAAATTCAATATACGCGCCTAGCGATTTCAAACACCTAGCACAACATAAGTATAATTACCAATTATTTGGTCGACAAATTCAAATTCACGCCTACCGATATTAAACGCCTAGCGTTGCACAAATAGAATGTCAGTCGAATCTGAATATAAATTCAAAATACGCGCCTAGCGATTTCAAACGCCTAGCACAACATAACTATAATTATCAATTGGTCGACTGATGTATTCAAATTCGCGCCTAGCGATACTAAGCGCCTAGTGTTGCACAAATGAAATGCTAATCGAATGTGAATATAAATTCAAAATACGCGCCTAGCGATTTTAAACGTCTAGCACAACATAAGTATAGTTATCAATTATTTGAACGACAAATTCAAATTCATGCCTAGCGATACGAAACGCCTAGCGTTGCACAAATCAAATGTTAGTCGACTCTGTAAATAAATTCAAAATACGCGCCTAGCGATTTCAAACGCCTAGCACAACATAAGTATAATTACCAATTATTTGAACGACAAATTCAAATTCACGCCTAGCGATACTAAACGCCCAGCGTTGCACAAATGAAATGTAAATCGATTGTGAATATAAATTCAAAATACGCGCCTAGCGATTTCGAACGCCTAGCACAACATAAGTATAGTTATCAATTATTTGGTCGAAAAATTCAAATTCACGCCTTGCAATACTAAACGCCTAGCGTTGCACAAATAAAATGTCAGTCGAATCTGAATATATATCCAAAATACGCGCCTAGCGATTTCAAGCCCCTAGCACAACATAAAGATATTTATCAATTGGTCGAATGATGTATTCAAATTCGCGCCTAGCGATACTAAGCGCCTAGTTTTGCACAAATGAAATGTTAATCGAATGTGAATATAAATTCAAAATACGCGCCTAGCGATTTTAAACGTCTAGCACAACATAAATATAATTATCAATTGGTCGAACGACAAATTCAAATTCACGGCTAGCAATATTAAACGCCTAGTGTTGCACAATTTAAATGTAAATCGAATGTTAATATAAATTCAATATACGCGCCTAGCGATTTCAAACGCCTAGCACAACATAAGTATAGTTATCAATTATTTGAACGACAAATTCAAATTCACGCCTAGCGATTCTGAACGCCCAGCGTTGCACAAATAAAATGTCAGTCGAATCTGAATATAAATTCAAAATACGCGCCTAGCGATTTCAAACGCCTAGCACAACATAAATATAATTATCAATTGGTCGAATGATGTATTCAAATTCGCGTCTAGCGATACTAAGCGCCTAGTGTTGCACAAATGAAATGTTAATCGAATGTGAATATAAATTCAAAATACGCGCCTAGCGATTTTAAACGTCTAGCACAACATAAGTATAGTTATCAATTATTTGAACGACAAATTCAAATTCGCGTCTAGCGATACTAAGCGCCTAATGTTGCACAAATAAAATGTCAGTCGAATCTGATTATAAATTCAAAATACGCGCCTAGCGATTTCAAACGCCTAGCATAGCATAAGTATAATTACCAATTATTTTTACGAGAAATTCAAATTCACGCCTAGCGATATTAAACGCCTAGCGTTGCACAAGTAAAATGTTAATCGATTATGAATATAAATTCAATATACGCGCCTAGCGATTTCAAACACCTAGCACAACATAAGTATAGTTATCAATTATTTGAACGACAAATTCAAATTCCCGCCTAGCGATTTTAATCGCCTAGCGCTGCACAAATGAAATTTTATTTGATTGTGAATATAAATTCTAAATACGCGCCTAGCGATTTCAAACGCCTAGCACAACATAAGTATAATTACCAATTATTTGAACGATAAATTCAAATTCACGCCTAGCGATACTAAGCGCCTAGTGTTGCACAAATGAAATGTTAATCGAATGTGAATATAAATTCAATATACGCGCCTAGCGATTTTGAACGTCTAGCACAACATAAGTATAGTTATCAATTATTTCAAGAAATTCAAATTCACGCCTAGCGATATTAAACGCCTAACGTTGCAGAAATGAAATTTTATTCGATTGTGAATATAAATTCAATATACGCGCCTAGCGAATGCAAACGCCTAGCTGAACATAAGTATAGTTATCAATTATTTGGTCGAGAAATTCAAATTCACGCCTAGCGATATTAAACGCCTAGCGTTGCACAAATAAAATGTTAATCGATTATGAATATAAATTCAATATACGCGCCTAGCGATTTCCAACACCTAGCACAACATAAGTATAATTACCAATTATTTGAACGACAAATTCAACTTCACGCCTACCGATATTAAACGCCTAGCGTTGCACAAATAGAATGTCAGTCGAATCTGAATATAAATTCAAAATACGCGCCTAGCGATTTCAAACGCCTAGCACAACATAAATATAATTATCAATTGGTCGACTGATGTATTCAAATTCATGCCCAGCGATACTAAACGCCTAGCGTTGCACAAATAAAATGTCAGTCGAATCTGAATATAAATTCAAAATACGCGCCTAGCGATTTCAAACTCATAGCACACCATAAGTATAATTACCAATTAATTCAAGAAATTCAAATTCACGCCTAGCGATATTAAACGCCTAACGTTGCAGAAATGAAATTTTATTCGATTGTGAATATAAATTCAATATACGCGCATAGCGAATGCAAACGCCTAGCTGAACATAAGTATAGTTATCAATAATTTGGTCGAGAAATACAAATTCACGCCTAGCGATATTAAACGCCTAGCGTTGCACAAATAAAATGTTAATTGAATGTGAATATAAATTCAAAATACGCGCCTAGCGATTTCAAACGCCTAGCACAACATATGTATAATTACCAATTAATTCAAGAAATTCAAATTCACGCCTAGCGATAATAAACGCCCATCGTTGCACAAATGAAATGTTAATCGATTGTGAATATGAATTCAATATACGCGCCTAGCGAATGCAAACGCCTAGCACAACATAAGTATAATTACCAATTATTTGAACGACAAATTCAAATTCACGCCTAGCGATACTAAACGCCTAGCGTTGCACAAATGAAATGTTAATCGAATGTGAATATAAATTCATAATACGCGCATAGCGATTTCAAACGCCTAGCATAACATAAGTATAATTACCAATTATTTGGAGGAGAAATTCAAATTCACGCCTAGCGATACTAAACGCCTAGCGTTGCACAAATGAAATGTTAATCGATTGTGAATATGAATTCAATATACGCGCCTAGCGAATGCAAACGCCTAGCAGAACATGAGTATAATTACCAATTATTTGAACGATAAATTCAAATTCACGCCTACCGATATTAAACGCCTAGCGTTGCACAAATAGAATGTCAGTCGAATCTGAATATAAATTCAAAATACGCGCCTAGCGATTTCAAACGCCTAGCACAACATAAATATAATTATCAATTGGTCGACTGATGTATTCAAATTCATGCCTAGCGATACTAAACGCCTAGCGTTGCACAAATAAAATGTCAGTCGAATCTGAATATAAATTCAAAATACGCGCCTAGCGATTTCAAACTCATAGCACAACATAAGTATAATTACCAATTATTTAGACGAGAAATTAATATTCACGCCTAGCGATATTAAACGCTAAGCGTTGCAGAAATGAAATTTTATTCGATTGTGAATATAAATTCAATATACGCGCCTAGCGAATGCTAACGCCTAGCTGAACATAAGTATAGTTATCAATTATTTGAACGACAAATTCAAATTCACGCCTAGTGATACTAAGCGCCTAGCGTTGCACAAACTAAATGTTAATCGAATGTGAATATAAATTCATAATACGCGCCTAGCGATTTCAAACGCCTAGCATAGGATAAGTATAATTACCAATTATTTGGACGAGAAATTCAAATTCACGCCTAGCGATATTAAACGCCTAGCGTTGCACAACTGAAATGTTAATCGATTGTGAATATAAATTCAATATACGCGCCTAGCGATTTCAAACGCCTAGCACAACATAAGTATAATTACCAATTATTTGAACGACAAATTCAAATTCACGCCTAGCTATACTAAACGCCTAGCGTTGCACAAATAAAATGTTAATTGAATGTGAATATAAATTCAAAATACGCGCCTAGCGATTTCAAACGCCTAGCACAACATATGTATAATTACCAATTAATTCAAGAAATTCAAATTCACGCCTAGCGTTGCACAAATGAAATGTTAATCGATTGTGAAAATAAATTCAATATACGCGCCTAGCGAATGCAAACGCCTAGCAGAACATGAGTATAGTTATCAATTATTTGGTCGACAAATTGAAATTCACGCCTAGCGATATTAAACGCCTAGCGTTGCACAAATAAAATGTTAATCGATTATGAATATAAATTCAATATACGCGCCTAGCGATTTCAAACACCTAGCACAACATAAGTATAATTACCAATTATTTGGACGACAGATTCAAATTCACGCCTAGCGATACTAAACGCCTAGCGTTGCACAAATGAAATGTTAATCGATTGTGAATATAAATTCAATATACGCGCCTAGCGATTTCAAACGCCTAGCTCAACATAAGTATAGTTACCAATTATTTGAACGACAAATTCAAATTCACGCCTAGCGATTTTAAACGCCTAGCGTTGCACAAATGAAATGTTAATCGAATGTGAATATAAATTCATAATACGCGCCTAGCGATTTCAAACGCCTAGCATAACATAAGTATAATTACCAATTATTTGGACGAGAAATTCAAATTCACGCCTAGCGTTGCACAAATGAAATGTTAATCGATTGTGAATATGAATTCAATATACGCGCCTAGCGAATGCAAACGCCTAGCAGAACATAAGTATAGTTATCAATTATTTGGTCGACAAATTGAAATTCACGCCTAGCGATACTAAACGCCTAGCGTTGCACAAATGAAATGTTAATCGAATGTGAATATAAATTCATAATACGCGCCTAGCGATTTCAAACGCCTAGCAAAACATAAGTATAATTATCACTTGGTCGGATGGTGAATTCAAATTCACGCCTAGCGATTTTGAACGCCTAGCGTTGCACAAATTAGATGTTAATCGAATGTGAATATAAATTCATAATACGCGCCTAGCGATTTCAAACGCCTAGCACAACATAAGTATAATTACCAATTATTTGGACGAGAAATTCAAATTCACGCCTAGCGATACTAAACGCCTAGCGTTGCACAAATGAAATGTTAATCGATTTTGAATATAAATTCAATATACGCGCATAGCGATTTCAAACAACTAGCACAACATAAGTATAATTACCAATTATTTGGTCGACAAATTCAAATTCACGCCTAGCGATATTAAACGCCTAGCGTTTCACAAATAAAATGTTAATCGATTATGAATATAAATTCAATATACGCGCCTAGCGATTTCAAACACCTAGCACAACATAAGTATAATTACCAATTATTTGAACGACAAATTCAAATTCACGCCTAGCGATACTAAACGCCTAGCGTTGCACAAATGAAATGTTAATCGAATGTGAATATAAATTCATAATACGCGCCTAGCGATTTCAAACGCCTAGCTCAACGTAAGTATAATTATCACTTGGTCGGATGGTGAATTCAAATTCACGCCTAGCGATTTTGAACGCCTAGCGTTGCACAAATTAAATGTTAATCGAATGTGAATATAAATTCATAATACGCGCCTAGCGATTTCAAACGCCTAGCATAGCATAAGTATAATTACCAATTATTTGGTCGAGAAATTCAAATTCACGCCTAGCGATATTAAACGCCTAGCGTTGCACAAGTAAAATGTTAATCGATTATGAATATAAATTCAATATACGCGCCTAGCGATTTCAAACACCTAGCACAACATAAGTATAGTTATCAATTATTTGGTCGAAAAATTCAAATTCACGCCTAGCGATACTAAACGCCTAGCGTTGCACAAATAAAATGTCAGTCGAATGTGAATATAAATTCAAAATACGCGCCTAGCGATTTCAAGCCCCTAGCACAACATAAAGATATTTATCAATTGGTCGAATGATGTATTCAAATTCGCGCCTAGCGATACTAAGCGCCTATTGTTTCACAAATGAAATTTTAATCGAATCTGAATATAAATTCAAAATACGCGCCTAGCGATTTTAAACGTCTAGCACAACATAAATATAATTGTCAATTGGTCGAACGACAAATTCAAATTCAAGCCTAGCAATATTAAACGCCTAGTGTTGCACAATTTAAATGTAAATCGAATGTTAATATAAATTCAATATACGCGCCTAGCGATTTCAAACTCATAGCACAACATAAGTATAATTACCAATTATTTGGTCGAGAAATTCAAATTCACCCCTATCGATATTAAACGCCTAGCGTTGCACGAATATAATTTTAATCGATTATGAATATAAATTCAATATACGCGCCTAGCGATTTCAAACACCTAGCAAAACATAAGTATAATTACCAATTATTTGAACGACAAATTCAAATTCACGCCTAGCGATATTAAACGCCTAGCGTTGCACAAATGAAATGTTAATCGATTGCGAATATAAATTCAATATACGCGCCTAGCGATTTCAAACGCCTAGCTCAACGTAAGTATAATTATCACTTGGTCGGATGGTGAATTCAAATTCACGCCTAGCGATTTTGAACGCCTAGCGTTGCACAAATTAAATGTTAATCGAATGTGAATATAAATTCATAATACGCGCCTAGCGATTTCAAACGCCTAGCATAGCATAAGTATAATTACCAATTATTTGGACGACAAATTCAACTTCACGCCTAGCGATACTAAACGCCCATCGTTGCACAAATGAAATCTTAATCGATTGTGAATATAAATTCAAAATACGCGCCTAGCGATTTCGAACGCCTAGCACAACATAAGTATAGTTATCAATTATTTGGTCGAAAAATTCAAATTCACGCCTAGCGATACTAAACGCCTAGCGTTGCACAAATAAAATGTCAGTCGAATCTGAATATATATCCAAAATACGCGCCTAGCGATTTCAAGCCCCTAGCACAACATAAAGATATTTATCAATTGGTCGAATGATGTATTCAAATTCGCGCCTAGCGATACTAAGCGCCTAGTGTTGCACAAATAAAATGTTAATCGAATGTGAATATAAATTCAAAATACGCGCCTAGCGATTTTAAACGTCTAGCACAACATAAATATAATTATCAATTGGTCGAACGACAAATTCAAATTCAAGCCTAGCAATATTAAACGCCTAGTGTTGCACAATTTAAATGTAAATCGAATCTGAATATAAATTCAAAATACGCGCCTAGCGATTTCAAACGCCTAGCACAACATAAGTATAGTTATCAATTATTTGAACGACAAATTCAAATTCATGCCTAGCGATATTAAACGCCTAGCGTTGCACAAGTAAAATGTTAATCGATTATGAATATAAATTCAAAATACGCGCCTAGCGATTTCAAACGCCTAGCATAGCATAAGTATAGTTATCAATTATTTGGTCGAGAAATTCAAATTCACGCCTAGCGATATTAAACGCCTAGCGTTGCACAAGTAAAATGTTAATCGATTATGAATATAAATTCAATATACGCGCCTAGCGATTTCAAACACCTAGCACAACATAAGTATAGTTATCAATTATTTGAACGACAAATTCAAATTCACGCCTTGCTATACTAAACGCCTAGCGTTGCACAAATAAAATGTCAGTCGAATCTGAATATAAATTCAAAATACGCGTCTAGCGATTTCAAACGCCTAGCACAACATAAGTATAATTATCAATTGGTCGACTCATGTATTCAAATTCGCGCCTAGTGATACTAAACGCCTAGCGTTGCACAAATCAAATGTTAATTGAATGTGAATATAAATTCAAAATACGCGCCTAGCGATTTCAAACGCCTAGCACAACATATGTATAATTACCAATTAATTCAAGAAATTCAAATTCACGCCTAGCGATATTAAACGCCTAACGTTGCAGAAATGAAATTTTATTCGATTGTGAATATAAATTCAATATACGCGCATAGCGAATGCAAACGCCTAGCTGAACATAAGTATAGTTATCAATTATTTGGTCGAGAAATTCAAATTCACGCCTAGCGATATTAAACGCCTAGCGTTGCACAAATAAAATGTTAATCGATTATGAATATAAATTCAATATACGCGCCTAGCGATTTCCAACACCTAGCACAACATAAGTATAATTACCAATTATTTGAACGACAAATTCAACTTCACGCCTAGCGATATTAAACGCCTAGCGTTGCACAAATAGAATGTCAGTCGAATCTGAATATAAATTCAAAATACGCGCCTAGCGATTTCAAACGCCTAGCACAACATAAATATAATTATCAATTGGTCGACTGATGTATTCAAATTCATGCCTAGCGATACTAAACGCCTAGCGTTGCACAAATAAAATGTCAGTCGAATCTGAATATAAATTCAAAATACGCGCCTAGCGATTTCAAACTCATAGCACAACATAAGTATAATTACCAATTATTTAGACGAGAAAGTCAAATTCACGCCTAGCGATATTAAACGCCTAGCGTTGCAGAAATGAAATTTTATTCGATTGTGATTATTAATTCAATATACGCGCCTAGCGAATGCAAACGCCTAGCTGAACATAAGTATAGTTACCAATAATTTGGTCGAGAAATACAAATTCACGCCTAGCGATATTAAACGCCTAGCGTTGCACAAATAAAATGTTAATCGAATGTGAATATAAATTCATAATACGCGCATAGCGATTTCAAACGCCTAGCATAACATAAGTATAATTACCAATTATTTGGACGAGAAATTCAAATTCACGCCTAGCGATACTAAACGCCTAGCGTTGCACAAATGAAATGTTAATCGATTGTGAATATGAATTCAATATACGCGCCTAGAGAATGCAAACGCCTAGCACAACATAAGTATAGTTACCAATTATTTGAACGACAAATTCAAATTCACGCCTAGCGATACTAAACGCCTAGCGTTGCACAAATGAAATGTTAATCGAATGTGAATATAAATTCATAATACGCGCATAGCGATTTCAAACGCCTAGCATAACATAAGTATAATTACCAATTATTTGGAGGAGAAATTCAAATTCACGCCTAGCGATACTAAACGCCTAGCGTTGCACAAATGAAATGTTAATCGATTGTGAATATGAATTCAATATACGCGCCTAGCGAATGCAAACGCCTAGCAGAACATGAGTATAATTACCAATTATTTGAACGATAAATTCAAATTCACGCCTACCGATATTAAACGCCTAGCGTTGCACAAATAGAATGTCAGTCGAATCTGAATATAAATTCAAAATACGCGCCTAGCGATTTCAAACGCCTAGCACAACATAAATATAATTATCAATTGGTCGACTGATGTATTCAAATTCATGCCTAGCGATACTAAACGCCTAGCGTTGCACACATAAAATGTCAGTCGAATCTGAATATAAATTCAAAATACGCGCCTAGCGATTTCAAACTCATAGCACAACATATGTATAATTACCAATTAATTCGAGAAATTCAAATTCACGCCTAGCGATATTAAACGCCTAGCGTTGCAGAAATGAAATTTTATTCGATTGTGAATATAAATTCAATATAAGCGCCTAGCGAATGCAAACGCCTAGCTGAACATAAGTATAGTTATCAATTATTTGAACGACAAATTCAAATTCATGCCTAGTGATACTAAGCGCCTAGCGTTGCACAAACTAAATGTTAATCGAATGTGAATATAAATTCATAATACGCGCCTAGCGATTTCAAACGCCTAGCATAGGATAAGTATAGTTATCAATTATTTGTACGAGAAATTCAAATTCACGCCTAGCGATAGTAAACGCCGAGCGTTGCACAAATGAAATGTTAATCGATTGTGAATATAAATTCAAAATACGCGCCTAGCGATTTCAAACGCCTAGCACAACATAAGTATAATTACCAATTATTTGAACGACAAATTCAAATTCACGCCTAGCGATATTAAACGCCTAGCGTTGCACAAATGAAATGTTAATCGAATGTGAATATAACTTCATAATACGCGCCTAGCGATTTCAAACGCCTAGCACAACATAAGTATAATTACCAATTATTTGAACGAGAAATTCAAATTCACGCCTAGCGTTGCACAAATGAAATGTTAATCGATTGTGAATATAAATTCAATATACGCGCCTAGCGAATGCAAACGCCTAGCAGAACATGAGTATAGTTATCAATTATTTGGTCGACAAATTGAAATTCACGCCTAGCGATATTAAACGCCTAGCGTTGCACAAATAAAATGTTAATCGATTATGAATATAAATTCAATATACGCGCCTAGCGATTTCAAACAACTAGCACAACATAAGTATATTTACCAATTATTTGGACGACAAATTCAAATTCACGCCTAGCGATACTAATCGCCTAGCGTTGCACAACTGAAATGTTAATTGATTGTGAATATAAATTCTATATACGCGCCTAGCGATTTCAAACGCCTAGCACAACATAAGTATAATTACCAATTATTTGAACGACAAATTCAAATTCACGCCTAGCGATACTAAACGCCTAGCGTTGCACAAATGAAATGTTAATCGATTGTGAATATAAATTCATAATACGCGCCTAGCGATTTCAAACGCCTAGCATAACATAAGTATAATTACCAATTATTTGGACGAGAAATTCAAATTCACGCCTAGCGTTGCACAAATAAAATGTTAATCGATTATGAATATAAATTCAATATACGCGCCTAGCGAATGCAAACGCCTAGCAGAACATAAGTATAGTTATCAATTATTTGGTCGACAAATTGAAATTCACGCCTAGCGATACTAAACGCCTAGCGTTGCACAAATGAAATGTTAATCGAATGTGAATATAAATTCAATATACGCGCCTAGCGATTTCAAAAACCTAGCACAACATAAGTATAGTTATAAATTATTTGGACGACAAATTCAAATTCACGCCTAGCGATACTAAACGCCTAGCGTTGCACAAATGAAATGTTAATCGATTGTGAATATAAATTCAATATACGCGCCTAGCGATTTCAAACGCCTAGCACAACATAAGTATAATTACCAATTATTTGAACGACAAATTCAAATTCACGCCTAGCGATACTAAACGCCTAGCGTTGCACAAATGAAATGTTAATCGATTGTGAATATAAATTCATTATACGCGCCTAGCGATTTCAAACACCTAGCACAACATAAGTATAATTACCAATTATTTGGACGACAAATTCAAATTCACGCCTAGCGATACTAAACGCCTAGCGTTGCACAACTGAAATGTTAATCGATTGTGAATATAAATTCATAATACGCGCCTAGCGATTTCAAACGCCTAGCACAACATAAGTATAATTACCAATTATTTGAACGAGAAATTCAAATTCACGCCTAGCGATATTAAACGCCTAGCGTTGCACAAATGAAATGTTAATCGAATGTGAATATAACTTCATAATACGCGCCTAGCGATTTCAAACGCCTAGCACAACATAAGTATAATTATCAATTGGTCGGATGATGAATTCAAATTCACGCCTAGCGATTTTAAACGTCTAGCGTTGCACAAATGAAATGTTTATCGAATGTTAATATAACTTCATAATACGCGCCTAGCGATTTCAAACGCCTAGCACAACATAAGTATAATTACCAATTATTTGAACGAGAAATTCAAATTCACGCCTAGCGATACTAAACGCCTAGCGTTGCACAAATGAAATGTTAATCGATTAAGAATATAAATTCAATATACGCGCATAGCGATTTCAAACAACTAGCACAACATAAGTATAATTACCAATTATTTGGTCGACAAATTCAAATTCACGCCTAGCGATATTAAACGCCTAGCGTTGCACAAATAAAATGTTAATCGATTATGAATATAAATTCAATATACGCGCCTAGCGATTTCAAACACCTAGCACAACATAAGTATAATTACCAATTATTTGAACGACAAATTCAAATTCACGCCTAGCGATACTAAACGCCTAGCGTTGCACAAATGAAATGTTAATCGATTGTGAATATAAATTCATAATACGCGCCTAGCGATTTCAAACGCCTAGCTCAACGTAAGTATAATTATCACTTGGTCGGATGGTGAATTCAAATTCACGCCTAGCGATTTTGAACGCCTAGCGTTGCACAAATTAAATGTTAATCGAATGTGAATATAAATTCATAATACGCGCCTAGCGATTTCAAACGCCTAGCATAACATAAGTATAATTACCAATTATTTGGACGAGAAATTCAAATTCACGCCTAGCGATATTAAACGCCTAGCGTTGCACAAATAAAATGTTAATCGATTATGAATATAAATTCAATATACGCGCATAGCGATTTCAAACAACTAGCACAACATAAGTATAATTACCAATTATTTGGTCGACAAATTCAAATTCACGCCTAGCGATATTAAACGCCTAGCGTTTCACAAATAAAATGTTAATCGATTATGAATATAAATTCAATATACGCGCCTAGCGATTTCAAACACCTAGCACAACATAAGTATAATTACCAATTATTTGGACGACAGATTCAAATTCACGCCTAGCGATACTAAACGCCTAGCGTTGCACAAATGAAATGTTAATCGATTGTGAATATAAATTCATAATACGCGCCTAGCGATTTCAAACGCCTAGCATAACATAAGTATAATTACCAATTATTTGGACGAGAAATTCAAATTCACGCCTAGCGATACTAAACGCCTAGCGTTGCACAAATGAAATGTTAATCGATTGTGAATATAAATTCAATATACGCGCCTAGCGAATGCAAACGCCTAGCAGAACATAAGTATAGTTATCAATTATTTGGTCGACAAATTGAAATTCACGCCTAGCGATATTAAACGCCTAGCGTTGCACAAATAAAATGTTAATCGATTATGAATATAAATTCAATATACGCGCCTAGCGATTTCAAACACCTAGCAAAACATAAGTATAGTTATCAATTATTTGGTCGACAAATTGAAATTCACGCCTAGCGATACTAAACGCCTAGCGTTGCACAAATGAAATGTTAATCGAATGTGAATATAAATTCATAATACGCGCCTAGCGATTTCAAACGCCTAGCATAACATAAGTATAATTATCAATTGGTCGAAGGATGTATTCAAATTCATGCCTAGCGATACTAAACGCCTAGCGTTGCACAATTGAAATGTTAATCGAATGTGAATATAAATTCAAAATACGCGCATAGCGATTTCAAACGTCTAGCACAACATAAGTATAGTTATCAATTATTTGAACGACAAATTCAAATTCACGCCTAGCGATACTAAACGCCTAGCGTTGCACAATTGAAATGTTAATCGAATGTGAATATTAATTCAAAATACGCGCCTAGCGATTTCAAACGCCTAGCACAACATAAGTATAATTATCAATTGGTCGAATGATGTATTCAAATTCACGCCTAGCGATTTTAAACGCCTAGTGTTGCACAAATTAAATGTAAATCGAATGTTAATATAAATTCAACATTCGCGCCTAGCGATTTCAAACGTGTAGCACAATATAAGTATAATTATCAATTATTTGGACGACAAATTCAAATTCACGCCTAGCGATTTTAAACCTAGCGTTGCACAAAAGTAAAATAAAACGTCAATGATTTAAAATGAAATCGTGAACTAGTAGAGATTCATAACCAAAAATGAACAGAATCGGACAGGGAGAAAGAAATTGAAAAGTAGAATAGTTACATTTACTTGTAGATTTCTATCAAGCGAAGTTTGAAAACGTTCACGCTGTCCCAAATTTTTAGAAGAAAACTTTTGGGAGCTATGCACGGTTCAACCCTGTAGCTAGTTCTTTTTCGGAGTGAAGTCTATGAATTTTGACTCTGTTTATATACACTTTGACCCCCATAAGGCCAATGTGTAAGACGAAGAGAGTAAGAGAGATGACAGATGTTATACCGGGTGTCCTCTTACTTCCTTAGTCTTTACAAGATTATCATTCAAAATTATACTCTTACTATCACTTATCTCATAGAGTTCTAATCAATTGAACTCAATTTTATCATTTATTAATTAAATGTTGTAAATATTTCTTTCATGTACAAAGAAATTGTACTTACTACGAGTTAAGTTGTAGTATATGTATATATATGTTGAATTTAATGTAGATTTATATGCAGTCCTAAATATAGATATTGTAATAAATAATTTATGTTTCTGTATGCCTTGCTTGTAAATTCAATGTTAAATGGATTGTCCGCGAAGCTGATATACAAAATCGTTTTCTTGAAAAATACACGCCTTCGTCTTCTCGTCAAAATTACTATAAACGTCTCGAATTTCTTAACTGAGTATAGGACAATAGTCTTCTTCAAGGAGGAAAAGAACCTCTCCGGATTGCTTTAAAAAAAAAAATTGTCAGTCAGCAAAGCCACATGTCCCGAGTCGGTTTTTAAAACAGTTCAGATAATTTTGTGAGAGACTCCGGTAACAAAGTCCTCAAGAAAAGTTTTCAAAATTTAAACCTTTTTCGCGTTTTGTCATTAATAACCAATTGGGCATCGTTCTTTGATAATAAAATTTCAAAAATTTTGCGGTCGGTTTGTATGAAATTTTTTTTATGTTTTTTCATTTTATCCGGGTTTTTGTTCACAGTGAACTCTAAATATTTTTTTGATTCGTGTTGTTCCATACTGGACTACTTCATTTTGAATTGCAAGCTATGAGATAAGTTTTGGATTTCTATGATAATCCTCACTTTAATTATCTCCTATATTCTAATCTTTTACAGAAATTTTGAATTAATCTTTGAATTTATGGCACTGGAGAAGGCCCTCATTTTGGCCAAAACGTTTTCCCTTCTTTCTTTGTAGCGTACTTTTATATCTAACAGTGATAATGTAAATCGAAGAAAATAAAAAGAAACTGACCCTATGCCAAAGTAACGAGAAATGAACAAAAATTCTATGAATTTTGGGTCAATATAATATCAGGCATGTTATCAAACATGTCACTTTAAAATTTAATTCTAATCCCTATAATGGAAACTAAATTTAGATTACATGACAATTTTTATCAATATTCCAACCCTCTTATCTATTATTTAAATCCCGTTTTACTAAAGATAAAGTAAAATCTGAAAATATTATTCGTAAATAATATTAGGAAAAGTCTATATTCAATGCACCGGACGCCGCATTTACAGTACCATCTGCATCTTTCTTTCGTTGTGTTCTTATTCTGAATATAAACTTGAATAACTGAAATAAAAATCTATTTCACCCTTGAACTTATAATTTGCAAATTCCCTTGATTTCTTTGGTTTCATCATTAAAAGAGTTCAATTAAAAATTTTTAGAAAATATCATTTTTACGAAAATCTATCAAATTTCGATAATTCCTCTAAATGAAGTTCCTACAGACTAGAGCAGCGTCCTTATCTTACGCATTTGAAATGTTTATTGCACTCCTGCACTCCGAGTCAGCTGCATACAAGTGTCCATTTCCTGTATATATTGGGTGACCGAAATTCTTACGAATTACTCTATTTGTTTTCTTATTCTACATAAAAATTAATATTCTAAACTTATGCAGGATGTAACAGGGGTAAAATTTGCCAAGTGTACTCGCCTAAAATTTTGTTGGCGCTAATCTTATTGAAGCGTCGCCAGATTGTAGTGTTCGTGGACCTCTTTGAATTCTGTGAAGGTGGTGCGACTAAATATAACGGATTGTCAAGATATAGGGGCCTGAATTTTCAACGATTCACCCCGACCGCTTACTTTCAATTGTACACAACTTCTGATATATAGTTATCCAATTTTCCTTTTTTAATGGGGTTTGGGAAAGATCTTTTAACGAGGTTTACAAGAAAAATAATAATTTCAGAATAAACAAATTATCACTTTAATTTTTCATTTTCAAAAATATTTTCGAGTTTTTCTCACAATGCGGCATTTTTCATTTATTTTAAGTAAACTAGAAAAAAGCTTAATTTTTTTCTCTTGGAAAGCCGAAGCGCTACAAGGCGTACTGTAAAGTCTGAATAGATCTAATACTTAAAAAAAATGATTTTTTTGTTTCAAAATTTTTTGTTGTCATTTCTTGATAGTTTCAGAACAATTTAGATATCTCATGGCCGCAAAAGAAAAAGATTCCATCTCGCATTAACTCCAAAAAAACATCCCGAAACGTGAGAGACAAGAGAACTTACCAAAACACATTCTCATCATGACACTCGCGCTTCGCGCACGATTTTCTGTATACATTTTTGTAACTTTTTAATAAATTACATGATTATTGATAAATTTATTTTCTTCCAAATATCTCAAAAAGGAAAAACAATCGTAGACTTTATTTAAGGAAAGGATTTTGCAGAACAACGCTTATTTCGTATCTCACATATTTTAGTGAAAAAAATCGAATTTTTTCAATATTAAAAATCAAAACATAAAATGTACATCCTGTCGAGAAATTTCTTAATAAGAATGTGTAGACCTGATTTAGGCAAATAATTTTTCATCTAAACGTTTTTTATGTATCTCATATATTTTGTCTAAAAAAAGGAATTCTTGAATTTTAATCGTATTTTTTGAAATTGAAACGAAAAATATATGTTTTTTCAGAAACTGTGTAAGACAAAATTTATAGATCTTTTTGAAACGAACAACTTTGTATCACAACGTTTTTTTCGTATTTCACATATTATTGTTAAAAAATTGAATTTTGGATTTTCAATAGTTTTTTTTTAAATTAAAAAGAAAAATATGCATCTTATGAAAAAATGTTGCAATTCAAATTTGTAGGTCTTTATGTAAAAAATAATATTGTATCATAACGTTTTTTCGTATCTCGTATAGCTTAACTGGAAAATGGAATTTTGATATTGACTTTTTTCGAATTTGAATATGGTGTAACATTTCTAATTTTGATTTAATCAAAAAATGTTATCGGGATAATTTGTAGAGATTTATGAGCACTGTCAAAAACCAGTATTGAAATTTTTGATTTTTTCAAAAACACAAAAGTAGTGCTCAATCCCTCAATTTTGATTGGATGTGGCTGGTTAACGAACTTGTCCTTACTTTTTTGGCTCCGATAAAGTGTACCAAAGCTCAATTCAATCTGATGATTCTATCGAGAGTTATGCCGCACACGACCTACAGACAGACAGACAGACAGACGGACAGACACTTTCGTAAAAACCCTTTTTTCTGACTCAGGGGGTCTCAAAACGTAAAGATTTGATGAAAATTTCGAAAGTCATTTTTCACATAAAACCAATACCTTCTCATCCATGATGAGAATGTAAAAACGCTATTTTTGGGGTACGATTTTTTTTTTTATTTAAATTTTCACTATGTTCCCGACACTTAGGCAACTTTTAACTTATCAGAAACGTGTTCTCGAGACTTGTACTTTTAAAATATGCATTGAAATATTTTGTTTTTCCTTGTTCTCTAATTCAAAATGGCGTCTGGACGTTTGAAATTTTTTGAAATTGAGAATATTGATCCTATTTCAGATTTTCCAGGTTACTTCGTAGTGTGATCATACAAATAAGTTATTACGAGTTTTGCCTCACCGATTGTGATTGGCGGAAGCAATATTAGCCCATAAAATTTAAATTCAAGATGGCGGCTGCCATGAAGCTAGTAGAAATACGTATATTTCGAGTTTTATTACAAACCAGGATGGTGTAAAATTTGCCAATTAGCAATCTCATGAGTTTTCATCATCAATAAATTCGAATCTTAGGTGAGTTTTTCGAAATTTAAAATGGCTGATCCAATATGGCGGACCCGTTATGTAAAATTTGATGTTCCTGAAATAAAAAAATACTGCCGCATTCTACGCAAAATTAAAATCAAAATTATTCTTGATGTTTTTTTGATTACAAGAGTTGTTTTCGAAAAAAAAATTCCAAAATTATGACGCTTCCCGAAATGCTGACTGTGTCATTCGAAAGAGCAACCCCAAAAACGGTAGAATATGGAGTTTGCGATCCTGTTTCATCTTTTTTCTATAAATGGTACGACATTGTAGTCAACGTGAAAATTCTGCACATCTGGGCGTTAAAGGGTTAAGTATCGTTTTCTTGCAATTAAATCGTTTCCAAAATTTCAGTCAGAAGATATCTAAATTGAATGAAATAAAATCGTCGTTTCACGTAAACAGAAAAATCATTTTTATCAAGTATTAGGTGTTTGATATTGACGTGATATTTCTATGAGAGGTTACCACTAATAACAAACGGCTATCATTGTTGACAAGTTCCATCCTTCAAACCTCTTCTGGCAAAATTTGAGCCAAATCCATTCATTAGTTTACAAGTTACACTATCTGAAAGCAACCAACCTCCAAATTTTTTGTAAAGATGGATAAATGTGAATTTCGTGTGTTGATTTAACATTAGTTTTTGCGTGGAAAAACCTTATTAGAAACTAACGCCAAGCTCGATAAATATTATTTGGACTCTACTTTGTCGTATGGAATGGTTCAGAAATGTCCAACAAAATCCATTATATTTTTGTGAATGACCCGAGAGTGGAAGTACGTGAGATACCTGAGATCGTATCCATCTTAAATGAGCGTGTGGTCAATATGTTACATACACATTTGTGCATGAGAAAGCTCTGTGCGATTGCTCACAATCGACTAAAAACGCATTCGTGTGACCACTCCGGAGCAAAATTTGGTCTATTTTAATTGCAATCCGAAAGAGTTTTTGCGTCGATTTGTGACGATGGATGAAACATGGATCCACCACTATACTCTGGAATCACACGAGGCGTCAAAACAGTGGTTTAAACCTGGTGAAAGTGCACCAAAGCGTCCGAAAACGCAACAATCGGCTGGGAAAATTATGGCTAGTGTTTTTTGAGATGCCCATGGAATAATCTTCAACGACTGCCTTGAGAAAAGAAGGACGATTACTGGAGCATATTATACTGCATTTTTAGATCAATTGGTTGACAAAATCTGAAAGAAACGGTCACATTTGAAAAAGAAAAAAAATGTTTCATGATGACAATGCACCATCTCACACATCGAACATTGCACAGGCGAAAAAGCATGAATTAGGTTTCGAATCGCTTCTGGATCCATCGTATTAACCAGACCTGGCCCCCAACGACTATTATCTGTTCCCAAACCTCAAGAGATGGCTGTGTGGTAGGCGTTTTGAGTTGGACGAAGAAGTTGAATTGGATTCAGAAGGGTATTTTGCAACTTTTTACAAATCGTATTATTTGGAAGGCATAGAAAAGTTGAAAGATCGGTGGAATCGTATCGAGCTAAAAGGAAAGTACATTGAGAAATAAGACCGATTTTTGCCATATAAATAAATTCTTGTACATTTCATCACGTCAGTATCAAACACCCTAGTATTAGAACCACTGAGACACTTCAGCACGCCTGGTAGCGCTGCAGCTGGTTAATGCGGGGACCCACGCTCTTATGACCATCTACAACTCAACTAATAGTTTCCGTCCCTATTTTTCGTTTTGGAATGCTTTTCAAGAGGAAAAATCAAGCTTTTTTCATAGCAAACTTAAAAAACAAAAATTCCGCATTGTGAGAAAAACTCAAGAATATTTTCAAAAATTAAAAATCAAGGTGAAATAATTTTTTTATTGTAAAATGATTGTTTTTATTGTAAACCTCGTTAAAAGGCCTTTTCAAAACTCCCATAAACAAATCAATTTGGATAATTGTATCAGGAGTTGTGTAGAATTGAGAGTAAGCAGTCGGGGTGAATAGTAAAAAATTCAGATTGAACCTTTCCATTTAAGAATGAAACACAACATCATTCAAATGACTGCCACGGCTGGCCTTACAGTACTCCATTCGATCAACCCAATTTTTCAGTACATTTTCGATTTTTTGGGCAAAAGGTCAATAAGATCAATAAGCAAAATTGTCACATTTGGGGCTCAGAAAATTCAAACGTGGAAGCCGATGCACCCAGAACGAGTGACTGTTTGGTGCGGATTTTGGTACGGTGGCATCATTGGGCCATTTTTCTTCTAAAATGAACAAGGAGCTGCCGTTGCGGTCAATGGCGAGCATTACCGTGCCATGCTTAACTAATTTCTGTTTCCAAAAATTGAAGAGGACGACATGGACGACAGGACGAGGCCAATTGCCACACAGCCAACGTAATAATAGATCTTTTGCGCACCGTTTTCGAAAATCGAATAATCAGCCGAAATTCCGATGTCAATTGGCCGCATCGGAGCTTTGATTTGACCCCGTTGGACTATTTTTTGTGGGGAGTCGTTAAGGATAAGTATTACGCTAACCATCCAGAGACGATTGAGGCCTTGAAACACGAAATCGAAGTTGCCATTCATGGAATTGAAGCCCAAACAATCGAAAATGTACTGAAAAATTGGGTTGATCGAATGGCGTACTGTAAGACTAGCCGTGGCAGTCATTTGAATGATGTTTTGTTTCATTCTTAAATGGGAATGTTCAATCTTTCTAATAAAACCATACTTTTGAAAAAATATCCATAAGTTTTTTTTTTATAGCCGATTCAAATTCCAAGTGTTAGATGTCCCACCCAGTACTAGGTGCACCCCCGTTACAGTGTTGTAAGTGGTCTACTAACCTAAAATCTGGTGGAAATTCAATAAGATAAGCGACAACAAAATTTTAAGTGGTTACACTTGACAAATTTTACCACATATAAGGTATCTTCAAACCTCTCCTCTCAGCGTGACTTGCGTGCGATACGTGTTTTACAGGAATATGTTTATATGCGTAAACTATATATAAGGTAAGGTTAAATTACCTTTTGCAAGTGTATGTCTTACAGTGTTTTGTATTTCAAATAATAATGATAATGTGCGCATTCATATGCTATACGTGTACTGTGTAAGTTGATGGAGATTTACGACAGATTACGAACTTCTATCTCTTTTCGTGTTTTCGCTAGTTCATTCATTCGAATCACTTTTAATTTTTTGTATAAACTGTAGTAACTTTTAGTGTATTTTATTCCAAAATGTGAAACAATTATTTTATTCATTCTAATATTCGATTTTACAGTCCTGTACGAATCTAATTTAGTGAATTTAAAGAAGAATATAAGTGGCCTTTCCTTTCTTTAAACTGAAAAACTGGTAACGCCAAATTTACAAACTAATTTAGTGAATTTTAATTTTCACAATTTTTAAACATGTTTTTTAAAAATTACATTAATTTTCCAAGCCCAATTTTTCAAGAGTCATAAATAGACTCAATATTACTTTTTGATATAAATACCTGATTTTCCCAAAAACGTAAAAGATTATAGTAGATTGTAATATCGGTTTTGACGAATTGTGTAACTAAATTTCCTTCCGTGTAATGGCTTTCAAATATTTGTATGTGCCTCTGGTGCGTAAACTCGTTTTCACGCTACAGTTGAGAGTAGCGTAATGTTGTGTATTGCGATACAGAGGAACATAATGTAAAAATTGAACTGCGCATGCGCCTATTACGATACAGCGGAGCGTAATCTTCTTATTATTCTTCTTCTTCTTCGTGCAGCGCTGGCACCGTACTGACAAAGCCTTGTACATTTGAACTGCGCATGCGTCTATTATAGATGGGCGATAATCACGGCAATTTCGACCTTTTCAGATTGGATTCGAGTGTACGCATAAAAACTCGTATATGCGCCGAAGTCACATAAAATGGAATATGTGCCAATGCATACAATTCAGGTTCTTACGAGACTCGCTTAAAATGCTCCCAGGACTGATCGCGCCTCGGCTTCGTTCACCTGCGAGCATTGTCGCTCGTTGCGTAATAACCCTCATTATCGGGCGGGTGGAATCCTTCAAAGTAATCCCCACTTGATTGAATAACACGGTTCCAGCGATGTTTCCACTTTTCGAAACAGTCCTGGAACTCACTTTTAGGCATGGCCTTGAGTACGCTCGTCGCATTATTTTCAACCGTCGTTTTGTCATCGAATCACAGTCCTTTGAGTGGTTTTTAGAGTTTTGGAAACGGCCAAAAGTCACAGGGGGCTATGTCGGGACAGTACGGAGATTGTCGAAGCAATGCGATACTGTGTTTACTCAGAAACTGCTGCACAAGATTCAATGAATGAGCTGGCACGTTATCATGTCGAAGTAGCCAGTCACCACACACAAGCGAGTCATTTCTAAAATCTTGTTCAAAATTTCCCAAACAGTAGCTTTCGGTATTCCGGGATCATTTTCTAGTTCACGAACAGTTAATAGACGATCATCTTCAATCGCAAGTCGCACCTACTCAATATTATCCAATGTTTTTGTCGTCGAATGTCGGTCAGAACGACAATCACTATCAACAGAAGTGCGGCCTCCTTTGAAATGATTATACCACTCTCTTATTCGTGTTTTGCTCATACACTCATTCCCGAAGGCCTTCTGCATTATCTGAATAGTTTTCGAACTCGTTTTTCTGAGTTACAGAATAGGCTTTGGGTGCAAGTGTGATAGCAATATATCTTCGCATAAGTTCGTCCTTCTAACATTCACAGCCTATTCTGCAACTCACTAGTGGTCATCACGTATAATAAATCTCTAAATATGTATATATAAAAGTATAAATGATTAGCTGCATTCTTATTGCTTGAGTTATCGATTCGCGAGATGTTCTGCTGACTCCGCAATTCAATAAGTTCATAAAACATGTGTTCTCGTTTGAGGTAAAGGTAAAGGTCATTCCGCAAACCGTAAACTAATGCGTATATTGCATAGCTTGGTGCCAGCCTATGTAACATACACATGTGAATGTTTGTACTATTAATATAACCAACATATGCGTCCCGATCGATGTACACATCTTCCAACAACGTGAAAAAATAAAATATATTTAAAAAATGGCACATGCAATACTTTCAGCATAAAGGTGAAATATCTCATAGCTCTGACTATTTTCAGAACTATTTAAACTTAATAATACTTTCTAAATGTGATACGTAATGTCATGAATACTAAACTAAATTTATTTCCGAATATAAGTTTATTATTTTTATAAAACAACTCAGAATAAAACTAAATTCAAAGATAAACAACTTTCTATCATTTTTTCATTTCTGAATATACTTAAATAATTTTCAAATTAATTAGTTGAGTTTGAAATTTTTGTCACTGCCAACATTATCGGAGGATCACTAGTCGCGTATCAGATAGGATACGTTGTCGACAGGTGTCCTCGTAGACAATTTCAAACTCTTATATCGCAAATAAATGCAAATGAATTCAAATATTAAAGAATTTAAAAATCTTTCTGTGGAAAAGAAGACGCTTTTAATTGCAGTCGAAAGCGTCTTTTTTCCACAGAAAGATTTACAAATTCTTTAATACTCAAATAAAATTTAGTAAAATAAGAAATATAGATATTATAATAATTTATAATTCCTTGCTTGCAAATTAAATCTAAAATGGATTGTCCGTAAAGCTGATATACGAAATTTTTTCCTTCACAAATTAACGCTTTCGTTCACTCGTAAGAATCACCACAACCGTCTCGAATTTCTTAACCAGGTATAGGGCAATAGTCTTCTTCAAAGAGGAAAAGAATCTCTCAGGATAGTATTTAGAAAAAAAAAAATTGCCAGCAAAACCACATGTTCCAAGTCGATTTTTAAAACAGTTTAGCCTATCAGTGAAAGACTCCGGTAACAAAATCCTCATGAAAAGTTTTCAAAATTAAAAATTGTTCTGGTTTTGTCATTCATAGTCAATGGGATATCTTTTTAAAAAAAAAATCCCCCGCCGGTTCGATTGCAAATTTCTAAGTTTTGTTCATTTTACCCGGTTGTTTATATGCAGTGTTTCGATACGTGTAGTACATACTGGACTGCTTAATTTTGAATTGCAAGCTATAAGTTTTTGAGTTTCATGATTTTCCTTATTTTAATTATCTCCTACATTTTAATCTTTTACAGAAATTTTTAATTAATCTTTTAATTTATGGAACTCAAGAGGGCCCCCGTATGTGGCCGAAACGTTTGTCTTCCTTTTTGCGTTTTTATTGAATATCTAACATTGATAATTAAATTTAAAAAAGCTTGGACCAGGTCCGAAGCAGGATGCCTGATCCACAATTTTATCTAAAGGCCCTAACCAAATCCATATATGACCCGAATAGGCTCCTCTTATTATTATTAAGTAATGTAGTCTGAATTATACTGTATTTACGGTCCCCTTACGGCCCTGACAGGACACGGATAACGGTGCCTCTGCTAACGATCAGGTGTACTAAATGAGGCCCTAATCATAGGTACCGGACGTGCACCTCGTTATACTGTGCGAGAAGCTTGCCAATAAATGTAAACGTAAACATTACCATTCAAAATTTATTAAGTCGAAAATGGATCATATAAAAGAGGAAACAAGATCAAAATAAAATTCAATAAAAACACGTCGAGCAATTGTAAAAATAATATCCTATTTCGGAAACCGCTAAATGCTTTTTAAAGTTTAGTGTAATTCTTACCCATTACATGTTTAGATATTTTTGTAATCAAATTTCATTGAGCCTTTTATTTTATTTTCAGTGAATAAAAGAATAGAATAGAATAGAAGAATAGAATTCGATATATTATTCACTTACTGCACGTTTTGACACATTAGTGATTTTGTTTTGGCGTCATATACTTTTGGTTGTGTGAAAATGTCTGATTTTGTGCCAAATAATCGTCATTTACGGGAAGTGTTGATTGTCTTCTTTCATTCAAAGAAAACGGCGGCTGAGGCGCGTCGAGAGCTCCAAAAAGTTACAGAGATGCTGCTCTAAGTGAAACAACCTGCCGTGATTGGTTTCGTCGCTTCAAAGATGGTGATTTCGACGTTGACGACCGTCCGCGTGAAGGAAGGCCACTAACCTTCGAAGTCGCTGAATTGGAGGCACTGCCAAAATTACGAAATTCAAAATGTCGGATTTAATATGGCGTCTTGGTATATCAAGCACGGAAAAAAGTCCTTTAAAGTTTAGAGAACTAGTTTTAGAGAAGCAGATACAAAGGATAGTTTGATAAAAGTTAAAACTGTATAAATATAATTTATTGGAGTAGCCTTGAAACTTTAGAAAATAGTTAATTAAAATGGTGAATAATTTTTGAACGAGAAAAAATATATTTCACATATTATTATTAAATACTTTATTTAGTTTTAAGTACACACTAATTCACTATTACACACACTCACTACACATATCATTGCTTCTTTAAACGATATTAAAAATTACATTACTTACTTATCGACTAAGCTTATCGAATATGCACGCTTAGCGTACAAAAAAAGAAATAGTCCTTATAAGCTGCAACTGCTTCTAATACACTGAGAAAAATAGATAATTAACCGCAATATCTTGATATTAGCAGGTGATATATTTGAAATTTAACTATGGGACAGCCATCTAAAGATTGAAGCAGAATATCTGCAGGTATTAAAAAATAGACCTTGGTTCGCAATATCTAAGATATTAAACCAAAGAACCCAATATGTCAAACTGGAATATCTCAGATATTAAATTGCTAACGGCTACATGGACAACGTGCTATTAAGAGGTCAGAAACTTAATTTCAAAGATTGAAGGTGTGACGTCCTAAGGTTTTAATTTGATAAATAATTCCTAGCTGAAAGTCTAGAGTCTATTGCCCTATCTGTGCTCCTCATTTAATTGATAAATGGTTAACAATTTTTCCGGGTTGAGGACAAGCAAATAAATTCTATGAAAATTTTGAACAGGAATGATATTTATTAATTTTCAAAAGGAACATTAAATAATTTATTCAATGCGACTTTTATTAATTCGTCAAGTTGGTAGTACTCAGGTGTTTTCTTTCCGGTGGATGTGTACTGTTTCCCCAACCTTTAAGTAAAACAAAACTCTCGTAAGGTTGACAAAAATTATATAAAAAGAAGGAAAGTTCAAGAAGTTAGATTTATATTTTTCTTTACTAACCTTTTAAGTAAGATCCCTTGTCAAACGATTTCGGTAAAAATCCTGGTCCAGGTTTCCAAGATTAAATTATTTTTCCGTTTGCACGTAATTTTATTCAAAAAATGATAAACTTGGGTTTTCCACTTAGTACTTCCATGTGCTATATCTGTCGGGTTTTTAGGCGGCGCAACGATAAGAGAAACATCAGATTCTCAGCCTTCTACTGACTTGCTTAGGGTCTAGAGTATCTGCTTATATGGGTAGTCTGTTCTTTCAACTCGCTTGACCCATGGATTAGAGATTGTACGCCCTGTACTTTCAACGTGATTTGGAGTTCCCATTAGAATCTTAATGGTCAATGTGTTGAGTTGAAAGTATGGGCGAGCTTGTTTGTGCACTTCGTTGATGTGTCACGCCGATTCTTCCAGTCTGTGTGACTTAGTCAAGGGGATCTTCTTCATAGTGTGGGTGTTACTCACATCTTCTAAGAGTGTAGACTAGGCGCGTGCCACCTGACTTAGATAAATTTAGTCGCAGAGATTAATTACATTGTTTGTAATCATTAAAAAGGTATGAAAATATTTGGAATTATATACACTGGAATTACTAATTATCCATTTATGTTCATTTTTTTCGTTTTTATTAATTTAGTTAATATCTAAGAGAACAATTATAATATTTTGTAATTATGATGTAAAAGTTACAATCAGTATTATAAGTAATCATAAAATAATGACATTAATTGTTATTTTGAAGTATTCGTTGTTTATCATTTATCGAGTTACAATCATAATAATAATAATAATATATTAATAATAATATCTATTGTGAGTCCTTAATCATCAATTATATTTTGTTCGTTGTTATAATTTGATATTATAATTAGTAATAATAATATTACCAATAAGAACAATTTCATAATTTAGATGAAATTAAAACCTGTGATAATAATGATAATAACAACCATGTATACTTGACAATAGTAATAAAAAGTAGTAATAATGTTGATAATAATAAAATAATAATAAAAAAATATAAAAATAGTCATGGATACGTGACAAAGGTATAAAAATGACATGCAGATACCTACTGATTTCAGTATTGAATAATTGAAATTTTTCTCTACTACACAAGACCACAAATAACATAACAGTATTGTGCCAGTTGCAACCGATGAGTAATGGCAATACTGCCCGTTAATACTGTGCTAAACATTGGCATATTGCTGGCTTACTACTAGCGCAGTACCAGCGCAGTATTCTTTGGCACTACTGATAACACTCTAAAGTAGGAATTTAATTAACAGTTGGAGCTCTACTGGTCTGCTACGGGCGTACTACTAATTAATATTACCGGCAAAATATCGATAAAAGAGTCAAGCCAACCTTCGGAACAGTACTGGTTCAGAACAGTACTGATTACTATTACTGGCAAAATAACGACAAAGGAGGTGTGCAAACCTTCAGAACAGTACTGGTTTAGTGCTCTCTGTATACAGAATCCAAATACTGTCTATAAACCGACATAGAAGTCCCATCGACAGTTAGCACTCTACTGGTTTGCTACTGCCGCTATACTGAGCATTATTACTAGTCAAATACCTACAAGTGAGTTATGCCAACCTTCAGCACAGTACTGGCTTAGTGCTGTCTGTAAACAGAATCCAAATACTGACTCTCAGGCGACATAGGAATCCCATTGAAAGTTGGTGCTCAACTGGTTTACTATTGGTGCTGTACTGATTACCATTACTGGCAAAATACTGACAAAAGAGGTATGCTAACCTTAGGCACAGTACTGGTTAAGTGCTGGCTGTATAAAACATCCAAATACGGGAATCGACATGGAAGTCTCGTCGACAGTTGGCATTACATAATGGTGTACTAATTCCGCAGTATTAATTATCATTACTGGAAAATTGGCGACGTACTATTTTTACAACTTTTAACTTATCTATTTTTGACATATCAATACAAAATGTATTTTTATGGATAATTTCATAATTATTTTTTGTTGAGTGTTCCATACATTTTTCACTTTATTTGCAAAATAACTATCTTTCGGTACAGAATATGAAATTTCATTAAAATATTTTTGATTCAATTTGTATAAATTTACTTGTAAAGAACTTTTTTAGAAGCTTTCACTGAAAGGTGTACGGAATTAATAAAATCGTGAATGAATTTTTCTACAATTTTAGTCCTATCCAAAAGTCAATAACAAGTAACTACAATAAGAATTTTTATTCCTATTTCATCTGAATCTTTCTTCACTTTTAAAATATAAAATCTATAGTCAATTTAATGAAAAAAGTAAATTTTCTCATCTAGCACTTTTATGACGAATTCTGTTTTGGTCTAATGGTCTATATTAAAAAATTCTTGATTCAAAATTTTTCTTGATTCATTTATAATTATCTTCATTTTCCACTTAAGTTTTTTTATGTCACGTCTTGTGACCTTTTCTTATTAATATAATAAACGTTAATATTGATATTATGTACAAACTTGAATGTAACATTGACCATTGATGTATGTAACCAAATTATTTAAGAAATAATGTGAATAGACTAGAAAGAATATACAGAGAGGAAAAATCAAAATACTGTAAAAGAAAACAAAGAAGTGAACACAGAAGATAGTATTCAGAATCGCCAAGTAAAAAATCAATATCTCCACCCTCACTGCAACTGGAGATACACAACAGAGGATGCACCGCAGGATGTCATTGCACCCCAATTTTACGAGGGTCATTCAGAAGCAACAAATAGTGTCCAGGAATGCGGGAAGTATTGATTCAAATTACACAACCGATTGTCTCAAAATTCCGACGCAGACTCAGTAAAGGATAAAAACCTAGACGCAGACTTCAAAGGTGATCCCTACTATTTAACACTGCGTGGGAGGCACCATACAAATAAAGCTATAAAAAAGCTATATAAAGGGCCGTAAAAGAAAATTGAATTTGGGGACCAACAAAATTAGGCAACACAATGGGTAATAAACTGAAATGGAAATTCTTATACATGCTGAAGCCAATTCAATAAATCGTGTCATATACACGGATTGAGAGCACGTCTACTTAGAGAAAAAAGAACTAAACTGACATTGAATGCAATTTATTGAAATTAGGAAATATCAAAGGGGGCCAAGTTCGAGAAAAACAAAATCGTAAATTCGGGTGGAATGACCAACCTCCAGGATATTTAAGCAGCCCGATTCCAAGGAGCGCCGGCCACTTCGAAAAATAGTTCCAGTTACACTTTTGCCCCGGAAGCTATCACCTCGTGAAAAGTTAAGTCAACACCGTTCGGCTAGTATCGCCCACTTCGAGAGATAGTTCCAGTTGACTTTTGACCCGGAAGGTCCGACACTTTGTCAAGGTTCAGTTCCTGATACAAAGTTTGTTCGTCTTTGAAATTGTTCCCGGGATACCCATCGAGTACGCGAGTTCACGAGTTTTAATAGCAAAGGATTATCAGTGGCTCCAGCTCTCAACTCCAGTCGGTTCCGTAATAATTCAGGTTAGTTACATTCTAGTTTAGGGATTTTCTGTAATATTTAATAAAGAATATTTCACCGATATCAACCCCCTTTTTTATTATTGACCCTCGTCCCTGTTTCAGTTTAGAAATCGTTCAGATTTCATTACTGATCAAAAACGAGGAAAGTTCAAATATAAATTATAATAGGTATGTGACTGGGAGGTTATATTTAATTCAATTGATCTTATGGAAATTTAAACAGCAAAAGTCTTGATAACTGTATTTATTAGGCACAATAATAACTTGGAATTCACAATTGTAAAATACATCTTTTGAAAATATACAACACAGAAAATAAGAGAATCTTTTTATAAATATTTTTACACAAGATACTTCTTAATAATAATGCAATTTTTTTATGTGCATTTCAAAATTTAATTTCATTAAACTTCATACCTACTTATACTGAAAAATAATATTAAATATAAATCAATAATTATAATTATAATAATTAATTGATTATATTGATTTTTATTATATTTTAGGAATAATTTATAAGAAAAGTTGATTTATTTTTACTTACGTGAGGCTCAAAAATTCTAGTCACGACACTGGTCAACAAGCTGTGAATAATTCTTGCAGTGATTATACAGGGTGAGGCACATAAAGTGTTACAGAGCGATAGCACTCAAACTATTGATCATATCCAAAAATGTTTCAGACAAAAGTTTCAGTGTTCGAGAAAGCCGTCATACTGGACCACCCTATTTTTTTAACGGCGGAGGCGCTGAAGCTACGTCAAGGTCAACTCCACTTTTTTAAATGGAACCATGTATTTTTTTTTATGAAATTATTACTCCATGCGGCTGATAGTACTGGACCAGAACTGCTTTTAAGTACCAGCCCAATACTGACTGCCAACTCCCAGCCGAGTTACCATTAGGGATCTAGCTAGTACTACGACAGTATCAATGTCGATATTACACCAGTACACGACCAGTATTAGAAATCCGATGGCGATACTGGCATGGTACCACGCCAGTAGTAAATTTCCACCTGGGTTCTGTCGTGACTACTCCGCAACATGATTTTAGAAAACTATTCTCTGAAGTTTATTATAAAAGGGATTCACTATGTAATGTCAACTTTTCCCCAGGTGAGAATCGGTCACACCCAACTTCGGCACCTCGAACCAAAATCCGCCGTCGAAATAATGAAACGAAAAAAAGGAATTACGGGGCGCCAGGCCTTTCTTGGACCAGATCTGGAAAAACCGTAACTTCCGTAAACGACGCGGAGGTACAGTCTGTTCTACATGAAAAGGTACGCGTTCTGTCAGAAAGTTTCAAAGATTTTTATTCCTTTCTTTTATGTCCCGACTGTACGTTCGAAGGGCTGCGGCGCAACCACCTATTTATTTCAGTCTTGTTTGAAGTGTCAGATATTACACAACATTAAGCTATGAGTGCTATATACGCTGAACGTTTCGAAGCGGTTTTTTTGTGCACCCATGCACGCGGATTACATCTTTCATACTCAGCTGCTGCCAAGGTGCTTAAAAAGTCTAAGCACTTCGTGGAAATGTGGATAGAGTGGTATAGGGACACAAAAACAGTCGATGACCTGCCTGGGAATTGTTCAAGCGCAACCCAACTCTCCGAATGCGTGAAGCCAAAGCTAAGCTAGCGAAGAAGGAACTACACGTTAGTATAAATACCATAAGACGCAGATTAGCTGAGGCCAGGGCAGGTCAACCTCTAATGTATTGGGTGTCCCTGTAGGGTAGTTCAGGTGCAGGGATATACGCGGCGCTAGTTGTCGGAAGCGGATGGAGTGCGGCAAGGGGAACGGCTTCGTATGAGTTCCGCCATTGTTGTATACTCTTTCTGAGCTACATCAAGCTACATGCCATTGGTGAAACCGTTTCAGAATTAAAGAAGACAAAATATTTTATTATTGTTAAAATTTAAATCTATTTAACTGTATGGAAGGAATATAAAAACAATGGAAACTGTTATTGACATATTGGTTTATCTATAAACATATTTTTATTTATGATCTTTCGGCATCATGAAAGTTTAATAAGAGTGCAAATTCGGAACGGCACACAAATATTCACGATCGTTCGAAATTAAATACACACATATAATATGTTTTTATTAATTTCCATTGTCTTCATATTCCTTTCATACAGTAAAATAGATTTAAATTGTAACAATAATAAAATATTTTGTCTTATTTAATAAAAAAAAAGGTCGTAATCGGTATCATTTACGACATCGTAAACGATATCGGATATGGTCCCAAAATCCTACGTCGTGTACGACATCACTTACAACAACGTTTACGATATCGCTTACGATAACGTTTCCAATGTCGTTTCCAACGTCGGAATTTTCAATAGGAGATAGATTAGCCGCCATTTTTGGACTCACGAGTCCTCAGGTCGATAAAACCAAGGAGTTTTTTAATTATATGATTATGTTTATTGAAGCCTTGTATAAGCTGTAAAATTAATATTTTTTGTCTCTCCGATTTCCGTTGAAGTCAACAGTATTATCATTTTTCATAATATTTTTTATTATTAGTATATTTCGTATATTTTCTGTATATTTTCTGAAAATAAAAATCAATAAAAATACAAATTTCAAATATTTTGGATTTTTACTTATTACGACAAAACCAAGATTTAAGGCAAAATTGTGAAAATGTAATTCAAGAGTGAGTTGTTATTAACTTCTCACTCTTGAATTACATTTCACAATTTTGCGTTAAATCTTCAATTTCCTTTTAATTATATTTGAATATATTCTCTGTAACACATTTAAAGAACCTACGTATGCATGTATATGTACTAACACATGCACACATAATGGTAGTTCATTTGCAGGGATATAAGTGGCGCTAGTTGCTAGCGGTCCACCACCTTTCCATTAGATTTGCACGGCCTGGCTGAGGCGAAAGTTCAGTACCGTCCCACGAGGCAGAAACCCCCGCTCACAGAGGTTCATATAGAAAAACGCTTGGCATGGGCTACGGAAAATGTTGATTGCGATTGATCCAATGTACTTTTTTCTGACGAAGCGTCCTTTTGGGCATGGGTTCCCATAATACGCACCTGGTCAGCCGCTGGTAAGCGTTTCCTCAAGCGAACTCACCCCATAAAGATCCATGCTTGGGGATGCTTCTCACAGCGCGGTATTAGCTGCTTAGAGCTTTTTACTGAGAACCTCAACGTTCAAAAAATGCTTCAAATCTACAAATATGGCCTTCTGCAATCTGCAGGGAAGATGTTTGGAGCCAACAATAAAGATTGTATCCTTCAAGAGGACGACGACCCCAAACATCGCAGTCACCTCTGCACGTCCTGGAAAGCAGAGAATAGCATCACGACCTTGGACTGGCCTTCACAATCTCCTAATGAGAATCCAATAGAAAATGTGTGGAGTGTCGCGAAGAGGAAAATTGCAGGTAGGCGTACATTCACCCTAAAGCAGCTCTCGACGAATTAAGGAGGTATGACGCTCTCTTCCTACGGAATATCCCGAAAAACTAGTCGAGTGCATGCCCAGAAGATGCCAGGCCATTATCCAGAACAACGGCGATTGGACGTTTTATTAGGTGAGTGCGCCCTAGTGCTTTATACGCACTGATGTGCCAAAAAAGAAAAATGAGGTTTTCTTTAAAACTTTCCGATTAAACGCGTACCTTTTCTTGTGGAACAGACTGTATGATGCGAAGCGTACCGACCGATGCTGCTGGCCCAGCCCCGGTCGGAAAAAGGCAGAGGGGGATGGTTCGAAAAGAAATTTCTACTGTGTAGTATAGCTCGTTATGTAAAAAGTATAAGGCTTCTAACCATTTTTTTTTAATTATTATGTTACACAGACAACCAATTGCAAATTTTTCTCTTTGACACTTACAATCTTACACTTAGTAACTACCGTTAGCAAGAAAAAGAAATACAAATACAATCTCCCTCGAGGGGAGAAGAAATAAAAAGGAACTTTATATTTACTCGACTTATTAATATTGGGTAATTATATTCTATGATTCTAACCTATATATATTTATCTGTATTCTTGAAAACTATGCTTCCACGAGGTGCTCCCGGGACCCGAGGTATTGATTTGGAAATGGCACACAAAAAAGACTGGGTCAAGGTAGTTGTCGTAGAACACTTATATAACCTCTTCAGATAGGCTCAGGAGGTCGACCCAGGCTTGTAAATTTTTGCACAAATGGGCTCTTATAGCCAGCTATCCTTTGTCTCGGCTCAACGCCAGAATGGCGAGCCACGCTCACGTGCTTAAGGCCACCCTTTTATCCCGCAGAATACAGATACTCTTACCACATACACTAAAATCTGCAATAAGTTCACTTACGAAAATCACAGATAATTTCAATTTGGACCTCCAAGGTCCTTAATTACTCAAGCAATTTTCCTTTCCTTTTTTGTACATACTGTTCACTAACTGGCCCTAGTGGGTCGAAGGCCGCACACGGGAGAAGAAACCTGTTCAATATTTTTCGCCTCGTCGTCGAGAGTCAGGGTGCGATCGTAGATTCGCTTTTCTGTGCTCGCCGTAAGTAGTGGTAACATTCTGTAGCTCTCCTGGAGTCTTGAGCAGGACTGTATCGTTGAAAATTCGTACTCTGCCAGGTTGGGGTTTGGAAACATAGGAAGCCTCATGTGCGTGAAGTTAGCACTCCGACAATGAAAAATCCAAACTTTTTTTGGTGAAATCGTTTGGTGGTCGTTTGGTGGTCGTTAGGTGGTAGTTTTCGACGTTTGGTGGTCAAAATTACAAAAACTACAGAATTTTCAAAGTTGGAGTGCTAACTTCACGCTGCACTCCACATGTTAATATTTTTCAAAATTTCTTTTTGTAATCGTTTGGTGGTCGTTTGGTGGTCGTTAGGTGGTAGTTTTCGACGTTTGGTGGTCAAAATTGTGGGAGATATCATTGTTCCAAAAAATCTTTTGTTGTATGCGCAGAAGATCTGCGCATGTGTATACTTGGCGCGCAATTTGAAAACAAAATTATAAAAAACTATTCAGATCGTTTAATAATCTATTAAATTACATTTATTTAATGCATTTTCAAATGCTTTACATTATTTAAAGGTAAATATCATCCTTCAATAGCTATCTTAAATTTGCGTCACATTTATTATATCAAAAACTAAGTTTCTTGATATTTTAAAATAGTTATTTTTGGAAGCACTTCATGATCGTTTGGTAATTGTCTGGAGGTAGTTTCTGACGTTAGGTTTTCATAATTGTGGCAGATATTAATTTTTCAGGCAATTTGTCACAGTGATGCACGGAAGTTGGTGCGCATACTAAACCGGCGCGAAATTTAAAAGACGGTATTACACAAAGTACAACTAAATACCTTGGGTAGCATATTTGCCTGAAGGGTGCCGATCGAAACTTTGGTTCTATTTTGTTATTGTAAGTATTTTTTAATAACACTAGTCGATCGATCTCTGTCTATTTGAAAATGAAGGTAAATGGACTGGTTTTGTTCAAGAATATTTATTATTATGGACTCAAAGTTGGCGAAACTAAATTACTCTTATGCCCTCAACTTTTCTTCTCAAATTTTTTCGTTGGCAAAATAGACTTGGAAAATAATACAGTTATCGTACAGAAAATGAAGTTGATAGAAGTGTTAATTGTTTATAAATAATTTTTTGAACAACTAAATATTGCTCCGTAAAAAAGTATTATGTATAACACTTATTGTAAATGTGTAATGTTTCTCTTGATAGCCAGTTTAAAAGAAACGAGGATTGTATCACTAATTTAGTGTAAGTAGAAATATAATACTGATCAAAAGTGTTAATTTTAGATCTGAAGTATATAATGTGCATAATATTATATTTAAATGTGCTGTATGAATCTTTTCGCCCAGAAACTCCTAATGCATATTTCAAATATGTTTGCTATGTTTCATACATAGGTGCCTCTGTTGCAACTTTTGGAAGAATTCTTATGTAATACGATTTCGCACACTATTTTCGTTGGAGCTATTATTTACCGAACCGTTAAAGCTTTTCAATAATAGGTATATACAAAATTTGTAAAATGTAATTCTGAGAAGAAAAACCCGATTTGACAATAATCAGTTGATAATAATTAACAATAGTATCAATAAATTCGGAAATCTCAAATTGTAATTGGAAAAGATATTCATTTACAGTAAAAAAGTAATACATATATTACTTTAGATACATACATAAACATGTAAAAATCTTTTATACACTTAAAACTTTTCATAACTAAAATGTTAAATGTTTTCATAGTTAAAACTTCTTACAATATTAAAATATACTCTATCTTTGTCAGTAAATACTATGCAGAGGAATATGTTAAGGACGTAGAATAATACCTAATATTTGCTTTGTTTGAAATGTAGTTATTACACTGAGAAATTTTTTTTGGAGAAACTCCCATAGGTTGTAGAAATTTTGAGTCATGAAACAAATCATGATAAGTTTTCACGTAGCCATGGGAAAGATTTATGGAACAATTGCAGAATTAAACGTGGGAATAGGTTAATATCCTTTTATATAGAAATGTACAATAAGTGTCATACATAATACTTTTTTACGGAGCAATATTTAGTTGTTTAAAAAATTATTTATAAACAATTAACACTTCTATCAACTTCATTTTCTGTACGATAACTGTATTACTTTCCAAGTCTATTTTGCCAACGAAAAAATTTGAGAAGAAAAGTTGAGGGCATAAGAGTAATTTGGTTTCGCCAACTTTGAGTCCATAATAATAAATATTCTTGAACAAAACCAGTCCATTTACCTTCATTTTCAAATAGACAGAGATCGATCGACTAGTGTTATTAAAAAATACTTACAATAACAAAATAGAACCAAAGTTTCGATCGGCACCCTTCAGGCAAATATGCTACCCAAGGTATTTAGTTGTACTTTGTGTAATACCGTCTTTTAAATTTCGCGCCGGTTTAGTATGCGCACCAACTTCCGTGCATCACTGTGACAAATTGCCTGAAAAATTAATATCTGCCACAATTATGAAAACCTAACGTCAGAAACTACCTCCAGACAATTACCAAACGATCATGAAGTGCTTCCAAAAATAACTATTTTAAAATATCAAGAAACTTAGTTTTTGATATAATAAATGTGACGCAAATTTAAGATAGCTATTGAAGGATGATATTTACCTTTAAATAATGTAAAGCATTTGAAGATGCATTAAATAAATGTAATTTAATAGATTATTAAACGATCTGAATAGTTTTTTATAATTTTGTTTTCAAATTGCGCGCCAAGTATACACATGCGCAGATCTTCTGCGCATACTACAAAAGATTTTTTGGAACAATGATATCTCCCACAATTTTGACCACCAAACGTCGAAAACTACCACCTAACGACCACCAAACGACCACCAAACGATTACAAAAAGAAATTTTGAAAAATATTAACATGTGGAGTGCAGCGTGAAGTTAGCACTCCAACTTTGAAAATTATGTAGTTTTTGTAATTTTGACCACCAAACGTCGAAAACTACCACCTAACGACCACCAAACGATTTCACCAAAAAAAGTTTGGATTTTTCATGGTCGGAGTGCTAACTTCACGGACATGGAAGCCTCCCCTTCTCAGTTTGGAACATCGGAAGAGTCTTGGATGGGGTTTTAATGTCTCCGTCCGCATCTGCACTCACAGGCCGTAACCATTGGCGGGGTGTTGCAGCCCTATGGCTCGCATCCGCCATGTTGGAGTCCCGATGATAATATGTCATACTGCACTTGGACCATAGCCCGAGGCCTACGGTAATGGTCCTATACGTAATTATACGATAAAAGTTCAATATAGATACAAAACACTTTATAATGTCAAAAGTGAGCAAAAGCCATTGGATAGTATGCGACAGATAATATCGCGTTCTCTCTATCTACTAACACGTAATAGCGAGTGGTGCCATCTCCAGTTTTTCGCATAAGAAGGGGGTGCTGGATGAATATTACTTTATGCAGATCCTCCAATTAGTCTTCCGCACAGGTTTACGCTTCCATAGCGTGTCTTCAGCGGCGATATTTCATATAATTAACAATACTTAAATATTTTTAATCCTAGATTACAACCTAAATCTAATTTTTACTTTATAACAAAGCACAATTTATGCAGTCCGGGAGCACTCTGCGATCTTCGATACGCAAAAGGACGCAAGGCTGTAAGCGTCCGTGAGCTATGAAAATGCACAAAATTGTTCTTAATCGACGTGATAACTCACGGAAACCATTCAAACCTACTCTAAGGTCTCGATTAATGGGGAATTGAGTAAAATTTGAATCTTGTGACGTGCGAAAATTCTGCAACATCAGAACTCTCCGTCACCCGGAAAGGACCGAGCCCGGTCGCACTGGAGGTGGATTATAATTCCCACAACTGAATAAGCTCTTACAAAAAAAACAAACATTTTGCCTTTACCGAAGAAATTTCCTAATATAATTTCGAAGTCGATACATCAAATTGGTCGCTACCCAGTTACCTAAACCAACTCCGATAAAGGCAAAGTGTTACAGGGTAATTTCAAAAAAAGCTTTACAACATTATAATGCCGTGGATTTTGTGTGGGATAATTTAGTAGGCCAAACGTGATTCGTCGACACTCATGACAAAAGGGAAAACTCTACGAGGCAAGAACTATAGGAGTAAAGGGGAACGAATTATAGAGTTTTCCTACCAACAAACGGTGGCGCTATTGTCGCTACCAATGTTCTTTTTAACCTGTTGTAACCATAGCAACCATAGTTTGATATTCTTTTGATAAAATATGATAGTATAAATCATCAATTTATGTTTTAAAATGTTCCGCTCTTTAGAATATACCTAGTAGCAAGGTGGGCATTGAATTACATTGAAATGTCAAAATCTGGAAAGAAAAGGAATCGAGAAACGGTTATTCCTTTCAATGAGGTTGTCTACAGTAACGAGAATCCAAATTGTAGTCGTTTTGGAAAGCGGACCCGTCTACCTGAGCGTGTATGAAGTCCAGGCGGACTCGCAGGTTGGCTGGCTGGAACTTCTGGAACTGGAGCAGTTGCTGGAGCTGGTACTGGAACCTAATGGAGAATGACGTCAATCGGTTTCTCTTTCCTGAAACGCATACGTGATCGGTTTATGATCAGTTTAGATGGTGAATACTCTTGCTTCTAGCATGTGGCAGAAGTAATTAACCGCTTCATAAATTGCGAGTAATTCCCAATCATATGTTGCGTACTTGCGTTCTGCGGTGCTCAACTTTATAGGAAAGAAGGCCAGTAAATCCCAGTCGTCATCAATACGTTTTTGCAGAGCCGCGCCGACGGAGAAATCCGATGCGTCAAAAAATATGGCAAGAGGAGCATTGATCCTAGGATGAGCGAGTAATGTTGCTTGTTCTATGCTCACCTTGCTGTTCTCAAACGCAGCTTCTGCTTCCTGAGTCCACTCCACTGGTGTCTTCCCTTTAACATTACCTTGGAGAAGATTGTTCAAGAGCGCTTGAACCTGTGCAGCTGTAGGTGTGAATCTTCTGTAAAAATTGAACATAGCTAAAAACCGTTGGAGTTCCTTAACTGTTTCTGGTCGCGCATAAGTTCATATTGCGTCAAACTTCGCTGGTAAAGGTTGAGTACCATTGTCACTCACAAGGTAGCCGAGGAGCTTGACACTTGACTGTCCGAAAACACATTTCGATGGATTTATAACCACTTCGTAATCCCGCAGGTGCTCGAAAAAAATCTCCAAGTACTGTAAATGTTCCTCCAAAGATGTCGACGCTACTAAGATATCATCGATGTACGGTTAGCAGAAATCCAGGTTCTGGAGTAACTCATCGATAAACCACTGGAATATTTGAGCTGTATTACTCAGTCCAAACGTCATGAATTGAAACTCGAACAAACAGAAGGGAGCCGCGATTGCTTTCTTACAAATATCCTCTTGGGTGACCGGGATCTGGTGGAATGCTTTTACGAGATCGATTGTACAGAATACCTTTGTGCCAGTCAGAGATTGTGAAAAGTCATGGATATGGCAAACTGGGTAGCGGTCAGGTTCCGTTCTCGCGTTGAGTCCTCGATAGTCGCCACAGGGCCTCCTCTCATCTCCTTGCTTTGGCACCACGTGTGATGGAAATGACCAACAACTTTTTGATGGTCTCGCGATTCCAAGTTTTAACATGGCATCGAACTCCTTCTTGGCAGCTTGCAGCTTATCTGGAGCAAGACTTCGTGGCTTATACGCAACTGGCTGTCCTGGTATTTTTTTGATGAAATGCACCGTTTTGTGTTTCACAGTTGCGTTTCCATCTGGACAAGTGATTTCAGGAAATCTCGTCAAAAGCTTGTAAAAATTCGTGGAGCCAGTGACGATATTCACACTCGGTTTTTCTTCGGTGACAGCTTTTCCTGAAGCTGAGAGGCGTGTTGCTGCTCTAGTTAATTTGCGATTTCTAATGTCTACCAGCAAGTCGTAGTGTGCAAGGAAATCAACACCGATGATTGGTTTAGTGACATCCGTGATACGGACATACGGACCGCGTGATCGCGAGCGTACATGGCCATGCGACCTACTGCGAGGTGGGGATAAACGACCTTTAATCTCTGTCATTTCTCACGGAATGCTTGTTGCTTACGGTGTGCTTGTTGCACTTAGTGGTAGAAGATTTTGGCTCAGTTGCTCTGCTAGAGAATTAACGGTTGCTACTAGTGCTGCTGCTGCTGCTGCATTAATCTGTCTGGCCCCTGTCAAATCGGTGATCGAATCTGCTAGGTCTGCCACCCTCTCGAGAGAGTTTCTTCTCTGCTGCAAGAATGGGTTGATGGCAGTCCGGGAGGCGGCTAAACCAGAAAGTACGAAGCATTAACTCCGGAACAGGTGTGCCAGCGAACTCTTGAAGATGGCGTAGGAAATGAGATGATTTTTTGTCACCTATCTCTTCCATTTCCAAAAGTCGGCGAGTATTCTGTTCCTGCGATGAGCTCAGACGCTTTATTATTTGAGTTTTCAGTTTCGTACGAGTTTGTCGCAGGTACGTTCATTATGATGTCGCGAACTTTCAAGGCCACTCGCGAGTCTAGAACTTGGGCAGCACTCAAGAATTTTCGATTGTCTGAAGTCACTCCCAAAGACGCGAAACACTGCTCGACTAGAGAAAACCACAATGCCGGGTCTGCAGAATTGAACAACGGAAGGCAGATCGCGACACGATTAATGGAGAGAGCGGTCTCCAGCGTGTTAACCAGCACATTTTCACGATCCGCGACGGTATTGTTGGCTATGGCGATTTTTATGATCGACTGTTTTGAAATTGTCGAAGAAAAGGATTTTCAATGAGGTTGTTTACAGTATCTTACTTAGGCAAAGCTTCTAGAGCCATAAACGCATAAATTGTATAGAAAAATAATAGAAACAGAAAGCGAAAGTGAATAGAGCCTGAAATACAGAAATAGAATTAGAATTAAATAAGAAAGATCCTGAGCAAAAATGTACAGAATTTTCCAATTAGAGGTGTCATTTTTCGAAGGATGACTACTAAGAACTATGCCATTAATAAAGATGGAACGATGACGCTTCAACAACGCATCAAAATTCCTTAATCCTTACTGGCTTTTTCTCTCCAGATTACAAAAAATTAGCGCTAGAAGTATTCTTTTATGAATATACCTATTCTCTTATAAAATAGATCAAAAATTTTCAACTTGGAATCATTCGATGTACAATTTGATACCTTTGATAATTTGAAAAATTGTTGAATATTTTCTGAGTAATCCGTTTGTTAACGTGGCCATTTTAAACATTATATTGACATATATTCGAAGAAGGAACATTCAATGAAAAGTTGGTAAAGGGGGTGGTGACGAAATATTTACCCTACAATTTTTTCGATGACGAAGATTCACAAGACTTTATAGTACGTAACACCACTGTAAAATTCTAAAATAAAGCGTTTTTTGCGATTTTTTTGGTTGGAAGGAAAAGTAAGAGGGTAATTTTATTTAAGGATATTATTAACCATGTCTTTAATTGTTAAAAAAATATATTTATTCATAAATCGTACGAAATGGCCACGCTGGAGCATTTGAAGTAAAAAGTTCAATTTTTGACGAAAAAAAGGGCAATCCGTCTAAAATCTCTTTCACTCTTGATGTCTGGACGTCTATTACCAATCGAACTTACTATGGAACCACTTGACATTTTATCGACAAAAAAACTTAATTCTTCAATCCCTTATTATTGATCTCTGTCCGTCATATGGTGAACACACGGGAAGATATATAGCTGATTGTTTCTTTAAAGTCATTGACAATTATGAATTAAAATGGTGGAATTGAGTGGTCTATTGCGCACATTCGATTTTGAAAATCAACACTTTCATTGTACCGCACACATCTCGAATTTTTCTGTCCAAGACATGTTTAATGTTCTCAAAATTGGTGTTGCTGACAATCAAAATAAGGTGAACTTATAGAGATAATGCAAACGATGAAGAAAATGGTTTTGTCGAAATAAAGGGTGATCAATTTAGAGGTATAGGATTTTAAATTGAAATAAAACAACGAAAATTCAAACTGATAGGGCAATCTTTTTTATTTTTGTGTAGAACCATTTACGACATTTATTTTTTAAAGATAACCCCTTTCAAATGTTGGCCGCAACTGCGCTTTAATTCGTCCATCCGTAAACACCAATTTTGAATGACTCGCTCGAGGACTTCGGTCGGTATCTCGCTAATAACTTCAGTAATGTTGGCTTCCAATGCCTCCATAGTAGCTGGTTTATCCACAAAAAATTTAGACTTTACATACCCCCACAAATAAAAGTCCAAAGGTGTGATATCACACGATATTGGAGGCCAATCCATCGGTCCGAAACGAGAAATAAATTGCTCACCGAAACGACTACGCAGTAAATCCATTGTTTCACGGGCTGTATGACATGTAGCGCCGTCTTGTTGGAACCAAATGTCGTAGAGATTACGGGCTTCAATTTCCGGCTTCAAAAATCGCCCAAGTAGTGCCATAAGATAGGCCAAGTTGTTGAGATCGGCGCCGAATTGATTCTTCCGGGTCTTCGGCAAAACTCTCATTTACATCCGCAATATTTTCTACAGTTCGGGCTGTACGTAGTCTAATCGGTCGAGTATCATCCAATAATGTTAAATTATTCTGAAGTTTGCCGATGGTATGCCGAATAGTGCGTTCGGTAGGATGATTATGTACACCATAAATTGGCCTGAGCGCGCGATAAACACTTTTCACAGAGCGTCCATTTTCGTAATACAATTGTACGATTTGTAAACCTTGTTGAGGCGTAAGTCTTTCCATGATGAAATGTCAATAAAAACTGAATAAAATTGTGTATTTAGTTTGACAGTAGTCACGCGTGACATGTCAATAAAACCCTATTGGAAAAAGTACCTCCAAGTTGATCACACTTTATAAGGGAAAGTGAAGAAATTAAAGGTATTAAAACGAAACCTACGACGTCATCGTTGTCAAAATTAAGAGGCTTCTTCAAAATTGTAAAACGATCCGTAAAATGGAAAAACAGGCTGAAAATGTGCTGTGAAACGTGTAACATTACAATGTTGGCACCTAATATTGAGGTCAGTGATAGGTGGAATTCGACACACGACATGATTTATCTCGCTCTCCGGATGCAACTTGCGATAAATTTATTGTGCGATTAAAACCAAGTATTAAAATTGAAGAACTTCAGAACTAGACTACGAGTGGAGGAAACATACAAATATCTGCGGTACCTTAAAGTCCTGACAAAGGTATTTAATGGAGAGAAATGTCCTACATTGAACACAGTTGTTCATGGCTTAAATATGCTTCTAGACAGATTTTTGGCCTCTATCAGCACTCTTTACAGTAAGTCTGAACTAAACCCGATAGAGAATAATATGTTAACTGCTCTAGAAACTGCACACGCAAAATCGATGAAGTACACGCAGAGAAAATATCAGTAAAATTTACAGGAAGTTCGGTACTTATTTGGACAACATGACTTTTCAGTAAATTTTACCAGAAGTTGAGTTTATTTAACAGATTTTCTGTACGTTTCACTCAGCGTCCAGTAAAATCTACTGAATACGAAAAACTCCGAGTTAAGTTGATGGTACTGTACGCTAAGTGAATTGTACAGAAAATCTGTTGATTGAACTCAACTTCTTATAAAATTTACTAAAAAGTCATGTTGTCCAAATAAGTACCGAACTTCCTGTAAATTTTACTGATCTTTTTTCTGCGTGTATTACAAAAAGACAAATTGGACATACTACACTGTTTGAATATTAGATCCAAGGAACAAAAGTGTAACCTTCCAGAAAATATCATGGGTTCAAAAATTTTGAAGCGCAATCGGTAAAGAAGTTCAGGAGAGTTTTCAAGAACGATTATTTTTAAACACAGCAGAAGAAAAAGATGCTTGAATACAGTGAATTTACTATCAATATGCATTAAACAGTACAGAAAATTTGAACTTGAATCACATCTTGAAACATTTTTTCAGTTTATTTTACTCTTCCATTTGAGCATATTAAAATAACTTCAAAAAAATAATGATTTTGAACACAATAGCCAAAAAGTCAAGTCTGTTTCCCAATTTTATGAGTTTATGATTTACAAGCCAATTGAATACGAAAGACTTTTCGTTTTGAGATAAAACCTCTCTTCACTTCCCTGTTTATAATTTGTGGAATTATAACATTTATTCAACTTATATCATCACTGCTGTAATACCCAGAACATTTTTACGTTTTCGAAAATAAAGATTTTGGTAATTCACAATTATATTTGATATTAGTTATCAAAGAGCTCTTTTTTAAACTGTTTGGAACTTGAATGATTTATAAATATATTTTTTTCTACATAGGAATCTAAATTTAATTCTTAAATATTCAAGTTGATGTCAGAGAAATTTGTAAATCAAATGGCCTTTGGTGATAGCGACTTAATCGATGTAAATTCATGGTTTGAAGGTAACCCTAATGGTGCGCGTATTTATACAGATTGGTAACGAGAAACAGATCATTTTTGCGTGGATGGACAAGCGGATAGAAGTACAAATGTTTTAGAATCGTGGAAAAGTTATCAAACTACATATCCAAATCTTGCAAAAATGGCCTGGGATTATTGATCTATTCCTGCAATATCGGTTCCTTCAGAGCATTTATTCTCTAGAGGTTCTTTAACCAGTTGGAAATAAAGAAATCAATTATGTGATAAATCAATTAGATTCGTATTGACACTAAACTAATGACTTACTTGTTCTTTGTCATATATAAAGGGTTTTCCAATAGGGACATAACAATTTTATCTCTGAATAAAACACAGAAATATTTTAGATATTGAGTTCAAATTTATTGTGGGTGTAGTGCAAGCATTACATTTTATGAATGAAATTTGATATCGGTCATATGACTACCACGAGCCCGTTTACAACGGTCGATTCTTTGGACCCAATTTTCCACCACTCTGGCACACATTTCGACCAGAACGTTGGCAATTTTGCATTGGATGCAGTGATCCCAGAACGTGGGAGCTGGCGGCCCCCATCATAGTCCCTAACAGCTTATGGTTCAGTGATCCCAGAATGCGTAAGATTTTTGCTCCCACCATGGATCCCATCAGCTCATGGTTTCTTCCTCGCTCCACTGCCAGAAGTTGGTTGAATGAGGAAGACGCAATGAGCTCGTGGGATGCATGGTGGGAGCAAAAATCTTACGCATTCTGGGATCACTGTCATGGTTTCTTCCTCGCTCGACTGACATAGGTTTGTTGAATGAGGAAGACACAATGAGCTCGAGGCATCTATGGTGGGGGCCACCAGCTCCCACGTTCTGGGATCACTGATTGGATGTTGTCTTTGAGGTCGTCTAAAGTTGCTGGCTTGTTGGCATAGACCAATGAATTGATATGGCCCCATAAAAAGAAATCCAATGACGTTAGATCGCATGAACGAGGCGGCCATTCGACCGGACAATTTCTCGAGATAACACGTTCATCGAATTTGCCTTTCAATAAATCGATTGTGATGCGTGCTGTGTGGCTAGTGGCACCGTCTTGTTGAAACCACATATTGTTGATGTCAAGTTCATCCAATTCTGGCCACAAAATGAGGTTCATCGCTGAAGATGATTTTTCGATGAAATTCTTCATTTTTTTCAAGCTTTGCCAGAGCCCAATTGGAGAAGTTTCGGCGTTTCACATGATCAAGTGGCTTTAGTTCTTGAGTCAATTTAATCTTGAAAGCATGTAGGCCAAGATCTTTTCGTATAATACGCCACAGTGTCGTTTGGGCGATGCCCAATTCTTGAGAACAATGTGGAATCGACTGATTTGGCTCATTTTTAATCGATGCACTTACGGCTGCGATTATTTCTTCGCTTCGAGCAATACGACGTCTTTTTGGCACCGGAACGTCTAATAGTGTAAATTTGGTCTCAAATTTATCCACTATAGCACGCACAGCCTGTCGGGTGGGACGATTATTACGGCTGAAAATTGAAGTAAGCGCTCTTAAAGTTGCGACCACCGACTCAGAATTTCGGTAGTAATTTTTAATAATTTCCAAACGTTGCTGGTTCGTGAACTTTACCATGATGAAAATGTTGACTTTAACTAACGTTTTCACATTGACAGTTCATTAAAAAAGTTTAAGGGTGCGTTCATATAAAGATACGATTTTGTTATGTCCCTATTGGACCCTTTATAACAATTAAACAACAAGCAGGAGAGTAAATGTGATTGGTACGTTTAGTATTTAAATGATGTACATAAATTAAATTAACTGATTATTATTTTTTTGAACTAACAAAATAAATATAAAATAAATAATATTAATTATGAAAAAAATAAACCGTAAACAGTACAATGTATTATATCATTATATAAAACAATCTTTCTGTATTTTTCTCCAGTATATTCCAAAAAACAGAAAGTTAATTTAAAAAAGTTATATTCCGCAGATCATCACGATAAGAAAATGGAAGATTAATTTGGCTCATAAAAAATCAAGATATATCCGGAATTCTGTAATCGATACAAGCAGACACGCAAAACTTTCGGATGAATAAGTGAGAAGCAGTTTCTTATCAAAAGACGATAATAATCAATAAAATGTATACAAAATCTCGTGAAAATGTTTTTATTTATAGATGAAACTAAAATATAATTAATTTTTGGACATAATGAAATTTCATTAGGATTTGATTAAAACTACGTTGTTCTTTGCTAGTTTATAAATGAACACATTATAATGTATACACAGAGAAAATGAAGCGAGCGAACGTGCTGTTTCTCACGTGTGAACAACGCGTGAATGAGAAAATGTGGCTCCGAAATCGGTTCACTGTCGTAGCATACGTGAATCGCGCGGTCTTCGACTTTTCATCACGTTTCTCCAGGACGTGAATCGCGGTTAGACCATTCACGAGGCTACGCGATGTTTGTCACGCGTCGTAGAGCTGTGATCCCTCAAACTGAAACGACAGCGGCTGATCATTTTTTCACGTTGTCAGTGCTGTGCCCGAATGTCCCGGAGAGACGTGACGAAAAGTCGAGGCCCACGCGATTCACGTGTGATACGACAGTGAACCGATTTTGGAGCCGAATTTTCTTATTCACGTGTCGTTCACGCGTGAGAAACAGCGCGTTCTCTCGTTTCATTTTCTCCGTGTATGCATATTTCATAAAAACCATTTCAAGCAGTAGTGCATTCAATTCACACGACACGTATGATAGAATAATCAACAATACAGTTTTCCTAGAATCTATCGTGACTCACTGAGTAAATGACTCGTATCTTTTTATTGCATCACTTTCATTTATTTTATATAAGTGTTCAAAACAAATTTTCTTTAGTTGACTTGAACCTTGTACACTCCCCACACTTCCTATCGGTGACAAATTATAATAAAATTTCTAAAAAAATTTTGAACCATATTGTCTTAATGCGTATACAAATCTGCGTCAAATCATCTCTCTTTGAAATGATTTCGACCATTCTATAGGAAAAGATCGATGGAAAACAGTGTTTCTCGCAACTTTTTTAAATTATCAATATCTTCAAAAATATTGATTACTTTTCAGTTTTCCTGTGTTCATTTCAATATTTTCTTCACTTAAAGATTTCAGTCTTCAAAATTGTTTTATATTTAAGGTCATGGATCAAACAGTACAGCTGAATAAATCAATAAAATCAGTTTCCCCCATGATTTTTCCACAATAATGAATTTTTTTAGCTGAAACTTTAGGACATAATAAAGGACATATTAGACTTTAATGAGTTTGTAACAATTAATTAATTTAATTTGCATTATTGTGATATAAGAGTTTGAATGTAACGAGCGCAGAATCCTTCTGCTGTTCGTTTTACACACTAGAGCACGCATGCTCACCTCGAAAACGCGCGGTTTAACTCAAACGCGGATTAATTGATTCATAGAAATCAGAATAACGTAGAGAGAGAATTGGCTGGCGACATTGGCAAGTCGATAAAGTAAAAATCAATAAGAATGATGATCTCTTTCTAAACATAACTTACTTGTTTAAATGTATTTTATAAATTTAGTTCATATGCATGAATATTGATTTTCTTTAACTTTTTTACATGTTTACTTTAACAATGTGTTTTAAATTTAGGTATGGGTCGAAACTTGCTGAATCTACAAAAGGCAAATAAGAATTTCTTAGTTTTTTTTATAAGAACATCTTGAGTCCAAAATAATGAAAATTGTTTAAAAGCTTTCTCCACTTACAGACTTTTCATAGAAAAGTCCTTAAGTGGAGAGGAAATTTATTGCCATACATAAGGAGGGAAGGGTCGCGTTTATGATGTGCAAGAGACTGCAGCAAAGATTTGTTTACACAAACCGTAACACGTGTTCAGGGCTAACCTCTTCGCTCGCCTGCGAAGGGCTTCAAATTGTATAGAATGTCAAGATGGGCCGGTTCGAGTACAGGGTCATACTATTCTTTTGTGGATGCACTGAGTTTCGACTAGCGGGGATGAATGTGACGAAAAACAGATGTTCTCGCGGGAATGGAAGGATGGACCAAACAGGCAAGGATCCTGGGTCTTGCGCGCGCCGATTCATCAAGACATCAACGACGAAATACTTTCCAGGAGTCAGATTTAATTTTGACAGAGGACGAGAAGCTCGTGTCTTGACATTTTTCGTCCTCGCTCGAGCGAGTTTATAACTGTTATTTACAAAATTATTCTTTATTGTAATTGATTATTAAAAATTAATACGTGTGTGTTAATAAATTACCTTTTAGGTTCTGTTTTTATTTCCATCGTAATCATTGTGTTTTATTTTACGTTAACTTTCAAATATTCTTTGTCTTTTCCTTTATTAATAGAATTCAATAAACAAATCGGTTCATTCGTGAGAGTTGGGCTTCCTAGTCCTTCATTGTGGAACGAATCCCAGTTTACGTCTTCGAACATTTAACTTTTTCGCGCTCAATTCGACCTGCGCGTTACAGACAAAACTTTTTTGGTGTCAGAAGTGGGATTGCCACAAACTCGTCGCGGGTGAATTTGAATTTGTGTGATTTAGTGATAAGTAAAACTACACCAGTTCGTGTTAATTACATCAGTTTGGATTATATCAGTGTGTGAGTGTTTTTTGTTTCTACAATAAGGATACTCTGCTCATCGTGAACGAGGAGGATCAGGAAGTAGAAGGACCAGGAAGCAGCTGCCGAAGTACTATCTTTCGAGTACCGCCTTTTTAGTATAGCGTGAATTAAGTAGCGTTAGAAACGAAGGTTCTCAAGTAGAAAGAAGATAGGAAGGCAAAAGAAGAGGATATTTTAGATGGCCGCGATTTCTTCCTCAAAGGTTTTTTTGGCGTGGTTTTTTTAAACCAAGAGGCTAAGGGTACAGTCTAGAGGTACCGAGAATCGCAGTCAGTGATTTGAAGGGTCCACGTAACATTCCCCCTACATCACTGCAGGCTCCAAGGAACATTAGACAAGGACGAACAACAGCAAGAGCAGAGAATCCTCCCAGCAAACTCACTAAACTTAGAACGAAGCAACATTTTAAGGAGACCGAAAAGACTGATACGCGGGTGCAAAACTGGTGTTACGAACGATTAACTTTTATTTCTATTTTTATGTTTAAAGAATTTTTCAGAGATCAGTCATTCTTCCAGAACTTCGCCAAGTAAGTCGATTTTGCCAATATTTAAGTTGCAAGCCAATTTCTCTATAAAATTGTATATATATATATATAAATAAAATTCGCGGTTTTCCTAGAAAATAGTTGAATCAGAATTTAATAAAATTATCTGAAAATGCGTACGCGAAATCGCGGTAGTGTGAGAGGAAGAGGTACCCGGGGTGTTCGCGAAGCCAGTACCACCGATACTCGAAAAACTTTAAACGCTCGCGGTTCTCGTAGGGGTCGATCGCATATCCAAAATAATCTAAGTGAAACAGTCGAAAATCCAAATATTTTAATTAATAATCCGGGACCAAGCCGTGAATCTATGCAAGTCCCCAACGCAGGAAATGCAATCAATTCACGAGAAAATTTAAATCTTGAGTTAGAATACGCGCTTCACGAACCCGCGACTTCTTACGAAGCCCCTGTAGAACTTGTTCCCGCTCGCGCTTCGAGTTGTGCCGACTACAGTTTAGTAGGCGCAAGTAGCTCAGGAATGTTTTCTCTTCCTGATAGAGAGCCAGAAAACCCAATACCTTTTAGGGCTGCCTTGGAATTTATTCCAAAACATTTCGATGGTGAAAACATGCCTGTCGGTCGATTCATAAATGACTGCATATTCGCGCGCGATTCAATTGCAGCAAAAGATCGCCGATATCTCTTTTTAATGATACGATCTAGAGTAATAGGAAATGCTTTTAATTCTTTGCAAGATCGTGATTTAAATAATCTGGAAGATTTATTAAAGCATCTAAAGGAAACTTTTACCGAACACCGGAGCCTCAGTCAACTGAACAGCGCACTTGCGACCGTCGCGCAACGAGTGGATGAAACGGTACAGCAGTATGGGTCGAGAGTCAGTCAAATTCTTGCGAATTTGATTGAATTAATCGAAGACAAGAATTCAAAAGGAGCGGCCCAGCATTTAGTTAAATCTGCGCGTGACACTGCCAATGATAATTTTATAATTGGTCTAAAAAGAGATTTAATCTGGCGAGTTAGAGTAGACAGGCCAAAATCTCTTCAGGAATCAATAAATTTAGCAAAAGCAGCAGAATGGGAAGTAGGATTCGAAAGTGGGTTAAGTCGAAGAGAAATTTCATCGGAAAATGAAGGGAAGGGATATGCGGAAAAATTAGGACAGAACAAAGTTTATGGAAATACCCAGAATAGATTCCGACCATATAGTAGCAACTCACGAGTTAGGAAGTTCGAAACAGGAGTTAGTAGAGGGTCTAGTCTCAGAGGAAGGGGGAAGGGAAATAGTAGTGACAGGTATAGCGAGAGAACGAATATAGGTCCTCAAACTGAAATTACGTGTCATAAATGCGGTGAAGTAGGGCACTTTGCAATGGGATGCGCGCGAGTATTGAACAGTGCAGTGAAAAACTGTCACATTTGTAATCAACCCGGACACTTTGCACGTGAATGCAATAAATCAAGAGCCAGGCCTGGAGAATGTTATAATTGTAAAAAGCCGGGTCATTATGCTCGAGATTGTGCGGGAGGAAGTGGTGAAAGGGAAAGGGTAAAATTAACCTGTAGCTACTGCAAAATTTCGGGACATAACTACGATGACTGTTATAAACGTCGCAATAAAATTTCAAATAATCGTCAGGACAAACAGAAAAATTTAAACGAGAAGTGAGTTCGTCGGAGTGGTGCGACGGCGGACTTTTTCCAGGTGAAACACTCGTCCGACGGGTCGTTTTAAGCATCAGTACTGAAGGAAAGGCTCAGTCACCTAACGTCGAATTAAAAAGTAAACACATAAAAAATAATAGCGGAATATTTGTAGTAGACACAGGCGCGGAATTAAATTTGATTAAACGCAAGAAGATCAAACCAGATACAGACATAAATTTTCAAGTTAAATTTCATCTATTTGGTATTGTACAGGAAGGGGTGAAAACTGCAGGAGAAGTAAATTTTGATATCAACGGAGTGTCCTGTTTGTTTCAAATAGTTCCGAATAATTTTCCAATAAATTGCGATGGGATGTTAGGAATGCCTTTCCTGGCCAACTCAATAATTGATCTGCAGACAAAAACAATAAAACATGCATTAGGCAATTTTCCTTTTACCACTCCACCTAAACGTACAATCTTACATTTAAAATCAAGAACTAAACAATTAGTTACCTTGCCTGTTACAAACGCCGAAATTAGCGAAGGTTATTTACCACTGATACCAGCGGGACCAGGCGTATATTTAGGCGAAACCTTAGTTACCGTCACTGAAGGAAAGATTCGCGTTTATTGCATCAATGTTTGCACTAAGGATATAGAAATCTCAGTTTCTCCTGTAACTTTGGAAGAAGTAAAATTCCTCAATCAAGCTCCTAGATCTGTAAAAAGAATAGTAGTCGATAAAGAATCTGAAATCATAAAAAGTAAAAGGCTTAAAGACTTACTAGGTACCCTTGACTTAACAAATCTAAATTCAGAAGAAAAAAGTAGTCTTTTAAAAAATATAGAAAAATTTACCTATCAATTTTTTCTGCCGGGTGATAAATTAACTTGTACAAACGTTCTAAAACACAATATAAATACCATTGATAAAGATCCAGTTAACAAGGGAAATTATCGCTATCCCATGATACATAAGGAAGTAATTAGCAAGGAAACGTCAAATTTAGAAGGTTACAATGCAATATCGACTTCTAATTCACCATACAATTCTCCGGTCTGGGTTGTCCCGAAAAAGCCTGACTCGAAGGGAAATAAAAGATGGAGAATGGTCATAGATTACTGTGCTCTTAACGAAAAGACCGTTGGAGATGCTTACCCTCTGCCAAATATCACGGATATTTTGGATCAGCTGGGAGGTGCCAAATACTTCACGGTGCTCGATCTCGCCTCTGGTTTTCATCAGATTGAAGTCGAGCCTGCGGATAGGCATAAAACGGCCTTTTCTACACCCTTCGGTCACTACGAGTTCAATCGAATGCCCTTCGGTTTAAAGAATGCGCCTGCAACGTTTCAGAGAATTATGGATCGCGTACTTACGGGTTTACAAGGCATAGAAATGTTTGCATATATGGATGACATAGTCATCTATGCTAAATCATTAAAAGAGCATAATGAAAAACTGGAAAATCTCTTGGGACGCTTGAAAACGGCAGCACTTGTGCTTCAGCCGGATAAATGTAGGTTTCTCTGTAAAGAAATAGGGTATTTGGGACACGTAATTTCTGAGGAAGGCGTAAAACCTGATCCGGGAAAAATAGAAGCCGTGAGTAAATTTCCTTGTCCAAAAGGTCGCAAAAACGTGAAACAATTTCTGGGATTAGCTGGATACTACCGCCGGTTTATACCCGAATTTGCGTCCATCGCAAAACCCATGACTTTACTCTTAAAGAAAAATGTACCATTCGTTTGGTCCGAAGTTTCACAGAGGGCTTTTGATAAGTTAAAGAACGTTCTTTGTTCAAAGCCTATCTTACAATATCCTGACTTCACGAAACCTTTTATAATTACTACTGATGCCTCTAATTACGCTTTAGGAGCCATTCTCAGTCAGGGCCCTGTCGGGAAAGACTTGCCAATTGCGTTCGCATCACGTACATTAAGTCAAGCAGAAGTAAACTACAACACAACAGAAAAGGAACTTTTAGCGATTATATTTGCCGTAAAGCATTTTCGACCATATGTGTATGGGCAGAAGTTTACTTTGATTACCGATCATCGTTCTTTAACTTGGTTAGATCAATTAAAAGATCCCACGATGGGTTCTCGTCTAGCTCGTTGGAAAATTAAATTGCAGGAGTACGATTATAAGATCGCGTTTAAACCAGGTAGGGTGAATGCTAATGCAGATGCGTTGTCTCGAAATCCTGTAGAGTGTAATAATTTAAATGATAAAACTAAACTAAGGAAAGCGAGTGATGGGGACAACCCTGAGGATGTTGCAAAGGTTGGCAATTCCGACGGTGGTCGCTTCTGTGGGAGCAATGTCCTCTATCATGAGTATCCTATAGAAAGAGTTTTCAGTACTGTTGTTAGAAATCATGATGAAAGCAATGATCTTGTGAATATTTTTGAGAATGTGAATGAAGGGTCAAATGGTAAAAATCGCGATGATTCTGAGACCGATGGTGATGATGACGAAAGAGAAGTGATTTTTTTTAGTGATCATCAAACTCAAACAGTAAGCCGAACACCCCAGCCCATTCCTGATCAAGTGACACCCTGGCAAACTAGTTTAGATAAGCAAGGTAGTGCGAAAGTCCGGTCGAGCTCTTGTGTCATGCCCAGAGTCGCCCAACTCAACGATCGAGTGGTGGAGTCGAGCATGGGTTGCGAGAGCAGGACGAATGGCACGTACCAGCTGCGGTCTGGCCATGAGGAAAAGAAATGTATAATCAGAGATGTAAGGATTGATAGGAAGAGGAAAGCTAGCAACTCATGGGCTACCAGAGGAGGAGGAAAGAATTGGCCCTCCTCTGGAAGTGGAGAACAGCCGGTGATCGAGGTGCCCTCACTGGGTGAGGGGCTGTCATCATGCGGGGTTGCTCCAGGAGAGGGAACGGCCGGTGCGAGATGCCTTCACAGGGTGAAGGGTTGTCGACACGCGGGGTTGTACTCTCGGGGGAAGGACTGCCGGTGCGAGATGCCTTCAATTGATGAGGGGTTGTCGACACTCGGGGTCATCCCCTATAAGAAGGAGGAAAGATGCCCTACGATAGGGGTCGTTTCCTCTGAGGATCGTTTACCAAAATAAGGTACCAGTCCTCTTGCAAATCGGGTTAATAGTGGTCCTGCAGGTCACTTAGAAAGGCTGAACAGTTGTGATGAAGTTGAAGGTCAAGAAAAGAATAGAGTTGACGATTATGATGTAAATGATGATCACGAGAAAATGAGTGAGGTTGACTTCAGTGAAAATGAGTTGAAAGAATTTGTTGGTGTGTGGGGAGATGTTTTATTGAATGAATGTGATGTTGACAAAGATTGTGAACAAATTGGATCGAATACAAACGCATTTGCAGAAGCAACATCAATTTTGATCGCAGAAGGAAAGCAGGGCAATCGTATACTTACACCATTATTTCAATTAAGTAGAGACAAAGTGTGGATGCGTGATGATAACATTGTTAATTTTGTCTCGTGCGATGGAGTTCTAACTACCCCCGTAGGAAGAGAGCTCAGCGAGAATTCCATTATCAAAATTTCCGACCTGAAAGAAATTAATGCTGAATTAGGTTATGTTTCATCTACAATGCATGGAAAACATTTTGTTTACAACTTATTCATTAAAGAAACGTTTGACGCGAAAGTATTTGCAAAAAATATTGAAAAGGCTATTAGTACATTAAGGGAGGCTATGGAAGCAGCTAGCATTGAATCAATTAGCATATCGCGAGAGGGAAACGGATTCGATAAAATGTCATGGTCGATAATAGAGCGAATTTTCAGAACACATTTTGGAAAAGGAAATTTTAAAATTACAGTTTGCTCGGGCGAAGTACAGATTCCGGCAGAGGAGCAACGTTCAGAAATTATTCGGGAATCTGATGACTCGACGGTAGGAGGGCATAAAGGTGAAAACAAAACATTAGCTAGAGTTCGAGAAAGATTCTATTGGAAAGGCATGCGAAACGAAATCAGGGAATATGTAAAAACATGCGAAACGTGTCAGAAACGAAAACTAACAAGAATCAAAACAAAAATGCCAATGCGTATCACAGATACCCCCAGTAGGTCCTTTGAAAAAATACAGATTGATTTAGTGGGCCCTCCACCTCTTACGGAATCGGGAAACCTTTATATGCTTACCTGGCAAGATTGTCTGAGTAAGTATTCATGTGCCATTCCTCTTTCAAAAATCGATGCACCTCATATTGCGGTAGCCCTAGCAGAAAATCTTATTTGTATCTTTGGATGTCCTGAAGCTATACAAACAGATCAAGGTTCACAATTTATGAGCCAAATTATGAACAGTTTTGCCGCGTTATTTAAAATTCGCCAGTATCGATCTAGTGCTTATCACCCACAATCTCTAGGAGCTTTAGAACGAAGTCATCAAACTTTCGTAGAATACTTACGTAATTATTGTGAGAAAAATAACTGGGACCAGTGGCTTCCTTATGCTCTCTTTTCCTTTAATACCTCGGTGCACGAATCAACTGGCATGACTCCTCATGAAATAGTTTTTGGAAGGAAGGTTCGATTCCCCACAGAATTCGCAGACGAGAATGTACCTAGAACATATGTAGACTTTGTAGATGAAATTTTAAATAGAATCGTAGAAACAGAATCAAGCTTGCTTTCGCTCGTCTAGAGGCTGCTAAAAGACGTTGCAAAAAATATTACGATAGGAAAATTAACGAACGAAATTTTGAACCAAATCAATACGTCTACCTTTTAGTTGATGTTAGGGATAATAAACTCGAAGATCACTACTCAGGACCCTATAAAATTATTAGAGTGATCGATGAATTAAATATTGAAATACAAATTACTCCAACGGTAAGAAAAATTGTTCACGTCAACAGAGTTAAACATGCTTTCTTACGATATATTTAAAATTCACCAGCTCAATTAAATACGAAACATTCATTTTTAGAGACTCGAGACATCTCATTTAACTAGTTTTAAAATTTAGAATTGCTAAAACAAAAAAAAACAAAAACAAAAAATGAGTAATAATTAGAACATTAGATATTCAAAAACTAAAACTAAGTAATACATAAAGGATCTCACAAGGATTAATAATGGTAGTCATAATAATAATCAACAAAAACGAATAAAATTAGTGTCCATAACGATAATAATAATAATAAATAATAATATTAAATATTATAAATGAATTGATAATAGTTAAGTTAGAACATATAGACAAATTTACCAACATTAACATCGATGAGTAAAAGAGAAAATAATGAAAACCTAAAGTAAATAAATGTACCTGTATATTTTATCGACTTTAGAGATTGCCTGAAATAACCAAACTATTTTAAATCGACCTGATTAAGTGCAGGTGCTGAAAATATTCTTTGGGAAATGAATTTATTTAAATAAATATTTTCAAAAATATATATATAAAAATAAAATAATTAAATACTTAGGAAGTTATAGTTCAGAAAGGTTAGGAGACCGAAATAAATTTAATTAACAAATCAATTACTTACTAGAATATTAAGAAATTCAATGAAAACCGGTTTTAGGGGATGTGACAAAGTTTAAAGGGACTTACCTGCGTTAGGTATCGATGTGCAGCAGGTGTATCGCCTGGTCCAACAGATGTTTGACAGGTTCATTCAGGCATGCACTTCGTAGTCTAGACCAGTCACCACCGACCCTCGTGGCCCAGTAACTTAGATACGACTAAGCTACCTGGCGTTACCTTATAAACTGACCCTAACCATCGTAAAAAAAAATAGTAAATAAAACCGACTAAACTTTTATTACACTTCAAGATTTGAAAAAGCCGCTTTATGAAAGCGACTTTTCTTTTAAGGGGGGAAGTGTAACGAGCGCAGAATCCTTCTGCTGTTCGTTTTACACACTAGAGCACGCATGCTCACCTCGAAAACGCGCGGTTTAACTCAAACGCGGATTAATTGATTCATAGAAATCAGAATAACGTAGAGAGAGAATTGGCTGGCGACATTGGCAAGTCGATAAAGTAAAAATCAATAAGAATGATGATCTCTTTCTAAACATAACTTACTTGTTTAAATGTATTTTATAAATTTAGTTCATATGCATGAATATTGATTTTCTTTAACTTTTTTACATGTTTACTTTAACAATGTGTTTTAAATTTAGGTATGGGTCGAAACTTGCTGAATCTACAAAAGGCAAATAAGAATTTCTTAGTTTTTTTTATAAGAACATCTTGAGTCCAGAATCATGAAAATTGTTTAAAGCTTTCTCCACTTACAGACTTTTCATAGAAAAGTCCTTAAGTGGAGAGGAAATTTATTGCCATACATAAGGAGGGAAGGGTCGCGTTTATGATGTGCAAGAGACTGCAGCAAAGATTTGTTTACACAAACCGTAACACGTGTTCAGGGCTAACCTCTTCGCTCGCCTGCGAAGGGCTTCAAATTGTATAGAATGTCAAGATGGGCCGGTTCGAGTACAGGGTCATACTATTCTTTTGTGGATGCACTGAGTTTCGACTAGCGGGGATGAATGTGACGAAAAACAGATGTTCTCGCGGGAATGGAAGGATGGACCAAACAGGCAAGGATCCTGGGTCTTGCGCGCGCCGATTCATCAAGACATCAACGACGAAATACTTTCCAGGAGTCAGATTTAATTTTGACAGAGGACGAGAAGCTCGTGTCTTGACATTTTTCGTCCTCGCTCGAGCGAGTTTATAACTGTTATTTACAAAATTATTCTTTATTGTAATTGATTATTAAAAATTAATACGTGTGTGTTAATAAATTACCTTTTAGGTTCTGTTTTTATTTCCATCGTAATCATTGTGTTTTATTTTACGCTAACTTTCAAATATTCTTTGTCTTTTCCTTTATTAATAGAATTCAATAAACAAATCGGTTCATTCGTGAGAGTTGGGCTTCCTAGTCCTTCATTGTGGAACGAATCCCAGTTTACGTGTTGGAAAATTTAACTTTTTCGCGCTCAATTCGACCTGCGCGTTACATGAAATTGTCTATGAGGACACCTGTCGGCAACATATCCTATCTGATACGAGACGAGTGGTCCTCCGATAATGTAGACGGTGGTAGAAATTTCAAACTCAATTAATTAATTTGACATCATTTACCGCCGAAATACGGAAGCTTGTATTCACCACTCGCCACGGTGTCACAAGTTTTTGTTGGTCACTCGCCACTTGCGACTGTCGGAGGTGAATTTTGCTTATGCCACCTACATGGTACATGTTTTGTAGTGAAGTGAAGCAAGGTAATTCAATTTTTCCATATATTACTTATTCTTAAGTTAAAGATTATTGTCAAAGATAAGTTTAATTAATTTTACGACAATTACTGATATATAAGATAAATAATACAAAAATACTTGAATCTAAAAAGCAAGAATGATACCACATAACCTCTTTTTGAAAAATATGATCGGTATAACTAAGTAACTTTTGAATTAAAATTTTAAGAATTTTATAATACCTATCAAAGAAATTTTTTGAAATAACAATCTTATGTTGTGTGCATAAAAATTTTTCCGCATAAGCAAAATCCACCTCCGACACAGTCGCAGGTGCCGAAGCGACCAACAAAAATGAACAAAAACTTGCGACTGTGTCGGAAGTGCCGAAGAAACTTGGGACACTGTCGGTAGTGGCGAATACAAGCCGCTTAGACTGGCATAGACCAACAACTAGCGACACTGTGGCAGGTGGCGAATACAAGCTTCCAGTGTTCGCGAACACAGGGGATAGCGGTAGGGATGGCGAAGTCGATTCCGATTCCTTCGAAGAATCGATTCTTGAGTGTCGATTCTTCGATTCTTTAGAATCGATTCTTGAGTGTCGATTCTTCGATTCTTTAGAATCGATTCTTGATTCTTAGAAATCGATGCTTTGTCAGAATCGACATCGATTCCGATCACAGAGCTAAGAGAAAATAAATTTTCGCTTTCCTAAAGGTTATCTGTGATTAGTCATTGGCGAATTGGCATGTTTCGGTCATTTCATTGGAGGTCTTTTCCGTTGGGTGGATTTCCTGGCGCCTTCGTGTCGACTTTCTTTTTTTCAATTTTCAATGTGTCGTCGAAACACGCTTTTATCTTGCTTTTGCTTTTCTTGTCGTCCATTGACTTGGAAACGTGGAATGGAAAGTAGCGTCCTTAAATTTAAATTTAATTAATTTTAATTTCCTTAAACGATAATTCAAGAAAAGCATTAGTTATAATATTTATTATGTTAATATGGTACTATTGCACTAATCACATTTAAACTTCGCGCCATTTACTTTCTAAATGTACAAAATATAAATAAAAGTTTATAAATTTAAAAAAAAAAACTATTAAACATCAATTGAAATTTATATTTATTTAATTGTTTTTAATATTTGTATCAAGCCTCTGCAAATACTGCCCGTATACTCTTTAAAATTTTGAATATTCGTGGGCTTTTTGAGGAAATCGGAATCGAAGTATAATTTCTTGAACCTCACCCCGCTCACCACCGCACCGTAGTTACATGACTACGCGAGTCGAAGTTCTTGCCTTCTCTTTGCCCTCGCTACACTTTCTATTTAAAAAATCGAGTGTTTGGCGAGTGTGGAGCGAATATTATGTCTCAAATTCTCGAAAAACTGAAGGTGAATAGTTTAAAAGTTGAACGCAGAGAAGAACGAATACGAAGCGATAGTGAAACGAGAGCGAAGTGATATTGAAAATTACAATTCCAAGATCAGAAAATTTAGAATTCAAGAAGGTATAATTAATTATTTGGGGCAGATGTATATAGTTGCAATGAGTAATATGCATATGCAACATTCTTATATTTTTGTAGCTTCCTTTTAATAAATTAACCAACACGTATAACGGGATTTAAAAAAAAAATTTTTTTGAGAGATATTAATTTAAACTTTTGATAAAATTGGATAAAATGCTAAATTCTCTTATACTTATAATTCATTATTTCCGGTTGAAATAATCAAATCGATTTTGGGTTTGTTTCATTTTCTACCTTGTTACGTTAGGTTTTCAGATAAATAATTTTATAAATTTTATTTTGTAAATTAAATACAGATATAGGCAATTTAATTGTTTAAACAATTTTTTCATGTTTGCCCCCTCATTAGAAAAATTTGGAAAAAATAGTATCGTATGCGCTATTTCTCGAAATAACTAGCGCATATTTAATATAAGTGGAGACTCAATTAGATCGGACGATATTAAATATTTTTGAGCGCGCGACGTGTTTAATCATGTCCGAGTCGAGCCGCAACTAGCCTTCCTCGAGACATAATGTGCTTTTTGTCGACTCAGGCAGGATTAAACACGACGCGCGCTCAAAAATCTTTAATATCGTCCGATCTAATTGAGTCTCCACTTATATTAAATATGCGCTAGTTATTTCGAGAAATAGCGCATACGATACTATTTTTTCCAAATTTTTCTAATGAGGGGGCAAACATGAAAAAATTGTTTAAACAATTAAATTGCCTATATCTGTATTTAATTTACAAAATAAAATTTAAAAAATTATTTATCTGAAAACCTAACGTAATAAGCTAGAAAATGAAACAAACCTAAAATCGATTTGATTATTTCAACCGGAAATAATGAATTATAAGTATAAGAGAATTTAGCATTTTATCCAATTTTATCAAAAGTTTAAATTAATAAATCTCTCAAAAATTTTTTTTTTTAAATCCCGACATACGTGTTGGTTAATTTATTAAAAAGAAGCTATAAATTTTTTTTAATGCATTACAAAAAATTTAAATAAAATTCATATTTTGAAAATATACAACACGGAAAATAAAAGAACCTTCTTATATATATGCCGCTAAATTCATCGTATAATTCGTTTGTTTAATTTAATTTAATGTGACTCCATGCAATTGCACGAAAAATCAATATTAATAATGTTTCGGTTTTGGGCGTACTTTCGGCTGGAGATCAAGAAAAATAGTATACAACCCACGGCCAGAATGTTTGATGCCCTAGGGTCGTAATATACTATTACACAAGATACTTTTTGATAATAAATAATGCAATTTTTTAATGTATATTTCAAACTTTAGTTTCATTAAACTTTATACGTAGTTATGATAAAACTGTATGCTAAATATCAATTAATAATTATACTATATATATCAACGATCATAATTATAAAAATTAATTAATTAATTACATTGATTTAAAAATAAATCATTATTATATGGAAAATTTGTGAAAAAAGTTTATTTATTTTTACTTGAGTAAGGCTAAAAAACTCTAGTTACGACACTTTCTCTCACAAGTTCTGAATAACTCTTGCAGTCACTATATAAGAAAGTTTCGAATTTTATGTCTCATCATTGTAAACCGTCGTCACACATTCGCCTCAATCTCGACAGTAGAGACTGAGACGAGTCTTAGGATTTCGACTCGGGTAATGATCACTAAGATGCTAACGGATAGGAATAAACTTCGAGGTTTAATAAAACTATGTAAGTCATTATTATTGAGTAAGTATTCGAATCGCATTGATAAACTTGCTTTTTGTGATTGCAGTTTTCTGATTAGTGCATCCTTACATACATGGAATATTATTATTTCAATGTATATCTTTTTAATTTTGGACGCTTGGGTGATCATCTTTATTTGTGTTTAGCCTGACAGTACTCTGCGATACACAGTTAAAACTCCATGTATGTGAGGATGCACTCATCAGGAAACTGCAATCACAAAAAGCGAGTTTATCAATGCGATTCGAATAATTACTTACATAATTTTATTTAACGTCAAAGTTTATTCCGATTTAATTATTTCCTGAATTATCTGAACATGATCTGAACAGTCATCTATTATCTTCTTTTAGGGTTTTGAGCTTACGCCAGATGGCTCTGACGAAATACATGTTGGGCTGCCACTAAAGCATTACGCGGGCATGGCCTGGAAAGACCTGGGCTCGGATAGAAAGCACCTTTTTTTCCACAGATTAAATTCTTTAAAAATGTACATGTATGCCTACTCTAATTTTCTGTCTAATCTGGAAATCATATTTATATATTGTAGTTATTACTTAAAATATTCAATTATCGTAAAGTAATACATTTGATACCAAAATATTTGATCAATTATTCATGAATTCAAACTGAAACTTATGTTTGTCAACAAAAGTCGTCTTCAATGAGAAACTAGCGATTTCAACGAGTCAAACATAATCGAAACTTAAGAAATTATAAGAATTCCTATATTGTACAGATTTCAAGCCTCATTTTTAGGTTGTATAATTTTACCTTGTTAGATTCACGTTTACTACACGGAGTGAAATAACTGGTGCCATGCACATGGAACTCACAAAGTGTTACACATATATCGAATAACGATTATGAAACGCGCAAATTCAAGTGTTTGACACTAGATAACGTTCATGCTCTACCTATTAAATATTCGTGCGTGTAGCACTAGTGACTCAGAGCTCGAACACATGAACGTTGAGTATATGATGCATGGAGGAGTATAAGGAGACGTATCTTAGGCTGGGGAACTCGACTTGGATTGGTCGTGGTTTTCCGGAATAATTCGTGGAGTCGGGAAATAGAATAATTTTACTGAGTCGAATTTCAGCGCCTCTGCTGGACGGAATCTGACTTGTTTTCCGGCTTTTTCTGTTTTCACACATAACCACCAATTTGAATGTTGACACTTTCGTGGGTTTTCGGTCCATTTTATTTGAAAAGTCGTAGAGAATGAAGTGTTTTATTCCCGGCTGTGACTCTACCACTGACTTAAAATCTAATTTTCGGAAAAATGGGGGAAAAAGCCAATTTTTTCGTGCACCAAGAACGGTAAGTAATCCCAACCTGAGTTGTAATATTTGTAACTATAACTTTATTTTAACTGTAATCTTTGATGCAGATTTTATCTAACTTTTATTGAAATTAAATTTCTAATTAAGTAGTTCAACATGTATCTAATGAATAACATTCCTTTATTTTCGTGTAGTATAAAGTATGTATTCCCTATTTATTGAAAAACATTTTTTATAAATAAAACTTATTTTAAAATATTTCCTTGACAGGAAGAGAAGCTTCAAATTTGGCAGAATGCAATATCTGCATCTGCGTGTGAACCAAGAAATAAGCCACTAAAAAGTGCAAAAGACTGTGATTAAAACTAAAATACTTTGAAAGAACAAATTTTATTAATGTTGACATATTGTCTTGTTAAAATAAATAATTTATTTGATATAAAACATATTTTTTGTGTTGACATTATTTATTGTCTAAGCAAAGTCACTCAAGATTCCCATACATTAAAAAGAAATTATATATATTTACAAATTTTATTCTATATACATATTTCAACGTAAATTAACGTTAAATTAATAAACTTATGATTATAGGCACAGTGAAACGTTTTTGGCACTCCTAATTATTTTATTTTTTATTTTTATTTTATTTTATTCACAAATTAAATTGCGTGTACAATTTCCACGACGTTTGAGAATTTTCTCCACTAAAATATTACATTTTATCAGAATTCTTATCCAGCTTTACAACAAAAATTATTAAACACATTGTGAGTAGCGCAAATTATTTTTTAAATAGCCATTTTGTCAACAGCTTGTAAAAGTTCAATTAATTGCTTTAAATTACTGATTCGTTTTCCCTGATACGATGAAACAATTTTGTCATCAACAAACACTTTTATATACCTATTGCGAAATACAGCAATTCGTTTTTTAACGCAGCAAGAAGTTTCCACTTTTTGGAACCCAAAGAATTTATTATTACCTTTTACGAGACCCCATTGTGGCGAGGGTAATTCTATTTCATGCAGTGATTCTTGAAAGCTTTTAAATATTTGATCCTTTATGCATTTACTGCTCCTCTTACGTTTTTCCAATTTCGTACACATATCTGCAAATTAAAAGCATACAAATAAATTTAACATTAATTTTTATAATCCACTGAATCTCCAAGACCAATATGTTTTAAAATCTATTGTAAGAACATGCATTTTATGTATCTTTTAACAAATTGAATTTAAAAATAATATTAAAAATTAAAAACAAAAAGAACTTTTTGAATCAAACGCATTTTACATAACTATCGACCGCATTTATAACCAAACATATATAAATTTTAAAGGCAGCTACTTACTTTATTTTTCGATTTTTTACACTTTCACTATTTCTTTCTTTTCTTTCTTATTTAATTGTTATCCTCTTTATCTTATTCTATTCAGTAATACAAGAAATTCATAACATCACTCTGTCACGCGAACGTTTGCTATTAATTGCTATTAATGCGCAGTGCGGCCACAATGGCGCTGGAGTTCGATTCAGCAAAATTATTCTATTTCCCGACTCCACGAATTATTCTGGAAAACCCCAACGTGACCAATGGCTTTGATATGTCTCCTTATACTCCTCCATGATATGATGCATGGCTTTCTTCATGTTTCAAACGCTTCAGCTTCACGTGCGGCGCATGTAAATCTCAAGCGTTCCCAAGCGTATGTCTTAAACTAGAATTTCTTCATATAAGAAGCCTAAGGAGTTCAACGCTTGTCCAACGCTTTGGCCTATCTAGTATCTACTATAAGTCGCATGAGTAGTAAATGTTGTAATATCACATACTTTTTATGTGAATACACAGTATTTTGTCTTTGTACATTACTGTGCGCAGCACGCATGAATTTTGAGCATTTATTACTCGAGTTTATAGGTTCAACTATTTGAACAGCCAGAATTGCCAAACACTGGTCTCTTTCGAGTGCATGGCCCCAGTTATTTCTCTCCGTGTATGAATGGAGAGTTTAAGTTGGGCTATATTGTCGGATCTATTTATAATAGCTAAAGTACTGATGTGAATGTATAATTTATTGTTCCTTCATATTTTCATCAGATATTTTTCAATAAAATATAAAATTTGGAAATTAAAAACATTTCAAGATTTTTGAAATTAAAAAGTAAAGAGAAAAATTCTGCTGATTCAAAAACTTTGAAATGTTAAACATTAAAAGTCCTCAGATTCAAATATTACATAAAAGATATATCAATTCAATTAGCTCAAAGAACTAGAATTCACGCGCTTTAAAAAGAAGCCTGGAAAAAATAAAATGTTTTTTTACTCAGCAAATAACAGTATACATGAAAAGAAGGTAATTGGAAAAAATTATCAAAAGGAAGGATGTCTTATTTTGCATCTTGCATAGTAGCTATTGTATTGTATGAATCAAAAAATGTTTTATTATAGAAATTTGTGGATCTTGTTACGACGAACAATTTTTCATACCAACTTTTTTTCATTTCTCGCATAGCTTGATTGGAAAACGGAATTTTATTTATGATTTTTTTCAAATTATAAAATACTGTAAATTATTATTTATCGTTGGATTGTAAAATTCAATGAGGATCATTTTTAGAGCTTATTGAGGACTACCACATACTAATATTCAAATTTTTAGTTTACCAACCAATAGTTTAAATAATTTTAAAAATTCTAAAAATGGCCTAATTTTCAAAACTTTAGTCAGACCTCCTGGTTGATGCACTTTTTCTTTCTTTTTTGATCCTGATTGAATGTATCAAAGTGCATTTTAATTTAATAATTCTCTCAAGAGTTATCGTGTATACAGAAGACGACAATGACAATAACAATAACAATAACGATGTAAAATTTTTGCACTAATCTAATACCTTTCTATATGTGGAGAAAATGCAATAAAATAGAAGAAATTTTAATTTTCTTGCCGAGAAAAAACCAGGCGTTATACTTACCCGTATTCTGGTACAGAATCTATAATTTACCCTAGAACTCGGGCAGATAAATAACACCGGACTTTAGTGTAATTTTCCAGATTTCTAACTCAATTCCTTTAAGGGGGTCTCCTTATCCAGAACCTTCAAAAAAGGCACTTTTTCCCAATTTTCTTTGAAGCAGAAAATAAAAACACTGGTCAAAGATTTTCCGCATATATTTAGGTACATATTTGAACTTGTTAAAAAAAAATTTCATTTGAAGACAAGAAAAAATCTCGGACTTATCGAAGAGACCACGCAGCGTCTCACCACGGACAATTAATTTTGCATGCAGGATATTGTCCAAAGTTTTCATCTGAAACACATATATATTTGTTTTTTTTTATTCGGAAGGGTCTTCCGCTTATAGTAAACCTAAAAAATTGTAAAAAAAAATTTTTTTTTCGACCTTTTGAGTTACTTTCCAGAAAAATCAAATTTTTCACCGTTGTTTTTGTTTAAAATGCGTTATTTATAATGAAAATAAATACTGTATCATGAAAACTAAAGGTTCACTATATGCGCATTTTAATTACCTACAAATAAAAAAAAAGTTTATAATAATAGCTTAATTGGTTCTCCTTTAATCGTGCACACAATTTTGAAAAATGTGGTTTTGAGAAAACGCGCTTTAAAGTTTTCAGACGGTGAAAAAAACCTTCTGCTCGCTCCGCGCAAGCCACTGCTCGGAACTCTACCATCAAAACTATTCCGATATGGACTGTAAAATTTTGCGACAATATTCTCTGATAATAGATCCATCGATTGAAACAAAAAAAAAAAAATCGATTTTTTGAAAGTTCTGGATAAGGAGACCCCATTAAGATCATGGATCAACCAAACCACGTGAACAACTTCCTCTTGAATTTCGTGTCAGATAACTTTTTTATTTTATAACATATCTTTCTGAAAAATTGAAAAATACAACAGAAGACAATAAAAAATGTCTGTTAACTTCGTTTGAGTAAAAACTTTGTAAAAATGTTTATAGATAACTAATTATCGTTAATTTTTGTAATGTTTGTCAACATTTTTACTAAGAAGAAGTTAACAGACGTGCTTTTCTGCCATTCGTTACGTTTTCCAAATTTTCAGAAAGATATCTTATAAATCAAAAAGTTATCTTACATGAACGAATTAATGTATAATTAAATCACATGGGCCAATTGGTCCATGGCCTTAAGGGGCTATACCAGTGTGACGCTTTCAAAAAATTGATTTTTTTTGGCTTATTCGACAGTTTGCACTTTTAAGAATATTTTGTGAAAATTTCAAAGTCGTATCTGTAATATTTTTTGAATGGCAGTCTTACAAAGAGGAACCGCTCGCTAGCGTAAAATCGATAGGTAAATCTTTAAACGCGTTTTTCTCAAAATGAGATTTTTCCAATTTGCGGCCATTCTAACTCGAAGACTAATTATCCGATTGACTTGAAATTTTAACTGACTACTCTTGACTATATTTGCCATACAGTGAACTAGGATATTTTTAATCGGATGAAAATTGAAATTTTAGCAGATAAAAAACCGACCATTTTTTAATCAAAAAATAGACTGTTTTCTTCATATTGACGCCATTTTGTTCGATTTTTGAATATTTCAATAATCCTAGTTCACTGTATAGAAAATACCTTCTAGTTTAATGCCTTTTTTTCCATTTCAGTTACTCAATTGACCGGTATCGTGGCCGCAGTGGGGGAACTTTTTTTTTCGCGTTTCCGAAGACAGCGCATAACTCGCTTAATTTTCAATATTTTTTAATAAAAATGAAATGTAATATTCATCAAATATAGCTAAATACATTGTTAATTTCCAGAAATATTTAGTTTAATAGTTTTCTTTAAAAAAAATCCCAAATATCACTTAAATTTTAAGCTCTCACACTGGTATAGCCCCTTAATTATTTCTACGAATACTAAAATTATAAAATGAGAAATTCATATAGATCTGTCCAATCTTAATATTGAAATAAATAAAAACTTAAGTAGTGCCTTCCCTTAAAAAAACTTGAAGTTCATTTTTGTTCTAATTTCAATTGTGAGATATTACTTTTTTCCAAGCATGCATGAATTCGGCTCTTCCTCATGCCTGTAAAATATGTATGAAATCGACGTTTTTTGTTCACTGGGAAATAGGGAAAGTAAAAACAGCCCCTGGATAGTAAAAATAATGGCAAAATGTAAAACTCATTCCGACGAATATCTGTCATTTTCTTTTTTATATTATAAGTCTTCCACACAAGCAATGATCTAAATTTCGTGTTTTTGAATTTGAATGTGAAAAATAATTCTATGTTTTTTACCAACGTGAATAAGAAATTGCTGTCGTAGTTTCGTCCCTTTTTACAGGCATGATAAACTCGTCAAATTCAAACCTGCATGAAATAATGAATCGTGTGTATATAACTGTAATTCTAATCTTTGACTTTAAAATAAGAGAACCCACCTAAAAACAATAAAATGTACAGTGTGAGCGTAAGAGCTTTAAAGAATATTTTGATGTTTATGATTTTTATGAGATTGTTAATATATTACACGTTATATTAAATTTTTTTTAAAGTTATGTAACTTTCTTACTGCAGATATAGCTGTACACAGTGTGATCTAAAAATAACCGAACTTTTTAGTTACAGAATAAAACAAGCATGGTATTATGTTTCAAAGCTAATATTTATTTAAAATAGGATCCATTTAACTCAATACAATGTTTGGAACGATCAACCAATTTATCCATAGACTTTTTGAACTCGGTTTTTGGGATGTTCTTTAGCACCTGTATCACAGCTGCTTGAATGGTTGGAACGTCATCGTAGAAAGCTCCTTTCATTGCAGTTTTCCGTTGTGGGAACAGAAAATAGTGACACGGTGATAGATCAGGCGAATACGGAGGGTGGTCGATGACACAAATCTGTTTTTTCATCAAAAATTCGCTGACTTTTTTGGTTTTGTGAGGTGGTGCATTTAACTGATGTGGAACAAAACCAGACCTTTCCTTTACCCAAATTTTCAGCTAATATTGTGTAGGTTGTACAGTAGGATGCATTTAATTCTTCTACCAGCATTCTCACAGTGAAATTTGCATCGATACCGATTATTTCACGTACTTTTTCCACTAACCCAGCACGATTTGATACTTCTGGTCGTCCAGGTCTTTGATCATCATTTAAATCGTCACGACCATTTTTAAATTGTGTGAACCACGTGTGAAGTTCAGTGCGACTCATACAATCATCACCATAAACTTCTTTTAATAATTCGTAAGTCTCAGCAAAGCTTTTACCGAGTTTAAAACAATATTTAATATTTGATCTTTGCTCCATTATGTTTTTACGACATAACCACAAAAACTACTATCATTAAAACGTGCGTAATTTTGTGACTTGCCAACTGCTTTGCTTGAACTTGGTTGCGCTTGAAAGAAGAAAAATATACCTTTCTAACGCTGCCAACGTTTAATAGATGGCGTTACTTGTTCTATGATTTAAATTAAAAATTCGATTATTTCCAGATCACACTGTGTAGTTATTTGAAATTTTATTTACTTTAAATCTCATTATGTTTTGAGTGACATAAAATGATATTCATGCCCAATTAAAAACTGATGATAAATCGGATTGTGGTTCTAGATCGACAAAATGAATCGAAGGTGTTTGACGAGGGCGATGCTCCAAGTTCAGGAAGGTGGCAAGGAGAGGCAGGTCTTTTGTCAACACCGCCGAACGGACAGTTTCCAATGCAGAACGTTGGTCCAGTCAAATTTGAACCTCCCACTGTTCCGGTTATTTTTGTACTTGGTAAGTTCAATAAAATAAATATTTTTTTGAATTAACTAAGCACTTTATTATGCGTATTACAAAAAATTACTATGTTTGAATGAAAAAAAAATTTTGCTGATTCAATCAAATATTTTTCTGAGGGTATAATTCATCCACGAGATTTTTTTCCAATCTAAAACAAAACATTGGAAAAAAACTAGCTCTAGTCTTCGTTAACTCTGATCTTTTACATTAACGCCATTTGATCTTGCTTTATAACATTCCAGCCATGCGATATCGCTTATATGGGTGAAGTATCGCCTATACGAGATGTCAGGTCAACTCTAAATTTAATTCAATGTAGTTTATTTATATTGGCATTGGGTCACTAAATTTCCATTAAAAATTAGTGATTAAGGAAACATATCAAAGATTTTGAAAGGCAGGAAATATATTATAGGGATAAAAAAGGCAAACGTTTCGGCCACAAATGGGGGCCCTCTTCAGTGCCAAAATTTAATGTACTTGGTGTCTAAGCTGTAAACGTGAAAAAAGTGAATTATTAACAACACCATTAGATTTTTTTTTGTTTTTTTTTGTTTTTTTTTTTTTTAAATGATATTTTACGCGACGAGCATTTTAAGTGAGTCTCGTAATTACCCGAATTGTGTGCACTGGCACATATTCTATTTTATGTGACTTCGGTGCGCATACGAGTTTTTATACGTATACTCGAATCCAATCTAAAAAGGACGAAATTGCCGTAATTATCGCCCACCTCACTTGAAATTTCGCGAATACTTTCGGCCATTTTGATTTTATCGATCTTGTGTAGTAGTAACGTATTGTAATAGACCCATGCGCAGTTCAAATGTACAAGGCTTTGTCAGTACGGTACCAACGCTGTACGAAGAAGAAGAAGAATAAGAAGAAGATTACGCTCCACTGTATGACTATGGGAGCATGCGCAGTTCAATTTTTACATTACATTCCTCTGTATCGTAATACACAACATAACGATACTCTCAACCGTAGCATGAAAACGAGTTTACGCGCCGGAGGCAGATAAAAATGCATTATTTTATATGTATACAATTTTATGTCAGGATTAAAACAAAAGAATATCATATTTGAGACGGTACCAGGTCTAGAAGTATGAAACCGGAATTTCCCTATTGATGGTGCTTGCCATCAGTTTAGGGACCGTACGACCGCTTCTGCAGCGCCATCTTCTCCCTCTAGCAGCTGAGAAAGATTTTCAGTAGACAACAACCCAAGTTCGATATACCAGCGTATTTACTACAAGCATCAGCATGTACAGTTTTGTGCCTACGAACTACAATTTGCGGACAGCACTGGTTTTTTGTTATCACTTGAAGAAAACTGCTGCAGAATCGCATCGAATACTTGTCGAAGATTACGGTGAACATGCTCTTGGCAAAATACAGTGTTTCGAGTGGTTTAAAAAATTCAAAAGAGGGAATTTTGATGTGAGAAACGAAGATCGTGGAAAACCACCGAAACAGTGCGTTTGGTCGGATCAGAAGGGTGTTATCTATTATGAGCTGCTAAAACATGGTGAAACTGTCAACATGAATCGCTACCAACAGCAAATGATCGATTTAAATCGAGCATTACAAGAAAAACGACCGGATTATCGAAGAAGGCAACACAAAGTCATTTTTCTTCACGATAATGTCCCATCACACACAGCGAAACGGGTCAAGGAAACGGTCGAGACGTTCAGTTGGGAAATACTGGCGCATGCCGCTTATTCTCCAGACTTAGTTCCGTCGGATTACCATCTGTTCGCATCACTGGGCCACGCTCTCGCTGAACAACGCTTCACTTCGTACGAAAATGTACGAGAATGGCTGGATAACTGGTTTGATTTAAAGGACGAACAGTTTTATTGGCGTGGCATTCATCACCTTCCGGAGAGGTGGGAAAAGTGTGTAAATAGCAATGGAGATTACTTTGAATAAAATATTTTTGTTCATTTTCATGCAACAGACATGTAACTTTTGCAAAAATTCCGGTTTCATACTTCTAGACCTGGTAAGAATATGTATAAAAATCGCATTTATTCTGAAGGTACAACTCGCGTGTGTAAATTATTATGTAACGCCGAATAAGTAAAGAATGTATTCATAATTTGAAACCGGTGAGGAATTAGAATAATTCTAAATTGCTTAGTGTTTAACGACTTGTATATAATATTCACATAGAATTAATGCATCAGAATATAATATTTGGGAGCGTGAGAAACTCAATAAATTTCGTATGTGTATAGGAATATTACCCGCATGTATAGATAGTTATGTAGCGCTGAATACGTGTAAAATGTGTTTTTACTATTTCATAGAATGCCGGTCGCGCAATGCAATTATCTCTATAATTATCCTACTTGAAATGTACACGCGTATGTGTTCAACGCTTATTCGCTTATTAATGTGATATAATATTGACATCTGACTAATGCAAAAGAATCGCGAGAAGTACACGCGTATCTGATATATTGAACGCTGAGCGGCTTATTTATGCGATTTAATATTCACATCGTGCTGATGATGAAGATTCTCATATCTGAGAGGTTGAATAATAACTAAAATTCGTATTTACATTGAAGGTAAAACTCATCTGTGTAAAATTTAAGTGCAGCTTAGTACCTATTAAAGTATTTTATAACGATGCCAGGGGCGTAAATCAGGATATCTCTGTGGTTATATTCTGCGAGAAGTACACGCGTATGTACTTAGCGGCCTGTTCACGTGACATAATATTCGCCTCGGACTACTTTTGACGAATCTCATATATGAGACGTTAAATATACATAAAAATCGTATTTATTTCAAAAGTAAACTCGCGTGTATAAATTAATAAGTTTTCCTCTCAAAGTTGTGGTTTAAATTATTTCATATATTTCTTCTATTTTCATTGAAAATATTATGAATATTTAATATTTAATTTAATGAAAATTTAAGAATGTACTTATGCAAAAAAAGGTTTAAAATATGAATAGACTGTTATTATTAATTAAAATTTTTTTAGTTTTCACGCTTCTTTACGAAAATATCATTAAAACAAATGTTGACTAACTAAATAAATTTAAAATTAAAATAATTGGTATTATTCTAAATTTGCAATATTTAAAATCAATTGAAAAATGAAACACGATAATTAAAAATTTAAAACCACTTGAGACTTGAGAATGATATATACGAGGTCTGTCCGGAAAGTATCGGGCCTACCTTTATATCTCCGCGGTAGCGTTATTCTTCATCATCGGGCGGGCGGCATCCTTCAAAGTAATGCCCACTTGATTGAATAACATGGTTCCAGCGATGTTTCCACTTCTCTGAATAGTCCTGGAACCCACTTTTAGGGATGGCCTTGAGTACGCTTGTCGCATTATTTTCAACCGTCGTTTTGTCATCGAATCGCTGTCCTTTGAGTGGTTTTTTGAGTTTTGGAAACAGCCAAAAGTCACAGGGGGCTATGTCGGGACTGTACGGAGGTTGTCGAAGCAATTCGATACTGTGTTTACTCAGAAACTGCTGCACAAGATTCGATGAATGCCCTGGCGCATTATCGTGGTGAAGAAGCCAGTCACCGCACACACGCGAGTCATTCATAAAATCTTGTTTAAAATTTCTCAAACAGTAGTTTTCGGTATTCCGAGATCATTTTCTAGTTCACGAACAGTTAATCGACAATCACCTTCAATCTTAAGTCGCACCCGCTCAATATTATCCATTGTTTTTGTCGTCGACGGTCGGCCAGAACGAGAATCACTATCAACAGAAGTGCAGCCTCCTTTGAAACTATTATACCACTCTTTTCATCGTGTTTTGCTCATACACTAATACCCAAAGGCCTTCTGCATCATCTGAATAGTTTCCGAACTCGTTTTTCCGAGTTAAAAAGAAAATTTGATGCAAATTCGTTGATCTTGTTTTTCAGTCATTTTTAACAATCACAAAATCCGCCGAACTCGAAAACAGCTTTGTAAACAAAGACACGCTGCGCATGAACTATACGTCCGGCAGATGTCAGCAAGCAACCGATAGGTTCATGAGGCTTTACTGTTGACGTTCATGCCCCGCAGACGTCGCTCAAACACTATGGCGCGGAGATATAAAGGTAGGCCCGATACTTTCCGGACAGACCTCGTATATTATAAACCTAACCTCCACTTTTCTTATACAATACATTGAATATATTACAACTTTACAAACCTCCAGTAACTTAGCATATATTGACTGTAGATTACACACTCGAAAACATCCTGTAAAATGTCCTGGAAGAAATTAACATATCATATTCCAAGACTTCAAATGTCAATGTTTTTAAGTCTTTTTTGGGGTTGTCAAATTTTATAAACAAAATGACGGAAGACGACCCCAACCTCCAAATCCTCCAAATCTTGGAATTAGCCATGCCGGCGAAAAAGTACAAGTTACAATCGTGCATTCTCGGTAATCCTCGACTTGCGACGAACCAACAATGCCGAACCGAAGAGCCGAAGCGACGTCGACAGAAAACGAAGAAGCAGTGGCAATCATCCAATTCTGGATTTGCGAGCGTGCAAACAAGTAATGGAGCGGGGATACATCGACACGCTGCATTTATATGTATTGCTTACACAACGGAACGTGGTGGGAGCAAAAATCTTACGCATTCTGTGAACACTAAGGTCTGCAACGTAAAGAAGTGATTCATGACGTAGTCTTAATATTTTGCGAGAACTCGCAAGAAAAAAAAATGTACGTCAGGCTAGTATTCATTTGTATAAAAAATCCTACAGCATTCTCATCATAAATTCTAATAAATTGCCCCGCTAGGTATTCCACTATGGTCGGGACATTGGAACCATCGTTAGTGCCAAAATAGGTCCAAGGAAGGTTCCAACGTTTGGCCCAACCTTAGAATTCGTAGTAGGGAGAAAGCATCCACCTACTTCTTCCCCTAAGTCAAGCTAATCAGCAAGGCATCAGGGTATATACGTTTAGATTTGGACTTTGGCCTCACTTTCTTTTTCCTGGCCTGGACGCGTGATAGAGAGTCTTGTGCAATGTGGCTGAAGCCTAGGTAGTGGTAGCTCCGTTTCGACACCGTCTTCCTGCGGACCCTGCAGGAGACTCACCCTATCTTAATGTGGGTCACCTTAATCAGCTTCAGGGCCCGCATTTCTTCCAGCAGGACATACACCAGTGCTCCCAGATCGTGGATGGAATTTACCCCCTCCACTCTACCAGTTTATTGCAAAAAAAACAATTTTTCAAATATATTTTGGGGAAATTTTTGAAGTGTATTACTTTTTCAAGTTGTTCTTCAATTATATTTGAAAGTTTGCCCAAATTATACTTGAAAAATCACTTTTTTTCAATTAAATGTCAAAATGGAGGGGGTAAATTCCATCCACGATCTGGGGATACTGACATACACCCTTCAGAGGAACATATTTTTTTGTCCTGCAAAATGTATCCATCTTTTTAACCATTTACTCAATCCTAGAAATGCGCTTCATCTGCTTCTGAAGCGTCCCATACAGGCAGTCTTTCTGCCATCTTGTGTCAGACCTCTGACTGTAATCGGGCTTCGCCATTACTTCCAACTCCCCTCCAAACAATTCCTCGCACATAGTTTCACTTTAATTATTTCTCTCCATATTATTTTCTCGATCAGCTAGGAAAGTATATGATAGATTCCTGCAGAGCCCCGCATGCAGAGGTAAGATCTGAATTCTCTAGTAGGCTTAGTATACTTGCATGCATCGGAACCAGGGTTCATAATCAATTTAAGACATCAAGTTAGCACTGGTATTCGTCACCTACTCGGTAGACACCTCCCAGAAAACTCCCGAAGGTCTCAGTACTCAGACTGGTACCGTCTGCATTTTTTTTTATTTCAAGAGAATATGAATCCATTGTCTCCCTCCTGATTTTAATCGAAGCAGGACATAAAATAAATCACGTGCTCCGATGTCTTCTTTACCCTCTTACAAAATCTGCATCCCGCTGATGAACTTAAACCTATCTTCCATTTATGGTACCGCAGACTTCTAAGTCCTGTTAGGAGCTGGGTTGTAACCTTCGCCTCGGCCCACCCTAGAGCTAGGATGCTTTTGGATCTGTCTCTTTTTAGTACAGGCCCAAGCAGAAACTTTGCCTGGCGGCATCTATTCTCCCCGGCCAAGTAGATTTCGTGTTGGTCCTGAGCCCATTTCGTAATCTCTACACTCAATATCCACCGCCTGCTCTGGTCCTGTGAGGGTCATTTCTGCCCTATATCTAGTCAGTTTGACGGCAGCCTTATTCCTTTTACTCAGTGTTCGCAGAATGTGGACGTAATCGGCCTCCACCACTGACCCATGTGGATCCTTACACAACCAAACGTGGTGTGTCGGTGTGTCCCCACTTCCTCGCTTCGATTTCAAGCTGTCGGCTGTTGAGTCAAGATCGAGAATTATTTTTATTATTTTTGTTATTTTGGCATAGGGTCAGACTCTTTTTATTTTCACATTAAAAATTGTTATCAATGGTCAATACGTGTTGTGCATACCGGACTGCTTCATTTTGAATTGCAAGCTATGAGATAAGTTTTTGATTTTTATGCCTTTCCTCATTTTAATAATCTTCTATATTTTGATCTTTTAATGAAATTTTAAACTGATTTTATAATTTAGTGCTCTGAAGAGGGCCCCCTTATGTGGCCGAAACGTTTGTTTTACTTTTTACGTTCTTATATCTGCCATTGATAACAATTTTTAATGTGAAAATAAAAATAGTCTGACCCTATGACAAAATAACAAAATGAATAAAAATTCTGTAAATTATGGGTCAATATAATAACAGACATGTTATAAAACATGTCATTTCATATCCAGAATTATATTTCTCTCGACTTCGTGTAAAAGAGACGCGAAGCAGATGACGAATTGAAAATAACAAAATATATAGTTTAAGATATTAGCTTTCTTTTTTTGATATTTAGATAAACATTTACCTAAAAAGAATATCTTAATTATTTTTTAAAATTTTAGTATGATTTAAACACTTGAGGAATAATTTTGTATTCAAATTTATAGTTCAATAAGTGTTTAAAGTCTCAAAACAAAATATCGTTTTATATATTTTTGAGCTTTGCAAATAATTTATTTGAAATTAAAAAATTATGTGGAGAATATTTCATATCAAGATAAGATAAAACATGAAATTCAAATTCAAAAAATAAAAGGTTCAAACAATATACTTTAGAAGGTTTTTGAAATACGTACACTGAGAAAAAAATGCTATTGAATCAAAAGCATTTCTTTCCAAAAGCATGCATAATATTAATTCATAAAAATATACTATAAGACCAATAAATATGTTACTAATTCTATAGCATATTGATTTGAATCCATGATATACATGCTTTTGGAAAGAAATGCTTTTGATTCAATAGCATTTTTTTCTCAGTGTAATCTTTTATACAATTTTAATATACATGTGTGAACAAAAGGTTTGAGTATTTAATAAAGCTGAGATTATATCTAAATTTGAATACAAAATTACATCTTGAGATTTCTCTGACATGTAGTAAAATTGGAAAATATATCTTTGAAATAAAATACTTTCAAAATTTTTTATTCTAATATCTAACATCTTTTACATGGCTATTTTAATATACAAGTGTGAACAAAAAATTTATATTATTGAAAAAATAACTAAATTATATCTGACTTTGCACACAAAATTACACATTGAGATTTCTTTGTTATGAAGTAAAATTGCCAAATATTATAGTAATGAAATATTAAAAAAAACTTTTTTGGATACTTAGCAACTTTTATATGACAATTTCAATATATAAGCGTGAATAAAAGTTTTGGTTTAAAAAACAAATTTATAAATGTATTTTATTATTATGCTTCTTAATTTTGCTTCATACCAAAGATTCTCAATGTGTTACTAAAAAATTATTTCTCAAGTGTTTAAATCATACTGAAATTTAAAAAAACCTTCAAGTTATTCATTTTAGGTAAATTTTTATAAAAAAATTTCAAAAAAAGAAAGCTAATACCTTAAACTATATATTTGTTCATTTTCAATTTGTTGTCTGATTTGCGCCTCTTTTACACGAAGTCGAGAGGAACATAATTCTCGATCTTGGCTCAATAGCCGACATCGAGACATGTGTGCAATCATCTTTTGGAGAGCTGTTAGCTAAATCTCGTGTACCTTCTGCAGTTCTTTGCAACGTCTTATAAGAATTTCCTTTTCAAACCGCTAAAAAGTTCTGTGGTACACCAAACGGTGTAATTCCTATTACCACTCTTCGAATCTCTTACACGGAGAAAAATGGATGTTCAACTATGGGACAGCCATCTTATATGTTCAATTGTATTATCTAGATGTTCAACTGTAATATCTAAGATATTAATCTCTGCATATTTTAACATCTTAGACATTACAGCTGAATATCTAGATATTACAACTGAATATATAAGATGGCTGTCCCATAGTTAAACATCTAGATGTTAATTCTAAACATCCACTTTTCTCTGTGTACGACTTACAAAAGTTTCTTGTCGCATTTTGATAGAATTTTCTCCCGGTGTGTGCGAAAAAAGGGGACTGCTGTATTTTATGTGACGTTTCTTGAAATGTCTCGGGCATCCTTTGGGCATCTCGTGGATTCTCTCGCACTCTCTTGCCGTTGTTTGTAACTCCACTTAACGATTTATCAATGAGCAGCCTCTCACTTTGGATCGTACTCTTCTTTCCACTTTTTGAACTACACGCAGAAAAAAGTTCCGTATAATATACTGAAAATCCGGTAAATTTTACTTAATTTCTAAGTACTTATATGGACAACTGGCCTGTTAACTGAATGTTACTAGGCTGAACAAGTAACTGTAATCAGATTTGGTAGTTACAAATACGAATACATAAGTGGTACTGACTTTCGGATCAGTAAATTTCACCGAGCCAATTGCTATCCTAAACTGTTTCTAAATGCTATAAATGCTTATTATTCTGTTACATTTCCATAGCGTGTAAGGGAATGTAACTTACTGTAACGGTATAGTTTACCAAAATGTTAGTGCTCTTTACGTTTGTCGAATGTCAGAATTACTTATAAGACAGTAGCTTTACCGATTTTTCTTGGTGAAAGTAGCATATTCGTTTCGGATAACACAGTTCTTTTGTTTTGGCTACTTTCTTTGCACACTGAGAAAAATGGATTGCAAACGGTAATGAAAAATATGTTACCGGGTATAATCTTGGACTATTAACTATGGGACAGCGATCTAGATTATTAAAACCATAATCTGTAGATGTTTAAAAAAAAGATAGTATCGGATAATATCTTGGATTATAAACTGAAACATACCAAATTTAACGCGTGCAAAACAAAAGAAAGATAGAGGGGAGAGCTTTGGCACTCAGAAGAGGGGAGGTTTCAGTAGGAACACATACACAAATATTATTATCATACCTCATTTATGTTCACATATTTAAGTACACAATGCTACACTATTTATAATCGCATACGCTTGAAATTAAATTTCAGAATCGCTTTTGGGTTCGAATCCTCTAACTCTACCTATATCTACATTAACTAAACGCATTCCTAACGCCTAAAGCCTCTCGGCTATTCTCGCTTGCCATATTCCGAAATAAATGTCGCTTATAAGCTACTACTGAGTTGGCCAGACTTGGATTCGAGTCTACGAAGCTATTCGGATAACGTCGGAAGCACTCGGACGACATTCTGAAACGAATTATAAGAAAAACCGAGAATGAATGTTTTAATTTTACCGAATACTATCCCTACTTTTAACATCCAGGTTTTATGATCCGTTTTTCTCACTGCAGTTGGAAATTCTTTTGTTTACACCCAGCGTTGCCGGCACACGTGATTTACACATGAAGGTTATGTTTTCGTTACATGTGCGTGAGTTAAGCGGAACATCCAGATCGGTAAAATCAACTGATCTTTCGTTAATGTGTACTATACTAGTATTGTAATTCAGTTCCAGTGAATGGTACTTCTCATCCTGTATTTAATACATATGATAAAGGTATTTTTAATTCACAAGTGACAGAGTTAGATTTACTTTGATTTTACTATGAGATTTACGAAACGCTCAGTAATTCCGACATTTCTTTTTCAGCTATGTTAACAGTTTTTACTGTTACATTTACTTAAAATCATTTACTGTTCCTGGTTAGTAAATTTTGCCTTTCTTTTTTCTGCGTGTATGCTTATTTTTGGTTCATTATTCGAGATTTCTTTTTCTATTTCATTTGGTCCATGAAGCGTATTTTATCCCGCCCTGCCCTGTATATCAATTAAGCATTCCCCAATCCACCACATTTTTGTTATAAAACATTTATAGAAAAATTTTAATGGATACCCGAAAAAAATGTGTTTAATATCATAATTCTATTGCAAGCTTATTAGTGTTTTATTTATCATATTCTGCAGGAGGCCCAGGAAGTGGTAAGGTGACACATTGTGATAATCTAATGCAGGAGAAGAAGGGAATCACACATATCAACATGACGGACCTTTTGCAACAGTATGCCTTAGGAAACGGTAAATTAACACTTCATATTAATTAATCACACTTAATTGCACAAAAAATTAATTATAAACAAAAAGGAAATTATATTTATGAAAATTAGAAGTTTTATTTAAAATTTATAGAATTTGAAATCTTTTTGTGGGAAAAGAGACACTTCCGACTGCACTGAGAGAAACATTTCGTAATATTAACTGAAGTAGTTCAGTTGATTTTAACGATACAAGAAAAGTTTAGTTACGACTACTGAAAAATGCTTTCAGCAAATTTCAGTCAGTTTAACTGAAAATTCTTTCTGAATTTAAAAAAAAACAAAAACACGTGACGATTATAAATATACCGTGACGCATTTTAATCTATAATCCCAAATATTTTCTAAAGTACTTTGTCTAAGAAAAAAATGGGTCGGTCAAAGGTTGACCAGGGCCGAGGGGGACATTTGACTGTACCATCAATTTTGACCTCGAGGTCAATTTTCAAGATCAAATGGAGGAAAGACCCTATTCTTAAATGAGAACCCCTACTTTTGACTGCGGATGTGAAAAGAGCGCGAAATTTCACGTCAAAAATGACCTGTGGAAAAATGATTTTTGTGACCTTGGAAAGGTAAAAAATTGAGGTCAAATGTCTGAGAAACGACCAGATGCCCTTTTTCTGAATTATCTTGGTCAATTTTCAAGGTGACTTGAAGGTCAAAACGAATTTTCTTAGATTGAACTCTGTGCTCGGATAAATTTTTTTGTGGACTTCAGGCTGTGGATTGTTATCACCCCCCCCCAAACACACCCAGGCAGTAACAATCATTTTACAACGGCGTGAGCGTAGTAACTTCTGTTTCCTTTCGGGTGCTTTCTTTTCGTGAGTCCCCTTGCCTCTCACCATTGCTACCAGTGTTACAATCAGCCACGGAGTAACTGTTCGAAGTGCTCTCGATTGGCTTGAAGACACAAACGTAGACGTCTTTAAAAACCATCCACAGTTTTCAGCAAAACCTGATCTCTCGAATTCCTCCAATCTTAACCCCTAGCTCCTCGGGGTTTACGCGGCTCTTCAGATTCTTCAGAATAGCCGCGTAGCTAACCCCCTCCAAGGATTTTATAAGTACCGCTTTAGAGCGGCCCCTTTTTGGTCGCGTCGGTTTCTGTGGCGCCGCCTTGGGTTTCTTTATGCGGCGGTCCTTCCTAAGGATTCCTAATTCTCCGGTTGCTTTGAGGTTCACGGCCTCTTCTCCTCCGGCTTCTTGGCAGCCATCACCTCCGGGCTGACCGTCGGCTCCCTCAGCCGCTTACAAGGTTCTGGGGTGAGCCTCAGCGCCGACTCGGGGGGAGTTTGGGTGCTCTCATCCAGGACGACCTTCTTGTGGGATCTCACCTCCTTAATTTTTTATACCATCTTATCCCTAAGATGATACTCAAAATGCTCGATCTAGCAATCGTTTCTCTTCATGTGCTTTTTTAGGGCCTGTAGCTTCCACAGTGGCTCCGTGATGCGATCCCTGGTGTCCATCACCTTCTAGAGTCCCAACTACACTTTGAGAGTTGGTTTCAAAATGAGTTATAGTTGCGAAAAAAGTAGTTGAAAATTAAGGACATCTTCAATGACTGATGCAGTCTCAAATATGTCAACAAATTTTTTGTAAATGAATTCACAATTTTAAAATAGATATATATTATCATTTACCTGTGACAATAAACATTATTCGAATAAAATAATCAATTAATTTTTTATGTTGCCAAATAGATCTAATTATAAAAATATATTTGGTTATTCCTTTTATTTGAAAAACAATCATACTCTCGAAAGTTTCGGGCTTTCTCCGTACATAAAAGTTTCTGAAAGTGTTTTTCTATAATAAATATTCTTTGAACATACATCTCATAACTAGAACATACATTTTTGTGACCTGATGCATTATTTCTACAATGGCTTTTAAAAAAAGTTCTATAACTTTTGCAATCTCTGTAATATAAACGTCAAATTGAAACAACTCTTCATTATAGTTGCAACAGATATCTCTCACATTCGTCACAAGTTAAACTTCAGAATTTGTTCCAACTCTGCCCTCGCTGCTAGGTCTAAAACGAACTACAGTTTCAAAGTTCTAACGATCATGGAATCGTAGTTGCTTGTACCGCGTTTTTTTCCCAGTATGAATTTTAAGTCAGTTAAAACTAATAATTTCTCCATTTGAAAGAAAAATTCAAATATAACTACTTTGACTTGAAGTATTGTCTTATTATGAATAATTAACCAAGTTACTTTTTCAAATGCGACTGTACTTAGAACAATGAAGCTCAGTTACTTTAACTGAAAAATTATTTCGTCGTGAAATACAACTGAAAAAGTCAGTTAGTATAACTAAACTGGCGATTCCTATTGAATTAATTGAAAAAATTCTTCAGAGTAACCCAAAACTGCAGTTGCTTTTAATGCATAGAACTCTACTGAAAATTTTCAGTTCATATTGCTGACGTGAATCTCTCTCAGTGCGGAAATTGTGCGAACGTGCTTGTGAGCGCTATTAAAAATCACTGCTGACTTTGAACCACGACATCTTGGTGAAAAAAATGAGATAGGGCAATTTTAAAAATACAGTTGAAAAGCTTATGAAATTCCACGTCTAGTGATGCTCAACAAATATTTTTTTGACCTTCTGAAAATAATACAGCACGTGAGGAGTTAAACAAAAAATTCAAGATTTTCTCAAATTCTCTACCTCAACTTCAACTTTTAGCATGACCTAGGGAAAATTTTTCCAAGATCTGAAAATTATACGACATAGAGTCTAAAATCTTATCTTTAATTTAAGCCAAGAAAACTTCAAAAATATTTATGGGTACCTGAGATACGATTGAAAATGTTCAATTGTATCTGACTTTTTTTTTTTTTTTTTTTTTTTTTTGGTGAGGAGGAAAAATGGCGAAATCTTTTATAGACGTTGTACAGGACTCTCCTAGGACGGGTCTTGGCATAACTGTTTCGAGCTTACTACACTCCCAGGTACTTAATGCTCTTTTTCCACTCGATTTCATGTTCCCCAAGAGCGATCCTGGGATATTGGAAGGATCTCATGTCTGTGACCAGCAAAGCCTCGATCTTTTCAGGGGCCATTTTCAGGCCTCTGATATCTAACCAATGCTTTGCCCGCCATAGACTATCATTGACCCTCAGTTCCAGAATTCCGACGTTGTCAGCAGCGCACACGACAAGTGCGACATCCGCGAAGCCGATGATGCTCGTTCCAGCAGGCAGGTCCATGCGCAGGAAATCGTCGTACATGACATTCCAAACGAGTGGACCCACCCGCGACCCTTGAGAGGCGCCACATGTCATCTCTTCCTTGAGAGACCATTTGTCGCCCTCGTATATCACCCACCCGACGCTCAGATAGTCATCTATCATTCGCAACAGGTAGTCTGAAACCTTTTTCCGCACCATCGCTTCGATGCAGATGTTTCATCTCGCGGTATTGAACGCATTGCGTATGTCAATGCTCATCAACGCGCAGAATCTCTTACGCTTACCAGTTCCTCTTCTTGCTTTAGTGGCGATGTCCACCACTGCCTGGATGGCGTCAACTGTGGACCTGCCTTTCCGAAAGCTGAACTGGTTTTCCGAGAGACCATTCTCGCGGACCATGTGACCCTGTAGTCTTTGTAGGATTATTTCCTCCAGAAGTTTCCCCATCGTATCCATTAGACATATTGGTCTATACGATGAGGCATCCCCTAGAGGTTTGTTACGCTTCTTTAGCAGGACCAACCTCTGCTTCTTCCAGTCTGAGAAGAACCTCCACTCCCGAAGACAGGAGTTAAAGACTTCTAGAAGGATCTCCGGGTATACCCCGATCACCTCTTTGAGGATCTCGTTCGGCAACCCGTCGATCCCCGGCGCTGTGTTTGCCTTGAGACTTCCACCCGCTCTCTTTAGTGCTTCGAGAGTGAAGAGTTCTTCACACCCGACCACGCAGGAGCTTCGGTCCTGTCTTTGTAACGGCTCTACATGCAGAAACAAGCTTCGCACGATGTACTTGACTCAATCGGGATTATCCAGGCCCGGGGTCTTTATTCTAGTCACCAATATCTTGGTGACTATTTTGAAGGCGAGAACCTCACCGATCAAGTCTTTCCAGCAATGAAGTCGGCTTTTCTTAATGCCTTGCCTCAGAGTCCATTTTGCGTTTTTCCATGCGTCGTGAAGCAGAGAATCACCCTTTGAGCGGGTGAATCTTCGCCGCGCTGTGAAGCATTCCCGACGCAGGACAGACAACTGGTCGTTCCACCAGTACATTGAGTCCCCAGTACGACCATTCCCTCGTCGAGGCATCGAGTGATCACATGCTGCGACCACTTTCCGCCTCGCCGCCCGCACGGTGTCCTCCAACGACTCAGCAGACGTAGCCCAACCAAGCTCATATATGAGCCTGGTTTCCTCAAGATGTTTTTGTAGCTTGTCTTTGTTGAATCGTCTTGTGTTCCAGGAGGGGCTCCTTCCTTTGCCACCCCTTCCCGTATTCACCGGGTGACTCCGTTCCCGGATGCTAAACTCAATGCACTCGTGGTCACTCAAGGTTATTACCTGGAGGACGCACCAGTCGGCTATCCTTGAGGCAAGACGGGGCGCGGCAAACGTGAGGTTGATAATCGACCCCCCCGCTCCTCGTCTGGACGTACAATCTCTGCCTCGATTTAATACAATCAGGTCATTCCTAGCGGCGATCTCGCCGACCAAGATTCCCCTCCTGTCCAGAAGGGCTTCGCCCCACTCGGGCGACTTACTATTTAAGTCGCCCGCGACATGGGACCGCCCGCTAGCCTCTCTGAGGCTTTCCTCAAGGAGGAGGATCTGGGTCTTGAAGACCTCGAAAGGATCGTTGGGAGAGAAGTAGCAGCTGTACACACGCACCCCCGCCACCTCCACCCAAACGAACGTCGCGTCGGTCTCCAGGAAATCCCCGATGCTCAAATCAGGGCTTAAAACAAGGGCCCTCAGTGATGCTTCCTGGTACCAAGAGAGTTTTCGAACCATTTATGTTGCTCACTAATGAGCCACACATCGGCCCCCCTCTCGCTGACAGTCTGCATCAGAAGGTCCTGGGCTTCCTTCCCTCTCCCGAGGTTTAGCTGTAGAAATTTCACTTTCCACCCCTCAACCTCCGGAGCTCCGCCCTAAATATTGGGCAAGAACCGCTCCCCGAGGCATGGGCGACATCTTTTTCGCCCCTATCAGCACAAGTCAGACACCTAGGTGAAGCCTTGCACTCCTTGGCCACGTGAGACGCGCCTCCACACCTCCAGCAGGCATCTTTCCTGCCTGGAAGCGTGCAGCCGCGCGACACATGGCCATATCCCTGGCACCTGAAGCACCGAGAAACCTCGACATGCTCTCGGATGCGGCAGTTCAACAACCCCACCCTTACCTTACCGAGCCCGAGCAGGCTCCGAGCGTCCGCCTCGGTTAAACGGACCACCGCAGTCTGCACACCGCCGAAGCGCTTGTACAGCCTGCACTGGTCCCCGAGGTCTGGCTTGCCCAGCGCGAAGCACAGCGCGGCAACAGCCTCTTCCCTTGTGACGGTCTCGTCGAGATCCCTAACTTCAAGGGACCTCTTCGAGACCAACGACTTAACATCGGCCTTCTGCCCGACCGTCTGATCAAGCGCCTTCTCGAAGGCCGAGACGTTACCCCCCCCCCCCCCCCCTTTCAGGACCAGAAGGATCTCCTCCCTCCTTGTTCTTCGGATGGAGAGGACCTCCGCTCCCGAATTTTGGGGATCCACCTTGGCCTTCATGGCTTTCAGGATCTCGGCGTAGGACTCACCGTCCTTCGCCGGCACCCTGTTAGCATCACCCGACCTAGCGGCCGGAGAGCGCCTCGGCAACTTCTCCTTCTCTTCAGGGTTATGTGTAGAGGGCACAGGAACTCTTTTTTCCTTTCTCTCTTTCTTCATTTTTTTATCTCTTTTTTTTTCTTTTTCTCCACCAGCTGCCATTCCCCATCCGTCTGTGGGGTCTGGCTTCTGGCAGCTGCAACGTTAGTTGGCGATGTTCCGCCTTTTCCTTTCTTCGGGAGCCGATCCTCGAGAGGAGAGGGAGCAACCCTCTTCTCCCCCTTTGTCGGCTTTTTTGGGGTATCTCCCAGAGACGCAGAGCGCGGTCTCCGGAAGATAACCATCCTTTTCGAGGCGAGATGGAATTCCAGCTTCTTCTGGATTTCCACCCCGCTTTCTGGAAGGCATTTATGGGTGTTGAGCATTCCGCTTAACACCTCTGTGGCCTCGTTCACGCTATCTTTGACAAAGCCAGGGTTATTCCTCAGCATACCCTGTTGGATAACACTGAGGGCCCTGGCTAACCTTTCCATCTTCTTACTCTGCTCCTTTAGGAGCTGAAGGACGTCTTTCCATCCTTCACCTTCTGGAGGAGCACCAAAATCCTTCTTTGCTGCTGTGGTGCCCGGCGTGGGCGCTGAGACAGCAGCATATGTCGGCGTCTTTAACGCCTCCTCTTCCTCCTTACCTCTTTCTTTCTTATCAGTTGTCTTCATAATATAAGTAGTAGTTTTTAAGACGGTTCGCCCATCATGGGAGCCCTACCGCAGTAGGGCTACTATCCCCGTCTGTATAAATCCCTAAATGTGTGTGCCGAAACCGAGAAGCGGTTTATCGGATGGTCGATCCTATGGGCACAATTTGATGAAGCTAATGAAAAGGTTACGGGATAGGCCCGCGCCATAATGATGCAAAAGGTTTAACGTCACCCCTATCGACCGAGCGTCGGATATAAGGAAATACTGACCAGGTAATCCTTCATTCCTGCGCCCGGGCATCCATGATTTCAACCCCGAAATTGGCTCCAGACAGTAGGATCGTGAGCGGTTTTCCCAGTTAAACACGTGGTTTCACGGGATCTTTGCCTTTCGCGGCCGGAAACCGGAGGGACTTACGGTTACCCATATTACTTCCACAGAGGTAAGGTACTGACATCGCGTCCTACCCCGGTCGAGAAGCTACTACTCCTCTCTTGGCTAGTCTATCGGGAATATCCACCAGGCGTCGGCCGCAGTCACATTCACTCAACATTCCATTCATTCTGGTATGTGTGGGTGTCGGTATCGTGCATGTGATTGTGGTGTGACCGCAAGAGCGCACGCCCAAGGTCAGCGTCAACGCCGCATGCGCATTTGGGGCGATATCCCGATTAAGGGGCCCCCCACATTCACCCCGTGTTTATATATTCGGCATCAAGGAACCTGTTCAAGGTCCCCTGATGCTTTCGCTCCACACCGCGTCCTCGCGCGCTTGAAGGTCACAGAGCGACCGTCATGGCGCGTGCGTCTGGCAGGCCCATAACTAGCCTGTCTATAGGGCTTCCCTGGCGGCCATCCTGACGACGACAGTCCTGCCGCTGGCAGAGTCCTTGCGGCTAATACCGTTGGAGGGCTGCAGGACGCGTCTGCTCTGTGCTTGGCCTCATGCATTCGTCTCGGCGAGACCCTGCCCGCCCGCAAAACGCTCTTTCAGATCTTGAGTGTGTTGTGTTTAGTGTTGCTGTGGATGTGTTGTGTCATATTGATGTCCGTATAACGCCTCCTCCTTTCTCATCCGGGCTTGGGACCGGCAATGGCGGAGTTAATTGTATCTGAGTTAGATTTTAATCAACGATCACGGTTCTCGGCCGGTTTGTTGCTCGCCTCCTTCGTTGAGGCAGGACCGAAATGGCCACGCACAAAAGTGGCGCTTAAGTGGAGCCCTCTTATATGTATTTTTGATTCTGTTCATTAGTAATTTTTATTCCTAATTATTCTAAATTTAAAAAAATATTTATTGTTATTCGTGATTATTAAAAATTACTTAAATCTAATATTATCCCCATATTAACGAATAGAACAATGATATGTAAACATTTTTTATTTCTTAAAATTCTTATAAACTAGAACATTAATAAAAATTTTAATAGTCATTGTAAATATCAACTAAGAATGAAAGGAAAGGAAATAAAGAAAACACGTTCTTGGATCAAAGAACATATAAGAGAGCTCCACTTAAGCGCCACCTTTGTGCGTGGCCTATTCGGTCCCGCCTCAACGAAGGAGGCGAGCAACAAACCGGCCGAGAACCGTGATCGTCGATTAAAATTCAACTCAGATACGATTGAACATTTTTAATCGTATCTCGGGTACCCATGAATATTTTTGAAGTTTTCTTGGCTTAAATTAAAGATAAGATTTTAGACTCTATGTCGTATAATTTTCAGATTTTGGAAAAATTTTCCCTATGTCATGCTAAAAGTTGAAGTTGAGGTAGAGAATTTGAGAAAATCTTGAATTTTTTTTTTAACTCCTCACGTGCTGTATTATTTTCAGAAGGTCAAAAAAATATTTGTTGAGCATCACTAGACGTGGAATTTCATAAGCTTTCCAATTTTTTTTAAAAAATGCCCTATCTTTTTTTTATCACCGAGATATCGTGATTCAAAGTCAGCAGTGATTTTTAATAGCGCTCACAAGCACCGTGCGCACAATGTCCGACGGTAGTGTATGTATGTTTTACTCCGATAACGTTTACAAATTATAAAAATTGTAACAAAATAGATTTTTGGAAACTTAAAATATAAAACACTAGATTGATGATAATTCTAAAATTGAAAGAATAATAATAAATAGTGCATTGATTTATACCTGATTGATAAAAATCGTGAGATCGAAGAAAAAGCGCTTGAAAAAAAGATTCATTCACTTGTTTCCTCGACATATCAAGAATCGATTTTCTGAAGATCGATAAAAGTAAAGTTTCCCTATAACTTATAATTTAACTGCATTAATTCCTGATAAAAGAGTACATAAACACAAAGAATATATATCTATTACTATGAAACAATCTATAGAACATGAGAAATTTATATGATCCATATAATTATTTTTCCACTGCAAAATAATTAAAAGTACATTACAAATAATTTTACAATAAAGATTATATATTTCTAGAATAATCTTAAAAAACTTTTTACTTTTTGTAAGAAACAGATATGCAAGACTTCGGCTCACTTAGTAGCAAAACTGTCACAGAAGTCCTCATGCTTGAAATGAAAATGTCTCCAGGGGCCAAAACTTTTCTGGTTAGTGGATATCCAAGGAATATGCGCGATGTGGTCGAGTACTCCGAAAAAGTACGTTTAATAATTTATTTGTAACGTATACCTAATACAGTTGTTTTTTCGATTCAAATTAATACTGCATAAGAATATTTATTTTAAGATTAAAATAGGGTAATTGAACCAGAATTAGGCCTCTTTGAATTAGTTTGATTTTTAACGGTATTCGATATAATTAAGAGTAGTTCAATGTACACAATTTCAATGTAACAAAGATTATTGCTTATACTCTCTACCAATCACGCATCCCAAGCAGAAATTAACAATCGGACCAACGTCGATCCAACGTTGGATACCAACTTCCGACTGTCGGCGGACAGTCGAAATGATAACGATGTACTGCGTTTGTACAACACCAGTTTCCAACGTTGTATCAATACTGGTAACCAACATATTTTCAACGCTGGCTGTCAACATTTATAAAATACTGGTTATACACTTTTATTATTAAATCCATGTTTTACGGTTAAAGACATTTTTTAAAGAAGACTAGACTCTAAAAACAGACTATTGACTCTCAAACGATTCCCTTCACTGTTAAAGGATTATGTATTCAAAATTGGCATGAGAAGAAATCCTTTAGCAGTTGAACGATTATCGTTCCAAATGCTAACCTTTTACTGTCAAAGTATTTCCTTTTTTCTTGAAATGAAATCTTTTCTCGTACAGAAAAAAATAATTTCGAGGATAAAATAAAACAAATTGTATGATATAACCTATCTAATATAAATATTAGAAATGTACACAAGTCCAACTTTGTCAAATGCTAATATTAAATCGGTTATCATCAATACTAAAATAAGAGTAAAACGATTCTGTAGATAGACAAATGAAATCTGCTTAATTTCAATTGATGCATTCTGAAAGGAACCTAACTTCACTATCAATACACTTTTTTTAGAGTGTACCAGTGTCGAACCAACTTTGTACAAACACTGGGTAGTTTACAGTGTTAATTATCAGAGTCGATTGGACACTGGGTGGACCTTGTACATTTACTGTCAAAAAATTACTTTTCCCACAGTCGGAAGAAGGTTGGGCCTGTTGTACATCCAAGATTGTACAAACGCTGGTATTTTACAGTCGACTACCGGGGCTGAATAGACTGGTTAGACCTCGTACACCCACTATCGGAAAATTACTTTTTCCACAATCGGAATAAGGTTGGGCCAATTGTTTCTCAACATTGTACCAACGTTGGTAATCAAAAGTCGATCTCCTACATCGGACCAACATTCAACCGATCGTCACAGTCGGCAGAGTGACATGATTTCTGCTTGGGATGATTTTTTACAAAAAATCAATTCACTGAATGAAAACAGATCGTTTTCGAAAAAAGTACAGAAAAATTATCTGTACAACCTTAGTATATGATTATGACACCAGGCCTTCAAAATAAGTAGGCTTGCATGTACAAATGAAAAATGTGCACTTTTCCTTTCGCTTTAACATGCATTCAAATGTACTATTTCATAACATTCCTATTGAAAATTTGACTTTCGATGCCTGTATAGCGAGTCGAAAGTAGCCGATTCCACGCACTGGAAGACTTCTGGTCTAAATGATTGATATTATAATATTAACCCCAACAAGGACATCTCACTTCTCTTGCCATCTGCGGGGAATGCACTCTAAAAAAAAGTCTATCCATAGTGAAATTACATTCTTTTCAGAATGCATCCATTGAAATTAAGCATATTCCTTTTGTCTACCAACAGAATCTTTTTCCTGTTACAAAACTCATCTCTGAGATGCAAAAAAAAATATTTTTAGCAATAAACGATTTTTTTTACTCTGAAAAGAAATCCTCTAATTATGTAAGGATTGCATTTCTAGACTAGGAGACGAAGTGCGCCTGCGCATTAGTGAGTGTACATCGTCTGGTGCTAATCTGTTCACAGATATTTTGTCAGTACGGTGCCAACTACAAACAATTTTGATCCGCATAACCTTATTTTTTATTGCTTCTGATGACAATTCAAAGATATTCCCAAAAATGTCAATAAAAGCATTGTAGAAACTGAAATCGTGATAATGGGGTGTGAAAAGGGGGAAGTGTCTTCGTTTTTTTGTCTCAGACTTTCGGTGTTTAGATTATTTTGAAAAGATTATTTAAACGATCGAATGCATTACAGGCCATCACGTAACTCAAGATGTATTGCGTATCATGGACAAAGAGGATTTCCAAAAGCATGATATCAAGATTAGCATTGGGGCTAAAATAATTTTGGAGAAATATATCGTTGATTCGAAAAAAATAAACGAAGATGCGGACATACCAAATATTTTGACGGTCAATAATTATGTAAAACGTACCTTTAATGTTTATTCTGATTCTACGCTGAGAAAAAAAATTATCAAATCTATAGCATTTCTGCTGAAAGCATGTTTATCATTGATTTAAATCAATATGCTATGCAATTTTTATAGCATATTTATTGCTTCTTATAGAATATTTTTTAAAATCAATTATATACATGCTTTTGGCAGAAATTCTATAAAGATTCAATAGCATTTTTTTCTCAGTGTATTGAGTTTATTTGTTTTAGTTTAAAAAGTTTCAAATATTAACGTAGATGTTGCTTATAAAGAGAGTGTAACAATTAATTATAGGTGTATAGGTAGAAATAAGTTCAATTATATCTAATCGTTAAGAAAACAATTGTAGAATTGTTGACTAGCCGAGATTTTATGAATAAAGTTTTTGTTTCATCTTTCAGGGTATTTTATATTCTATTCCTTCCGAAATATTCTGATGAAATAATATTAACGGTTAGAAAAAAAGACATAAGTAAATGAAAACATTCAATTCTATCCATAATTCTTTTTCTAACAATAAATAGTATTCCAGATCTTCAAAAAAAGTTTGGACAAAGATCTACTTGTATTTAATTGCAAGAAAAAATGTATACATTCAAGAAATTTTCAAACTGTAAAAATAAAGATCATGGAATATATACTTTATAAAACGAATAATAGTTTTGTATTGGAAAAAAATGTCGACATTTAAAGTTTATATGGAAATCCATTCTAATATCATTGATAAAATTGAATAAAAACATTTCTGAAATGAATTTTGAAAACACTTATCTAACATTACACGCAAAAAATGTGTATCTGGTACAAAGAAACAGATTGCTGTTCAAGCTATATTATTAACTATCCTAACCATAAATGTGGCTACTATAACCTAAAATATCCTTGTGGCAGCTACACATTTTTTCCCGTAAAACAGTTTCGTATATGTATAATTTTTTACTCAATTTATTCATTTTATGAAATATGCAGTTGTTTTTTATTTGTAAAAAATATTTTGATTTGAAATTATTAGTAAAATGTTTACTATAGAATTTATTGTGAAATTTAAAATGCAACAAAGTTTAAAAATAATTTTGTAACACTCTTTCAACATTATATATTTAATAGATCATGGACTTTAAACTTTACACGTATTGGAAAATTTGTAATGTAAGCAAAGTTATATCTTAAAATTTCTTTAAGCTGAAATCTAAGACGGGTCGTTATTATATTATTGAAATGATCGATTAAATATTGGGATTTGTCAAAGTTTGGCTTGTGTACATTTCTTATAGGTTATATCATAGAATTTGTTTTCTTTCACCTTGGAAATTATACTTCCTTCGTAAGACATAGGATTTTATTTCCAAACCAAAGGAAAAACTTTGGCAGCAAAATGATAGGACTTGAAACGAAAATACTTCAACTGTTAGAGGATTTCCTCTTATGTCAATTTTGAGTAGAAAATCCATTCATAGTGAACGGAATTGTTCGACAGTCAATATTCCGTTTTTAGAGTGTATTAGGATCAAATCGACACTGCGATCATCAAGTCGATCATCCTGTTTTCACTCTCTGTAAATGATCAGTTTAACTATCTATTTTAAGTATAGAGATGGGATCTGACCAAGGTGACCGCGTCATTTATCGTCATGCTGGTCAGTGACCGATATTGACCGTCATATTGATCCTTTTCAAAATAAGAATATGACAAATGTAAACGAAAATGACCACAGAATACGATCATTGACTGTCAAAAATGTTATTATGTTAAAATTAATTAATTAAAATTGTATTATGTGTATTCAACTTCCCAAGCAGAAATCATGTCACTCTGCCGACTGTGACGATCGGTTGAATGTTGGTCCGATGTAGGAGATCGACTTTTGATTACCAACGTTGGTACAATGTTGAGAAACAATTGGCCCAACCTTATTCCGACTGTGGAAAAAGTAATTTTCCGATAGTGGATGTACGAGGTCTAGCCAGTGTCTATTCAGCCCCGGTAGTCGACTGTAAAATACCAGCGTTTGTACAATGTTGGATGTACAACAGGTCCAACCTTCTTCCGACTTTGGAAAAAGTTATTTTCCGACAGTAAATATACAAGGTCCACCCAGTCTCTAATCGACTCTGGTAATTAACACTGTAAAATACCAGTGTTTGTACAAAGTTGATTCGACACTGGTACACTCTAAAAAAAGTGTATTGATAGTGAAGTTAGGTTCCTTTCACAATGCATCAAATGAAATTCAGCAGATTTCTTTTGTCTATCAACAGAATCGTTTTACTGTTATTTTAGTATTGATGATAACCGATTTAATATTAGCATTTGACAAAGTTGGACTTGTGTACATTTCTAATATTTATATTAGAAAGGTTATATCATACAATTTGGTTTCTTTTATCCTCGAAATTATTTTTTTTCTGTACGAGAAAAGATTTCATTTCAAGAAAAAAGGAAATACTTTGACAGTAAAAGGTTAGCATTTGGAACGATAATCGTTCAACTGCTAAAGGATTTCCTCTCATGCCAATTTTGAATAGAATATTCTCTAATAGTGAAGGGAATCGTTTGAGAGTCAATAGTATGGTTTAGAGTGTAGTCTTGTTTAAGAAATGTCTTTAATCGTTAAACATGGATTTAATAATAAAATTATATAACCAGTATTTTAGAAATGTTGACAGCCAGCGTTGAAAATATGTTGGTTACCAGTATTGATATAACGTTGGAAACTGGTGTTGTACCAACGCAGTACATCATTATCATTTCGACTGTCCGCCGACAGTCGGATTCCGACAGTCGGAAGTTGGTATCCAACGTTGGATCGACGTTGGTCCGATTGTTAGTTTCTGCTTGGGTTATATGAATATAGTGAAAGTATAGATAGTACAAGGTATCTTTTACTATTATTATTGTACAAGTTACTATGTTATTTCTGACCATAAAATTTGAATAATACATTTCTATCATTGCTGAATGTAATATATAAACCAGCTAATTGTTACTATTGGCCTAATTACAAAAAGAAAATTCAGTTTATTTCGTTCCGAATTACAAAACAAGTTATTCACAGGCTAGCAAACATTTCAAATATTTCTTTTTATTCTCTCCTAACGTGTTTTTGATGAGCAACGAATTATTGCAAAGTTAACAAGATGGTTTTCTCGTTAACTCATATTAAACTCACTTAGTTTTCGAATAATTTATTTCTTAAATACCAGTTAGTTCATAAAACTAATTTTTCGTGCTTATTCAGAATGCAATTTAACTAAAATTAAGTTCAATATTCGAAACAATTATGCATAAAACAGGTAATTTCATTTTAATTATTCTTGCTATTGCTTTAGGGCTATAAAGCAATAATATGTGTTTTCTATAATCTGAATCGATCAGTAACGACTGTCTTAATATTTTGGACCATACTCTACATCATTAAAGAGATTTTCAATAATTTCAATGTGCAAACTAGACTAATCACTATTTCACTATCAAGCAGACCTACCAAGCTAAACCAGATGGGATCGGTAATATTTTGGCAAATATTGTAATAAAAATCCTCCCTTTTTATACAGTGTCCGTCTGAGTAGGTCACTAGGTCGAGTAGACATTCACTCTTTTCGTTAACACTGTCCTCTTTCACCTTCATGAAACTACAAACCCCTATTATGAGGACGTTAGCATTGAACACGTGCTTACTATACACCCTATTGATTGTAATTTTTTCGTTCACAGGAACGGAAAGAAGAATTATTTGAATCACAAGTCTTTTATTCTATCTGTTACTATTTCTGTAAAATAAAATACCATAAATAAAAACAAATTACAATAATGTGACAATTGTTATTTTTTTTAGTATTCGAAAATTTGTAACCATTTCTTCAGCATTTGCATTTTTTTGTGAAAAATGACTATAGTTTGTAAAAAATTACAACAGTATTAACGAAAAACCACATGCTTCTCACATAATGAAAATTTGTTTACAATATCCAACAAATAATCGCTCATTTTTATGCAAAGAATTAAAATTTATTATTAGATACATAAATATATACATGCACGATTCTTTAAAATTTTCCATAGAATCAAATATTGTTAAATTGATATCATAAGCTGCAATAACAACGCTACATAAAAAAAAATCAGTTATATAAACTAAAGTTAATTTAATTTCACGATAAACGAAAAACATAGTTATGGTAAATAAAACAGCATTATAATAAATATAATCAAAGTTTTCATATGTGCTAAACATTTTTATTAATTACAGTAATTATAGTTAACCGCACCCAGAAAAAAGTTTTATTTAAATTTAAGAAACCGTTTATTTAACTTCATTTCATCAATTCGAAGTAAAAAAATTTCTAGAACAAATATGAAGTTATTTGATTTTTAGCCGTTTTTAAATTAAAGAAATTATTTTTTTAACAATATCTATTTGATTAAAATAGTAGATTGTGTACCAAGGGCGGCATGGTGGCGATTGTGACGAGTGCGAAGTGCGAGGGCGGTATTCACACGAATCACATCACTACCATGTCGCTCGAGGTACACACGACGTTTTGTGTCCAAATTGGTGGAAAAAGTCGCGTTGCGTGCGAGTGCGTAGTTAGCCGCGGGCAGTCAAGTTTCGTGCGGTATGAACATTTTGCCTGTTGGAGCGGGCGGTATGAACATTATCGCCGTTTGAAGCGGGCGGTATGAACATTATCGCGCTTTGAAGCAGGCGGTATGAACATTTCGCCCGATTTTGACGCCAAGGCACAATTGACTGCATGCAATGCGACTTTTTCCGCCCGTTTGGACACAAAAAATATTTTTTTTTGATTCAAATACAGTACTGGCAAAAACTTAAGAAATAATTTATCTAATTTTATTAACTTGAACGATGAACATTTTTTCTTTAAATTAAAGAAAATATTTCTATGAATCCCATTACGCAAACGGAGAAAATTCATTTGTGAAAATTTTATCAAAAGTTGCATTGAAATTGTTAAAATTCACTACAAAAATGCATGAAAATGAACCTGAATTTGACCGAAAAATCATTATGAGCGATTAGGCTCATTTTCACCTTGGAGGCTACGTTAATAAGGAGAATTGTCACATTTGGGACTCGGAAAACCCAAAAATGATTATTGAAAAGCCTCTCTATTTACAACGTGTGACTGTTTGGTGCAGTTTTTGGGCAGGAGTGATCATTGGGCCTTATTTTTTTGAATATAAAGCTGGAGCGGCTGTTTCGGTGAATAGATTGCGCTATCGAACCATGATTAATGAATTTTTATGTCCAGAATTGGAAGATATGGATGTGGGCGATGTTTATTTCCAACAAGACGGCGCTAGGTTCCAAGCCGAGTGATTTCTCGAAACGGCGATTACAATTGGCCGCAGAGATCATGCTATTTAACACTTCTAGACTTTTTTCTTTGGGGATACGTGAAGGATAAGGTTTATGCTGATGCTCCTCAGTCAATTCAAGAACTCAAAGAGAATAATCGTGCCGTTATCAACAAAATAGAGCCCCAAATATGCTATTGAATAAAATAAAAATCAAATGATTTTTTACAAAAAACGTGCGTTTTTCTTATAAATCAAAATGAAACCTCTAATTGGAAAACCCTTTACTGTAAGTCATACGATTAATTAATGCATCTGCAAACTTTTTATAACAAAAAAGATACAATTATTGTTAGGGAAAATAAATAATCAAAATATTAAGAGATGCATAATAAAATATTGATTACATTTGTTATTTTTCATTAAAATATTTTGCAAATTTTTTGCAATTTCCGAGATATTAATCACGTACTTATAATATAAATATAATTCTCATTATTAAAAATATTTTTTATTTTTTGTTAGACTGTCTAAAAACATTAGCCATGTGGATGTGGCTGATGAATTCTACACATTTTTTTCACTGATAAAAAACGCAATTCGATTTAGGAGAAGATTGCATTTCTGTTAATCGAACTGAAAAGTACGTTTCTTGTGGAAAATAACTAACATGGTCTGTTAATGTAAATGAACGATCGATTTTTGTTGCATTAACTAACTATTTGTTTACTACAATTAAATTCCTGCCATGAATTCAATGACTTCAGGGGTAACTAAAATTTTTAGTAAACATTCAATGTCTTTTTATATATTAACTTTTAAAAATGTAACGGGTGCAAAAGTTGATTGTAGCTGCTTGAAACTGCACATGTTCACCATCAACTTCAAATTCATATTAGAATTTTACCCGCATTGATTAAAAAATGTTGGTAAATTCATTCCAATAAAGGAGATATATGAGAATATAGATATAGCCCTTTTTCCCGAAATAGCACATTTTGATTTTAATCATAGCGGGGTCAGTTTTCGTGGAATTACCCTATAGCATTGGACTTATATCAAGTTTATATAGTCAAGTACAGTCTTGTGTTACACACGTTACTTCATTCTACAATCTAGATGGTAGATATATTCTAGCTATTCCCTTGGCATCAATTTATTTTGGATCGACCTCTCTTATTACAACTGGGTTGTTTTCATACCCTAGATTCTTATGCACCATCTTTTCTTTAATTTAAATTTTTAATTTACCTATAGATTTGAATTAGTTTAATTTGCATAATTTTTAGGAATAAGTACCCAATTTCAAACCTTTTTTCCTAGTCCTACCACGTTAAGAAAATGAGAGTTTTTAGCATTACTTCCCTCTTCCACTCATTTTCTCTTTATACTATAGTATACTAAAGTTAGACTCTCTCCTTTGACTCGTATTAAGTGTTTTCAATTTTCAATGAGTGTGAATATTTCTATTAAAAATTCGACTTTATGATGCCTATATAGAGCGTATGTATTCCATACACACAAGCGCAAGCGCACGGATAGCCTTTTTCTAGCTAAGTTCGAAAATAAAACACCAGATTTTAATATAGTAAGTGCTGTTATAAAGTGTGGGGATTCATGGTTTATACTGAAAATTAAAATAGTTAATATTACAGTGAGAAGTTACTTTAATACTTCGAAAAATGAGACTATTTTCGAAAAAGATTATATCATTTCAAATTAGCTGATCGAAAAATTAATATTGAACCTTGGGACCTTCTGCAGCGACTATGTTAAAAAATATGAGTTGAAACGAAAGAAATACAGAGAGAGATGAAGAGCGGGGAGGTGAAGAAGTAGTTGGAAACTCGTAAATTTATATACATATATAACATACAGAAACACTAAACACATCAAGTATACAAATGCACTTAAACCTATCAAATACAACTTAAGAGGAGGTTGCAGTTCTTTGGCTTGAAAAATGCATGAAATTTGAGAATTTGTTAATGATATAAAATGAATACTTCTGGAAATGAGTGTTTATGTATCTAATTCCTCTATCAGTAGATAGTGAATTTTGATTTTATGAAAAAAATAAATAAAAAATCGCGGCTCTAGCTCATGTTAAATAAAACCACACCCGACGTATTTAGGTCTGCGCGGGGCGCTCCACAGCCTTGGCAGTTTATCCGAAATAAAAAAACGTTAAAAATGATTAAAGTAGATCAAATTTAGGAGGCCTTATCGTTTTTACTTCTTTCAAAAACATCTCGATAACAAAATGGTAGCTGTTTGAAAAAAATCAATGTTTCCGCCCAATTTTTTCAGCTGCAACAGATAGAAAAATTATTTCTAATCCAATTTTTGATAAAAATCGCTTCCATAAGACCCCGAAAATTGACTATCCTTTTATTTTCACGAAGGTATATGTGAATCGGTTCATTCGGTCAAGCTGTAGAGCGCCCCGCGCGCCAAAAAATACTGTTTTCAGAAAAACGCATTCAAAGTTTGAAGTTACCCGTTTCTGAGCCGGCCAACGGTTCCGCTCAACGGCCTGTGATTTCAAAAATATTTTATACATGAAAATATCCTTTTACCCACGTGTTTTCAATACTTTAAGGATGCGAATTTTGCAAGAAACAAAAAATCGATTTTTTCATCGTCAAGTACTGCAACCTCACCTTAACGCATTCATGCATGCATTTTATAAAACGGGTAGTATATTTCGCACGCAATCTATGCTAAAAGTAAAGATTTCAAAGTTTCCTATGAAGTAACTAACTCAAAGTGTTACACCTTCTGAGAGAAAATAATGACTTAAGGAGAATCATACCGTTCCTAGGAAGCCTTTGAAAAACTTAATTATCACTTTAAAAACTTTTGAGCCGTTATTTAATACATATAAGAGAAAAACGTTCGCTTTATTGAGAACAAATTTGGAATTATAAAAAATGTCTCTTTTAGTAACAATTACTGTGGGTTAAAGTTCAATGCAGTTTTATCAAAGTTTACTCTTTGAACATAATCGGATTTCAAGGACTGATTGATTATTTTTTTCTCTAAACAATTTCAGAAGACTCCATTGTCTTAGATTTTTAAATTAATCTCTTATTTCTAACTGCTAATCAGAAATGTTGAAAAATTAACTAAGTTTTAGAAACAAATAGTTGTAGTTGAAAAATAAGGGATTAATTTAAAAGTCTTTTAAAATTGTTTAGAGAAGAAAATGAGCCACCATTCATTAAAATTCGATCATTTTTTAAAAATAAACATGGAAAAAACTGAATTGAACTCTGACCTACATTAATTGTTAATAAAAAAGACATTTCTTATATATTTAAATTTTTTCACAGTAAAGCGAACATTTTTCTCATAAAATATCTATTAAATAACAGCATTAACATTCTTTTAAGTGGTAATTAATAAGGTTTGCAAAGGTTTCCCAGGATCGCATAATTCCTCTCAAAAAGGAATGATTGTGATTTGAAGAAAACAGTACAAGTATAAAATACATAAAGTACTAATATGCGAAATATGCAACTGTGAAAAACTAGATGTTACAGGGAACCTGAGCTGGCAAGCGCTAAAAAAAATTATGACGACGTTCCTTCAGGGAAACTTGGGTTGATGCTAGATGACGCAGGACTTGCTATTCCACATGGTATAGGAGAAACGAGTGGATCTACTGGTGATCAGCGAACAATAAGCAAACCCTCTTACGAGAAACTGGTTCGCTGACACTACAAACTGAGCAGCAATATGGGTAACAAACCCCATAGTAATATGCAGGGAGGATAAAAGAGTGGCATGGCCTAGAGGATTATACGGCTAATGACCAACAGTACATCGGTTTGAAAATAGGCGAGATAACAAAAAATTGGAAACACTAGAGCCATAAGTAGAAGGAAGATGGACTGAAATATAAACAAGCTAGACGAAGCCGCCCTCATCGAAAGAATCACCAAAAAAGGTGGTCGTTTACTCAAGGAGCACGCACCTTCGGTTTCTTCCAGGACAGTAGCAGAAAACTTAGTTGAAAGGACAATGATTATCAAGGTGATTGCCAGGAACTGTTCACATCTCTTACTGAACATGTACAAGCAGTGGGCGATGCAGAGCAGAAGCTTTAGGTATGATCTCTACCTTTCCAAGGGTATATCAAATTCCTTGATATCTTCATCCAGTGAGATTTTATGACCAAAAAACAAAACGGCTCAAACCACCCGACTTTCTCCTATTTATTCAACAGAACGCGAGCACAATATTTTTTAAAAATATAGTTTATTGTGCCCACTTTAAAACCCAATTTAAATTTTGTCGATAGATTGATTAGAAAGGAAAATAAACTTTTCTGTTTAAAAAAAGTCATTCTAGGAATTTTTTCACATTGTTTTTTTATATTTCATGGACTCCTTCAGCAATTTGAGTTCTAAATATTTTTTTATATACACCATTCTCTTCTATATGAAATCACGAGAATGTTGATGTGTATTAAAACCACATTATCTTAAATAAGAGTATTTTATACTATCGCGTCGCGAGGGTGATAAACGGACCCCCACACTCTAAAAACGGAATATTGACTGTTGAACAATTCCGTTCACTATGAATGGATTTTCTACTCAAAATTGGCATAAGAGGAAATCCTCTAACAGTTTAAGTATTTTCGTTTTAAGTGCTATCATTTTGCTGCCAAAGTTTTTCATTCGGTTTGGAAATAAAATTCTATGTCGTACGAAGGAAGTATAATTTCGAAGTTAAAAGAAAACAAATTCTATGATATAACCTATAAGAAATGTACACAAGCCAAACTTTGACAAATCCCAATATTTCATCGATCATTTCAATAATATAATAACGACCCGTCTTAGATTTACGGTTAAAGACATTTTTTAAAGAAGACTAGACTCTAAAAACAGACTATTGACGCTCAAACGATTCCCTTCACTGTTAAAGGATTATGTATTCAAGATTGGCATGAGAAGAAATCCTTTAGCAGTTGAACGATTATCGTTCCAAATGCTAACCTTTTACTGTCAAAGTATTTCCTTTTTTTCTTGAAATGAAATCTTTTCTCGCACAGAAAAAAAATAATTTCGAGGATAAAAGAAACCAAATTGTATGATATAACCTATCTAATATAAATATTAGAAATGTACACAAGTCCAACTTTGTCAAATGCTAATATTAAATCGGTTATCATCAATACTAAAATAACAGTAAACCGATTCTGTTGATAGACAAAAGAAATCTGCTGAATTTCAATTGATGTATTCTGAAAGGAACCTAACTTCACTATCAATAGACTTTTTTTAGAGTGTACCAGTGTCGAATCAACTTTGTACAAACACTGGTATTTTACAGTGTTAATTATCAGAGTCGATTAGACACTGGGTGGACCGTGTACATTTACAGTCAAAAAAATACTTTTGCCACAGTCGGAAGAAGGTTGGACCTGTTGTACATCCAACATTGTACAAACGCTGGTATTTTACAGTCGACTACCGGGGCTGAATAGACACTGGCTAGACCTCGTACATCCACTATCGGAAAATTACTTTTTCCACAGTCGGAATAAGGTTGGGCCAATTGTTTCTCAACATTGTACCAACGTTGGTAATCAACAGTCGATCTCCTACATCGGACCAACATTTAACCGATCGTCACAGTCGGCAGAGTGACATGATTTCTGCTTGGGAAGTTGAATACACATAATACAATTTTAATTAATTAATTTTAACATAATAACATTTTTGACAGTCAATGATCGTATTCTGTGGTCATTTTCGTTTAGATTTGTCATATTCTTATTTTGAAAAGAATCAATATGACGGTCAATATCGGTCACTGACCAGCATGACGATAAATGACGCGGTCACCTTGGTCAGATCCCATCTCTATACTTAAAATAGATAGTTAAACTGATCATTTACAGAGAGTGAAAACAGGATGATCGACTTGATCATCGCAGTGTCGATTTGATCCTAATACACTCTAAAAAGGGAATATTGACTGTCGAACAATTCCGTTCACTATGAATGGATTTTCTACTCAAAATTGACATAAGAGGAAATCCTCTAACAGTTGAAGTATTTTCGTTTCAAGTCCTATCATTTTGCTGCCAAAGTTTTTCCTTTGGTTTGGAAATAAAATCCTATGTCTTACGAAGGAAGTATAATTTCCAAGGTGAAAGAAAACAAATTCTATGATATAACCTATAAGAAATGTACACAAGCCAAACTTTGACAAATCCCAATATTTAATCGATCATTTCAATAATATAATAACGACCCGTCTTAGATTTCAGCTTAAAGAAATTTTAAGATATAACTTTGCTTACATTACAAATTTTCCAATACGTGTAAAGTTTAAAGTCCATGATCTATTAAATATATAATGTTGAAAGAGTGTTACAAAATTATTTTTAAACTTTGTTGCATTTTAAATTTCACAATAAATTCTATAGTAAACATTTTACTAATAATTTCAAATCAAAATATTTTTTACAAATAAAAAACAACTGCATATTTCATAAAATGAATAAATTGAGTAAAAAATTATACATATACGAAACTGTTTTACGGAAAAAAATGTGTAGCTGCCACAAGGATATTTTAGGTTATAGTAGCCACATTTATGGTTAGGATAGTTAATAATATAGCTTGAACAGCAATCTGTTTCTTTGTACCAGATACACATTTTTTGCGTGTAATGTTAGATAAGTGTTTTCAAAATTCATTTCAGAAATGTTTTTATTCAATTTTATCAATGATATTAGAATGGATTTCCATATAAACTTTAAATGTCGACATTTTTTTCCAATACAAAACTATTATTCGTTTTATAAAGTATATATTCCATGATCTTTATTTTTACAGTTTGAAAATTTCTTGAATGTATACATTTTTTCTTGCAATTAAATACAAGTAGATCTTTGTCCAAACTTTGTTTGAAGATCTGGAATACTATTTATTGTTAGAGAAAGAATTATGGATAGAATTGAATGTTTTCATTTACTTATGTCTTTTTTTCTAACCTTTAATATTATTTCATCAGAATATTTCGGAAGGAATAGAATATAAAATACCCTGAAAGATGAAACAAAAACTTTATTCATAAAATCTCGGCTAGTCAACAATTCTACAATTGTTTTCTTAACGATTAGATATAATTGAACTTATTTCTACCTATACACCTATAATTAATTGTTACACTCTCTTTATAAGCAACATCTACGTTGATATTTGAAACTTTTTAAACTAAAACAAATAAACTCAATACACTGAGAAAAAAATGCTATTGAATCTATATAGAATTTCTGCCAAAAGCATGTATATAATTGATTTTAAAAAATATTCTATAAGAAGCAATAAATATGCTATAAAAATTGCATAGCATATTGATTTAAATCAATGATAAACATGCTTTCAGCAGAAATGCTATAGATTTGATAATTTTTTTTCTCAGCGTAGAATCAGAATAAACATTAAAGGTACGTTTTACATAATTATTGACCGTCAAAATATTTGGTATGTCCGCATCTTCGTTTATTTTTTTCGAATTAACGATATATTTCTCCAAAATTATTTTAGCCCCACTGCTAATCTTGATATCATGCTTTTGGAAATCCTCTTTGTCCATGATACGCAATACATCTTGAGTTATGTGATGGCCTGTAATGCATTCGCTCGTTTAAATAATCTTTTGAAAATAATCTAAACACCGAAAGTCTGAGACAAAAAAACGAAGACACTTCCCCCTTTTCACACCCCATTATCACGATTTCAGTTTCTACAATGCTTTTATTGACATTTTTGGGAATATCTTTGAATTGTCATCAGAAGCAATGAAAAATAAGGTTATGCGGATCAAAATTGTTTGTTTTTGTATACGTACCTTTCAAAATTTCTACGTCGCACTCTGGGATTCCTAATAATTTGTAGAAATCCATTATTTGATTTCGTTAATTGATTTTGATCATAAATAAATATATTCTTCGTAGTTGGCACCGTACTGACAAAATATCTGTGAACAGATTAGTACCAGACGATGTACACTCACTAATGCGCAGGCGCTCTTCGTCTCCTAGTCTAGAAATGCAATCCTTACATAATTAGAGGATTTCTTTTCAGAGTCAAAAAAAATCGTTCATTGCTAAAAATATTTTTTTTTGCATCTCTGAGATGAGTTTTGTAACAGGAAAAAGATTCTGTTGTTAGACAAAAGGAATATGCTTAATTTCAATGGATGCATTCTGAAAAGAACGTAATTTCACTATGGATAGACTTTTTCTTAAAGTGTATCGCTCATGCAGGACCGTCTTTAAAAATCTGCACCCCATTTCTTCGATAATTTCATTGTTTTACAAAATATTTACGAATTAGTGGGTTTAAGAGATTTTAATGTTTAAATTCTTTTTCCATAAATAAAATATTTTCGGATAAAATATACGAAAAATAATTTTTATTTCGTATTTTTTATTCTGTATCAATCAATTAAATTAAAAAAATGATTTCAAATAATAAATAATCCGTACTAAGGTTGATCAGTTGCCAGGAATATTCTTATTTGAAGAGAAATATTCCCGTTTTAAGAAGCACATTCTCCCAATCAGAAATCGTGACACTGCCGACTGTGACGATTGGTTAAATTTTGGTCCGATGTAGGAGATCGAATGTTGATTACCAACTTTGGTACAATGTTGAGAAACAGTTGGCCCAACCTTATTCCGACTGTGGAAAAAGTAATTTACCGACAGTGGATGTACAAGGTCTGTCCAGTGTCTATTCAGCCCCGGTAGTGGACTGTAAAATACCAGCGTTTATACAATGTTGGATGTACAACAGGCCCAACCTTCTTCCGACTGTGGGAAAAGTAATTTTTTGACTGTAAATGTACAAGGTCCACCCAGTGTCTAATCGACTCTGATAATTAACACTGTAAACTACCCAATGTTTGTACAAAGTTGATTCGACACTGGTACACTCTAAAAAAAGTCTATTGATAGTGAAGTTAGGTTCCTTTCAGAATGCAGCAATTGAAATTAAGTAGATTTCATTTATCTATCTACATAATCGTTTTACTGTTATTTTAGTATTGATGATAACCGATTTAATATTGGCATTTGCCAAAGTTGGGCTTGTGTACATTTCTAATATTTATATTAGATAGGTTATATCATACAATTTGTTTTCTTTTATCCTCGAAATTATTTTTTTTTGTACGAGAAAATATTTCATTTCAAGACAAAAGGACATACTTTGACAGTAAAAGGTTAGCATTTGAAACGATAATCGTTCGACTGCTAAAGGATTTCCTCTCATGCCAATTTTGAATAGAAAATCCTCTAAAAGTGAAGGGAATCGTTTGAGAGTCAATAGTCTGTTTTTAGAGTCTAGTCTTCTTTGAAAAATGCCTTTAATCGTAAAACTGGGTTTTAATAATAAACGTGTATAACCAGTATTTAATAAATGTTGACAGCCAGCGTTGAAAATATGTTGGTTACCAGTATTGATACAACATTGGAAACTGGTGTTGTACCAACGCAGTAGATCATTATCATTTCGACTGTCCGCCGACAGTCGGAAGTTGTTATCCTACGTTGGATCGAGGTTGGTCCGATTGTTAATTTCTGCTTGGGCTTATGTTAAGAAAAGTATACTTATTTCAAAAAGAATATTTGCTCGTTTATTAAGAGATATTCTTTTAATAAGAATTTTTCTCACTGAATTAAAAATATTTTATAGAATTTTCCTCTGAGAATATTACAATTGAAACTTTCAAACTATTCGAAACCTCAAAAACAACAACCATTGAATTTGGACCAAAATGAATTTCTAAGCAGAAAAGGAGTAAAGAAAAAAGAAGGCAACCATCCAAAACCCTTTTCCTCTTTTTCTTTCTATCATCCTCTTTTGATTTCAATTATAAAGTGGATTGGACGTTAACACCAATTCGAGTTTGTAGTGATATAGATTTGAATTCTTTTGAAATAATATTACACTGATTCTTAACATTAATAAAAAATTCTGATAAATTTTTGCTGAAATGGAAGTTTTTCCATTCTTTAAACCAAAAGCTCCTAAGAAACTAAATTGTTCATCTCAAGAAGATATACAAATTTACTTCAGAGTATTTTTTTATATAACACGGAGTTTTCGTTAAAGTCGTAAAAAACGTTGACAAAAAAGAAAAGTTCCATTTTGCACCAAATCTATGCGGAATACGAAAAAACTGTTAAGGAACAAAATTGTTTATTTTAAAGAGATCTACAGCTTCGATATTCAATATTTTTTCACAGAAGTTACCCAAGCAGAAATTAACAATCGGACCAACGTCGATCCAACGCTAATTTCAGAGCGTACTACTGTCAGCATGCAATGTAGGAAGACAAGAGTGGTGTATGGTTTCAAAAAAGCGTGAAAGTCGGTAAGGGACGCAGGTTTTTAGAAAATAAAGAAACAGATGGCACGATGAATATATTTCTTATGAGGTTACTAAAGTCAGCTAAAGTATTCTGCGAAAATATTATTTTGAATGCAAAGAAGTATTAGTGATGATTTTTCAAAGAGCTCGTCATTGTAAGAAGTAAACCAGGTGATCTAAGTGCTTAAAATACACCTTCCTCAGGGAAGTTAAGTTGAGAACAGATATTTAAGATACCTGGTTTATATTTTAGAGATCCCGTCATTTTGAAAATTATGTTTAGTAGCCCAGGTGCTTGAAAAACATCTTCCTCAGGGAACGTAAGCTGAGAACTGAAGATTAAGATACCTATAGTTCATATTTTAGAGATCCCGTCATTTTGAAAATTATATTTAGTAGTCCAGGTGCTTAAAAAAAAATCTTCTTCAGGGAACTTAATGTGAGAACTGAAAATTAAGATACCTAGTTTATATTTCAGAGATCCTGTCATTTTGAAAATTATATCTAGTTGTCCAAGGGGGTGAAATACATCTTCCTCAGGGAACTTAAGCTGAGAACGGAAATTTAAGATATCCGAATGGTATTTCAGTGGTCCAGTCATTCTAAAAATTATATTTAGTAATCCAAGTGCCTAAAATACATCTTCCTCAGGGAACTTAAGCTGAGAATGGAAAATTAAGATACCTAGTTGATATTTTAGAGATCCCGTCATTTTGAAAATTATGTTTAGTAGCCCAGGTGCTTGAAAAACATCTTCCTCAGGGAACGTAAGCTGAGAACTGAAAATTAAGATACCTATAGTTCATATTTTAGAGATCCCGTCACTTTGAAAATTATATTTAGTAGTCCAGGTGCTTAAAAAGAAATCTTCTTCAGGGAACTTAAGGTGAAAACTGAAAATTAAGATACCTAGTTTATATTTTAGAGATCCTGTCATTTTGAAAATTATATCTAGTTGTCCAAGGGCCTAAAATACATCTTCCTCAGGGAACTTAAGCTGAGAACGGAAATTTAAGATATCCGAATGGTATTTCAGTGGTCCAGTCATTCTAAAAATTATATTTAGTAATCCAAGTGCCTAAAATACATCTTCCTCAGGGAACTTAAGCTGAGAACTGTAAATTAAGATACCTAGTTGATATTTTAGAGATCCCGTCATTTTGAAAATTATATTTAGTAGTCCAGGTGCTTAAAAAAAATCTTCTTCAGGGAACTTAAGCTGAGAACTGAAAATTAAGATACCTCGTTTATATTTTAGAGACGCCCGTCATTTTGAAAATTATATCTAGTAGTCCAGGTGCCTAAAATATATCTTCCTCAGGGAACTTAAGCTGAGAAGTGAAATTTAAGATACCTCGTTCATGTTATACAGATCCCGTCATTTTGAAAATTATATCTAGTAGTCCAAGGGCCTAAAATACATCTTCCTCAGGGAACTTAAGCTGAGAACTGAAAATTAAGATATCCGAATGGTATTTCAGTGGTCCAGTCATTCTAAAAATTATATCTAGTAGTCTAGGTGTTGAAATACAACTAGATATAATTTTTAAAATGACAGGATCCCCTGGGTTTTCAACAGGCCGTGTTCGCGAGCATAGGCGATAGTGGCCACTATACTTTGATCCTGTTTTGAGCTTACGCCAGATGGCGCCGAAGTATAATTTCTGTCACGCGCCGAATCAGTTTAAGCGCGAACTGTCGGTAAATTTAAATTTGTAATACACAAATTTAAATCCGGATATAAGTTCTCCACGTTAAAGAGTGGAAACTCACCTCACCACGAGCAAAGTATATTTCAATGAACACAATAAAAGTGCATAAATACAAAAACTATAATATTGTGAAAGGAATGGGAAAAGAAACGGAGACCGATTTTAATTCAATTTGAACGGTACTTAAACTTCGATTTATTTAACTGTTGTACACAGTGACTGACTCCTTTACGGTGCTCGGATGTCAGTCGCTCAAACATTAATGAATTTTCTCTGACCATGATGCTTAACCCCTGCTTGTCTAGGCGCGCGGGTAGTTTTTCGTACAAGTTGATCTTCGTCGCTGTTCGGATGTTTTCGGAGGCGATCTCTTGATTCCCAGATAAAATGAGGCCCCTTTTCCTTCCGACTGCTGGCGGAAGGTATCGAAGCGGAAAAACCCCGAACTCGGGTTTTGAACGGTCGAGAGGCCCTGAGCCACATGGTCGACAGGCGAAGGCAATAAAGTTTAATAAAGGGCTTAACAGTAAAATACATTTCTCTTTTACTGTCAGGGACAGTTATTGAGTATCCTATAATCGCGTTTTAAGACGGGTTGAGAAACTCGCATTTACTTTATGTATATAAAACACAAATTGCTTTAATGTTAAGGTTTTCTTTCTAAGTTCCAGGTTTTACAATTTTTGAACATCTGTTGCTTATTGCTATCCACTTTTGTGACACATCTGCGATTCTATGTTCGTTATAAATCTAGGTACAAATAGATATAGAAAGGTCGTCATTGTTATAAAATTATCATGCTTCATTCGAATTCAATATACGTTTCTTAATGTCGAATCGCTCTTATTCTATGCCAATCTCATTACATAATATTCTAAATAATTAGTTTCTAGGGTGTTTCTAAACTATCTTGTCTACCTTTGTTGTTTGATTTTTAATCTTGCTTGGAACATTTCGCGCGCGGATCGAGACGCCTCTAGCGTCGAAATCGGCTATCGTTACATTTCTTAAACTTTACCCCGCTGACCAGCGCACCGTAGTTGCATCACTAATGGCTGCTAATGGTCACTAAAATGTGCTAAGATGCTAACGGATGGGAATAAACTTGGAGGTTTAATAAAACTATTTAAGTAATTATTATTGAGTAAGTATTCGAATCGCATTGATAAACTTGCTTTTTGTGACTGCAGTTTTCTGATAAGTGCATCCTTACATACATGGAATATTATTATTTCAATGTATATATTTGTAATTTTGGGACGCTTGGGTGATCATCTCTATTTGTGTTTAGCCTGACAGTACTCTGCGATACACAATTAAAACTCCATGTATGTGAGGATGCAGTCATCAGGAAACTGCAATCACAAAAAGCAAGATTATCAATACGATTCGAATAATTACTCGATAATAATTACTTAAATAATTTTATTTAACCTCAAAGTTTATTCCGATTTCAATATTTCCTGAATTATCTGAACATGATCTGAATATGATCTGAATATGATCTGAACAGTCATCTATTATCTTCGTTTAGGGTTTTGAGCTTACGCCAGATGGCTCTGACGAAATCTATGTTGGGCCACCACTAAAGCATTACGCGGTCATGGCCTGGTTTTCAAGGATGCTAAATACGAATCTGAGATCAGATCTGAAACATTCAAAATGGCGGATGCAAGATGGCGGACGGAACCACACAAATAGCGTGAATTTGCGCTGAAATTCGGTCTAAGGGGTTTTCAAACTCGCTGATTACGAATCTGAAATCAGATTTGAAAATTCTGTTATGCAAGATTGAATATGGCTGACAATGCATCGGTTTAGAACGAAAATTTTTCCAATGAATGAATTTAAGACGATCAGTCGAACACTGTTTGCCAGCGAGTTTCTAATTTCTACACTGTTGCCCGATTTTCACCACGTGGAGGTTGTGTTCTGAAAAATCTCGTTTTTTATCATTTTCCTCCGCCATCTAAAATTAGCCATTTTGAATTTGGGAGATCTAACCTCAATTGTTGTACAAGAATTACTCACGAATGGTTTTTCACAAAGTTGAACACAGATTCAACGATTCGCTTCACAAAACTATATAAAAACGTTTCAGTCCATTTTTTCAATGTTACGCAAAGTTTTACACTTTTCCAGCCGCCATTTTGAAAATACTAATGAAAATAAATTTTTTCCAAATACATGGTTTTGAAGCACATATAAAAATTGCACGACTTTTGATGTAAACAGGCCGATTCGAGTGGTCAAACGATTTGAAAAAATTACTTTTTTGGAAAAACTACCTCAGAAATTGGTCGAAATTTTCTTTTTAATTGCCAAATTTTTTTGGGAAAATCAATTTTTTATGCTCTCTAAGTAACAAAATCGGAAAGAGCATACTCGAAAATAGTCGGGTACGGATTTTTGTAAGATTTCCATTACCCTAGCGTTAATGGGTTTAGTTCCCTGAGGAAGATGTATTTTAGACACTTGGACTACTAAATATAATTTTCAAAATGACGGGATCTGTAGAACATGAACGAGGTATCTTAAATTTCACTTCTCAGCTTAAGTTCCCTGAGGAAGATGTTTTTTAAGCACCTGGACTACTAAATATAATTTTCAAAATGACGGGATCTCTAAAATATCAACTAGGTATCTTAATTTTCAGTTCTCAGCTTAAGTTCCCTAAGGAAGATGTATTTTAGGCACTTGGACTACTAGATATAATTTTTAGAATGACTGGACGACTGAAATACCATTCGGATTTCTTAAATTTCAGTTCTCAGCTTAAGTTCCCTGAGGAAGATGTTTTTTAAGCACCTGGACTACTAAATATAATTTTCAAAATGACGGGATCTCTAAAATATCAACTAGGTATCTTAATTTTCAGTTCTCAGCTTAAGTTCCCTAAGGAAGATGTATTTTAGGCACTTGGACTACTAGATATAATTTTTAGAATGACTGGACGACTGAAATACCATTCGGATTTCTTAAATTTCAGTTCTCAGCTTAAGTTCCCTGAGGAAGATGTATTTTAAGCACCTGGACTACTAAATATAATTTTCAAAATGACGGGATCTCTAAAATATCAACTAGGTATCTTAATTTTCAGTTCTCAGCTTAAGTTCCCTGAGGAAGATGTATTTTAGGCACTTCGACTACTAGATATAATTTTTAGAATGACTGGACGACTGAAATATCATTCGGAATTCTTAAATTTCCGTTCTCAGCTTAAGTTCCCTGAGGAAGATGTTTTTTAAGCACCTGGACTACTAAATATAATTTTCAAAATGACAGGATCTCTAAAATATAAACTAGGTATCTTAATTTTCAGTTCTCACCTTAAGTTCCCTGAGGAAGATGTTTTTCAAGCACCTGGGCTACTAAATATAATTTTCAAAATGACGGGATCTCTAAAATATAAACCAGGTATCTTAGATATCTGTTCTCAGCTTAACTTCCCTGAGGAAAGTGTATTTTAAGCACTTAGATCACCTGGTTTACTTCTTACAATGACGAGCTCTTTGAAAAATCATCACTAATATTTCTTCGCATTCAAAATAATATTTTCGCTGAATACTTTAGCTGACTTTAGTAACCTCATAAGAAATATATTCATCGTGCCATCTGTTTCTTTATTTTCTAAAAACCTGCCTACCTTACCGACTTTCACACTTTTTTGAAACTATATACTACTCTTGTCTTCCTACATTGCATGCTGACATTAGTACGCTCTGAAATTAGCGTTCTTCTGACAACATTTTTTTCTGTTCAATTCGAGTTCAGGCTATCGAACCCTACCGTTGGATACCAAATTCCGACTGTCGGCGGACAGTCGAAATAATAACGATGTACTGCGTTGGTACAACACCGGTTTCCAACGTTGTATCAATACTGGTAACCAAAATATTTTAAACGCTGGCTGCCAACATTTCTAAAATACTGGTTATATACTTTTATTATTAAATCCATGTTTTACGGTTCTACACATTTTGTAAAGAAGACTAGACTCTAAAAACAGACTAATGACTCTCAAACGATTCCCTTCACTGTTAAAGGATTTTGTATTCAAAATTGGCATGAGAGGAAATCCTTTAGCAGTTGAACGATTATCGTTCCAAATGCTAACCTTTTACTGTCAAAGTATTTCCTATTGTCTTGTTAATTATCAGAGTCGATTAGAGACTGGGTGGACCTTGTATATTTAATGTCGGAAAATAACTTTTTCCTCAGTCGGAAGAAGGTTGGGCCTGTTGTACATCCAAGATTGTACAAACGCGGGTATTTTACAGTCGACTACCGGGGCTGAATAGACTGGTTAGACCTCGTACATTCACTATCGGTAAATTACTTTTTCCACAGTCGGAATAAGGTTGGGCCAATTGTTTCTCAACATTGTACCAACGTTGGTAATCAACAGTCGATCTCCTACATCGGACCAAGATATAACCGATCGTCACAGTCGGCAAAGTGTCATGATTTCTGCTTGGGTATATCTTTTGTTTAGTAATGAAAAATATTGTTAAACAAAAATTCTGTTCTAAGCAAAAGTACGCGTGATTTGGAAAAAAATATTCATAATTATAAAAATAAATTTCAAATCTGACAACCAGGGCAGTCACTCGATTTTACCTTTTTTTCCCTATCTATCTGCGTGGAAATACATCTCCCAAATAATCATTAACACCTCTAGCGTATATCCAGAAAACAAGAAAGGATTGGTTGAAAGTTCTGCAAATTGCGTATCTTAAAATTTGCAATTAAAGGCATCTGAATCTGCAGTTTCATCTAGGAACGATTGCATCGACACATTGTTGAGTTGTGTTCAGGACATTCTAATCGTATATATTTTTTTCACTGACGTTGAATCGTAGTTTTTACGATTAATGGACACAGTCCATAAAATTTGAATCGCTAAGATGAATTTCGTGAATTGTTCTTCTCGATTGTGAAATTGCAATCAACATCGGTAAAAAAAATGTTACGATTGGAAGAAGCGTAAAAACAATTCAACAAAGTATTGATTTAATCTGAATCTGAATCATTAATTTGGATTAATTCGAATTGGAAATTTGGATTCTATCCACCCGAGCTCGGATTAAAAACTTGGTTCAGATTCATTTGCATTTATGCCTAGGATTGAATCAGATTGAGTTGCATCTTTTAAACCGTTTTTCATCAAAAGAGGTACAAAACGGTTTTCAGATTAATTTAAAATGACTCAAAATGATTCGGAAACAGATTTCGGAACGGTTCGGAATAGCTCTGATTCGATAGGATGGAGCAACTCCTCACTACCTAGAAAACAACAAGGGATAGGCTAAAGTCGCTGTGAATTGCGTATTTTAAAAATGCAGATTTAAAATTTTTCGGTTTAATTATTTAATTGTTTTTACCCTTTTTTCCAATCCTATACATTATTTACCGATGTTAATTGCAATTTCACAATTGAGATGAACAATTCACGAAATTTATGTAAACGATTCAAATTTTACGGACTGTGTCACTTAATTGTAAAACTACGATTCAACGTCATTGAAACAAATATATACGATTGGAAAGTCCTGAACATAAGTCAACAATATTTCGATGCAATCGTTTTCAGATAAAACTGTAGATCCAGAAGCCTCTAATTGTAAATTTTAAGATACGCAATCTGCAGAAATTTCAACCAATCGTTTCTTGTTTTCTGTATATACGCTAGAGGTGTTAGTGATTATTTTGGAGATTTATTTCTCCGCAGATAGATAGGGGATAAAAGGTGAAATTGAGTGGCTGCCCCACTCGCCAGATTTGACACCTCTTGACTATTTTCTTTAGCCTTAGAGTCCTCAACTGTGGTAATCCATTACCTTATTCATTATTCAAAGTACACCACTGACCTAGCCAGGTTTATTTTCAGTCTGGATATTCAACCATAATTCACTTTATTTATACAGCAGTCGAACTCGGTCCATGAACCAGTTAATTAGTACCCTGTGCAAATTTTGTGCAAATTCTGCGCGATGTAAAAATCACCCCAGCTAGTGACTCTAGGTTTAGGGATACTTGAAATACCAATGATCTAAAAGATTTGAGAAAAAGGATAGTAGATAAGGGGAGTAAAAATTTGTACTATTTTCTACTATTAAACTATTTGTCCTATTTTATACAATACTATTTGTACTATTAAAATATGACAAAACTATTTCATAACAGGCTCATATTATACAGACTTTTTTTATTTTTTGCGTTTAATTAAAAAATAAATTTCATGTTCTCAACATAATATTATAAATATGTGAAAAATTGTTTTACCATTTTTATTTTAGATTCAAATTGTCAATGGAGTCATTCTTGTCTCGTGGAGACAAGAGGTACTTGAAAGGCAAATTGATTATGGAGCACAACTGGGCCATATCGTTCTCGGATTAGCCAGAATGGAGTTGAAAAATTTTTATAGAAGCGTTCTGCCTGTAGCAGAATATTTTGATCAAAACGAAATGTTACTTGAGGTAATAAATAGAAATACAAATGTTATTGAATGGCCCCTGGTGGCAATGTGTTCATAAAATGAAATACAATAAGTTAACATAAATCACAATAAAAGGAAAAATATAATTGTCTATACACAACTTATAAAAATTTCCTAAATTTTTTAACAGATTAATGGAGAGCGAAATCCAAATGAAGTTTATGTAGATTTTCGAGAAACTGTCATGAGGATTCTTGGATTAGTAGAAGAAGATGTAAGAAACGATCATCCTGCAGCTTTAGAAACAGAGGTGATTTTTAAATATTTTTCTTTCTATGGATTCAATTCTTCAAAAATTAAAGTTGCCGTATTCTAATTCTACCTATTTTCTCAGGTTGAAGTAGAAAGAACAGAATCAAATACAGAAAATTCGTTAGCTAAAGAACAGGTTATTAATGAAATACCACACTTTCCAATTTCTCCAAACATGAAGCCATCGAAAACTGCTGATCAACATAGAAAAGGTTTACCTGTATTCATTTGGGTAATTGGTAAGTGAAATTATACATAATTGGTAGGGGTGTACAAAAAAATCGAATCCTGCATTCAACCCCCAATCAAACCACAAAGCAAGATTTATAACCAAAAACATATTCCTTTTTAATAAATTTTGTAATTTGACATTACACGCAGAAACTCTTTATTGTAAAATTTAGTATTATTATATTTATTTTTTCTAAAGGTTAATAGAAAAAGAGGATATAGCGTCAGTTTTTTAGGAATTACTATTTTGAATATTAAACTATGAAGTTACTAATAATATTGGAGAAAATGGTGAAATAATTGTACTTATGCCTAAAAACAAAAGCAAGTTTTATTTTTTGAAATAGAAAAATCGTACTCGCTACATCGAACGAACTATATTGAGATAAATCCAATAAATGTTTGATTAATTCCTAAAACAGAATGTTAAGTTCACAAAAGACAATAGTAAAGTCGCATCTTCGGTCTAACCGAATTGCCATAGTCTTTTGGAGATAGTGGAACCATATTTATAACTTTTCCTATTGAAAATAGAGAATAATTGCACCTCCATAATAAAAAAATTCAGTCATTCGTAAATTTTACCATAGTTCTTATTAGATTTTGTGAGCTACATACCATATGTGAAGGGCGAGGCCTTTACTATGTGTACTCTATTTCTGGAATGTTTGCTTTTGGTTCAGAGATCTGCTTCATCCCCACTATTACCCTTTAAAGCAGGATAGCTGACTGTAGAAGCCATCCAGGAAAAGGGCGTCAGATACTTTTATATAGTATATATACTATTATACTTGACACATCTCCGTAATAAACAATATAATTTTCTATATAGTTAAATTCGCTGGTGTTTGGGTAACTTTATTATTTTACCCGTCACATTTTTGGCGATCCTGCCAGGATCCCTTTATTCGATTCCTACGTGATTCAACGGGATTTAAAGAATCAGTTTTTACGGAATCTTTGATTTCTTTCGGCGGACCACACCCTATTATATCTTTACCAGTGATTAAACGTTATCAGTGATTAAGGACGTTCTCTTGCCCGTAGATGTGCTCATCCAACTCTATCATAGGTTGTGGGATTACTGTTAAGCTTTCTAACCAAATGAGTTGAGCACCGTTTATGCGCAAAAGTAAAAAATGTGTCTTCTGCATTGATTTGTGCGATTTGGCAACATCGCTTTCCCGTCTTTCTCATATCGAGTCGAAAGCATATGGTGTGAGAGAGGTTATATTATGAGTTTATTGACAGTTTGTAAAGACTAATAATATGTCTAATAAATTTCGCAACAAAAATGGATTTTTTATTTCACAAAAATCAGCTGCTCGTAAAAACAAAGCTCTGGAAGCAATGTCAAATGTAAGTGTACGCGCGCGCTGTTGATGCGGTGTTGCCAAGTCACCATATTTGCTTCAGCAAGCCGGCTAAGAATTTGTGCAACTGCGAGTTTCAACAACGTATATCTTTAAAAGTAGTGCCGGTACACGTATTTTTTATGATGGCATACGATTCCTTATAATCTCTAGTATAATATACTAGTTTTCCAAAAAAATCTAAAGAAAATTGTGCTTTTAATGTAAAGAAAGGTATCGCAAAACTGTAAATCATGGTAAAAAGTACTTATTTGCGAAGTTTGAAAGAAATCTAAAGAAAAGTGATTTTCAAGAGAACGTCCTCAAACGTGCAGTGCAATATAAATCTTGAACGGCTTACAAAGATTCGACAATCTTTGGCCAAAGGAGAACGCGTACATAATTTGAATTGAGTAGAATTATTAGCGACTCCTAAGAAAGCAGTGACGACACTCTCCAAAGGAGACAACGCGTAACGGAAGAATTTTCCGACTGCCTCAACGCTTACACCAGCAACCGGCCAGCCACGCACGAAGGAAAGGAAAACTCTACGGGAGACAAGGAATTTCCTCATCGGTCGCTGAGCAGCTGCAATGCATCTCGACAGTGGTTCTCAAATAGAGTATTTTTCGTAAGGAAAAAAGAAAACAAAAATTCGTTTCCGACGTTACGAAACTCAATTAGTTGTAATTTCTGTAAACTCTCAGGCTACACAGAAGATCAATGTTATGAGAAAAAGAATCAGAATCAAAATTTTCCACAAGGACAGAGCTCCAAGCGACCGCCCCAGAGAGTAAATTATACCCAGGAAACAGAAGCTGGCGAAACAAGTCAGATTATAGGGAAAGAGGAAGTAAGTTTGGAAGAGACAGAGTTTCAGCAGTGTCAGGAAGATTATTTTACATATGAGAATACTTGGACGGTACAAGAGGATTTGGAAGACTACTAGTAGACAGTGGATCATCAATCAATGTTATCAAAGCAGATTTAATCCATCCGAAACATCCAACAGAAGAATGTAACAAAGAATTTGTTATGGGCAACGACTTACATATTTCGAAAGCACTAACAAAACTAAGATTCCAAGAAGTAGATCATATTTTTTATATAGTGCCTAATAATTTTCCACTGCCAGAAGACGGAATAATGGGAATACCTTTTATGCATAGCTATCATTTTAATCTGTCCAATCACAAGCTGAAACTAAATGAAAAGGAATATGAACTGATCGACGATGGAATCTATGTACCAAAAAACAGTGTTAGGCTAATAGAAATAGAAACGCAGAGAGAAAAAGGACAAGTCATTATCCAAGACAACCCTTTCATCCCTGATTCAATTTACTGTGTATCGAATCATCGATTTAAAGTGCCTATTGCCAACGAAACTCAGGAAACCTTAAAAATAAACACTGAAGACGTAAAACATAATTATATGACAATAAAATCCGGAGAAGATAGAATCAACTATATTACAACTCGAGAATTGAACGACCGATTGAAGTTACTACGGAAAAATACAAGACTTTCACACCTAGAGGAAGAACACAAGGTAGGAATTGAGAAAATCTTTCAAACTTATCACGACATTTTCTCACTGACCGGAGACCCTCTACCTTGTACCATACTAGCGAGTCGTAAAATAGCCCTGAAGGACGAAACTTCTCTCAACATGAAGTCTTACAGGCCACCTGAATTCCACAAGAGCGAAATTTCAACACAAGTGCAGGACATGTTAACTAAAAAAGTAATTCGCCACTCAGATTCACCTTATAACGCACCACTATGGGTGGCACCAAAAAAAGCCGACGCTTCAGGAAAGAAAAAATGGAGAATTGTCATCGATTTCCGAAAACTGAACGAAAAAACGGACCATGATGCTTATCCACTACCTATCATAGATGACATCTTAGATCATTTAGGCAAGGCAAAGTTCTTTTCAGCCTTCGATCTAAGTTCTGGATTCTATCAGATACCAATGGAATCAGACTCAAGAAAATACACTGCATTTTCAACTCCGGAAGGGCACTTTGAATACGAGCGCATGCCTTTTGGACTTAAGAATGCACCAGCCACATTCCAGCGAATGATGGATACCGCGTTAAGGGGACTGATTGGAAAAATATGCTTTGTTTATTTGGATGATATTGTAATCTTCGGATCAACTATTCAAAAGCATCATCAGAACCTTATAACTTTATTTGAAAGACTCAGACAGACTGGCCTAAAACTCCAACCCGACAAATGCGAATATTTGAGACCAGAACTTGAATATCTAGGACATGTTATCACAGCTGAAGGTGTGAAACCAAATTCAAAGAAAATCGAAGCAGTCCTTAATTTCAAAAAACCTTCAAATTCAACTGATGTGCAAGCGTTTTTAGGGCTATCTGGATATTACAAAAAATTCATCAAGAATTTCTCTACACGCGCAAAACCATTAACAGAATTAACAAAGAAAAACCAACCATTTCATTGGACTGAGGTTTGTGAAAAAGCCTTCCAAGATCTAAAGAATTGTTTGTGCTCCTCACCCGTCCTACGATATCCAGGTTATAGCAAAGAATCCACACTGACCACAGACGCCTCGAATGTCGGCCTTGGCGGAATTCTATCGCAAGATGGGCACCCGTGCTGTTATATATCTAGAACCCTCAACAAGCCGGAAATAAACTACAGCACAACGGAAAAAGAACTGTTAGCCATCGTGTGGTCTGTGAAAAGGTTACGACAATTTTTGCTTGGCAGAAAATTCAAGATACAAACAGACCATCAAGCGTTGAAATGGCTCTTCAGTGTAAAAGACCCTTCATCGAGGTTATTAAGATGGAGGTTACGCCTTGAAGAGTACGATTACGAAATAGAGTACGTAAAAGGCAAAGACAACAAGGCAGCAGATGCTCTGTCAAGAGTACTCCCTGTACAAGACTTCGAAACAGGAGGAAAAAAACGCGTACTGAGCGACGTAGAGAGACAAGTAGAACGCGAATGCATTGACAATGTAGAACCACGCATTGATGAGCCTTCTACCAGTAAGTACCCAGAATCTCGAATAACAAAAGACAAACAATCATTGACACCTGTAGAAATGTATGAGCAGCAGATGGATTCACCTGCTAGTTCTCATGAATCGCTCGAACCACCAGAAAACGAAGTCCAACAGGATTGGAATCCCGAGTTGATTAGTGAGTTTTATAAATGGTTAAAAAACAAAACAGAAGACCGGACAAAGTGGAAACCGAACGCTGAAGGAAAGTTGTGGGTCAAGCTCGTGAAAAGTCAAGGAAGAAGAGTCCCGAACAGCATTCTGATGCCTGAATACGACGAAAGACTGTGGCTGACGAAATTACAAGAAGCCGTACTCCAATGCATAGAGCGCAAGTTAACCTACGTCCGATTACACTTCAGCGATCCCACAGTAACTCCTTTGGAAAAACTGAAAATCCGTCAGCTCATTAACTTTTTAGAGTTCAAGTACCCTGACTTACAGTTTACATTGTGTACAAGTCCAACAGGGGATTTAACACAAGAAGAAAAGCAAAGGATCATCGAGGAAAGTAACGGTAACCTTTCATCACAACATTTTGGAGAGAATCAGTCAATTCTGCGCGCAAAGGATAAAGGCGTATGGAAAAATATGGAAGACGACATAATTAAATTTATCAAGAAATGCGACACTTGTCAAAAACAAAAACTCACCAGGATTAGACCCAAAGCTGAAGCAACTATTCCAGACACACCTATGGAGCCTAATGACAAGATTGCCATGGACATCTTTGGACCCTTGCCCATGACACTGGGAAAAAACGAATACATACTCTCCATACAGGACATGCTGACAAGATATTTAATTCTCATCCCACTAAAAGATACCAGGTCCGAATCAATAATTACAGAATTGTTTGATTATTACATATATATTTTTCTTCTCCCAAACACATTCTTACAGGCCAAGGCGCTCATTTTGTTTCTGAACTTGTTCAAAACTTCGAAAATTTATTCAGAATAAAGCATATTAAAACCACAACGTTTCATCCTCAAAGCAACGGGACCCTCGAACGAACTCACGCTATTGTAAAAGATCTTTTAAAGACGGCAATCAGCGATAATCAAACAGCTTGGGACGATAATCTAAAAATCATTACTATGGCTTATAACACATCCGTCCACGAGAGTACTGGATATACTCCATTTGAACTGACGTTCGGAAGAAAGGCTAATCTGTCGTCTGTATTGACAATGATACCAAGTTTAAAATACGAAGAATTAGTTCAGCTCTGGAAAATCCGCCACGAAAAATATCTCTCAAAAGTAAGACAGAAAATAGAAAAGGTAAAATTGAAATGCAAAATAAAACAAGACTCGAAAATCGTCATCCCACAAACCATTTTTGACATAGGCGACGCTGTACTCGTTCATAACGACAAAAAATCTTCCAAACTCGATCAAGAATGGCTAGGGCCAGGGATTATCGTGGAAAAACAAAACAATCATAATTATACCATACTAATAATTAATGAAAGACAAAAAATACATGCTAATCGTCTAAAAGAATACTATCAGTAATGGAACTTGTATTTCCAGGATGAAGATGTTCGTTACATGTGCTCTCCTTATTCAAACCATCCAGGCTGATGTCATTTTTACTCCTTTGAACGACACTACAATTTTCTTCGAAAACATTGGGCACGCCAAACTTTACCACGACAAAAAACGTACGTAGCCACTTTGAACATGTGCGTAAATTGCTCGGAACAGTTCGGATTAAATTTGCTCAATAACCAGATAAATCGACTTAATACAACACGAAAATTATTGGCTCAACTTTTGGGTTTATCAAGAAGCAAAAGAGGACTTATGAATTTCGTAGGGAGTATCTCCAAGACACTCTTCGGCACCTTGGATGATAAAGACTTGGACCACATAAATAACGAACTCGATAAATCGTCTAGTATCTCAAACAAACTCAAACATGAAGAACATAGCTATTTCGAATCAGATAACCTTTTGCACATTAGAATTGACTGAACTAAGTGACGACGTTAATCTCTTGGTTGACGCCATCAATGATGGTAAGCATGGCATTATTCACCCACAAATATTAACGCCTACAACATTCATGAACGGGTTTCGCGAATTCGAAGAGCAAAATAGCGAAAAATACCAAATTAAGCTCGATGAAAGCAACTACCAACATATTGTTGACATTTCAGAAATAACAATCGCTATAGTTAATAACAAACTGCTGTATTCAATCAAAGCACCTTTGGTAGAAACCAAGAACTTCCAACTTCAAAGATTGATCCCTATTCCCAAAAAAATTGGCAAAACCTTTTTAGCGATTATACTTGAGCATGAGTTTATCCTACTAAACGAACAATGAACAATTTATGTACCAGGTGATCAGGAATTTGTTGCCAACTGCAAGAAACTGGATTCTTTGAGAATTTGTAAGCGCGTCCAGCCGAGTTATCTTACATCAGAAGTTTATACTTGCGAAAATCAAATAGTTAGGAATAGTATTAAATCATTAGACTATAAAATATGTCAATTTTCACCTTTTAAAATAAACAAGCTAGTTTACTTACAACTCTATCAGGAAAATGTGTATATTATTATACCAGAGAGAGAAATAGAAATAAATGTATTATGCTCAGAACAAAGCTCAAATAGATTGATCAATGGAGCTATGATGTTAGAATCATCTGACGATTGCGTGATTAACTCTGATAGTATCATTATGAAATTGAGGAAAACCTACGAAACAAAAAAGAATGTACACTTAAATAAAACAATTGTTATTCCTTTTCACGCTACCGAATTAGATTTAATAGAAAATAAAATGATACCTCTACAGAAAGCGATCAAACCCTCTGATTTAAAACAATTAGGACAGAGTCTAGACGACATAGAAAATTCGTTAGACAAGGTTAAGAGAGCTCATAGAACGCAAACCTAGAGCGAAAAAGCTACAGAAACTCTTAGCTACTTAGGTTACATATCTATCGTAATAACCACGATCTTTATACTATATAAATGCGGAATTTGTAACATTGTAAAAAATTGTCTACCCAACATTTGCCTAAACTTGCTCTGCGTAAACAACAATGTTCACAACTCTACAATCCCACAAGTTATAACCTACTTACCTCATGCGCCGCCACTCAGCGTTGAAGAAAATTTAAATGTTCCCAACATCCAACCGCAAAAGGTAAAATTGCGTTTTTCAGGAGCAAAACGAAGCTAGTAAGGGGGGTGGAAGGGCGAGGTCTTTACTATGTGTACTCTATTTCTGGAATTTTTCCTTTTGGTCCAGAGATCTGCCTCATCCCCATTCTTACCCTTCAAAGCAGGATAGGTGACTGTAGAAGCCATCCAGGAAAAGGGCGTCAGATCTCTGTCGATACCCTTTGTATAAGCTACGGCTACCATTGCACTTGACACATCTCCGTAATAAACAATATAATTTTCTATATAGTTAAATTCGCTGGTGTTTGAGTAACTTTATTATTTTACCCGTCACACATATATGTAAAGAGAGTATTTATAAACACAGTTATACATACTTACATACACGTATAAACGTATCAATATAAATAGTAAATATACACGCTCAAATACTAATTTATCGCAACTTAACCTAACCACACAACGCACACATTCATAAACGCATCGCAGTGATATGACAATTACAATGTAGCAACGGTAGCAACTTCATTATATTCTGAACTCTGAAAACTTTTACGATTTGTGAGAAGAAGCTCGGTAGTACCTCTGCTAGAAAAAATTGTAAATTAGAAAACCGCCATATTCAACTGCAATAGTATGTTATGTGCCTAGGCGCATAATGAGAGTTATTACGCGACGAGCGACAATGCTCGCAGGAGATCGAAGCCGAGACAAAGCCGAGGCGCGATCAGTCGTGCGAGCATTGCCGCGAGTTCGTAATTTCCCGAATTGTGTGCAATGGCACATATTCTATTTTATGTGACTTCGGTGCGTATACGAGTTTTTATGCGTCACTCGAATCTAATCTAGTATTCATCATGATTCTCGTCCATTGCACCTGATATTTCGCGACTAGTCGCGGCCATTCTGATTTTCTCCATCTTGTGTAATAGTAGCGTATTGTAATAGAACATGCACAGTTCAAATGTACAAGGCTTTGTCAGTACGGTGCCAACGCTGTACAAAGAAGAAGAAGAATAAGAGGAATAAGAAGTAGATTACGCTCCGCTGTATGGTTATATGCACATGCGCAGATCAATTTCTACATTACATTCCTCTGTATGGTAATACACAACATTACGCTACTCTCAACTGTAGCGTAAAACGAGTTTACGCGCCGGAGGCACATAAAAAATATATCACTATATCCGGTACCGACAAATAATCATAACGAGCACATGGAGCGATTCTCGGGTAATATCGGAAACGTTCGGCGTATCTGACGTCACTCGACAGTACATTTACTATTTCCAATGGGAATTTTGGCAACGTATTATTCCAATATGGGGCAAAATTCGTCAAGTGTACCCGCCTAAAAACTTTTTGTCTCCGATTTCCTTGAAAGTCCGCGAAATTATTGTCCTAGTGAACCTCTTTTAATTTCCCTCAGAGAACGTCTCTAGTACAACGGGTTGTCAGTATACAGGGGCTCGAATTTTCAACCTTTTACCGCGCACGCTGATACTCAATTAACCATAACTTCTACAAAAGTTATCCAAATTAATTTTTTTATCAAGGTCTTAGAAAAGTTTTTTATCAGCTTTACGCTGAAAGCAATGGTTTTAGATAAAAAAACTATTTGAACTTCATTTTGTAATTTTAAACATATTTTTGAGTTTTTCTCCAAGTGCGGCCGCTAATTATTTTTCCAAAATTATGTTTGAAAAAAGCTTGACTTTTTCCCTTTAAAATGAGCCATGATCGAAAGTGGGTCGAAAGAAATTGGTGGAGATATACTTGTATATATCGGAGACAAAAAGTTTTTAGGCGGGTACACTTGACGAATTTTGCCCCATATATGAAGTATTCGATTGCAAAATATTCAAGTTTTTCTTTCTTCATTGTTCATTATTATTGACAATGGTTTGACATTACTAAATATCACTAAAGAATCGTCAAAAATATCGACTTTTTTTCTTTTTCACTGTTAAGAGTGAAGAAAAATCCGTGTTTCTTAAATGAGTGAAGAAAAAAAAACAACGTGAAATTTCCTCCTATCGCTGTGGTAAAGTTTTGTTATTATATCCTCGCTTCCTATTGACTGATAGTAAAAATAAATATAATAATATTAGATTTTACAATGAAGAGTTTCTCCGCGTAGGAAAATAACTTTTGAATTAAATACCATGTGATCAAATTTGACCCGGACGGGTCCAGCTCAACCGCGCGCGTAAACCGAAACGGTTTCCTTCATAGGCGCCTCCCCGGATCCTTTCATTAACCTATTCAAGGATCCTGAACAGGATCCTGGACAGGACCCTGATGATTCTCATACATAATCCTGTACAGGAACATGCACGGGACCCCAAGTAAGGATCCTCTAAAGGATCCTATACAGGAATTTTCAATAGGGTGGCTTACGACGCGAAAAGTTTGTCTGGCAATTTTTACTATGGAAAAAAAAATTGAACCACGAGTTTGCTTGAAATTTTGTCTTTCCAATGGAATCACGGCTACGGAATCATTGAAAATGTTGCATAAGTGTTTTGGGGAGTCTACTCTATCGAGAACGCAAGTATTTGTGTGGCATAAAGCATTCAGCTTCAACGACGGTCGTGAGGTCGTGGAAAATTTGCCTCGTGCGAGTCGTCCATCCATCTCTGTTAACGACGATAACATCGAAAAAGTGAAGAAAATTGTGCTCGAAAATCGTCGTGTTGGCATTAGAGAGGTAGCAGAGACTCTCAACATCTCTTATGGATCGACTGAACACATTGTTATTCATGATTTGGGTATGAAACGCGTCGCCGCCAGACTCGTACCGAATGACTTGAATTTTTTACAAAAACAACGTTGAGTAGAGGTCGCAAAAGAGATGCTTGCCAACGTTTTTGTGGCGATAATAAAGATTTGTATTAAAATACATAAAAATGTTGTTTTTTTAACCAGTCCGGGTCAAATTTGAAAAGATGGTAAAACTCGCCTGTTAATGGGAAGTGACTCGGTGTTTTCGATAGATTTTCGCACGCCCAGATTCATATCTGGGCTCGAAAGATGTGCATCTCATATAGTTTCTGAGAAAATGAGGTTTGAAACCCCCCATAAAGGAGTTTTTGGTCATTTTTGGATAACCGTGGGCACTAAACCCGAAGTCCTGGAACCTTCAATAACCTGTCAAATTGAAGCTTGTCATTTCCCCTTTCGACCTCAATAAACTCGAATTTAATCAGATCGAAGGTAATTGTAAGAACAACACTGAATGATCCATGGATGAATGAAATAACACTGAGAGAAACCGCTAAAAGGCCGAACAACTATACGCATAAAGTTAGATCATTTTTAGTTGCGCAGACTAAAATCGCAATTGGATCAATTATATTTATAGTTGGCAAAGCTGCCTTTCACCCAATTCTATTTTATAGTTCGTTTCAGGCCCAACTAAACTTTGAGAGTAGGTTTCAAAATGAGTTACAGTTGCGAAAAAAGTACTTGAAAATTAAGGACAACTTCAATGAATAATAAAGTCTCAAATATGTCAACAAATTTTTTGTAAATGATTCACAATTTCAAAATAGATATATATTACCATTTACCTGTAATATCACTTTTGGACATGGATTATTTCGTCCGAAAAACTCTCGAAAGTCTCGGCCTTTCTCAGTACATAGAAGTTTCTGAAAGTGTTTTTCTATAATAAATATTCTTTGAACATACATCTCATAACTAAAACACACATTTTTGTCACTTGATGCATTATTTCTACAATGGCTTTTAAAGAAAGTTCTATAACGTTTGTAATCTCTGTAATATAAACGTCAAATTGAAACAACAAGTTAAACTTCAGAATTCGTTCCAACTCTGCCCTCGCCCTTGGGTCTAAAACGAACTACGGTTTCAAAGTTGTAACGATCATGGAATCGTAGTTGCTTGTACCGCGTTTTGATTGTAACATAATAACTAAATTTTTTGCAAACTTACAGGTGGACCAGGAAGTAATAAAGCTACTTTGTGTACTCAGGCAGTCCAAAATATGCCAAGATGGGTTCACGTAAGCATCGGAGGCTTATTAAGATCAATGGCAGCTTCGAATATAATAGTTAATGATGCAATTGTTGCCGGAGAAATGGTCCCACAAGATATTGTAATGCAAGTCGTAGAGCAACAAGTGCTTTTAAATAGGGACACAGATGGCATAATTATCGACGGATTTCCAAGAGATATTAACCAAGTTGATGAATTTGAGAATAAGGTATTTATATAAATAATTCTCCAAAAATTTACAGGGTCTTATACGGGAACATATACTAGAAGGAAACTTTTAAATGTTCATGTACAGGTTTGCCTTAAACAAAACTCCCTACGAAGAATCCTATACATATTCTTTCTTAGATTGAAGTAAAAGGGAAAATAACTATGAATCCTATTAAGAAATGAGAGGATTTTTGCTTCTGTCTAAATATCATTCAAATCAACGGGAACTCTCACATTTGAAATAATTCAAGGTTTACTTCAACCCCATTACATTAGATCGAATCAATTATTATAGAAATAAATTTCTACTAACGAATGAAAAAGAATTCAAATCGTGCCGTAATTCGTACGACTATATATTGTGAAGTATACTGAGACAAAAATACTGTTGAATCTATAGAGTTCCTACCAAAAGCATGTACATATGTTATTGATTCAAAAATATGCTATAAGGAATTCATAAAAATGCTCTTGAGGGTTTTCTACTGATATTAAAATGAAACTTACCACTTCATAGGAAATTTCATGGCACATATTTTCCGCTCTTGCAAAAAGTTGTATCTTTTACTGCCCCTGAAGGAAAAGCTAAAAACTGAATTTCTTTAAAATGAAAATTTAATTAATATTTTCCCTTTTACTCGCTCCCAAAGACAAAGTTCTCAATATTATTATTAGGTGCGCAACTAAGTTCCCGCTGTTTCTTAAATGAAAATGCAACATCATTGTGAAAAAATGGTTACAAATGAATTATTCAAAGTACTGCCCATCGTTAGCTGCAACTTTTGCCCATCTTTCTGGTAGAGCTCGAATACCGTTACGGTAAAAGTGTTCTTCTTTTAAGGCTATCTACGAATCAAGCCATTTTTTGATGTCTTCATATGAGCGTAACTGCTGATCAGCCAGACCATATATGTGCTGTATGATAAATAATAGTATACTGAATGTATATATACAGTCACATAGATTTTAAAAAAATAATGTAGTAAAAAACGTAGGAAACGATGTCGAAAATGATGCCAGAAATGACGTCGGATTTGGTCTCAAAATCTGACATCGTTCCTACTGTCCTTTCTTATATCCTTTACGACGTCGGTTCCAAAGGAATATCCAATAGGGCCGGCTTGTACTGCAACTTCACACTCGTCCAAAAAAGTGACGCTTAGGGTTCTTGTGTCACAAATAACTATTATAAAACTTTATTACATGATAATGAACATTTCTTCCGCTGAAACTATGCGCTTACCCAAAATTCCTCACGATATACGAAGCGATTGAACAATTTATAACACAATTCCAATATTGCTTGACAACAAATTAATGATTCTTTTCTGTTATAAAAACGATAATTTTTAAATAGTCCGTAAACTGCAGACCCCCAATTTTTATGTAAAAATATTCAGAACTTTGTCTTTGGGAGTGAGTAAAAGTGAAAATATTAATTAAATTTTGTTTTTTAAAAAATTCAGTTTTTAGCTTTTCCTTCAGAAACAGTAAAAGATACAATTTTTTTTTAAAAGAGGAAAAGATGCGCTATAAAATTACCTATAAAGTGGTAAATTTCAAAATTTAGTTTTCTAAACAAAATTGTCAAGGTATTAGGGGTCAGCACGAACATTCCAAAACGCCTTGAAAAATTTTATGCAGGGTTATAGAATTTGGCGGCTCAATTATTGTATTCTTGTAACCTAAAATTCAGATTTTTTAATACAAATGTTTTTTCGTATATTAAATCGTATTAATCGTATATTAAATTCAGACTTCCTAAAGAAGGAAATGTATCTTTTTCATCTACTCAAAGGTTTCATGCTAAAAATCTTGTCGCTAATCACTAAATTACCATCCATATTATGTAAATACAATACATTTTAAATTAATTATACGAATTTATATGATATACACTACCCGCGGAAATTGAGGGCCTGGATGCAATAAGGGGGTATACAGTTTCATGTTACGCGTCGCTGGCACCTGGCCTCTATAAACCAAATTTGAAATTTTTAAATTATATATTCGAAAAGGATATTTCCTACCGAATTTTTTTCTATTTACATAAAAAAGTTGTATATTTTACCGTTTTCATTAGTATATTTCACTTCTTTCTTTTTCTTATAAAGATTTCTACAATATATAGTATACAAAAACAACACAATTATGAGCCCGTGTATTCTATTCTTCATCAGTTTCATAATTTTTCTTTTCATCATAAATTTTTTATTTATTTTTTTTTTTTGTTGAGGAGGAAAAATGGCGAAATCTTTTATAGACGTTGTACAGGACTCTCCTAAGACGGGTCTAGGCATACCCGTTAAAACCAAAACCCCTTCTCTCGAACCAAAACACCACCCGCGGAACCGCCTTTCGGCTTTAAACTTCACGGGAGGATGGTTCCAGCTTAAAGTCGCGTACGACTCTTCCGTCATCCGTTCGCCCGGAACTCCCATCCGCGGCCACACGCCCGTTTGGCAGACCGACTAGCCGCGCCAACCTGGGGAGGATCAAAAAGATTTCTCCTCCAGTCGACGCGGACATCCAAGTCCGCCCAGGGCGTAGGACCGCAGGTGCAAGCCCCGATGCGTTTTCTACTGGCTCTCGTTGTTGCCGCGCTCTACACGCCCATCGAGCTCCCTCGTCTTCATCACCAGGGTGACGAATGACTCGATAAGCATCCATTTCCGTTCAGACTGGAGCATGAGAGACACCATCGTGTCAGGGGTGAGTTGTGCGCCCACTTCCCAACCGACAGCCTCTCTTGCCACGCCCCACCTGGCACAGAAAAAGAGTGTGTGCTCTGCATTGTCCACAAGGGATCCGCAGTAGCTACACGACTCGTTGTCCTTCTTCTTGAAGCGCTTCAGGTACGCATTAAAGCGGCCATGGCCTGAAAGCGCCTGCGTCAGGTAAAATCAGACTTGACCGTGCTTTCTATCCAGCCAGGTGGTGAGCTCCGGGATTAGGCGGTGTGTCCATCTCCCGGATTGGTCACCATGCCATCTCGCCTGCTATTTCTCTACGAGTCTAAGCCTTCCATCCTGCATGTTTGTTAAGCAGGTGAGCCCCTTACGGAGCTGCAAGCTCTCTTTCCTTTCCTCCGCTAATAAATCAATTGGCGGGATGTTCGCCAGGACCAGCATAGCACTCGTCGACACAGTTCGGTATGCTGAAACAATTCTCATCATCACACCTCTCTGTGCAACTCCCAGGTACTTAATGCTCTTTTTCCACTCGATTTCATGTTCCCCGAGAGCGATCTTCGGATATTGGAAGGATCTCCTGTCTGTGACAAGCAAAGCCTCGGTCTTCTCAGGGGCCATTTTCAGGCATCTGCTATCTAACCAACGCTTTGACCACCACAGAGTATCATTGATCCTCAGCTCCAGAATTCCGACGTTGTCAGCAGCGCACACAACAAGTGCGTCGTCCGCGAAGCCGATGATGCTCGATCCAGCAGGCAGGTCCATGCGCAGGAAATCGTCGTACATGACATTCCAAACGAGTGGACCCACCCGCGACCCTTGAGAGGCGCCACATGTCATCTCTTCCTTGAGAGCCCATTTTTCGCCCTCATAATACACCCACCTGTCACTCAGATAGTCATCTATCATTCGCAACAGGTAGTATGGAACCTTTTTCCGCACCATCGCCTCGATGCAGATGTTCCATCTCGCGGTATTGAATGCATTGCGTATGTCAATGCTGATCAACGCGCAGAATCCCTTATGCTTACCAGTTCCTCTTCTTGCTTTAGTGGCGATGTCCACCACTGCCTGGATGGCGTCAACTGTGGACATGCCTTTCCGAAAGCCAAACTGGTTTTCCGAGAGACCATTCTCGGGGACCATGTTTCCCCATCGTATCCAATAGACATATTGGTCCATACGATGAGGCATCCCCTAGAGGCTTGTTGCCCTTCCTCAGCAGGACGAACCTCTGCTTCTTCCAGTCTGCGAAGAACCTCCACTCCCGAAGACAGGAGTTAAAGACTTCTAGGAGGATCTCCGGGTATACCCCGATCACCTCTTTGAGGATCTCGTTCGGCAACCCGTCGATCTCCGGCGCTGTGTTTGCCTTGAGCCTTCCACCCGCTCTCTTTAGTTCCTCGAGAGTGAAGAGTTCTTCGTGCCGGACCACGCTCTACATGCGGAAACAAGCTTCGCACGATGTACTTGACTCGATCGGGATTATCGAGGCCCGGGGTCTTTCTTCTAGTCACCAATCTCTTGGTGACTATTTTGAAGGCGAGACCCCATGGGTCCTTTTCGACTTCCCCGATCAAGTCTTTCCAGCCCTGAAGTCGACTTTTCTTTATGCCGTGCCTCAGAGCTGATTTTGTTTTTTTCCATGCCTCCCGCAGCAGAGGATCACCCTTTGAACGGGTAAATCTCCGCCGCGCTGTAAGGAATTTTCTACGCAGGACAGACAACTGGTCATTCCACCAGTACATCGAATCCCCAGTACGCCCGTGCCCGCGTCGAGGCATGGAGTGGCCACATGCTGCGACCACTTCCGCCTCGCTGCCCGTACAGTGTCCTCCAACGAACTAGCAGACCTTGCCCAACCAAGCTCATCTATGAGCCTGGTTTCTTCAAGATGTTCGCGAAGTTTGTCTTTTCTGAGTCGTTTTGTGTTCCAGGAGGGGCTTCTTACCTTGCCGCCCCTTCCCCTATTCACTGGGTGATTCCGTTCCTGGATGCTAAACTCAATGCACTGGTGGTCACTCAAGGTTATTACCTCGAGGACGCACCAGTCGCCTATCCTTGAGGCAAGATGGGGCGCCGCAATCGTGAGGTCGATAATCGACCCCCCCCCCCCCCCGCTCCTCGTCTGAACGTAAATGTGCCAATTACTATGGATTGAAAACCAAGACGACTTTTGAAGATATAAAAAGGTTTTTAGATAAAAAAGTTTTCATAAATCAATTTGTAAAGCAGTATTTGGTATTGGAGCAAAAATTTCTGAACTCAGACCTTCAAAACCCAAAGTGCGTCAGTGCGTGGATTTTGACTGTTACACACTTTTTTTCATCACAGCGATAAAGTAACTTTTCCAATATTTATTACAACATGCATTTTCATGCCCTTTTTTAAAAAAAAATCCATATCTCCGTCTAGATTTATGGTGATGATGCCTTTTTTCCTTTAAAATGTATACTAAGAGAGTCTTCATACAATAAGAGAATCGGTATTATGAAAAAACGCAGTTTGTTTATCTCAAAACTTGAATAATTTAGAAAGTAAATGGAAACACCAAAATTTTTTTGCATGACAGGAATCGGTTGCAATTACCAGGGGTGTTAGTTGAAGTTTGCCGATTTTTTCAATAAAGAAAACACTTAATTCTCAAGGGAATCTCAAAAATGTTTTATTCAAAGTATTGACAATTGGATTCTACACATTTTGCCCATATTTCAGACAAATCATGGATACCATTCCAAAAAAACTTTTTCTATTTCAAGGCAAACCATTCGACGAGCCATTTTTCGACTTCTTCAAAATTCGCGAAGCGCTGCTCTGCGAGTGAGTGTCCCATCGATGCGAAAAGGTGATAGTCGCACGGGGCGAGGTTTGGAGAGTACGGCGGGTTCGATAATATTTCCCAATTCGATGCTTTTAATGTGTTCTTCACCCTTTTAGCGGTATGAGACGGTGCGTTGTCATGTTGTAGGATAACTTTGTCATGTCTTCGGGTCCATTCAGGCCGTTTTTCGATTAATGCATGATTCAAATTGATAATTTGTTGTCGGTAGCGATCCGTATTCACCGTCCCACCAGGTTTTAATAACTCGAAGTACACCACACCACATTGGTCCCACCAAACACAGAGCATTGTCTTACGGCCAAAGCGATTTGGCCTTGGAGTCGATGGGCCGACCTCACCAGGTGAAAGCCATGATTTTTTCGGCTCCGGGTTCTCGAAATAAATCCATTTTTCGTCCCCCGTCACAATTCGATGCAGAAAAGATTTCCTTTCGAACCGTTAAAGCAGCATTTTACAAATGGTTTTTCGATTTTCCATTTGTCTATCGTTCAGATGGTGTGGTACCCATTTTCCATACTTATGGATTTTTCCCATGGCTTTTAAACGTTGGAAAATTGCTCCTTGGGTCACATTTAGTGTTTGTGCCAATTGTTGTTGCGATTGGGTTGGGTCTTCATGCAATAACGCCTGCAATTCCTCGTCTTCGAACTTTTTCGCTGCACCAGGATGTTCATTGTCTGTTAAATCGAAATCTCCACTTTTAAATTGACGAAACCATGTCTCACATGTTCTAATCACTGGAGCATGTTCACCATAAGCTTCTACTAGAAATCGATGAGCTTCAACTGCTTTTTTCTTTTGATGAATTAAGAAAAGCAACGAATGCCGCAAATGCGATTTACTTGGAACGAAACTCGACATATTCACTGAGGTAAACAACTATGATGCTATTATTTTGGCAGAATGTAATTGTGTATTTTTGAAGGTTATTATCCATAGATGCCAAATCATAGAAATGTATACATATCTCTAGCGACATCTATGAGTAAAACCGGCAAATTTCAACTAACACCCCTGGTAAGGATCGTGTTTCAATTCTAAACAATCAACATCCACGGACTTAGGATTTTAGGGGTCTGAGTTGAGGAATTTTGAGCGAACTTACAATTAATTTAGATGATTTCAATCTTTTATTTAATCTAAATTATAGGAGGTAGTCATGATGAAGTAGTTTAAACAAAGTGAGTGTTACGCCGTAACAATTGATTTTGTGCATTTTAATGACAACTTCTACTTTACATATGAGCAACTAAACCGAGATGGAAATATCGTTATTTTTTATATTATTAAATGTCGCTTCATCAATTTTATTATTTTGTAAACCTGTAAATTGCCTGATAACTTTGAAGCCTTCTTAAGCATCTTCAATTATAACTGAGCAGATGTTGTGAATTGTAAGCATCCCTCAGAACTTGTATCTTTTACCTTTATAGGTTAATCTTCGACTATTTTTGTGAGCTGGTTTCCAATTTGGATTTTTATATTCTTATTGCTCAAAGTGATTCTATCATTATATGTGGCGTGGAACGATGAAACCCGGCTAACAGCACCTTTTAACTTTTCGAGAAAATCGCGTTTCTCTGAGACGGGTTCGTTCGAAATAAAAATAAACGCGAGATAAAATGCGTTAGATTTCAGTCTAAAACATCGAAAAACTCAAATTTCGTCTTTGGTGCTGTTAGCCGGTTTTCTTTGTTCCACGCCACATATTTAAGAATTTAGTCTCCGGCTTCCTCGAACAAGTTTATAGCACTAACCGCCCAACAGGCCCAAGGAAAAACACGAGGCTACCACATTGTTCCTGGGTTTCTTCAAAATTGTATTGTACTATGAGACCTTGACGTAGCTTCTATAGATCAAAAACACCCGAATGAATTTTTGACTGAGAACAGCAGATACTTGTAAACTTCCGAACTGCAAACATCTAAATTCGAGCGCAAAACATCTCTTAGTATATGTTTTCATTCAACAAAAATTAGTCTACATGAATTGCTACTTCTACGCTAATTTATTTCCAAACAAAACAGTGCGATTAATTAATTTTATTCCTTTTATTTAATTTAACTTCAACTTATATCACTTAAGTTCCTCTTGTCCCTTTTACAAAGATTCAATGGTTTCCTTTATCTTAGGTTCATCTTTTTTCCATGATAAAAATTCTTTGCTTGCTTTCTTTTTCTTTTCCAAATCTTTCATTCGTTTTTATTCTATTATTATTTTTATTTTTCGAATTTTAATTATTATCTTCGCAATTTCTGTTCTTCTCTTTTGATTCGGTCTGATTCCTTTTTTATTGTAATTTCTACAATTTTTGGTTTTTGACAATTTTCCGAGCAGCTCTTTCTATTTTCTAGTGATTTAAAATGTTAAACTAGGTACTTAAACATTTATTCTACAAGAAATACCTACACTGAAATACAAATACTGCTTCGGTAAAGAATCATTTAAAATACGTATTTTTCGTTTTTTAGTATAATTATTTTAAAAAATAATACATTTGCTATACAAAAAACCATATTGCAATGAACATTTTATTTTCAGAAACGAAAATATAACAAGTTTTTCAGAACGTGTTAATGATCCGTCAACAAATCGATCACTAAAACTATCAGTTTAGGGAACAAGCGAGATTCAAATTGCAGAAAATTAGCTTCAAATATCGTTAATATTGATAATTCCTCAATAATTATAATATTTGTGGCTTCTTGCAATATTGCAAATGGCCATAACTCACACACTAAAGTCACCGAAAGTTAACCGTCTAAAATGTCTCCGCGCTATGTAACAAAAGCTCCATGCTTGAACTGCCAATGACGTCTTCCACTCCCATCTTTCTTCTTCTTATCTATGGTCTCTTGCTGTGCAGGATAAAAATGTCACACAATTAGGGGCCATAGCCAGTAGAAAATCATGATTGAAGCACCCAGCCTTTCTTCACGAATTAATGGATCCAAGGTATGTACAGTAGAAAGATCAGAGACGGCAGCACCAAAGTTGTGCGAATATACGTAATTTCAAAATTATGAGCAATCAGCCAGTGAACTTCAAAATTGAGCGCAAGACATCAAGTGAGACACCACTGATATTAGTACTTTTATAAAGTAAGATCTTCCAAGGACACTATTTCAACCAGAGAGAGGGCACCCCACAACATGCTTCAAGCTTGATTTGAAAAAGACAATGTTTATTAGCATACATTCACAACATAAATAGAAATGCTTAAATGTTGATGAATTCCTAAGACCAGAAAGCCGCAAAAATCCGTTGCATTTACTGGCAAAGGTAGCACCTCCGAAACATGACCGGTAACAGACCAAGCCGACACACCGAGATTTATCAGAGAGGCACAGGGTTAGAAACACCCGCGTAAATGATAGAACATAGCAGGCGCACAAAAGAGCACAGCAAGGATATAACTACAGTTAAAAAGAATCCATTAAACCAATGCTCAAAGGAGCCACGCACGAACCGGACAGTAAATCCACTCATCAAGAGAACGCCAGTATTGTATTCAAACCACAGGCGAACCACGAGCAAACAAACACGACCAGACTCGTTCCATATCTTTAAAAAAGGGATGTCTAACGCGAGATTCTCGTGCTTCTCCTTTTCTCCAGTTTCTTCCTCTTCTCCGAGGCCTTCACTAAGAATTCTCCTCTTCCCGATTCGCCACTAGCACCTCGACTAACTCCACACTGCCTGCTTGCGCGTAACGTCCGCATAGCTGCTCACTTTAGTGCGTATATTGTAAAATGTAAATTGGACGAAATTAATAATAATATTGAAACGCATTTGCATAAGTCTAATCACTGACCTATCCCTAGTTTTTATCCTTATTCTACGTTAAAAATAACGTTAAAAGGTAATGGACATATGAAATAATATTACAACAAACTACTAGTACACAAGACCGATAAAATCAAAATGTCCGGGACTAGTCGCCAATTTGCGCCCGCTTCGTACAACTAGCGCAGCAAACAACTACAATAAGTACTAGATTAGATTCGAGTGTACGCATAAAAACTTGTATCCGCACCGAAGTCACATAAAATAGAATACGTGCCAATGCACACAATTCGGGAAATTACGAGACTCGCGACAATGCTCGCAGGACTGATCGCGCCTCGGCTTCGTCTCGGCTTCGAACTCCTGCGAGCATTGTCGCTCGTCACGCAATAACCCTCATTGTGCGCCTAGGCACGTAATATACTATTCTGGAATGTTTTACGTTAACAATAGTATATTACGTGCCTAGGCGCACAATGAGGGTTATTGCGTGACGAGCGACAATGCTCGCAGGAGATCGAAGCCGAGGCGCGATCAGTCATGCGAGTATTGTCGCTAGTCTCGTAATTTCCCGAATTGTGTGCATTGGCACGTATTCTATTTTATGTGACTTCGGTGCGTATACGAATTTTTATGCGTACACTCGAATCTAATCTAGTATTGTAGTTGTTTGCGGCCCTAGTCATTACACTTGATATGTCACGACTAGTCCCGGCCATTTTGATTAAATCGATCTTGTGTAGTAGTAATGGAATTTAATAGACGCATGCACAGCTCAAATGTACAAGGCTTTGCCAGTAAGGTGCTAACGCTGTACGAAGAAGAAGAAGAATAAGAAGAAGATTGTGCTCCGTCGCATGGCTATAGGCGCATGCGCAGTTCAATTTTTACATTTCATTCCTCTTTAGCGCAATATACTACATTGCGCTACTGTTAACAGTAGCGAAAAAACGAGTTTGCGCGCCGGTGGCACATAAAACTTATTTAAACCATAATAAACAATTTTTCCTCATGGAACTTTTTACTTACTCAATGCTTGTTCGGCTTACAAAGCGTTTGAAGATATCCATACATGATTTGTACTAGATTTCGGAAAAAAATTAATAAATTTTTTATTACAAACAATATTTAACCTGCTCTATGATGTTTGTTTTCAAAACACCATAATTTACCATATCTATGAATTTCAGTAAAAAATTCCAGAAAATTAGATATTTTAGAACGAGTTGAAGACAAAAAAGGCGCACATTTTTCAGTCTAAAAAAACCATGCTTTAAAAATATTTATAAAATGGTAAAAGATACAACTTTTTTTATTTAAATAGAAAAAAATGCGCGAGGGAATTTCCTATTCGAATATATAATTCAAAAATTTTAATTCTAAAATAGGTTTCTTGTCATCCACACCTGAGAATGGCCTTATTCTAGAACCAATTTTATTAAGCAATGTTCCTGTTCCTCGCATCTTTAGAACGATGCGAGAATTTTCGATTCCCGCATTATTCTATCGCCAAATGATGCGGGAATTTATTATTCTCGCATTATTTATATTACACATCTACATATCGTTTATCTATGTGCCCTACAAATCAGCGCCATCTGTTGAAAAACTATGGCGGCTTACTGTTTTTGTCAGTCTGTCACCGACGCGAATACCAATTGCAAGTTATGTAATTTTCATTTTTGTCGCCTAGTCAGGCACATTCCATATTAAAATTGATATTAATCGAATGGGGCCATTCACATGTGAAATAACAAAGAATAGTATAAGTTGCGCGGGCGCGATAGGTGAATTTCTTATCAATGGAAGGCCTGTACTCAGATTGACGCAGACGATGCCTCTTTGATGGGTTGCCGGTGTCTTGTCTCCGGGTCGCTCGACTCGCTTTCGGCTCGTATTCGCATACCCGTTGACTCGACATAGGCAATCTATCGGCTTGAAATCCTCTGCTCTTGCTCCTTGTGCTGGCCCTACATCCCGTCCTTGCGACGCAATATTCGCAGATTGTGTCCCAAGGGCGGCATGGTGGCGATTTCGACGAGTGCGAAATGTACCCGCCCGAGCGTATTCACACGAGTCATATCGCCACCATTTCGCCCGAGGTACACACGACTTTTTGTGTCCAAATTGGCGGAAAAAAGTCGTATTGCGTGCGAGCGCGTAGTTAACGGCGGGCTGTCAAGTGTCGCCTCGGCGACGGAATTGGCTGCATGCCGCTCTACGCGCGAGCATGCAATCCCGGAAAGAAGGTATTGATTAACCCATTAACGCCTGAACGGAGTTTTTTCCTGCAAACTTTCCAGACATAAAAAAAATTATGTAGAAAGTTTATAAAAAATCCAGCCAAAGCTTTTCTGAAGTCAAATTTTATTTTCTTTGAGAATCTCGCCCTAATTTTTCGATAAAACGTAAGCCTTCATTGTTATTAAAAATCTTATTGAAAAAAAAGTGAAATTATCGAGATCGATCACTTTTAAAACCAACGAAACACATGGAAATCGAATTCTAAAAACCACAGAAATCGTTTTTCTCGCGTCCATAGACATAAAACTCGAAGTTAACTTGCTGTTTTTTTGATTTTCGATAACTAGGTGTCATCATGAGATTTAATTTTCAAAAAAATAAGTTCGGTTTCAGCTTGGATAAAAGTTGAACGGAGACATAGTTTTTTTAAACAATTTAATTTTTCAATAATAACTTTAAATTTGTGATCAGTGATCCTAGAAATCCGAGAGTACACATTTTCAAGTCATACTATGAACTTTTTACATCATCATGGTCAAATGTCAAAATCAGATAAATTATAAATCGCGTAAAGCTGTATCAGAAAGTGCCATCTGCGCATAGTTAACAAACAGCAAGTAAACTTCGAGTTTTATGTCTATGGACGCGAGAAAAACGATTTCTGCGGTTCTTGGAATTCGATTTCCATGTGTTTCGTTGATTTTAAAAGTGATCGATCTCGATAATTTCACTTTTTTTACATTCTCATCATGGATGAGAAGGTATTGGTTTTATGAGAAAAATGACTTTTGAAATTTTTATCAAATCTTTACGTTTTGAGACCCCCTGAGTCAGAAAAAACGGTTTTTACGAAAGCGTCTGTCTGTCTGTCTGTCTGTAGGTCGTGTGCGGCATAACTCTCGATAGAATCATCAGATTGAATTGAGCTTTGGTACACTTTATCGGAGCCGAAAAAGTAAGGACAAGTTCGTTAACCAGCCATATCCAATCAAAATTGAGGGATTGAGCACTACTTTTGTGTTTTTGAAAATAACTTTTCGAAAAAATCAAAAATTTCAACACTGGTTTTTGATAGTGCTAATAAATCTCTACAAATTATCCTGATAACATTTTTTGATTAAATTGAAAATTAGAAATCTTACAGCATATTCAAATTCGAAAAAAGTCAATATCAAAATTCCATTTTCCAGTTAAATTATACGAGATACGAAAAAACGTTATGATCCAATATTATTGAATACATAAAGACCTACAAATTTGAATTGTAACATTTTTTCATAAGATGCATATTTTTCTTTTTAATTAAAAAAAAAAACTATTGAAAATCCAAAATTCAATTTTTTAACAATAATATGTAAAATACGAAAAAAACGTAAGAATACAAAGTTGTTCGTTTCAAAAAGATCTACAAATTTTTTGACGCAGTTTCTGGTAAAACATATATTTTTCGTTTTAATTCCAAAAAATACGTATAAAATTCAAAAATTCCATTTTTTAGACAAAATATGTGAGATACAAAAAAAAACGTTTATCTGGAAAATTGTTTGCCTACATGAGGTTTACAAATTCTCATTAAGACATTTCCGGACAGAATGTATATTTTATGTTTTGATTTTTAATATTAAAAAAATTCGATTTTTTTCACCAAAATATGTGAGATACGAAATAAGCGTTGTTCTGTAAAATCGTTTCCTTAAATAAGTTCTACGATTGTTTCTTCTTTTTGAGAGATTTGGAAGAAAATAAATTATTTTAATCATGTAATTTATTAAAAAGTGACTGAAATGTATACAGAAAATCGAGCGCGAAGCGCGAGCGTCATGATGAGAATGTGTTCCTTAAGGCTGATAGAGCCTTAAGTAAATTGAATTTCCTGTTTCACTTAAATTCAAAAAGAAATAGTGACTTTGAGAAAATGTGTAATTCACATCATCTGTAATATAATTATAAAATTAGTTTGAACTTCAGTATCAAATTATAAGAAATAAACTTAAATGTATGCGGAGAGCACAAGACAATTACGCTTACGTTTTATCGCAAAATTAGGACGAGATTCTGAAAGAAGATGAAATTTGACTTCAGAAAAACCGTGGCTGGATTTTTTATAAACTTTCTACATTATTTTTATATGGCCGGAAAGTTTGCAGGAAAATACGTTCGTTCAAGCGTTAATGGGTTAAATTGAATTAAAAGTAGTTTGAATAAGGGCAATTTTTCAACTCTTTTAATCCAAATTCGTTGTTATGAGTCAAAACAAGAAAGAAAGTAATTCAATTCAATTAGGTAGGCTAACCTAAGCCGGTAAAGTCATTTTAATTTCATCCTGTGAGTGGATATGTGAAACAAACTAATTCTGTTGTTTCTCGTCTAAAATTGAAGTCAATTTATTTCGTTTTGACCACTGTAATAATATTTTATTATTATATATATTTTAATATTATTTTATACAATTTAGATAAATTCCCTGAAAAAATGCAATAGAGAGATAATAAATATTAAATTAATATATCTTAAATAAATTTGTCAAATAATACAATGAACGTTATGTTTACTAAATATGAAAAAAATGAAAGTGAGAAACTGTTGTAAAAATTAAATGCACATTGAATAAAGATGAATAAATAAACTTTTTTCTTTCTTTTTGAGGCTAATTCTGTTCAATTCCGTTCCACTAACGCGTTACATTTGACTACGTTTTAATCCCGATTCGGTAGGTGGATTCATTTCAATCCGTTTCTTTTACTTCTTTAATACTCTTCTGGATTGAAACGTAATTTTCGAAAACGCTATTGAATTGAATAGAAACGTTTCTATCTAATTTAATCCATACCTTCTTACTGGGATGCGACTTTTTCCGCCCGTTTGGACACAAACTACTATTACGAGGGGCACAAAGTATTCTCCTTTATAATCTATACACTTTTGCATGCGTTAGAACATTTCTTGAGCATTTGTTTGCACCAATCGAATCTTGCATCTTTTTGAGCTTTTGTCAAATTATGTGGGATACCACGAAAACGAATCTTTTTCACGGCTAAATGTTCATGCAATATTTTATATATGGGTCAAAATTCGTCAAGTACACCCACCTAAAAACTTTTCGTCTCCGATTTCCTTGAAAGTCTGCGAAATTATTGTCCTAGTGAACCTCTTTTAATTCGCCTAAGAGAACGTCTCTAGTACGACGGGTTGTCAGTATACATGGGCTCGAATTTTCAACCTTTTACCGCGCACGCTGATACTCAATTAACCATAACTTCTACTAAAGTTATCCAAATAAATTTTTTTATTGAGGTCTTAGAAACGTTTTTTATCAGCTTTGCGCTGAAAGCAATGGTTTTAGATAAAAAAAATTAATTGAACTTCATTTTTTAATTTTAAACATATTTTTGAGTTTTTCTCCAAGTGCGGCCTTTAATTTTCTTTCCAAAATTATGTTTAAAAAAAGCTTGACTTTTTCCCTTCAAAATGAGCCATGGTCGAAAGTGGGGCGAAACAAATTGGTGAAGATATATATCACTTCTTGCGCGCGGTTTCTGCGTCGCAGTGCAGCTAGGCGCCACGATCACGACGTACCGTCCATTGGGAACTTATTTAATTGTACTTTGTATAATTTGTTCGTAAAACTGTTATTTTTGGCTGCTACGAAATTAAAAGCAAAAATTAATTTGTAATTCGGGGTGATTTTTTAGTGTGAGTCCCCTCGCCTCTCACATCGAAAATTGAGTTAAATAATTTGCTTATTACAGTGTATGTGCACTTCTCTTTCTTCTTTGCCTCACAGTTTTTTTCGGGAAAACATCACATTCTAATGATGACGAATATTTTCTCAACATGAGAGTTAATTCAGCAGAGAGAACGAAAGAGTGATATTTTTGTGTACGAGGCACTGTATTTGCTGATGCAAATCTACTCTTAAGTTCTTGAGCTGTGATGGCGTGATTTTCTTTGGGACTAAAGAATACTAAAGTTTCAACTAAATTTTTCTTTGCCCATTGATGCAAGGCATCAGCAGTCAAAATCGGATCTTTAGATTACGCTTGTAGGCTAGCACGCGCTGCGAGTCTTTTTGAATTTCCCCCGATACCATCACAAGGGCCTTTTCCGTGCGCCGTTGCATGGAAATGCCACTCGGCTGGATTACCAAAATCCATTTCATGGTGGAGCAAATTGATGAAGTTATATTTGTTTTTAAAGTGCTGGGCGGATCCATCTGAGAAATAAATCATTTTTCTGGGTTGAAAATTCTCTTTCAAATAGTGTGTAATAATTTCTTGAAATTCGTACACAGCAATTGTGTCATGAGTCGAACAGTCTGATAACATAGCAAGACTGCGGTGCTTTAGAATGTTGTCCTCTTTATAATAAATTACCACTGTAAAAATGGTAGCTTGATCATTGTTCCAGTGAAATGACTGAGCTGCATTATAAACAAAAAGGCATAGTTTTCAGCGAAATCACAAAGGATAAGAAATTCTCCTTCTTTCAGTGTGTCCTTAAGGTTTTTGAAGAAATACGAATGTTGTTTGGCTGTAAAAGAGTGAGGTTTAAGCTTAAGCAAGCGTTCGCAAATCTGTTCAGCAAAATCTTCTGCGTCTGTTATTTCCGTGCGTAACATACTTCTGTCAGTTTGTTGCCAAGTCTTGAATTCTACTCTGTTAATACACTGGTCTGTGAGAACTGATGTTATAAAGTTTTTAAGTGCGCTTGTACCAGGACACGCTGTGCATTCATTCAAGTAGCATTCTGAAGTCGGAACGCTACACATAATCCTGTTCATAGCATCATGATAAGTCTTAATGGGGAAAAAATTTTGGCAGGTTTGTTCATTTACCATAAATCTACAGCATCTAGCATTAGATTAGCCCTTTAAGGGAAAGAATGGCATAAACAATCAACTCAAAGTCAAAGTACAAAAATTGATCGATCAAGATTTCGCGCGCGAGTCGGTTGTTTCAAAGGTCAGAAAAAATCTGATCTTCAGCGACGGAGTCTCGCAAGCTGCACCGTCATAAGTGGAGTTGCGCACCCTTCCTGCGTTTTCCCACTAATTAGAACTAGTGCGGCTAGCCAATAGTATTGATCATAAATCCCTACTCATTGACATAAGTTCTAGATCTCTATATCCATACTTTTCTTCTTAACCCTTTAAGGGCCAAAATGGCATAAACGATACACTGGTCTTTGAGGCCATATAACTTATGCTATTCGCGACTGAAGAAATTGAGAGGGACATATTTGTGAAGTTCAAGACGTGCCCTTTCCAATGGTAAATACGAAATTGATCTAAAAAATTATTAATTATAAAAAAATTCAGTTTAAAAAAAAGCACGATTTTTTCGATCATTTTTTTTTTTGAAAGCGAGTTTTGAAAGGTTTCCCAGTCTGTCAATGACCTGGAACAATTTTGACCAGTGAAATAAATGTCTGAACTTTAAGAAGGTGTGGTTCAGAGATTAATTTTTCACTTTGGTCTTTACAAAATGGCGCCCGAATTAAAAAATGTTCACGAATACATTCAGGATTTTTTTCGTCTGAAAATATAAACAAACCGAGGAAATTACTAAGAATGTAAAGTTCTTAGAATCACTCAAAGAATACGTTGGAATTTTTTCAAAACGTTTCAAGCAACTTTTCAATTTTGCAAATAGCATAATTTTTGCAAAATCAAAAAATTGCTCAAAACACCCCGAAAAAATTTCTATGTATTTTTTGACCAATTGTAAGAACTTTTTGCTCTTGGTAATTTTCGCCATAAGTCTGTTTCTTTCAAGAAAAAAATTCTCAAAGATCAAATTAGTATCCGATGTGAAAGTCCGCGTATCGATATATTTATCGATGTAAAGTCGTGAACAAAAACCCGAAAAGAAATCCTCGATCTCCAGTGCAATTCCTGAATGAGAGAATTTCTGCGAAGCTTTTCTCTCATGCCGGCGTCCCGGGTGAAAATCGTTTACGACTGCAGCAGGCCTGCAGCTCGTTTAGAGACCTGCAACAGGCCTGTAGCAGGCCTGTATTTAATCACACGCCTGCAAGAGGCCTGCAGCACACCCGCAGATTGATTTAAAATATTACATTTATGAATAAATGTTCAATATGCGGGTGTGCTGCAGGCCTCTTGCAGGCGTGTGATCAGAAGCAGGCCTGCTACAGGCTTGTTGCAGGTTTCTAAACGAGCTGCAGGCCTGCTGCAGTCGTAAACGATTTTTACCCAGGGTTGCCTCTCGATATCCAATTTTTCTGAACATCACCTCAATTCGATCAATCGAATATACTGCGGTACTTTCGAGGATATTGAGAATTTTTTTCTTGAAATCAATAGATTTATGACGAAAACTACCTAGAATGAAAAGTTCTTAAAATTGGTTAAAGAATACATACAAATTTTTTCGGGGTGTTTTGAGCAATTTTGTGATTTTGCAAAAATTATGCTATTAGCAAAATTGAAAAGTTGCTCGAAACGTTTTGAAAAAATTCAGGCGTATTCTTTGAGTGATTCTAAGAACTTCTTATTCTTAGTAATTTCCTCGGTTTGTTTATATTTTCTGATAAAAAAAATCCTGAAGGTATTCGAGAAAATATTGTGATTTGGGCACCATTTTGTAAAGACCAAAGTGAAAAATTAATTTCTGAACCACACCTTCTTAAACTTGACATTTATTTCACCGATTAAAAATGTTCCAGGTCGTTGACAGACCGGGAAGCCTTTCAAAACTAGCTTTCAAAAAAAAGATCGAAAAAATCGTGCTTTTTTTTTAAACTGAATTTTTTTATAATTAATAATTTTTTAGATCAATTTCGTATTTACTATCGGAAAGGGCACGTCTTGAACTTCAAAAATATATCCCTCTCAATTTTTTCAGTCGCTAATAGCATAAGTTACACGGCCTCGAAGACCGGTGTATCGTTTATGCCATTTTGGTCCTTAAAGGGTTAACCTTTTCATGGTGGACACAAACACAATCAGGTTGCGTACCACTGGCTCCAGCGAGTATGCAATTTCGGGGTCTAAGCTGAGAGAATTTTGTTAAGCAAATTTTAACTGTAGGATGCTGAGCCTTAAATTTTGCATATAATTCAGAAAGATTGCACAGGCTCACGGGAGCCATCATCTTTTTTTACAGAAACGAAATCTTTCATGCCAGGCATCATACGACTATTCTCATCATCAAGGTAAAATTTGTTGACAAAATTTTCAATCTCGGAATCTAAAGTTTTACCTTTTTTTTAAATTAGGAGAAGTTAAAATACCATTCTCAGCTACTAATTTCTTAGGCTTTCTAGTTTGGCGTTCAGAAGCACCAAATTCTTTAGCCAATCTTCTGCGGCCCCAAGATTTGGGAGCAAGAGTTAAAAGTAACACTTTTTCTGAATTACTTGCAGATTTTAAAAATTTTTCTTTTATTTGTTCAAGAACCTCCATTCCGGCGTAATGATTTTCATCAGAACAATCAGTTTTAGATTTTTCAAATTTGGATATCGAAGGGTCGGCAAAGATATTGTCGTCTTCCATTAAAATATCATTCTCGAGAATAGGAGGTGAATTATCGTTGGTCACTGAAGCATCGTCAATTGTTGGATCAGTATGAGAATACAAAGATGATAGCAATGCAAGTTGAGAAATTTCTTTTCTGTAATTTACACACAGTTTCGCATCGATGGGTATACTGGGATGCTTTTTTTGAAGAGTTGCAGAAATTGTTCTTAAACTGCACAGATCACGCTTGTGATTTTCGTTAGAAAAAGGATTGTAACAACGATGACCCAAGCTGGTTCTTCTTGGCATGATTGAAAATTAAGCAGAAGAAAAAGCTAAGTTGAGGCAGTGAATAACAATGCGAGTCCAACCACGGAAGGCGGGTAAGTGTTCGAAATATAGTATTCAAGTAATACTATGTCTATTTTTAATAATGAGAAAAGTAAATAAGAATAAATAATATACGGGAAAGTACAAACCTGCAGTATTATGACGTCGAAATAAGCCGAAACTACATCGCATAAAAGCAATTTCTGATCGAAAAATAATTGGCAATTATAATAACGGACAATGAGTTTTGTTGCGAGAAAGGTATCGAAGACATCCATGTAGTGGTCAATATGTGTACTAATTTTTTCGGTGGGTTTTTCAAATTCTCTCTAAAGTCTTCAAAATGAAGTATCGAAATAAAAGTGGATTTTACTTGTCCAATAAATAATAAAAATTATTATCCGTGGAATAATTTATAACGATAATAATTATTTGGTTAAAAAATGCAGTTTGTAGTCGATTATTTGTAGTCGACTAGAAACCGCACATTCTGAATTTGAAGCATGGGCGCTCGCGAGACAGAAGCCGCGCGCAAGAAGTGTTATATATCGCCACCAATGTCTTTCGCCCTACTTTCGACCATGGCTCATTTTAAAGGGAAGAAATCAAGCTTTTTTTTAAACATAATTTTGGAAAGAAAATTAACGGCCGCACTTGGAGAAAAACTCAAAAATATGTTTAAAATTAAAAAAAGAAGTTCAATTAATTTTTTTTATCTGAAACCATTGCCTTCAGCGTAAAGCTGATGAAAGAACGTTTCTAAGACCTCCATAAGAAATTAATTTGGATTACTTTTGTAGAAGTTATGGTTAATTGAGTATCAGCGTGCGTGGTAAAAGGTTGAAAATTCGAGCCCCTGTATACTGACAATCCGTTGAACTAGAGACGTTCTCTTTGGGGAATTAAAAGAGGTTCACTAGGAGAATAATTTCGCGGACTTTCAAGGAATTCGGAGACAAAAAGTTTTTAGGTGGGCACACTTGACGAATTTTGCCCCATATGCTGGTGGAACTAATGCCTAAGGTTGCCTCAATCTTACAGTATGTCACATGACGATCTTGCATTATCAGGTTTTGCACAACATTAATGTTTTTTATCCCAAAAACTGATTTTGGATGATCTTTACGAAATTTGTCAGTGAGCGAATGGCGGCCATGATGAACACTAGATTTACCAGCATTTTTTTATATCTATTTCATTTATTTTATTTTCATTATCTATTTCATCTATTTCATTTTATTTCATTGTATTTCATTTCACTATTTATTCATTCATACGCTGCTCTAAAAACCATACAACATGTTAATATAAAAACATTGTTTCAAATTTTTATTGAAATATACCACCAGTCTTTTTGACTGGTCTGGTAAATCTAGTGTTAAACCCGTTATACCAGCGTTTCACAGTGGCATAGGATGGGGCTTTATTGTCAAAAGTGAAAATAAGTTGATCGATGCACTCTTGTCTTGATAATCCACGTCGAAAGTCGTAATAAATCATCGCACGAAAGTTTTCACTAGTTGATTCCATTTTTTTTATAAGATACAATTTTCAAATCACTGTAAACCAGCATATTCATAATATATTATATAAAGGGTTTTCCAATAGGGACATAACAATTTTATCTATGAATAAAACACAGAAATATTTGAGATATTGAGATATTTTATAAATGAAATTCGATTTCGGTCATATGACCACCACGAGCCCGTTTACTAGTGGCACCGTCTTGTTGAAACCACATATCGTTGATGTCAAGTTCATCCAATTCTGCCCACAAATAATCTTCCAACATAGCACGATAGCGCTCTCCATTGACGGCAACATGACGATCGTTTTCATCCACGAAAAAATACGGCCCAATCACACCTCTGGCATGAAAACCGCACCAAACAGTCACTTTTTGCGGATACAACGGTGTCTCAAGAAGTACATTTGGGTTTGTTGCTGACTAATAACGCATATTTTGTTTATTAACAAAGCCATTGAGCCAGAAATGAGCTTCTTTGCTGAAGATGATTTTTCGATGAAATTCTTCATTTTCCTAAAGCTTTGCCAGGGCCCAATTGGAGAAGTTTCGGCGTTTCAAATGATCAAGTGGCTTTAGTTCTTGAGTCAATTTAATCTTGAAAGCATGTAGGCTAAGATCTTTTCGCATAATACGCCACAGTGTCGTTTGAGCGATGCCCAATTCTTGAGAACGACGTGGAATCGACTGATTTGGCTCATTTTTAATCGTTGCACTTACGGCTGCGATTTTTTCTTCGCTTCGAGCAATACGACGTCTTTTTGGCACCGGAACGTCCAATAGTGTAAATATGGTCTCGAATTTATCCATTATAGCACGCACAGCCTGTCGGGTGGGACGATTATTACGGCCGAAAATTGAAGTAAGCGCTCTTAAAGTTGCGACCACCGACTCAGAATTTCGGTAGTAATTTTTAATAATTTCCAAACGTTGCTGGTTCGTGAACTTTACCATGATGAAAATGTTGACTTTAACTAACGTTTTGACATTGACAGTTCATTAAAAAAGTTCAAGGGTGCGTTCATATAAAGATACGAAATTGTTATGTCCCTATTGGAAAACCGTTTATATTATAAAAGCCAATCATTTCAAATAGGATTCATTCGATTGGAAATTTCATAAGCTTTCCAACAGTCCTAATAAAAAGTTCGCATCTCCTTTTTTATGGAGTTTTCACTCTTTAAACGCAAGTGTGTTTTTTAATAGTACTCAGGAGAGCGTGCGCACAATTTCCGCCAGTAGTTTACTGATAAAATAAGTTGTATTTAATTTAAAATGTTTATTAATTAATTGCCAATCAATTGCAGTTTGGTCAGACGCCTCCTTTAGTTCTATTAGATTGCTCTAAATTACAACTTGGCAGAGGAAGGTTAGATGGAAGTGTTGCTGCCTTCAGAAGAAGATTAGAAATATTTAGAGAAATGTCGTTACCTATGCTTAAGAAAATGGATAACGACAATCGGCTCACTGTCGTAAGTCTTTTTTTCAATAGTTCTTCCCATAAATGTCGCAAAATTCAGTTCGCATACGACAAAGACGACTATAAATTTATCTAAATGTTATATCTATCTCCCTTATTGAAATCTTGACGGAACAATAAAAATTGTGATATTTGAATTTGAACGTAAGAATTATTATTTTTATTTGAGTGAAACTCATTAAATTAAAGAAATACATCACCAACTTAATAATATATTGTTGATCTTGAGACACATCGGTGTCCTATATTCGTCATTTTAAGTGACAGGAGCGCTGCGGCGCGTATATTTTATCAATTAAATCTGGTCCCGGTATAAATTCGAACTGTCAACAGCTGATGTTTGTTTAAAATATGATGTACCAATATAAATAAATAATAAATGCAAGTATCGGAATGAGCTTTTTACTCAATGTAAATGATGTATCAAATTATGCGGGAGAGGGTAGTAGAAAATTTATTGAAGCAGAAAGTATTGTCGATTTCTATCATTTAATGTATTGCGGTATAGCAAATAAATGTAATGAAGAAACGACTTTAATTTTTTTATGTGTGAAATCAAGTGACGTATTTGGTGCACCACATAAAAATGAAGTGATTATCACCAAAAATACAGATAAATATAAAAAATAGACCATGAGTGTTAATAGTACAAATTTGATTTAACTTTTTAAACAAACTTAACGATTTTTACCATGTCTTGATTTAGTTTATAAAATGTTTACGCCGCAGCGCTACTGTGACTTAACATGACGAATAAAAACTTTCTGCAGCCTTAAATTAAAAGCATACCTAAGTTCAAATTTGTCATTTTTTAAATTCATTCGATTAAATCTCAATACATGGAACTATAGGATTTAAAATATTTTATATCATTAATTTAAGAAAATGAAACGCATTTCCTAGTATATTTTTAAAATATAAAACTAGTACATCATTATCATCTTTATCAAAGGCATGTATCCATGGTCTTGATAAAAATGATGTCGTTGTTATAACAAGAGATAAAAAATTATAGACGGTGATAAATGAGAAAAAATAGGAAGATATAAATGAAATAGACCACTGATGAGACAGGCGTTATACCCGATTAAAGAATCCAAAAAAAAGTTACAGAGTCCTCTTACAACATTTTTTCAGATGAGTAGTTTTTATGCTAGATAGGCTTGAAGTTAAATGAAAAGTCTTGTTGTAGAAGAAAGTTAAAAAATATAATCTCTGTCTTATAAAAAGATTAAATTTAATTAAAAACCTTCCTAGCTCAAAAACTACTTGTCTGACAATATTTTGCATGAGGACTTTTTGACTCGTTTTTCGGCCTTCTTGTAGCCATTTCCGTCTGTGTTTCAATGGAGATTTTTAATCTAACAATTTTTAGATTGACGGTGACACGGAGGCTCCAAGTGTTCAGGAAGAATTTGCCAATGCCCTTTATCAATTGATGAAATGGGTTCGTCGCCGGAAGGAAGCCGATGTGAGTAATAAAGACGAAAATTCAGAAGTACAAAATTCAAAAAACCCAAACTGGATGGCCCCCGTTAACAACACCGGGGGCCAAAAAATTATCAATCAGGGAAACGGAGTTCATGTACCAAACGGAGTTGCCAATCAAATAGCTAATAAAGTAGCAGGTAAATCAAAATAATTCGAGTATTTCAAATCATGCTTCTCAACAAAATTTTAAAAAGTCAAACATAACTAAACATTTTGAAGAGTAATATCGATAATTGTTTACAGATTCTACTAATTTAACCAACGGAATATTGATCGATCAACCGATTCTCCAGAATGGTAGTCTAGTTAATAAAAATGGCCTCATAAAAGTAACAAAGAATCTTCTTCAAAACGGAGGTGTTCATTTATCAAATGGATCTTTTCCTGGAAACAATAAAGTTACCCCAATAAGTGAAAATAATTTAAATAATGGCAAACATTCTGTGAAATCTATGTTTAATGAAGTCGATGGCTAGAAAAATGTTTATATTCATGTAAAATTATTTTTGAAGATTTAATCCTCAATTCAAGCGGGAAACCGTTTTGTAGAATTGTAAAAAAATATTCACTGAAAGAAGTTTAAAGGGGTCCAATTATTGTTTTTTCAATTTCTTTTCTTCAATATCTATTTGGATTACTCAACTAAATACTAAAATTGTGAAAACTGTAAAACCTTAATGACTTATAAAAGTGGAGTTGTAATTTACACTAAGAGCTTGAGACACGTAAATTTCGCGCGCGGGACATTGGATTTTCAATGTACACGCGACTCATGTCCTGAGCATCAAAATTCCGTGCGCGAGCATTGAAACCCCGTGCGTGGGACATGAGCTATATACACGCGTGAGCGCATTGAGTTTCATTGTGCGACAAAAATTTTTGCTTTTCACTCTGCTTACCAATGTCTAGCGCGCGGAATTTACGCGTCCCAAGCTCTCAGTGTCCAATAAAAGAAATGTTTATTTAGAGTTAATTTCAAATAAAATACAGAAGCTCAATAAATAATTTGATTACGAATCTTGATGTAAAACAATTTTGTAATAGAATTTTTAAATCAACGACGTATTGTCTACATTTCTCACTCATTATATTTTATAATTGATAAACTGTCAAGCAAAGTTTTTCACTTTTGTAATCGCACACCTTCCTGGATTAAAAAAAAAAGCAACGTATGTATCTGAAGATTGCTCACGATTGTATACTAGAGAGTACATATTAATATTTAGTAGTTCTTACTTCGGATGTTAAAAACCGACAATCTAAATTTATAAAAATCGATAAATAGGGCAATTTGTAATTTAGAATCTAAGTGCCTAAATTATATAAGTACTCGTATGTATACATTGTAGATTATAAAATAAGATATATGATCACTTCGTAAACATGCGCATTGTTCGAAAATTAATTAATAAGAAAATAATGTTTTCTATAAGAAAATCATGGTCCATTTTTGCGGAAAAATGCATCTGACTATATGAAAGTTCATCAAAATTGATGTTATTTACATCCAGAGCTGTGTCAAGATGAAACAATATTATTTAAATAAAATATTCAATGAGTTGAATCACTCAAATTACACACTGAGAAAAATAGATACTAAAAATGAGATACTAGAATGTTGGATATTACCTTATATCATCTAGATTATACTACATAATATCTAATATATTCTTTTAAATATACAAGATATTAATCACCAATAACAGTTTATATTCAAAATTTACAATATTAGATATTAAACATTAATATCTAAGATTTTTATAAACAGTAGCGTGCACGTGCCCGAGGCAAAGTCACGTCATCAGAGTCTTTGAATTACATGTAATTTGTCTATCGCGCTCGCCCATAGTTTTTGACCAATCATTATTTACATCATGTTATATTTTCTTAATTTCATTTTTTCTTTCAATATTCAATCAGTATTTTTACATAATTATTAGACAATTGCATTCACTGACATAAATATTGACTTTAATTATCTAAGATATTACAGTTTAATATCAAATAGTATGACCTGATATCTAATGTATTTCAGTTTAACATTTGAGATATTTCAAATTAACATATTGGGTTCTTTAATTTAATATCTTAGATATTGCGAAATAACATATTTTTTTTTAATATCTGCAGATACTTTGTTTCAATATCTACATGGCTGTCCCATAGTTAAATCGCAAATACATTGTCTACTAATATCAAGATATTGCGGTTTACTATCTATTTTTCTCCGTGATGAAATGAAAATAATATATTTTCTATTACTTAATATGATATAATATTGTCTTTCAATTACTATTTCTGATTGATGTAACTGTATGCACGGAGAAAAATAGATAGTAAACCGCAATATCTTGATATTAGCAGATAATGTATTTGCGATTTAACTATGGGACAGCCATCTAGATATTGAAACAAAGTATCTGTAGACATTAAAAAAAAAATATGTTATTTCGCAATATCTAAGATATTAAATTAAAGAACCCAATATGTTAATTTGAAATATCTCAGATGTTAAACTGAAATACATTAGATATCAGGTCATACTATTTGAGATATTAAACTGTAATATCTTAGATAATTAAAGTCAATATTTATGTCATTGAATGCAATTGTCTAATAATTATGTAAAAATACTAATTGAATATTGAAAGAAAAAATGAAATTAAGAAAATATAACATGATGTAAATAATGATTGATCAAGGAATTCAAAATTTTCTTATAATCTCCTTTTTTCTCGAATTCCTCGATCTAAGAGTTTTCGCAGGTCCATATTTTGTTGATTATTATTCTCAAAGTCAATGCAACCTGTTAATAAATGGAGATTATAAAAACGTTCAACATAATGTTAAAGATTTGGAAACTATTACGAATTCCAGTAAATAAATTCCGATTCGATGTTGAATTTATAAACGGCTACATAAAGAACGAGTTATTCAGAGGTTAGAAAATTCATTTCAAATATTGAAGGTATAAAAATGATATACTTATATAGATAGATACTTACTGATTTCAGTACTGGTAATATGAAAAATTTTCAAAAATCACACTTCAAAACTTCATATTGACACAACATTATAATTTCAGTGTCGAAACCAAAAACCATGCGACCGGCAAAACTATGGGCGAGCGCGATAGACAAATTACATGGACTTCAAAGACTCTGATCACGTGACTTTTCCTCGGGCACGTGCACGCTACTGTTTATAAAAATCTTAGATATTAATGTTTAATATCTAATATTGTAAATTTTGTATATAAACTGTTATTGGTGATTAATATCTTGTATATTTAAAAGAATATATTAGATATTATGTAGTATAATCTAGATGATATAAGGTAATATCCAACATTCTAGTATCTCATTTTTAGTATCTATTTTTCTCAGTGATATCACTTGGCACAAAACTGTTAAAATGTTCACTCTAATGTTATAAATAAGTTGTTTATTTTTCTTCAATGTTTTTTTATCTCATAAATATAAATAGTATTTTTTAATGTTATAAATAAGTTTGAAGAATAAAGTGACTTAACGTTATACATTAAAAATAAGGAAATAACGAAACATAAGTTCGTAGTTTTATAAGTGCATTTCTATTTTCTAACAATAGTATATTTTCGTTACACATCGCAAAGATCTTCATGAGAGATCATTGCATCGAAAACTGAATTTATATGTTTTCTACAATATTATTGGAACTTTTTACAACTTCTCGGTACCTTTAAATTTTACATAAAAAATTATACAACTCGTTACGGTTATTTTTTATCTGAATAATTTTATTTAGAGTTTTGTGTTATGTAATAAAGTTTCTAATCGAATTATAATCACAATAATGAAAAAAGATTTTTTGGTTTTCGAAACAATGAACTCATCAAATCATATAATCCGCTGGCGGATCTATATTATACTGTTTAGAAAGCAAAATCAGTCGGTTTAGAAAAAGTGCTATTTTTACAATAGAATTGAATAACCAGTATGAAGTAGAAAAATAGATTAAATATTGGCTCACAGAGCAAGTTCAAAATTTAAGTAAATATTATTTACTGTATTCAAATATTTCTGAACAAAATTTTATTACATATTAATTAAGTCGATTTTCTGTGAATGGAAAAGATTCGGTTGCAAGTTAACTCTGTTATAATCAGTTGTGATTAAATTGTTCTAAGAAATAACATTTGTTAGTGTATATTGGAAATTGTTTATATATTATGTGAGGCATTTATTGTTTGCTTAAATTAAGATAAAAATATAATTACCATGAAATTAAAAACGAGACGGCTATGTAAATAAAACAAAATTGCGTCACGTAATATATATATATATATATATATATACAAAGCGGCCACAAGTGGATTGCGGAGTAGGAATATAGTGTTAAGACTAGTATACCGTATATTAACTGTTTCACTGACTGAGAGAATCACATTGTATTCTAAACTCTTTTGTACTGCATAATCCGTATTCTACAATCCACTTGTGGCCACTGTATATATATATATATATATATATGTGAGGGGTTCATAACTATAATGGTGGAAGTGAAAAAATATTGTTTTTTGTAATTAGGCTGTCAAGCCTATTTTAAATTCTGAAATAATGTTAATTATTTATTCATAATTATAATTTAAATTATTTTATTCTTGAATTACTGACTTATATCACTATGATAGTGAAAAATTATGACTTTAAGGAGTAGTTTCCTGTAATATCGGCATTTGTTAAATTTTTTTTAATTATACCAGTATTGTTCTGAACTTCTGGTATCAAAGATCCCTTACTAGAATATAATTTTTTTTATTAAAAAGAAAATTACTTTGCAAAACTTAATTACTAAGATATATATTATTACATGTTTGTCTCTACTTCTGATGTTTCACAATTATTTTAACAATAATCTCTCACTCCATTCGCTATTTTCAAAAATACAGCTCTTACTTACTTTATGTTAAAGTTTCATTCAGCCATATTATATAGAATTTTTTAATTTCTCTCTTTCTTCGACTTCTATTTGTGTAAAATAAAATTGCCAAAAGTTGATATTCAAATTTAGTAATTGAATAATAAGAATCAATATACGAAAAAGAACTAAACATTTTCTGGAGCTGTACTTTTGAGAAGTGCCTTTATTTTTCAGAGCTCCAAAATTAAAATTGAAATTAACCATAAAAAAAGATTTTTGAACGATACATGTAAAAGTTACCTTGCCTTTACAATTTACACAATCAAATTTAACAATGTAAGTTTCTGTGAATAAAATGTAAACCACTCTTCTTTCTCAAATTATCAATATTTTTGCACTCTTTTTTACGAGGCATAAGTTTTTGCAAACTTAATACATTTATTCATAGTAAAAATGATTACACAAATTATTTTAAGCGCAGGGCCTAGGCCCATTGCCCGATCGGCCCTCCCCACTGGACGACCCTGTTCTTATCACGTGCGATATCATTAAATTTTTCCACCTTTTGCTCTTCCACTCTCTTTTGGGAATCGATTCGATTCTTAAGACGCCACCAAGACATAAAATACACCAAAGTCTAGAAAACTCGTTTTAAATAAACAATCACAGTTTTTTGTACTTAAAATTATAATACCGGTAACAACATATCTACAAATTAAAAACTTTTATTAAACTTTTTTTTTTCGTGAGGGGAGAAATGGCGAAATCATTTATAGACGTTGTACAGGAGTCTCCTAGGACGGGTCTAGACATACCTGTTAATACCTCTCTGTTATCCAGCGATGCAACAGACTCTCATTGATCCTTATCTCCAGAATCCCTGTCTTTAACGACACAGGCGAGTGCGTCGTCCGCGAAGCCGACAATTTTGATAGCCGCCGGCTGGTCCATGCGTAGCTAGTCGTCAAACCATGTGAAACCATCGAGAAACCATGTGTCGCCCTCATAAATGACCCACCTGTCGTCCTGTCGCTTAGATAGTTATCTCCCCCCTATTGAAAAAATACGGCCGGTAATACGGCTGTTAATACGGTCGTAAATACGGTTGCACTAACGGCCGTGTATTTGAAACCGTATTTACAGTCGTATTAACAGTCGTATTAACAGTCGTATTTACAGTCGTATTTACAGTCGTATTTTTTTGTAAAAAATTAATTCTTTGATTTTTAATTTTCAAATTATATAAATTTCTATCCATAAACCATGGAAGGAAGTAACACAATAAATACTTCAAAAATTTAAAGAAAATGAAGTTTATTGAATGAAATGGTCGCGACCTCAGAAAAAGTGTGAAATTGGTTCTTACAAGTACTTTTCGTACAACATGCTTAAAATTATTATTTTTTACTTACAGTTACATAATGTTGCAAACAATATCATTTATCATTTCGTAAAAAGATACAAAGACTTTGCAAAATATCTTGCTCTTGCTTACAGACATTTTTAAAAAGAAGAAACTTTAAACATTTTTTTAAAATGAAAATGGGAACTCATCATTTAATCTACAAGTACCAGTTAGTACGGAAAATCTCTGCTAGATCAGTCTCCTATGTGTGTCTCACAACCGCATAGTTAATAAGAGAAAAAGAATGACCCATTGACACGACCAGAAACTAAAAAATGGTTTATAGAGGCGGGGAAAATAGAAACAAAATTAATTTCAATGTACTTTGAAAGAGACAGCAATACGTTTGAAAAAGAAATTAATTTGGGTTAAAATTATTTATCTATGCATACTTATTTGATGCTTAATGATTTTTCTAAACTTCTTTATAACAAATCTTAATTTTTGTCCAATGTATTTAAGCAATATAGCTCATTTTGTTCTTTGAAATAATCTCTACAATTTTATCCGCTGAATTTTATTAATAATAATGAATAAAAACGTATTTTTACTTAACAAAGATACATTTAATTGCTTAATACCTAATCATCAGTGGAATGAATCTTGGTGAAACCGGCCCGAAAAAAATTATATTTATTACAATGCAACGAGTGCAACTGGAGCGACTGTTCCAACAAACAGCATGGCGTATTTTTTCATTAAAATTGGATACAATACGATTAGTCATTTAGCGGTCAAGAAAAAACATAAAGATGTCAAGTAACTATTTCCTGGCAAATAATTTTGACCCAGAGTAATTTTTGTAAGACATGTAATGCTGTCTTCCAAAATGCATTGAAATTAGTTCTCGTTCTATTTCCTCTGCTTCTAGAAAATTTTTATTTAGTTTGCTGTTATGATAATGGATCGATTTTGCTTAAAAATAGTGTAACATAATTACAGCTCTTGCTGCAAAATATTTGAAAAAAAATAATTACTTATATGGAAAATTCTATTAAAGTAATAAATTAGTTAAGTATCATAACGAAATATAATAACATTATCATATATTTTACGTTTTAACAGAATTTAGTGCTCGTAACTAAAATCCCGTATGATTAGCAAACTCTTTCTTCTCCGCGCAGGGTTTCAATTTGGTTTCCTCATTTTGTAACTTTTTACATGTCTACTTCGCTAGAAGAAGTTGATGGGTGTGGATTAGAATCTTTGTTCTTTTCTTCAAAATATATACAAATTACTCCATTAGAGAGTATTACACAACTGAAAATTCCTATACATGTGTCACAGCATACATCTTGTCATATATGGTTGTATTTTTATCGTTTTTCAAAATACTTTCCGTCGCAAGCAATACACTTCCTCATATGCATAAACCACTCTCGATTTCAATGTTCGTGAATATAAAGAAGTGCATTGCTTGGGATGGAAAGTACTTTGTAACAAACAATGAAAAATACGAACATACGAAAAGACTTCCGTCGTGAAAAAACTCCTTATGAAGTATCCTGTACAGGAACCTATAAAGAACCCTGTATAGGAAACCGTAAAGGATCATGTACAGGAACTTGTAAAGGATCGTGCATAGGTTCCTGTCCTGATCAGAGTATACTGTACTTATAGATCCATACAACACATAGACAAAAACTTACTTTTAACGCTGTCAGGGTACAGACGCCGTCTTAGGCAACCAATGTGTTGGCCTAAATAGGTGCCCACTTTACGCAGCTCCTGATTGCGAACCACTGAGGATTCCTGCAGCTCATCTAAACGATCTTTGAAACATTCTAAAAAAAGGAAATTAAAAGTACTGCGACTGTCTCAACTTTTTAACAATTGCACATGCACATTGCACAAATACATGCATGTATCTTTGAATAATCTTACTTATTAGAATTGCTTTTTTCGGAGATTGAAGTTTCTTTCTCGGTGACCTCCCCACTATCTGAACCAAGGCATTGCTTTCTGCAACGTAACAGTTTGCGAGCTGAGAATCCCGCCACATAGCTTGCGCCAAATACTTCACGAACTTTGAGTGGTCCTTTTGGATGCATATCAACTCCCATGCATCAAGAGGTATATAATATCCACCAGATAAGTGAACGCATTTGATCTGTAGTATATACAGAGTTTTATTTACTCAAATCTGAGAAAAATTCATCTTTTGCTTCCTCGTAAAAGAAGCTTTATAAGGGTGAAAATTTTCGACTCTCATTTTTTTTATATTTCTGAATCAAATTACGTCACAGGAATCTCAAAATAACGGTTTTGATGTTAAATATGTTTGTGTGAAAATAAATTTGTCACATGAAATTAATTTGAATCACTACATCAAAAAAAAAGTAATCATTAAAGAACTGTTGACAAAACAACCTTTATGAGAAAGCAAAGTGTTTATGGAATAAACAGAAATAATACTTGGCAACCATTTTTAATATTTTTTTCTGCAATGTGGAATAGTATAATATTAGAAATAAAGATCTTTTATTGAAAATTAAATATCCTACCTTGTTGCCTGTCTGTGTGATATGTTCGAAACTCTTGTATGGAGGTAGTGTCTTTATATGTTCCAAGAACCTTTCATCGACTGTACCTGAAATAAGCATAGATTCGGTCCTGGTTCGATTTAAGGAAGTTATTCGTAAAATCAAACAATTTTTTACTTCTTTAATAATTTATCAAATTTGAAAAAAATAAATACCAGGGCATTCAGGATTAAATATAATTAAGTCTTAGAGAACATACTTGTTTCAGATAATTGATCTGGGTGAACTCGAATGGTCTTTCTCGACAACACTGTGCGGCACATTTTTTGAGGCTTTTGTTTTGAAGAGTAGTTTCCAACCTGTGTCACTTGTAATTCAGTATTCGGTTTAGGATTCGATTCAGTATTTGGTTCACTATTCGGATCCGTGAAATCTACAATTGTAATTTGACCATTTCCAGATAAACAATAAATTAGGTTATTCAAGTATTCTTAAAGAGGTCGTTTTCCGGTTCCCAAACATTTTTCGGGTAATTGAGATTTTTAAATTCATGTCTTCAGAAGTGGACAATTTATAATTTAAAGTTTTCGAAAAAGAACTTCGAAATCAAGAAATGTAATGCGGAACGATCTTTAGTATTTAAAGCGTTTAAAATTTGTAGTAAAGTACATCGTTATTTCTGCGGGTTGTTGAGGCACTTCACATAACTCAAATTAAACGATACATACCTAATAATAAGAATGGAAAACAATCACGTGAAATTATTTGATTGTGAGTATAGTTTTCCGTCTTTATTAACGATGTACCTTATAGGGTAAATGTGCCAATTACTGCGGATCGAAAATCAAGACGGCTTTTAAAGTTAAAAAAAAAAGATTTTGAGATGAAAAAGTCGTCGCGAATTAATTTTTAAAGCAGTATTTGGTATTAAGTAAGTAGCATACAGTCCTTAAACCCTGAAAAGAAACCAGATTTACTTAAAAAATGCGAATCTAAAAAAATGTTCCATGTAGGTATTACTGCGAGTTTGCATGAATTACTGCGCACCAATTACTGCGGGATCCCCAATTACTGCGCTCCAACTACTGCGGAAACCCAAATTTCTGCGCGCGTAATACTGCGATATTATTTTGAGTGAACTTACAATTAATTTAGGAGTGTTGAACATTTTATTTAATCTCAATTATAAAAAGTAAACACGACGAACCATTCTTAACAAATTAAGATTAATAATTTTATTAATTTTATTTAATTTAACTTAAAATTATATCCCTTGAGTTCCTCTTGCATCTTTAGCAACGATTAAGGAGTGTTGAACATTTTATTTAAACTAAATTATAAAAAGTGAACATGAAGAATTTTTAACAAATTAAGATTAAATAATATTATAACTCTTATTTAATTTACCTCAAAATTATATTACTTGACTTCCTCTTGCCTCATTAGCAACGATTTTGGAGTTTTCAACATTTTGTTTAATCTCAATTATAAAAAGTAAGCATAACGAAGCATTTGTAATAAATTGAAAGGTTATGCAGTGCCGCCTGACAGATCGCAGTAATTCATACACCTATGAAAATCATGTACCAAATACTGTTTTGGTAAAAAAATGATTAAAAAACGTATTTTTTGTTATTTTGCATAAATATTTAGAAAAATAAGATATTTACTTTGCAAAAAATAATATCACATTAAATATTTTATTTTCAGAAACGGAATTATAACAAGTTTTCCAGAACGTATTCATGGCCTGTCAAGAAATCTAAGCATTAAAACTATGGGAATCGGGAACATGAGAGTTTCAAATTGCAATCAATTAGCTACAAATATCGTAACTATTGATAATTCGTTGATACTTATTATGCTTGGATTAGAAATTAATTGTTTTTAATTGTTCTGTAGCGTTATATATCTTTAAAACATTGTATATCATTAGTTTTATTTGAAACCGCAGTAACTGGGGCATCCACAGTAATACCCACATTTACCCTAGGCCTGCTATAAACTCAAACTTAATGAAACTTAATAAGCAACAAAAGATTAAATAAAGGAGAAATGCTATCAAATTTCGTAAATTAAAAGAAAGAGAGTAAATCATAGTATATTAAACAATATTTGTAATGTTAGATAATTGGCTTTAGGGTCCATAAATGAAAAAAACAGTAGTTTCAATCAAACGTTTCGACTCTGATTGGAGTCCTCACCAGTGATCTTTATTTCTAGAATATGAAAAAACAACTAGTGAATATTGTGCATTTGAGTACAACTTTGGTATTGTCTGCAGTATAAAAATATGAAAAAACCTACATAAAATCAAATATAAACATTTTTTGGTGAAACACGAGAGAAATCTTAAGAATTGATATTGAAAAGTAACACATACATTTTAAAAAACATCTGAGATAAAAAACTAGTCACGTTTATGTACAAATGTAGCTTAAATTGTAGATGCAGGTATAAAATGTGAGAAAAAATAACTCAAAAAATTACGAAAAACTTCGGTAAAACTTTGATGAATATGAAAAAAACCTTAAAAGACCTTAAAAATACGCAAACAACACTTCCATAAAGACTTCGATAAAATTTCAATGAAACCTCTAAAAAACTTCGATAAAATAAGCATGAAATTTCTTTGGGATTGTGTGAAAAGTAAAAACATGAGAAAGTTGACATAAAATTATACATTTTTAAACAACTGAGATAAAAAAACTAGACACGTTAATGTATAAATGTAACTTAGAATGTGGATGTGAGTACATAAAATGTGAATAAATAACTCAAAAGGGCAAAAAAACTCGATCAGAAACGCCTATAAAACCTTCGATAAAAATTTCGATGAAAGGCTTCAAAAACTTCGATGAAAACATGGAAAAAATTGTTTGCATTAAAAATCGAATTCTTTAAGTGATATTATAATATAGGATCCAAATTCATCATCTCATCTGTTATGAATTCAAATTTTCTAACCTTAAATCATTGTAATCCCTCGGGTTCTGATAGGTTTAATCTTGATTTTAATTTAATCTTTTTCCTACGTCGCTGTTTTTGAAGACACATTTTCACAAACTTACTATAAGAGGATCGTTTAGTGACTGATTTCCGGGTGCATAGAAAAGACAGTTGTAGGCAAGAAAACCAGTAAGATGGAGGGAAATTTTTTTAATATAAGTAAAACTGTGATTGTAAGGGAAAGTGGAAGGATAAACACCAGATGACCAGACTGTCCCGATAATAAAGGAAGGATAGTAAATTGTAACCGGAGTCGTAACGGTCCCACACATTTTTAAAGAAAATTGAAGAGGCCCATGTGTCCATTCATTGCAGAGTTTTGAGGATTTAATAATGATATAAGTTTTGAATACCTTGTTAGGATTGAGATTTATTTATTTGAATATTTTGAGAAAAGCACCAATATTCAAAAAATATTTTGGAGAGAAAAAAAATATAAGGATATTTGTTGACTCCATAGGGAAGATAAAAGTTTGTGAATCAGGTTTTCAATTGTTTTTAAACCTGTTGTTTAAAAGTGAATGGTAAAAAACAGATAGATTGTCAGTGTCAGTTCTTTGATTTATTGTGTTGGGGTTGCTATATGGGTCATTTCTAAAATCATTCGCTTTCTATAATTGTCAGTTCGATCAACGATCTGTACATTATCGAAATCGAATGTGTGATCTTGATGCCATGCGTGTTTTGTCAGGGCAGTCCACTTGTCTGGGGGATTGTAGACATCTTTCTTATGTTCTAAAATTCTATTTTTCAAGGGGCGTTTTGTTGTACCTATGTAACAGGCTGTGCAATCGGTGCATGGAATGTTATAGACGACATTGGCGGTGTTAAGTTTAGGAATGGGGTCTTTGGTTGTTTTGAATATACGGGATAAATCATTGGCGTTGCGTGAAACAATTTTGATGTTGAAGGGGTTAAGAATGGCTGCTAGTTTTTCAGAAAGTCCTTGTACGTAGGGTAATGACACGTATTGTAGGGCTTGTGTGTTAGTGGTCAGGCCTTGATCTGCTAGGTGTTGTGTTGTTTGTGTGTATGTGAGGGTTGTCTTCTGTTGTTGGTGTAATTCGAGTTTTAGTGCAAACAATTTTTTCCATGTTTTCATCGAAGTTTTTGAAGCCTTTCATCGAAATTTTTATCGAAGTTTTTATAGGCGTTTCTGATCGAGTTTTTTTGCCCTTTTGAGTTATTTATTCACATTTTATGTACTCACATACACATTCTAACTTACATTTATACATTAACGTGTCTAGTTTTTTTATCTCAGTTGTTTAAAAATGTATAATTTTATGTCAACTTTCTCATGTTTTTACTTTTCACACAATCCCAAAGAAATTTCATGCTTATTTTATCGAAGTTTTTTAGAGGTTTCATTGAAATTTTATCGAAGTCTTTATGGAAGTGTTGTTTGCGTATTTTTAAGGTCTTTTAAGGTTTTTTTCATATTCATCAAAGTTTTACCGAAGTTTTTCGTAATTTTTTGAGTTATTTTTTCTCACATTTTATACCTGCATCTACAATTTAAGCTACATTTGTACATAAACGTGACTAGTTTTTTATCTCAGATGTTTTTTAAAATGTATGTGTTACTTTTCAATATCAATTCTTAAGATTTCTCTCGTGTTTCACCAAAAAATGTTTATGTTTGATTTTATGTAGGTTTTTTCATATTTTTATACTGCAGACAATACCAAAGTTGTACTCAAATGCACAATATTCACTAGTTGTTTTTTCATATTCTAGAAATAAAGATCACTGATGAGGACTCCAATCAGAGTCGAAACGTTTGATTGAAACTACTGTTTTTTTCATTTATGGACCCTAAAGCCAATTATCTAACATTACAAATATTGTTATTGAGGGTCGATATAATTCCTGTTCTAAATATTAAACAATACTTTTGATCACCAGTTTTTATTTTACAAAAAGCTATATTAATTTGTTTTGTTGTTTTCTTCCGAAGAAGTGGAAAGTGGTAGTTTTAATCCGATTTTACTCAATTATAGCTAATGTTTGAACTGTGATGAGTTTCATTAAGTTTGAACTTATGGCTAGCTAGGATACATTCTTAATGAATGAAAAGATACTTGTTTTTTTTTCGAGAAATTTGTAATACATTAGCATACGTAAATGTCCCTACTTTTTATCTAATTGAAAGTCACATATGAAACATATACTTGAAATTCTGAAAGTTGGAATAATAGTTTCTATACAAAATAGAATTGGAAAAAAGTATTTCGTTCTTTATCGTTCAGAAATTCAGATACATTCAAAAACTTCCGAATGTCCTGTTTCAATATAAATGATTAAACTACACTTTTGGAGCTATTCCAAAGTAAAATTGAATTTATTTATTTTTTCTTAAATAGTCAGTTACATACATTATGAAGAAGTACATGTTATCTTTCTGGTTCTTTCAGAGAACACAAGAAAATTATGAATCGATGGAAGTTGATGTAGCATCCGTTCCTGAAGATCAGGTTAGACTTTTTCTTTTTGCATAATAAATATTTGAAAAATTATAGAACTTAGATAAGTGCAATTGTTATCGCATCAAATGTTGGAATACACAGACTATTTTTTATCGAAATTTACATTTCCGTTACATTTATCAAAATCAATTGTGTATTCTATCGGTGTGGGAAGTTACTAATTATTTTTAACCCGAACATTTAAAGACAAGACATCAAAGAATCCGTTCGGCAGTCTTAGAAAGAAAGTCGATAAAAGAAAGAATATATATGTTAAAACTAAAAAAAATCAATACAAATTAATGCATAAAATTATTTGTTGAATAAAGTTCATCAATATTTGACACTGTACTTTGCACTTTTATAAAATATGTCTTCAAATTCAAGAGACAAATATTTCATCCATATTTTTTTATTAATTCAACACTTTTTAAGTACGTGATCTTTATTATTATTATGATTACGATATGTATTTTTTATTGTCGTTTCAAATTTAATCATATAATATAATTATTTACATTTCTGCAATTAACGCTATTTTGCAAAACTTTCTATCTAACAATTTTTTATAAGACATAGAAAAATTGAAAATTCAAATTTTTAAATAAGGACGCAAACTAGAGCCAATCAACAGTGTTCAGTTCCAGCATGAGCAGGTTAATTCAGCCCCATTGAGAGGGGTTGTAGCTGTATATAAAATTGTAGGTACCTTTGTACGATTTGATCATGAAAAAAAATGTCCAATTTGTAAAATAATATTTCTACTGCGTGACATCACTTCTAAATCCTTTTACGTGACGTTCAGTGTACAATCCGATATCAAGGAATTGTTAGAGCGCAATTCAAAATACTATGATCATGTTGTACGAGTACGAGTTCATGAGCGTGGGATTTATAGAGATATCTACGACGGAAAAGCGTACAGGGACTTTGTTGATAGTTTAGATCCTGAATTTAAAACGCGATACGTATTGTTTGTTTTTAATTCGGACGGAGCGGCAAAGTTTGAAAGCTCAACATTTTCAGCCTACCCAATTTATATATTGCTGAACGAGATACCAATGGATATTAGAACATCAGAACCTATTATTTGTGCATTGTGGTTCGGGAAAGGAAAACCGGATATGAATGTTTTCCTACGAGTATTTGTTGAAGAAATGAATAAAATGGCTAACTCGGGTATTCCATGCATCATACAAGGAGAATCGCGAATCATAAAACCATATGCAATATGCTGTTGCGTGGATTCAGTTGCTCGCGCACCGATGCAAGGCATTACTCAGTACAACGGTCGTTACGGCTGTAGTTGGTGCCATCATGAAGGCAAATACATACGAAATTCTACAGGCACTGGTGGTTCTCGAAAATTTCCTTTTTTGAATCCTCTTCCTCAAGAGCGAACTGAAGAAAGTATGTTAACATTGCCCTGCTTAAAATTCCGGACAAATTTTCTCGGTCCGCGTACTCAAAATTAGAATCCGAATTTCATCCAGTCTGGCCCAAAATTTGAGCATTTCGAAAAGTGTCCGGTTCACGTAATAAAAACTAGAATCTGAATTCGATCAACCCAGTGGGCAATAGACATTGTCATCCCGAGGACGGGCTAAAGACATCCTTAGGATGTCCATGTCAGTCCAATTGATGTCCTAAAGTTCCCCACTGGAAACCTAAGAAAGCACTACAAGTATATGAAACTTCTATGTACATATGAAATAAAAATAAAATTCAACTTTGAAAATGTATTCATAATATCTAAATTTATTAAGCCGCAGTCAAACTAGATATGCCCGTAGGATTATTCCGAACACAAAATAATAAAGTTTATAATATATATATGGTTACTTAAGATTTAGAACTCTCTTTTACTTGTCAACTAATTTAAGATCTCTTCAACATCTTTAACACCTTCGCTTTCCTCTTGATTCTCGATTTCTTGAACGTTTTCAATATTTTCGTTTTCCTCAATATTTTCTTCGTCCATCCCGACATCACTGCTCGCATCTTTCATTTCATCATGATTGTCATCGTCATGAAAATCATTCCTTGATTCTACTGATTTGGGCTTGCGTCACACTGACTTTTGGCTTCGTTAAGAATTTTTTTTAGATTTTTATTAAAAAAATAATATTATTTAAAAATAAATTTTTTTTTAATTACATTTTCAATGGAGAAGTAGTGAGTCTATAGTAAACTTACCTGATTTACCATTTTTTCCGAAGAAAGCGGTGCATTTTGATTCTGTTTTCTATTATTAGCCATATTGGGCATCTGTTCTTTTTTATGTTAATCTTATTCCTTCCTGCCAGATTTATTATAGGTTTTTTTTTATCGACACTTGGTGCTGTGAAAAGAATATTGAATGCGTATGAATATATTTCAGATTAAAAAATATTACATTCTTCTTGCAATTAGATTATTTAAAATCAAATATGATTTACTAAAATATTAAAAAGAAATGTTTTAATTTTAAAGTCAAAATTCAAAACAAATATGGACATGTGATACTTTGCCACAAGAGCAATTTAGTTTCTTCAACTTCATATTCGTAATAATAACTATTTTTTGCTCAAACTAGGCCATTTACTTCCGTTTGATACAGGCGGAGGTAAATGGCTTAGTTTTAGTGAAAAATATTTATTCTTGCGTAAGTAAAGTTGGGGAAATTAAATTGCTCTTATGTTAAAATATCACATACCCTTAAAACACAGACAACTGATGATACTTATAGACTAGAAGAAGAATCTTATTAAAATAAGAAACACGTTGTACACACCAATTTTGAAGTATATTATTACTGACCTTTGTCGTTTGTTGATGCAATTTTTTTAAATTATTGGCCAACATGTTGGATTTGTTTTCATTGCTTGCAGCAGTACACTAAATAAAACAAAAAAGGATTAAACTTCAATAAAAATGTATGAGATAGGAGATATATTAATTCTTGAAATTTAATTCAGATTATACACTTCTTGCATGCTTCATTCAACTCAAACCAAAGATGCTTGCATATCCATTTTTTTTACATTCTCATCATGGATGAGAAGGTATTGGTTTGATGTGAAAAATGACTTTCGACAATTTCATGAAATCTTTACGTTTTGAGACCCGCTGAGTCAGAAAAAACGGTTTTTACGGAAGTGTCTGTCTGTCTGTAGTAGGTCGTGTGCGGCATAACTCTCGATAGAATTATCAGATTGAATTGAGCTTTGGCACACTTTATCGGAGCCGAAAAAGTAAGCACAAGTTCGTTAACCAACCACATCCAATAAAAATTGAGGGATTGAACACTACTTTTGTGTTTTTGAAAATAACTTTTTGAAAAAATAAAAAATTTCAACACTGGTTTTTGATAGTGCTCATAAATCTCTACAATTTATCCTGACAACATTTTTTGATTAAATCAAAATTAGAAATGTTACAGCATATTCAAATTCGAAAAAAGTTAATATCGAAATTCCATTTTCCAGTTAAATTATACGAGATACGAAAAAACGTTATGATACAATATGATTTTCTACATAAAGACCTAAAAATTTGAATTATAACATTTTTTCATAAGATGCATATTTTTCTTTTTAATTAAAAAAAAAACTATTGAAAATCCAAAATTCAATTTTTTAACAATAATATGTGAAATACGAAAAAAACGTAAGAATACAAAGTTGTTCGTTTCAAAAAGATCTACAAATTTTGTCTGACGCAGTTTCTGGTAAAACATATATTTTTTGTTTTAATTCCAAAAAATACGTTTAAAATTCAAAAATTCCATTTTTTAGATAAAATATATGTGAGATACAAAAAAAACGTTTAGATGGAAAATTGTTTGCCTAAATGAGATCTACAAATTCTCATTAAGACATTTCGGGACAGGATGTATATTTTATGTTTTGATTTTTAATATTGAAAAAATTCGATTTTTTTCACCAAAATATGTGAGATACGAAATAAGCGCTGTTCTGCAAAATCGTTTCCTCAAATAAAGTTTACGATTGTTTTTTTTTTTTTGAGAGATTTGGAAGAAAATAGATTATTTTATCCATGTAATTTATCAAAAAGTTACTGAAATGTATACAGAAAATCGAGCGCGAAGCGCGAGCGTCATGATGAGAATGTGTTCCTTAAGGCTGATAGAGCCTTAAATCAATTGAATTTCCTGTTTCACGTAAATTCAAAAAGAAATTGAGTGACTTTGAGAAAATGTGTAATTCACATCATCTGTAGTATTATTATAAAATTGGTTTGAGCTTCAGTATCAAATTATAAAAAATATATTTCTTGCGGTTATTATATCGGTCTCAAAAAATTTCTAGCTATTTTCAGGTTTCAGGGGCCTTTATATCTTCAGAAATGAACTATTTTTTGCTTTATTTACGTTTTTATAAATATCAATTATTATATATTGTATATATATATAGATAATTTTTTATTTATTTAATAAAAATAATATTATTTTGCTTTTAATCGATTGTGTAAAAATAATACCTTTTTAAATTACCATTTTCCATCAAACTTCTATTTTTTATTTTTAACACCATCTAAACATTTATTTATAGTACCTTTATTAAACTCTACTTTAAAGTACTGGGAATTTCATTTTCGTCAGCTGAAATCTCTGAAGCAGTCTCTAAAAATTGACTGGGCGGAAATGTTGCTCTGGTACTTGCCAATTGCTTTTCGATATCTTTCATTGTTTCTAGAAAACACAAACAAGAAAATATATACTGGCACTGCCAATAAATATATATGTATAATAATGCACCACTGTTAATAAGTGACAAGGGAAAGTATAATATATGTAAACAATATATTTTTTTTCTATTGAAAAAATTCTCGTGTTATTTTTGGACAAGGAAAACACGAGGAAATCTGTGAGATTTTTCAAATTCCTCAAATAAATCCTTGAGTCAGAGAATCAATCCTCACAGAATTTTCTAGGGGAATTTGAATATCCTCGCACATTTACACGTGTTTTCCTCGTGCGAAAGTAACACGAGGATTTCCTCGAGGATTTTTTCAATAGTTGTATTTGTTGTAATATTAAAAAAAACTTACTTCCAAAAAAACCAATTGATCCTGAACATTTAGTGCTGCAACCACATTTAAGAAAGTATTTTGTTTTTAACGGATTACTTTCTTTGAAAGAAGGACTTACAAAACTTGCCGGCACAATAGCTTTCAATTCTTTATAATTTGGACACTCCTTTATAAATTTGAAGTAAAGAAACATTCTGATCACTTTCCAAGCGAAATTACGCGCACTGATAACACTTAAGAAAAAGCTTTTATGAAAAAATGCCGATACGTACACGAGGTCCACGAGCATTCATGTACACAATCTATGTGGCGTGTCTTTTGTCATCTTTCGTCAAATGTGTATTGCCGGCTTTGAAGCAAAACAAAATATCTTGCGCATGGCAGAGGGTCGGCTAACCAATCTCATCGAGGCTGGAAAATCGGACCAATAAGAGAGTGGTGTTGGTCCCGCTTTCACGCGGCATTTTTGAAGTATGTGAAACACATCAACGTGCATTGGCTTATACGCTTCTTTGTGTATGTTTCAAATTCGTGAGTCAGTTCGTCGCCATGAGCAGGTTTCTAATGAACACGCGCAAAAGTGACCCCCGGCCTCGTTTCAGTCTTCAGGGTCTTCAGTAAATTATATATAGAATAACTTGTCGGATGTAAATTATAATAAATAAATTATATTTCCTTTCAGTGTACGAAAATTATATTATTCTTCCTTACGCACATACACTATGAGTTCCGATTCAGATGAAGAACATCAACGATGTCAGCCAAAAAGAAGATACAAACAATTTCACAATGCAGCAGTCGATTTACATCCGAGAACATGGAAGCGATGGGAATCAAAGATAGATTCTTCATTAACAGCAGGTAAATATTTAATAAAAGTATATCTTTTTATACATGCATACATGCACCAAAATTTTTTAACAATATCTCATTAAAATGAAACAATATGTCTCTAAGCTCAAAATCTGAACCTTAGGAGGAAAAAATACACGATACATATAATTGAAAAAGTTATATTTGAATGTCCATTTCACATTTTGAACAGAAAGTAAAAAAGTTTAATTACAATTTTAGATTGTAGAAATTTTTTTTAAACAAAGTTTCGCGATTGCATCCGGTTCTTTATGAATTAAGTTTATGATTTTCTAATGTAAATGATAAAAGACTTTTAGGAAATAAAAATACAAATTTCAGAAATAAATTTTGTACAGAAAAGATACATATGTTTAAAAGAACTATAACATTTATCAAGAAAATATTGCATTAATAGCTGCGAATAACTTTAAGTTGTCTGAATGCAGTGTCATATAATTCTTGGAAAATTAATATTTCTAGAACTCTTGCAAATGGTGTGTAGCAATTCAGAAGCGGATGAGGAAATTACATGGAATGTTCAGAACATCGAACACGATGTTTTTGGTGACAGCCCATTTCAACATGTTGGAAACAGAATCCAACTTTTTGAAACTTCGCTTAATGTGCAATCCTCATCAAGTACGTTTCAAGAAGGTTAGTGCAATAAAAATAAGTAAAAAATGTTTGCAGGCCTAGTAGTGACGCACTTTTTACACTCTTTGCCGCTTTTTTTAGAATATGTTTTTCTAGTAATTCCTTCAAAAACTCTCTGCAAAAAATTACTGCATAATTTCCATAGAATTATCGAGATTTTTTCATTTAAAATTGACAAAGTTAGGAAAAGATTTCGTATTCTCGTTTCAGAGTGGAATCCTATATTTGCGTTTTGCGTTGTTTCGGAATCAGGGTGAAAGAGACAGAAGTATATATTCATGAGACGTCACCCTGAGAACACTCTTATCAGCCCTTACACTACCGTCAGAAATTGTCGGTATGCTTGTTTTTTAGCAGTTGCTTAAAGTTCTCTAATTTTTATAATATTGCCAAAAAACCTTGAATTTCGATGTTTTCAAAAATGTTAATAATTCCGAAAATATTTATTATTTTTGAAAGACCTTGGTCTCATGTTAAAGATAGATTTTCATAGTTTTTGTGTACGCTATTCAGATATTTTTGAAATTATTTTTCTAGCTTCTGCTATAGGCTCAAACCTGTAAGGAAAATCTCGTAAATTTTCAAATGAAGATTATGCTCCATAAGGTAAATGTACCAGTCGTTGCGCGGTTAAGGGAAGCCTTTGCGGATTATTGAATTTATTTATAGAAAAATGAAATTTTTCGTCATATTGATCGAATCACATTTTGACAGACACTTTTGATTTGTATTGCAAAGCTTATTAGTCTGAAAATTTTCAACACGTTTTAAGGAATAGCTGAAAACATAAAAAAATGCGTTTGGCCCAGTCTTTGCGCAAGAAATTTATTATTGTCCCAGTCGTTGCACCCGCGTGTCCCAGTCCTTGCGCTATTGAATTTTTCATTTATTTTTTATTTTTTTTACATTCTCATTATGGATGAGAAGGTATTGGTTTTATGTGAAAAATGACTTTCGAAATTTTTTTTCTTTGATTTTCTTTAACAATCGCTTTGAAATAATGTAAGGCCTGTAAAATAATAAATATTACTATTGCAAAAAATAACATTTTATTATTATTATCAGTAATTATAATCATTTGCCCTTTCGAGCCCTCTTTTTCGTCGTTTTTTTTTCTTTTTGTTGTTTCAATTCTTCGCGAGCTTTTATTCTCTCTTCTATCGCAACTTTTTTCGCAGCTCGTTCTTCTTGTGCAGATTTTATTTTTTGCGCTTTTTGTCGTTGTTCCTCTTCTTTTTGAGCCTTCTCGATACTTTTGGTATTGTAATAGAGATTCCACTCTTCCGAAGTTGCAACGCTCGGTACCTTTTCTTTTGGCTTTCTTTTTGATTTAGTTTTCACTTTTTCAGGCCAGTAGTAATTCTTCCTAAAAGTTGGAGGGATGCCGTCCAATTCATGGTTTTCATTATTATCTGTAATAATTTCTATTTTGACAATGCGAAAATACGAACAATCAATTAATACAGTACCTTGATGATTTTCTCGGGCTTTTTCATGAAATTCTGGGTTTCCAACTTCCACATGTTTCTCTTCGCTATCACGACTACTTGTGCTTTGAATATCTTATATATTATCAATCAAAAAAGTATTATTCATAAAGAATTATCAAAATATTGAAAACAAATTTTGGAAATTTTTTTTTTACCATTGGGAAAATTAAAAGTTACTTTGTTCGTAACTTGGATTTTTTGAGAATCAATTAAATCAGAGGAAGGTGAACCAAACTCTTCGAGGTTTCTTTGGGGATATTCAAGGACTTCGTTTTGATCAGGAATATTAATAATTATAGGGTTTTCAACAGGCAATGCATTATTGTCCTGTTGCAACTCGACTACGGAACCGTCCTCCTGCACAATAAAAATTGTTCCAGTGTTCGAATCTCCTTGCAATCCTATCGCAGCAGAATCCTGGACTTCTGTCTCAACTTCTATCTCGGTTTGTTTTTCGATTACCGTTTCCCCTGCACATCAAACAAGGAAAAATAATTTATTTGTGAAAATCATATGTAAATAATGACTGTATAACTAGTACAAATATTTTTTCAACAAATGGACCAAAAATCTCATCATTGATAATGCATTCATGAGAAATAATGCCAAATATACAATACAATTACCCGAAAAGTGTTTCATTTTCTGCCAAGCTTTGAACAGCTCGTAGTTTTTTGGATCGCTGATGACACCATTTCGAAACTCCGCAAGCATCGAGCTCTCGAGTATGGTTTCTTCAAAATATTGCAGGTGACATTTGTGCTGGACGGAACTCGATTGTCGCTCAGAATTTTCCGTGCTGGTTTCTACAGCGTTGTAATCGAAAGATTCCGGAGAAAATGGACTCAGTCCGCAAGTCGCAAATCCATTTTTCACGATTTCAGGTACTGTTAGTTTGTCGACTGCTCTTTTGAGAAGAGGAGCGAATTCTTCTTTTTCGAAAGGCTTGAATCCATTCTCTACTCTATATTCGTCGATCGTTTTTTTCCATGACACTTTTAGAGGATGAAAAAAGGACACGTCAAGGGGTTGCAACAAATGGGGGCATTTGGAAAAAGCGAGATGAGCACGATATTCTTCTCGTTGCAGAATTTCACAAGAGGATACGTCACGTGCGAAGAGTGGCCATCCAAGTAAATTATGATTGGAAATCCTACCCCTTTCTTGACTGCCCACGGATATAGCACATTAGCGATATATTCATAAAAAGATTCTGATGTCATCCATCCATTTTCCGTGTTGCCAATGCTCCATCCATCTGGTACTTTTCGTGCAATGGCACTTGGTAGCCGTTGATATGAAAATAAAATCAAGGGAGGAGCCATCTCCCCAGCCCCAGTTACCGTAAAAAGTACGGAAATACTCTCTCTATCGTTGCCAGCCACAACTTTGTGCACTGATTTGGAGCCCTTTCGTGCCAAAACAAATCCGGCTTTTGGACAGGGGAAAAAGGCGCTTTCATCCAAATTCACAATTCGTGACGGATCAATGTCTCTGAGATTTTTCGAAATCAAATATTTTTCTACTTCGTTGAACCAGGATCGTAGTCTACCTGGAGTTGCAAGTGCTCGACACGTGGACAAATTTTGCGCCATTCTTTGAGATAGTTCGGGATGACGTTTGCAAAATGCATCGAACCAATGCCTTCCTGGACGATTGTTCTTGAAAGGATTCGCAATTTGTTGATCGACAATGTACTTTTTGACGGAGTCCAGTAAAAGGTCTTTAGTGACGGGGAAGCCCCTATCACAGCAGAAAAATATCCATTTCATAACCAACTTCTCTTCATTAACCGAGAGAACTGACGGTGGCCCGAATTTCGCTTCTATTGGAACTTTGTTCTGTATTTTGCTACGAATTGTGCTTGCCGGAATGTTGTGAGACTTTGCCGCCTTTGATATCGACATTTTTCGGACTCTTATGTCATCGAGACAACGATAAATATCATCTTGCGAGTATCGTTTTATTTTACCGCGAGGTTGTTTTCTTTTTTCGTGATTTTCCATGTCGAATATTGTCTAAAAATAATGATTCATACTTATAAATTTTCGAAACTTGCATCAAATGTCAAAGTTATGAGGTTACAAAAGATTTTTGACGAAGAAAACTTTATTTATAGCTCTAAATTGTTAACCTTTTTTTTCTAGCGAATGATTTTATTGACAAATCATCTTTTTTTTAGTTAAAAAATTATAAATACTTACTTTTTTATGAACACACAGATGTTTTTTACATTGAGTCACAACGTTTAACGTTCCGCGCAACGACTGAGACAATTCATGAAATACGTATGCTCCATTCGTTGCTATGGCCATGCAAACACTGGGCCATGAACGATTTTCGTGTACCAGTCGATAATTTGTTCGATTATTAATATACAATTTGAATTTCTACCTTAAATGACACGAGATACACTTTATATAAGGGTTATCAAAAATATAAATCAAAAACTTTCAAAATTAATTTCGAATAAATTGATATAAATACTTGAATGCGGGAAGAGTTCCATTTGCATAAAAAATAAGCACAGTCATTTTATGAACTACGATTTGAACATTCCGGAATATTTTATTTTTTATCATTTTTGAATAAGCATTTACATTCAAAATTTGTTATGAGAGATGAATAATAACCTTATGATCAACGATATCTTCAACTTGAACACAAAAATATAAAGTAATGTTCTTAATTTTACGTAAAATGTGCTCGACAGCGCAACGACTGGTACTAGCGCAACGACTGGTACATTTACCTTACGTGGATAAAAAAAATAAGAAATGGATGTTTTAATACATTTTACTACATTTGATCAAAATATGGTATATTCTTATTTTTTTTTAAATTGTAAATAATTATGGATGTTTCAATTTTTACCATTTTCCGTAAGAGGTTGAGCCTATGGCAGAAGCTAGCAAAATAATTTTAAAAATATCTGAACAGCGTACACAAAAACTATGAAAATTTATCTTTAACATGAGGCCCAGCGGTTTTAAAAATAATTGATATATATCAATTATATATTATATTATATCATATTTTCGGAGTTACTAAGGTTTATGTAAACATCGCAATTTGAGGTTTTCTGGTAATATCTTTTTATAAAACAGAGATTTTAATTTGCCCTTTGGCTTATTAGACGCCGAATTTTATGAGCTTTAGGAATAATTTTGAAGAAAAATTTTTCAATTAAATATTATGAAAATTGGTGAACTAAGCTTTTGTTAAAATCAAGTTTAATGTTTGCATATATTTTGAGCAAAAATCCAATTTATACTCAACTTCACGACAAAAGCATGCATGAATCTTGGTATATATAACATTCGTAAATTTTTTCAGATAAAATGAAAGATGATATCTACAGCATTGATGTTAAGAACATTACAAGAAATCTTCTCTTCGTAAATGAACGTAGTGTTCTTTCTGATGATTCCTTCCCTCCGACATCTGACTTCAACGATGAGTTATCTGATTCTTCAAATTCAACTGATGAAGATAATGATAATCCTGTTTTACAACAATTTGATCGCGAATGTGAAAAATCTGGAAGTGCATTAACGGAAAATAGTGTCCAGGTACCACAATCTGAAGACGTGAAATTTAATAGTTTACCACAAGAAGATGATACCGTATTGCCACAAGCTGAAAGAGAGGAAATACTTTCTTTTGATATTTCAAAAATGAAAGAGTATTTGCTTGACGACAGCAGAATTATGTTTCCAGAATCAGGTCTTAAAATATCAGAAGTTATTCTCATGATTTTCAAATTTACTGTAAGATTTTCTCTTAGTTATAAAGGTCGTCGAGAACTAATTAATTTGGTTAAAGTTCTTGCTGGGCCAAAATTTGACAATAGGTCAATAAGCGATTATTATCTTTCCACTATATTTGATCCACCAGATGAGATAATTCAATATCATTTTTATTGTGCAGTTTGTTGTCTACCATTAGAAGCATCTACTTCTAAAAAGAAATTTAAAAATCATGAAACAATTTGCGTCAAATGTTTAAATCACTATAAATTGTCGATGAACTCGCCAGATTATTATATTTCCATTGACATTAAGTATCAGTTGAGAACGCTCTTAAATGAAGATCTTTTACGAATCAGTTTATTTATTCACAGTTCGAAAAGAAGTTTTTGGCCAATTCTCTGTTTTATCAATGAATTTCCTCCACATCTGCGATTCAAATATGTTATTCTAGCAGGCTTATGGATAGGGACGAAAGAACCGACACCTGCGGTAATGAATATGTATCTTCAACCTTTTGTTCAACAGCTTAATGTTCTGAACACGACAGGATTTGAATGGATAAATAAAGAAGGCAAAAGTCTACGATTCCTTTTAAAGCCTCTTTTATGCAATGCGGATAGTGTAGCACGACCGATCTTACAAAATCGTATTCAATATAATGGGCGCTACGGTTGTTCATGGTGTTACAGTTTTGGAGATTACGTAGGAGGTTCAATACGCTTTCTTTTAAAAGAAGAAGATCCAAAAATCAGAACTCACGATTCACATATTACCGATATGAACGCTGCCATTAAGATTGTTCAAGCTCAGGAGGCAAAGGTAATAAAGAAGAAAAAATCCGTTAACGGCGTTAAAGGATATTCTGTTTTATCGAACTTAAAGACACTGGATATGGTATGGGGATTTCCTAGAGACTACCTTCATGCTGACTTAATTGGTGTAGTTCTGCAATTATGGAATATCTGGACAGAATCGAAATGTCCAATTCATATCACGAAATTGCAAGTGAATCAAATTAATGAACGACTGTTAAAAATGACTCTACTGCACGAAATTCATCGGTTAATAAGGCCTTTAAAAACTGAAAAAAACAAATGGAAAGCATCGGAATGGCGATCTTGGCTACTGTTCTATGCAGAACCTTGTTTACTTGGGATCTTGGACAACTGTGCAGTGAAACATTTAGCTTTGCTATCCAACACTGTATTCACTTTACTGCAAAGGAACATTACACAAGATGATTTGGATCGATGCGAAAGAAATATGCTGAATTTTGTCGGCTTATTCGAAATACTCTACGGAGAAAATAATGTATCATTTAAGGCCATGGATGAACCAGATCACATGACCAAATTCCTGTAAAAGTTCGTGTAAGATAACTTTTTTCTTTTACAAAATATCTTCCTGAAAATTTGGAAAATACTACAGAACAGGATAGAGAACGTCTGTCAACTTTGTATGAGTGAACATTTTGCAAAAAATTTTACAGTTAACTGTAATTGTCGATAAGTTTTCGAATTTTGTTCAAAATTTTTACTAAAAAGAAGTTAACAGACGTGCTTTATTATCTTTTATTTCGTTTCCCAAATTATCAGAAAGATACATTGTAAATTAAAAAAGTTATCTTACATGAACGGATAATTGTATAATTTAGTCACGTGGTCCGATTGATCCATGGCCTTAATGTGCACACCTTAACTCATTTAGTTGAAAATGTCAAACTCAACGGTCCAATGTGGACCACTTCAACTTTTCCTTTTGAAAACGCCATATATTTCTTAAAACAAAATGTTCATAGTCCAAAAGGCGTATATGAGCAGATGGCAAAGAAAACGTTACAGGGCAGTGTTTTTAAAAGTATTGTACAAGAATCATCAGAAATATCTCCTTGCACAATGTACTGCAATTCATTATTCGTCAGAAACGAAGTAGTGAACTTCAATCGCAGTATTGATCGCGAACTCGTATTTATAGGTAAGGGTAAAAAGGACTCTAAATACTCTTCGTTGTCGAAAAATGGTGAAGAAGTTTTAACTTTTGATCGATGCATACTTAGAAGTATGATTGTACATAGCGTGCGGTACGAGTGTCCACAGAAATCAGACGATACTATATTTCGTCTATGTAATGGACAGTTTATTCAAGTCTTAAACTTGCTTCACATTGAACAAGAACGTTTAGCAGGAGTACAGTACCTCAAGGTAGATCATTTAGTTTTTACTTGCAGTGATATTGGCTCCACATGTGAAAAGTGTAACATAATTGACTTCGATTCAAAAAATATTATGAGAGTTATTAAAACAATAAGCGGTGTTAAAATAATACCATTGTTAAACATTAGTGAAAAATGTATTGTAATGAAAGTTCATAAAAACATTTACATATCAACATTGCCAAATACAATTGAAATACAATAGAAACTTCCTGCCTGCAATTCTTTCATTTATCATTGAAATTGTCCTTTCTTTAAGAAGAGCTTCATTTTCAATTTTTGATTCCGGACCATTTACACTTTATATAAGCACATTCATTATGAGATGAAGAGGCGACGGAGTATTTGCGGACATTATTATTTCGGATTTCATTTCTTGTCGGATACAATTCGGACGAAAACGGACTGATTTCGGATTTCACTTTCCAAAAAATAATTTTAGATTTTATACTTCGGACGAATTTCAGAAAAGTACGGACTGATTTCGGATTTCACTTCTTGTCGGATACAATCCGGACGAAAACGGACGAATTTTAAATTCCACTTTACAAAAAAGAATTAGATTTTATACTCCGGACGAATTTCAGAAATGTACGGACTGATTTCGGATTTCATTTCTTGTCGGATACAATCCGGACAAAAACGGACGAATTTTGAATTCCACTTTACAAAAAAGAATTTTAGTTTTTATACTCCGGACGAATTTTAGAAAAGTACCAACTGATTTCGGATTTCACTTCTTGTCGGATACAATCCGGACGAAAACGGACGAATTTTGAATTCCACTTTACAAAAAAGAATTTTAGATTTTATACTCCGGACGAATTTCAGAAATGTACGGACTGATTTGAGATTTCATTTCTTGTCGGATACAATCCGGACGAAAACAGACGAATTTTGAATTCCACATTACAAAAAAGAATTAGATTTTATGCTCCGGACGAATTTCAGAAATGTACGGACTGATTTCGGATTTCATTTCTTGTCGGATACAATCCGGACGAAAACAGACGAATTTTGAATTCCACTTTGCAAACAAGAATTTTAGATTTTATACTTCGGACGAATTTTAGAAAAGTACCAACTGATTTCGGATTTCACTTCTTGTCGGATACAATCCGGACGAAAACGGACGAATTTTGAATTCCACTTTACAAAAAAGAATTTTAGATTTTATACTCCGAACGAATTTCAGAAATGTACGGACTGATTTCGGATTTCATTTCTTGTCGGATACAATCCGGACGAAAACAGACGAATTTTGAATTCCACTTTGCAAACAAGAATTTTAGATTTTATACTTCGGACGAATTTTAGAAAAGTACCAACTGATTTCGGATTTCACTTCTTGTCGGATACAATCCGGACGAAAACGGACGAATTTTGAATTCCACTTTACAAAAAAGAATTTTAGATTTTATACTCCGGACGAATTTTAGAAAAGTACCAACTGATTTCGGATTTCACTTCTTGTCGGATACAATCCGGACGAAAACGGACGAATTTTGAATTCCACTTTACAAAAAAGAATTTTAGATTTTATACTCCGGACGAATTTCAGAAATGTACGGACTGATTTGAGATTTCATTTCTTGTCGGATACAATCCGGACGAAAACAGACGAATTTTGAATTCCACATTACAAAAAAGAATTAGATTTTATGCTCCGGACGAATTTCAGAAATGTACGGACTGATTTCGGATTTCATTTCTTGTCGGATACAATCCGGACGAAAACAGACGAATTTTGAATTCCACTTTGCAAACAAGAATTTTAGATTTTATACTTCGGACGAATTTTAGAAAAGTACCAACTGATTTCGGATTTCACTTCTTGTCGGATACAATCCGGACGAAAACGGACGAATTTTGAATTCCACTTTACAAAAAAGAATTTTAGATTTTATACTCCGAACGAATTTCAGAAATGTACGGACTGATTTCGGATTTCATTTCTTGTCGGATACAATCCGGACGAAAACAGACGAATTTTGAATTCCACTTTGCAAACAAGAATTTTAGATTTTATACTTCGGACGAATTTTTAGAAAAGTACCAACTGATTTCGGATTTCACTTCTTGTCGGATACAATCCGGACGAAAACGGACGAATTTTGAATTCCACTTTACAAAAAAGAATTTTAGATTTTATACTCCGAACGAATTTTAGGAAAGTACCAACTGATTTCGGATTTCACTTCTTGTCGGATACAATCCGGACGAAAACAGACGAATTTTGAATTCCACATTACAAAAAAGAATTAGATTTTATACTCCGGACGAATTTTAGAAAAGTACCAACTGATTTCGGATTTCACTTCTTGTCGGATACAATCCGGACGAAAACGGACGAATTTTGAATTCCACTTTACAAAAAAGAATTTTAGATTTTGTACTCCGAACGAATTTCAGAAATGTACGGACTGATTTCGGATTTCATTTCTTGTCGGATACAATCCGGACGAAAACGGACGAATTTTGAATTCCACTTTGCAAACAAGAATTTTAGATTTTATACTTCGGACGAATTTTAGAAAAGTACCAACTGATTTCGGATTTCACTTCTTGTCGGATACAATCCGGACGAAAACGGACGAATTTTGAATTCCACTTTACAAAAAAATAATTTCTGGTTCTGCAATTCGGACAGTTTCGGGACAAAAATGATTTGATTTCGGACTTGAAATATTAGTACGGATGAAAATCGGATTAAACAGGACTAGTTTCAGACATTTTACGGACTAATTCCATACAACTGGGGATGAATTTCTCCGAAACTCGTCCGAAATCTATCCGGAATTTTAAGCAGGGATGTATGAAGTTGCTTTTACAATCTTCAAATCCTGCTGACCCTTCTTCTGCAGAGGTTGAACTTTCTAACAATCCTAGTACTTCTGGAATACAACAGCAAGTTCTCAATCCTCCAAATACGACACCAGACACGTTTGGCGTTCAGCACGTATCACCATTACTGAACTTGCAAAAATTCGACATTGTTTCAGGCATGGTACCAGATGACATGCATTTCTCAAAATTGGGTATAGCAAAACAATTTTGTGATTACTGGTTTAGTAGTAAAATCTCACCGTTGTCAAAAACCTTGACTGCTGCAGATATGAAAAATATTGACAAACTGTTATGTAGCATACAAGTTCCACATCAAACTATGCGTTTAACACGTTCAATAACAGAGAGAGCTTATTGGTAGGCAAAAGAGTGGGAAAATTGGATACTCTATTTCAGCTTACCGATTATTCAACTGTATTTGGAAAAAAAGCTAGTGCAGCACTGGGCTTTATTCGTTAAAGCGACTCATATTTCCCTGCAAACCAAAATCACGAAAGGTGAACTAGAGCATGTGGAAGATTTAGTCAAACGTTTTATGGTGTACGCTGAAGAATATTATACGAAAGCAGCATTGTCGTATAATGTTCATCAGTTAATTCATTGGGTAACATCTCTTGCTAACTAGGGTCCTTCATATGCTCATACAGCTTATCCTTTCGAAACTGCTAATGGCAAGTTACTACGCATGATAAAAGCTGCGAAAGGGGTTACCCATCAAGTATGCCGAAGTTTATCTATGCGTAAATGTGACACCATTTTAAGGAATCGTGTGCTTCCACAAGCCTCTGCTCACATAAAAGAACTCTACAGAAATTTCACTGGACAAAATATAAAAAAAAGTGTCAAAATAAATTCCGTTCGATATTTCGGAGCTTCCAAGAAAGCTGAAGAAAGATGGGTCGAAGAGCTTCACTTAACTGTTGAAACTGTCTCTTATAAGAGGATGATAAAAGATAAATGTGTATTTACAGGATTAAAGAATAAAAAAGAACGTTCAGATAACTCTTTTGCTAAACTGAAGGATGGGTCTATTATGAATATTCAGCAGTTTTTAGTCGACAAATTTTCTCAAGCAGAATATACAATTTACAGACCACTTACCACAGTAAACGCATTCCAGGATCAATGTAGAGTTCTGCAGAAAGTTACAGCTTACAATAATGATCTACGTGTCGTTAATACAAATGACATAGAAAAAATCTGTGTTTTTCTTAAAATAAATGATGCGGAATACATATGCCCTGTACCAAACATGCACTACTTTTAACTTTAATCTGCAAATAGTTTAGCGTTTTGTTATAACACATTTATTTTGTAAATAATTCTGATATAATCCCAGCTTATTATTGACTCATTTTACTAGTTATTGCAATTTATTTACTTGAAAATATTTTGCATAATTTTTGTACACAACAAAAGTAGAATTCAAGATTCTAAAATTTGAATTTTTCGGGAACTTCATACAGACATTACTTCCGAAATGTGATTGAGACTTGCAATGTATTTGTATCTTTTTACGAAATGATGAATGATATTGTTTGCAACATTATGTAACCATAAGTAAAAAATAATCATTTTAAGCATGTTGTACGAAATGTTTTTGTAATAACCAATTTCACACTTTTTCTGAGGTCGCAACCATTTCATTCAATAAACTTCATTTTCTTTAAATTTTTGAAGTATTTATTGTGTTACTTCCTTCCATGATTCATGGATAGAAATTTATATAATTTGAAAATTAAAAATCAAAGAATTAATTTTTTACAAAAAAATACGACTGTAAATACGACTGTAAATACGACTGTTAATACGACTGTAAATACGGTTTCAAATACACGGCCGTTAGTGCAACCGTATTTACGACCGTATTAGCAGACGTATTACCGGCCGTATTTTTTCAATAGGGCCTAACAAACCGGCTGAACCAGGATGAACGCTAGGTTAGCAACTAGGTAGCAATATAACTCATGAAAGCGACTAAATAAATATTTAACTTGTTTGTATCCTTATTCTGCGTTAAAATTAACGTTAAAAGGTAATGAAGATATACAATAATTTTATTTTTTAGCATTAAAAACTAAGAAAAACATAATACCCGTCACTAAAGGCAGTGCAGTGGTTTATAAATTTCCATATCTCCACCGTCAGGATTGGCTATTTGTTAGAGTGAGACAAAAAGTAGTTGTGTATCATTCTAACCAATGGTCAACTCTAACGGTGGAGATGTTCCGCAAATGGTGAATTACTGCACTGCCTACGCAAACTTTTAGATTTTTTAATTTGACCATTACGAACAGTAGCAAATAATGTAAATGCAAAATGATAAAAATATACTATTCTTTTATACCCGCGCGAGAAAAGCGATTTTGGGGCCCTGTGCGCAAAACAGCAAAAATAATCGATTCCACGATCGATAATGAGTCTCTATCTCTCTCTCTCTCTCTCTTGCTCTCTATCTATCTATCTATCTATCTATCTATCTATCTATCTTATGGAAATAGCTGAATTCAGAAAAGCAAGTAGAAATATTTCAGGGAAATATATTCTGTAAAGAAATAATCTAAATGAAGAAGTTTTAACATTAGATTTTTGGCTTGCTATAGAGACTGCAAAAGAATGTACTATGTAAACCAAAGTTCCGATTAGCCATAGAATAAGGATATATTTATTTGATTCGTAGAAATAGATAAGATACTACGCTCTAGCGACCAAATTTTAGTATAAATATCCTGGGACTGGTGCCCTGAAGTCGCGACAGAACGTGCCTTAGGAAGGGTATTAGAAACGATTTCTGGAACCCATGCATGAGTCAGTTTGAATCGACTTCAGCCATTTTGCACGTGATTAGGTAAGCCTGATTGGCTAGAGATGTCGACTTCAAGCTTGTCGTGATTGGATGATGATGTCGACATCGTTTTAAAGATTGGCTAAACCCTTACTTTACTTGCCTAAATCTAAGATTATAAATATATGTGCGGAAAGCGCGGAGCGTCAGATTTAGATTTTGATTTCGGAGCCGCAAAACGAAAATAAGTACGTAGTGAAACCTTTAAGTTCACGTTGGACTTAGAATACTTTGAGTTAAATTTGAATTTGACGTGAAGTGCGATCAATTTCGAACCAAACTTATATAATTATGGTGTCATCGAATCAATAAAGAGTGAACATTTGCATTATGAAGTTTTCGTGTTTTATTCGTTTGACGCAATTTATTTTATAAATTGCAATTCTTAATTTGCGGTAGCTGGTTTTCAAATCAGCGCAAGTCAGCAACGGACCACGGATGACTGCCAATCAACGTTGGATCTAAGAGGATTCTTTTCATAGCAGCGATTGGCGGATATAACACAGTGTGTGTTACGAGCCGTGCATGTCCGTATTTCGCGGCGAAGGTGATTGGTTCGTTCTTCTCGGAGTAAATCCTTGAAAGGAACCGGGAAAGTTTAATTAGAGACAATATGAGAGAAACTATGGAAACACTGGTTGGTGGAGGTAAACTTTAATATTAAATCCAACTTCAAAACTCATTGACTCTGGACGCAACAGTTAATATACTAGTCCGACCGCGAGTACAGTTGATTATCGAAAAAACGCTACAAGTTCGACGAGTGGACTTGTAGACGAGTCAAATTTCAAAGGTTCGGTAAAATCTAACTAATATTCCCTACGCAAATGCTACAAACCATCCTCGTAGCTCACCCCCACGCATCCCCTCCCTCACCAGTTCGCATGCTGGCCCTCGCTTGGCACAGACCTAGTAAGCGCGACCGGGAAAATCCGAGTCCGAAGAAACACGAGTCGGAAAATCCCAGTCCTAGCCTCTCGCCTCGGCTACAGGCTTTTTATGATGAAGAAAGTGAAGCTCGAAGAAGGGTAGTAAAACAGTAAACCCTTTATGAATCATCTTTACTTCCTTCTGGCGACCACATATACCTTTTCAATAACTCTGTGTCTATTCGAACAATTTGTTTCTGAATAGATTCACACAGATGTTTTATGCTTAAACTAGCGTACATAATTCAAGTAGAAACTAACAAAGGAGTCTTAAAACTAATTTACAATGTTCAGTTCTTTATTGAAGGCATCTGTTGAACTCTCGGACTACTATTATACTATATACATTATTATTACTATTTAAATTTAACATGGAAAACTAAACAGATTCTATGCTTTTCCCAAGGTCTCTTTATTACTTTATGTATTCCAGGTTTGTTCGTGACAACCTCTTCAAACAGTAGGAATTTCCCAAATTAGTATTAATTAATTTTATTTGAAATTGAATACTCGCGGACAAGTATGGCGCCTCCACATGTGACGTCATACTAGACACGAGCGAGAGGTAGTCGCTCGTAACATGTGTCAGAGATGAGTTGGGAGATTGCTAAAGTAATGGAATAAGAGAATTTCACAAAAGTGGGCTGATAAACGTGCCCTCTGAACGCGTTGCGCAAAAGGTGTACTTTGCGCGTCGGTAAATAATGAAAGTTAGAAAATCCAGAAATGATTTACCATCAGAATTTCTATGGAGGGGCAGCGGCGCGCGCTGCCCTTGTTTCTTCCTCGTCGCTCTTGCACATGAGAACGGCTCGTCCCACTTCTCCTTATTCTCCTCGCTTCCTCCATGCAATGCTATTTTTAGCTTTCACGCTTTCGGTTATCGAGTCGGACTTGAGAATTATGTATTTCTGTCGAAACCGTGCAAAAGAGGCGCGAAGCAGACGACAATTTCAAATTTATAAAATATGTTATTTAAGAAACAACACTTTTTTCCGATATTTTGGAAAAAATCTGAAATATCGTGTGAAATTTTATAAGCATTTGAACACTTCAAAAACAAACTTTCAGTAAAATTTGATGCCAATAAATGTTCCAAATTTGAATCAGTATATATTTTCCTATTCAAAGTTCCATACTTCTTATCAATTTTGTACATTTAAAAAACTTTTTAGTTAGAGAGATATTTTCTATTAAGAAGAGATAAACATAAAATTCAAGTTTAAAATTTACATTCTCAGTTTTATGTTAGAAATATTTTCATCTCACATTTTTGTAACCTAAGCACAGACTTTTCATTAAAAAAATGAAATGGTCTATGGAAAGTTAAAATTTTCTAACAGATGTGGATAAATTTAAAAGCTAAAATATGTGTTCATTAAAATATTTTTAATATAATAATAACATTAAATATTATATATTTAATATTAAATAATAATATAATATTTTAATATAATAATTTTACATAAAAATTTTTGTCCGAACTGTTCAAATCTTGTTACAATATGACAAGATCATATGGACGAGTTAAATTTTTTTAATGAAATATTTTGTAATTTTTAATTTGTCTGTTCTTCTGAAATCGGAGGAAGATTTAAACAGTAAACAACAAATTTTCCAATGGAATTCAAGGTCAATAAATGCTTAAAATTTTAATTACAAAATTTTGAAGCTTTGTAACTATAACATTTTTTGGAATTTACATCTTCTACATGACAATTTGTATATATATATAAATTACCATCGGAAATTACAGGTTGACCTGGTGTTTCAACTTTCGTTAAAGTGATTTATTTTATAGAAAGATATTACAAAAGAAATTTTAATTTAGATCTCTTTGAAGGAAATTAATAAGTATTTTAAAAAATTAAAATTTTAAAAGATTTTTTTTGTTATGTCTTCATAGTGATTTGTTAACTTAATTAAAATATTTTTAGAAATTCTTTTCTGGATTCTATATGCTGGGGTTGAACATGTTACAAAAAGTCGTGTAATTTTAAAAATGTGTATTCCCATACCAATGAAATCTTAAAGTGTGCTCTGTTCGATAAAATATTAGATATAATATATTTTACTTTTGAATAATCAAACCTTTTATTTATACTTATATATTGAAATTTTCATTTAAAATATGTTATGTATTCTGAAGGTTTTTTAAAAAAATCAGCCTTAAAGAACACATTCTTATCATGACACTTGCGCTTCGCGCTCGATTTTCTGTATACATTTCTGTAATTTTCTAATAATTTACAAGATTACAAAAAATCTATTTTCTTCCAAATATTTAAAAAAGGAAGAGAATTCATAGACTCTTTTTGAGGAAGCGATTTTTTGTATTATCGCTTATTTTGTATCTCACATATTTTGGTTCAAAAATGGAATTTTTTATTTTCGATAGTGTTTTTTTAAAACCAAAACATAAAATATACATCTTGTCAAAAAATGTCCTACTGAGAATTTGTAGAAGTCATTTAGGCAAATAATTTTCCATCTCAACGTTTTTTTCGTATTTCACATATTTTAGTTAAAAAATTGAATTTCGTATTTTCAATGGTATTTTTTTTTAATTAAAAAGAAAAATATACATATTATGGAATGTTATGAAAATTCTCCTATATTTCAACCTCACTGCGGGTCTTTTTCAAGGAATATATATATCACTAAAAATTGAACAAATCAATTTACAATCAAATTTCTTTTTCCAAAGAGAACTATTTTATGTTGTGTTGATATAATAAATAAGTACTTACATAAATTACAAAAAAAAAAACAAAAGCACACATGAAGATTCAGTCTTATTCTTGAAAATGTCATTAAAATTAAAGCCTCAAAGATTGAGGGCTTCAATAATTTAAAATTACATTATAATACGGTGTGTATAAGTACAATCCGATGAAGCAACGCAAACTGTAGGATAGAGAGACGAAGATACGATAAATTGAATTAATTTCACCAATGAAAAGTGTGCTAAAGCTTGAGAACACAAACTTGAAAATCATATGTTAAATAATTTCATGGCAAATTCGATTAAATATCATAATTTCAGCCTTAAAATTTATTGAAATATTAATATTTTTATTGATATAAATTGATTCAATAATTTTTCTTTAATGTTGTTTTATTGACCTTAAGACCGACGAAACCAAACCTATATGATATAATAATATAACGGTCGAAGAAATGGTCATCCGTTCTTTATAAAGGAAAAAAAACAAACAAAAATTCTGGCCTGTTGTTTACAAATTTCTAAGTTTTTCGTTCATTTTATCCGGTTTTCTATATACAGTGAATTCTACATATTTTTTCCAATTCGTGTTGTTGCTTACTGGACTTCTTCATTTTGAATTGCGAGCAATGAGATAAGTTTTTGAGTTTCATTATTATCCTTTTTTTAACTATCTTCTACATTTTTATCTTTTACGAAAATTTGGATATAATATAATTTAATAATACAAAAAACTATATCGAGAATATTTATTATTCTTTGCGGATATGTTCATTTGCTTTAAGGGGGCGTTTCTCATAATACGTCACACAGTTTATGGGGGTGGGGGGGTCTGCAAATTGTGCCGTGGTGTGACATGTTGGGAGGGGGGTCTGCCCTCTGCGTTACGTCACACATTAAATGTGTACCCACGAAATTTGAAAAAAAGTTCAGAAAAGATTATCTACAATAATAATTAATAGCTTCTTTTTTCACTGGATTTTGTACGCGTTAACGAAGAATGTTTTATAAAATTAAGAGGTTGACGTGACATCGAAAGGGGGGGGGGAGTTAAAGTTTGAGACCATGTGTGACATGGGGGTCGGGGGGGGGGGAGAATAGCTAAAAATCGCGTGACGAATTATGTGAACGCCCCCTAAGTAGCAATTGCTTCTCGAATATTGCGTCCCCCATGGATCTTCTTCTTGGGCGCAAAATCATGCCTGCATAACTAAATAGTAAAATAAAACCAGTGTTTCGAAAAATGGCTGCCTGCGCGAGCAGCGCGTGTTGGCTTCCCGCTAGAGAAATTCTGCCATCAGCTGTAAACTGGCGCGCGATTCAATATCGAATTAAATTAATTCGATATTAAATCGCGTGCCAAATTTTGACCAATGGCAGCATTTCTCCGGTGGGGAGCCAATATGTGCTTTTATTTGTCCAGGGCAGAACCAAAAAAAAAACTAGAAAATAGTATTTTAAGTTGAAAATAGGTTGAAAACCTATTTAAAATGGAAAATGCAAAATGGTTTTCTTCTTCCTATTTAAAATACAAAATGGAAAATGGCATTTTGCATTTCAAATAGGTATTTGAAATGGATTCATTTGAAATATTTACCCAGCTCTGGATATAATTTATGTACTTTCTTCGTAGATTATCTTCAAAAATTAGATCTTAGGTAAAAAAAGATAATTTTGCTTACAAACATAGAAAAATTATTATTGAAGAGATAATTTCAAAGAAAAAACTTCATTTACATTTATTTATCGAAATTTTCATACCAAAGATGTTACCTATTACAAAAATGTTCAAACCCTTCATTTTTGAAACTTGTATTTCATCTTGAATGATATCTTATTATAAAATATTCTCTACATAATTTAAAGAAAAAATACTGAAATCGATATTTTGTTTCGAATCTTTAAGCATTTATTGACTTTAAATTTCATTAAAAAATTATTTTTCAAGTATTTAAATCATCTTAAAATTTCACAAAATCTTTTAGATACTTATTTCAGATCAATATTTTTCAAAGTATATCGAAAAAAAGTGTAATTTTCTTAATGTTATATTCCGTAATTTTGAATTCTGTGTCTATTTCGCGCCTCCTTTGCATGAAGTCGAGAAAAATACAATTTCTGATTTTAACTCGACACAGGGGAGTTCCATTTGTGCTGTGTATGAGAGAGGTCGTTTGCTGATTTGCTCCTTAACTCGCGTGTGAAGTCTTCCACGCGACCAGCTCGTACCTACAGTCTTGTTCCTTTGTGATTACTTAATTAACTGATAGTGATTTGTGGCTCGATATGTGCCTAGTGGTTGTTGGATAAAGCCTACGCTAATCTGATCTAACTGGCGTGCTTTCTACAGGTTTTACGTAGCCGCCATACTCGTCTCTCTGAGATCTATGAGGACATCACTTGGAGTTTTGGAAGGCCTAATATTGTCCAGTTGAACTGGTGGTGACCGTCTATTTAGAGTCCCGCTTATTTTGGGGAGCTGATTGATCTGCTAGTTGGGACATATTTTTTTGGAGGCTCCTGCTGGATTATAATACGAAGCGTGGCTTGATCACGTGCGTAGTTCATTTTGGCGCCAACTTACCTGCAAAGGTCATCTCTATTTACATCAGATCGAACCCTGTGTAGACTCACTGTATTAACGGTCTGTCTCAAATTTGACATTAATTCTTGCTTGCGCTGCCTGCTTTCCATTCTAAAACATTATTCTCCTTCCTTTCTTGTTTTCTTTTCTATTTTTCCTTGATTCATGCTTATCTAAATTCTGGGTTCTTTCTCCTGGCTGTTTACCGTAAGCTTCCAATTTATTTAACTAATTTATTATTTATTATACATGCTTTGTCTCACAGCTCAGCTGCGTCTTGCATACAATTATAGCTTTACGTTTTACGTGTTTACTCTCTCTACTTTTGGGAGTAGGGATCATTACGGCTATTAGTGGTTGCTGATACGGGCTGCTCTTTCCGACCTGACGATCGGTTATTGTTGCTGCTTGTTGTACTGTCTCTTTAATCTTGTACTGGGCGCCATGTCACAGCCGGAGGGCTCTCATTCTCGGATAGGGGTGGGGGTCGTGTCGCGACGAGGTGCATGCCGTCGACGCGGGTGGGGTTACCTACCACAAAGGGGAGCTGGATGTCCTGGGGTCGGAATTGAGAGGGTCGGTAGCCAGTTTGGAGGGGTACTGGACGCGGCTCGAGCTTTTCATATACAGCAGGTTACGGGAACTGACTCCAGGAAACGCGACAGATCCTCACCTCCTTCTAGTCCTCTGGCGAGCTGTATGAAGAGGACGAAACTCTGTCCCCTGATTCTCCCACCTCGGTGGGCTCTGGTGCCCTTCTTCCGCACCATGTTTCTCACAACTCCATGCATTTACTGTCTGAGGCTGTCACTGAGGAGTCCGATCTTTTATGGTCTAGGGAAGGGGATCTTACAGACCAGCTGTTCCCTGAATCTGCTGTTGCTCCATTTATTGTTCTCATGGAGAGCACCATTCCCGGGAGGAACCTGGGTAAATACGATTTTATTGCGCTTGCGGATCTTATAGACGAGGTCATTGTGGAGGAGCGAGTTATCCGACGAAATGGTCTGAACCAGTGCAAAATTATTTGCAATGCCAGAGAGGACGCGAACTCGCTTATCCTTTCTGTTGATCTTAAAATGGCAGGTTACAAGCTGTTCATTCCGTCTTCCCTCCTCAGGAAAAAGGCCTTTATTAGGGATGTGGATCCGAAATATTCCCCGAAGGAGATTATCGACCGCCTGGATCAGAGTTCTAAAGATATCATCACCTCGGCTCGGCGTAGGACAAACAAGGATGGTTCCCTCACGGATACTATAGAATTTACTTTGGCTACCCGCGAGATACCCCGTTTCGTCTTCGTGAGGGGATTTGAGTGCGCGCTGACCCCTGTTATCCCAGCTCCGCGTAGATGCTTCAAATGCCAACGGTTTAGGCATGTCGTGGATCAGTGCCGCTCATCCAAGGCCACCTGCGAGTACTGTTCAAGTCACCATCGTACGGAGACTTGTCCGAATGGCCTACGTTCGGCCCATTGCTCCAACTGTTTTGGGGACCACATCGCTTCCTCTAGGGACTGTTCAATGTATAAATACGAATTTGAGATCATGAGGCATTGTTTTTGGAACAACTGTAGTTTCAGGGAAGCCGAGGTCAATTTGACTGTGCGCGGCATTAGCAGGCCGCAGGTAGTTTCGGGGGTCGGATCTGGAAGATCGCACCCGTCACATCTGGCGGCTGATGTTGATGTCGATGCCGATGTCTCGCACTTGGACTCTTTGGTTTCTACGGGTTCAGGCGTGCCATCAATTGTTACTGCTGCAAAGTCCCTACTTAGTTTTAGTCGCTCCTACGATTCTCAGTTGGACAAAATAATCAATAACTCGGCTTTACAGGTCTACGAGTCGTCGGCACTGCCGCCTCCTGCGTCGGACACTGGGGGTGTAGTGAACTAGCTCCGGAGGTCACCTTAGTTCGTAGCACGTATTCGTTAGTTCTTATTTAATCTTAGGTTAATCTTAATTTAGTTCCGCTTTCTCTGGTGTACATGGTGTTTGGGCCTAGATTGAAGTTGTAAATATTTTTTGTTCAACTTTGCTAATGCTCTTTGCCTGATATGGGCTGACCACTGGCCTTAATTTACTTAATTAACTTTGTATACATTTGTAATATGTGGCTGAGTATGTGAGACTACCCTAGTTCGAATCATAAGTTGTTGTATGATACCGCAAGGGCTTGCGGCACATGGCTTGTTAATTTGGCCCTCCTGGACGGTCCCCTCCTTCCTACCTGTGGGCTTGCGCGGGCCGTCTACGTGGGATCTTGCAGTTGCTTAGTGTGGTCTACATATAACCATGTTACTTGGATACTCGTTACGATTGATATCTGTCTCTGCTTCTATCGCTTGATTGCTCTATGGCTATGAACCGATCTCTAACGTCTACTCATTTACATTATGTTGAGTTATGGCTATTTGCAGATTTGCAAGACGCCACAAACAAAAGAAGAAGAAGAAGAACTCGACACAGACAGCGTGAAATCGAAGCGAGTTAGTGGGGATACACTGACATGACGCGCTTCATTGTGTGTGCTCCCACATATTATTGTAGCAGTGCGGACCTTTAATTATAGTTCGAAAAAGCCACAGAAAAAGCTTTACGCAATTGGGGGCGCTGCAAAAGTGATAAACAGTAGCTCTGTTTTACCCTTCAAGTAGTAGCATGAACCTTTCATTTTAGTTCCCAAGAGCATTTCGCAATAGGGCGCGCTGCGGAAAATCACTCGAAATTAAATAAATTACTTTAGCAATCTCCCAACTCATCTCTGCATGTGTCAAAGATATTATAAACCTAGATGCGGTACAGGGCGTCAGAGTGGGTGAACGATATATACAGGGTGGGCACGAGTGGGTTGCAGAATAGAGAATATAATTGGGTTAGTATACGAAATACCGCCCAACATGCACTTTCGCTATTCGAAAAGATCTTTTTCAGGCGTTTTTTTTTTTAAGTTCGCGCCAGCTCGAAAGAGGTCGTGCATGTCTTGCGCATGTCTGTTCGCTTTTTACTAGGCCGGTAATAGTGAAACCTGTCCGTATTTAATTTTAAATATGGTGCAGGTTAGGTTTTCAAATGTCAGTTTTGAAAAAATAGTAAAAATATTAAAATTAAAAGTGTCATGTTTTAAAAATATTGTCGAAAGTGCGGCAGAATTTTAAACAACAGTGAGTGAATTTATTATTCAGACACACAAGTGTAAATAGTTAAAAATTGGAATCAAGTGTGACAGCAAGAAGCTCACCTTTGTAGTGTGTGATAAAAAATATAAATTTTAAACAAATAAAGAGCTTTGTTGCTCTAAAATAATGATAAATGAGAACAGGAATAATTTATGGCATGGAGAATGGTGAGATTTTAAATCTCTATGATAAAAAATATTGAATTTTTTTTTAATGTAAAATTTTCAATCACAATAATATGTTTTAAATTATCAGAAAAATATCTACTCACTTCAAATGAAGTTAAAAAAAAATTTAAAAATTTTTAATTTGACGGGAAATTCAGATAAGTGTTTTTTATTTCACTTTCAATGATATTCTTGAAAAGAGACGTTTACTTTGTGAAATGTTTTTTTTCTTTTTCAGAAAGAGCCAAAAATGAAGCAAGAGGGAAAAATAAAGGATTCAAGAACTACTAAAAGTACATAAATAATAATGTAATAATACTTTGAAATATCTTAAAGCTAAACTTTATAATTTATCATTCTGAACAAAATATCAAAACACTAACTGATGTTTATGTAATCAAATCCTCGATAGCCATTGATTATTGTAAAACTTGTTCCCGGGACTAGAATAAAGGTTTCAAAATTCTGCAAACTGGCTCAGAAGTCTTAATTCTCGTACTCTATCAGTCCTCATAGTAAATAGTTCTGAAAAGTCATTTTTTCAAAACTTCAATACTCATAGCTGCCGTTCTAGAGTGGCCAAGTTCCAAATAAACACAAAATATCACATAAATCCTTGACTGTAAGTAAAATAATTGCTCTAAATTCTTCTAATTTGGTTCCAAAGTAGCTATTCCTGTCTCTCATCAGTTCCTAACGCTATACTTAATAATTTGTCATTTAAAAAAAATGTCAAAAACCCTCACTGATGTTTTTGTAATCAAATCCTCGATAACCAACGATTATTGTAAAAATTGTTCCCGGGACTACAATTAAAGTTTTGAAATTCTGTACAGTGTCTCAGAAGTCTTAATTCTCGTACTCTAACAGTCCTCGTAGTAAATTAGTCTGAAAAATCATTTTTTCAAAACTTCAATACTCATAGCTGCCGTCTAGAGTGGCCTAGTTCCAAATACACACAAAATATCACATAAATCCTTGACTAAAATTAAAATAATTGCTCTAAATTCTTCTAATTTGGTTCTAAAGTAGCTATTCCTGTCTCTCATCAGTTCCTAAAGCTATACTTTACAATTTGTCATTTAAAAAAAATTATGACAATGCCCACCTAGGATTTGATTACAAAAACATCAGTGAGGGTATTTGAAATTTTTTTTAAATGACAAATTATTAAGTATAGATCCAGGAACTGATGAGAGACAGGAATAGCTACTTGAGAACCTAATTAGAAGAATTTAGAGCAATTATTTTAATTTCAGTCAAGGATTTATGTGATATTTTGTGTGTATTTGGAACTTGGCCACTCCAGAACGGCAGCTATGAGTATTGAAGTTTTGTAAAAATAATTTTTTACAACTTTTTAGTTTAAGAACTAACAGAGTACATGAGCGTAGACTCCTGAGCCAGTTTGCAGAATTTTGAAACTTTTATTCTAGTCCCGGGAAGAATTTTTACAATAATCGTTGGTTATCGAGGATTTGATTACATAAACATCAGTCAGGGTTTTTGAAATTTTTTTAAAATGACAAATTATAAAATATAGCTTTAGGAACTTATGAGAGACAGGAATAGCTACTTGAGAACCAAATCAGAAGAATTAAGAGCAATTATTTTAATTACAGTCAAGGATTTATGTGATATTTTGTGTGTATTTGGAACTAGGCCACTCTAGAACGGCAGCTATGAGTATTGAAGTTTTGAAAAAATGATTTTTCAGAACAATTTACTACGAGGACTGATAGAATATGAGAATTAAGACTTCCCCGATAGCAAAAGATTGAGCTCAACATTTCGTCAATTGAAATGAGAGACTTATATGTATCGATGATTGATACTTATTTGTGTTTATTCACGAAAAAGATTTGTTGAGTATTTCCAGTGTACTATTCATTGTGCATTTACGTGTGATTAACGCGTTAAAATGTCATGCCGGAATAACACAGAAATATGGGGTCACATCTTGTCGTGTTTTTTTCGCAATCACGTATTGAATACGATTCTGCCACGAATGAGCATTCAGTCAGTCATTAAAGACGCCGCAGACGTCTGTCAATAAGGGCAACATCACAGTGTCATGCGTTGGAGTGCGTGAACTCGTATAGGATGTTTCAATCATTACAGAGTTAACAGTGATTCGAGATTTACTTTTATATTACTTTATAACTGTGAATAGAAAATTTTATCTCTGCGCATCACATTAAAAATACAGAATTCGAAATTCGTAAAAAAAATTTGTAAGGTTTACGTAATATTTATACGCATGAACTCTTCGAAAATATTATCGATGGCTGAAAATTGCGGAATACATTTTTGGGATTACAGAAAGAATACCTCTATTTCGTTGAATGTTAGGTTTTATTATATCACGTGCCAAGTGTTATTCGGATAAATTGCTTTTATTTTGTAATATTATTCTACTTCTTTTGGTTTTTACAACATTTTTCTGTGTTCCGATCATTTTCATCAGAAAATCGTCAACCCGAGAATTTTTTTTTGTTTCTTTCGTGATGTCAGTGAGGCACTTGAAGTTCGCTTCTTTATTACCAAAAAAAAAAAAAAACGAAGATTAGGATTTTGCTTTAATGTTAATAATTTTTATGTAAGCAGTACTCAATGTTAATTTTCAGATTCGCTAAGTAGCCTGAAAATAAATTTGCATTAGTGTGATCAACTTTTTGGCCAAATATATTCTATACCAACCCAACAAATATTCCCACATGTTATTTTAAAGTCATGAGTAGTGACACATTTATTTGAGCATCATATGCTGTGTCGCCTTATAATGGCGTCGTGCAAAAAAGCAGCCTAAGTGCGTCTTTCAGAATGCTACATTTGATGCATACACTGTGCTGCTGTAATGGAGAGGTAGTAAGGGAATGGAAGGTCTCAATACGAATGATCTGTTATGCTGCAGATTTTGCTCTGTCAGTAGGCTCATTTTGAATGCATGGATAATTTTTTGGATAAACTTTAATTGTAGTCCCGGAAACAATTTTTACAATAATCATTGGCTATCGGTGATTTGACTTCAAAAACACCATTTAATGTTTCAAAATTTTTTTTAAATCACAAATTATACAGTTTAGCTGTGGGAACTGATAAGAGACAGTGATAGCTACTTATGAACTGAATTGAAAGAATTTATAGATATTATTTTGGTTACAGTCAAAAGTTTAGGTAATGTTTTGTGTGTATTTAGAACTTGGCCATTCTAGACCGGCCGCTATGAGTATTGAAGATTTCTAAAAATAATTTTTTACAACTTTTTAGTATAAGACCTAACAGAATACATGAACGTAGACTGCTGAGCCAGTTTGCAGAATTTTGAAACCTTTATTCTAGTCCCGGGAACAAGTTTTACAATAATCAATGGCTATCGAGGATTTGATTACATAAACATCAGTTAGTGTTTTGATATTTTGTTCAGAATGATAAATTATAAAGTTTAGCTTTAAGATATTTCAAAGTATTATTACATTATTATTTATGTACTTTTAGTAGTTCTTGAATCCTTTATTTTTCCCTCTTGCTTCATTTTTGGCTCTTTCTGAAAAAGAAAAAAAACATTTCACAAAGTAAACGTCTCTTTTCAAGAATATCATTGAAAGTGAAATAAAAAACACTTATCTGAATTTCCCGTCAAATTAAAAATTTTTAATTTTTTTTTTAACTTCATTTGAAGTGAGTAGATATTTTTCTGATAATTTAAAACATATTATTGTGATTGAAAATTTTACATTAAAAAAAAATTCAATATTTTTTATCATAGAGATTTAAAATCTCACCATTCTCCATGCCATAAATTATTCCTGTTCTCATTTATCATTCTTTTAGAGCAACAAAGCTCTTTATTTGTTTAAAATTTATATTTTTTATAACACACTACAAAGGTGAGCTTCTTGCTGTCACACTTGATTCCAATTTTCGACAATATTTTTAAAACATGACACTTTTAATTTTAATATTTTTACTATTTTTTCTAAACTGACATTTGAAAACCTAACCTGTACCATATTTAAAATTAAATACGGACAGGTTTCACTATTACCGACCTAGAAAAAAGCGAACAGACATGCGCAAGACATGCACGACCTCTTTCGAGCTGGCGCGAATTTAAAAAAAAACGCCTGAAAAAGATCTTTTCGAATAGCGAAAGTGCATGTTGGGCGGTATTTCGTATACTAAACTACTCCCAATTATATTTCCTATTCTGCAACCCACTCATGCCTACTCTGTATAGCTAACCACTTTTTCCGCCATATCGAAGTGCTGCCCTCATCGTACTACTAAGCCAAATTAAACCCAGCAAAGAAACGTCGAAAACGTTTGGATAAAGCAGAGCCAAAAATTCTTTTCAAAGACGTTTAAGGTTAGGAATGTCAAATTTGACAGCTTGACAACATAATGTACACAAAAGTTATGGCATAATGATTAATGAAGAATTACAATCACGAATAAAAAAAAATTTCTTAATAAGTGTAGAACTTTTAAATTATATTAAATTAATAATTAAGATGCAAAATATTTTAAAAGTGAATTTTTAATAGTAGATTGTCTACCAAGGGCGGCATGGTGGCGATTGTGACGAGTGCGAAGTATACTCGCCCGAGCGTAGCGAGGGCGGTATTCACACGAGTCACATCACCACCATGTCGCTCGAGGTACACACGACGTTTTGTGTCCAAATTGGTGGAAAAAGTTGCGTTGCGTGCGAGCGCGTAGTTAGCCGCAAGCAGTCAAGTTTCGGGTGGTATGAACATTTTGCCCGTTTATGCGGGCGGTATGAACATTTTCGCCCCTTGAAGCGGGCGGTATGAACATTTCGCCCGATTCTGACGCCAGGGCACAATTGACTGCATGCCGCTCTACGCGCAAGCATGCAATGCGACTTTTTCCGCTCGTTTGGACACAAAAGTATTTTAATTGAAGATATGTGTTGTTGTTGATAATTTGCTTTAGGGTCCAAAGTAAATAAAATCTTAGATTTACGTAGTGATAGAAGTTTTGGTTCTGATCGAAGCCCTCATCAGATTTATTTTTGAAATAAAAAATGCAAAATAAAAAGTTATTAACTTGGGATTTCTTTAATGGAAATTTTTGAAAATCAACATTAGAGAAAAAAACTTGTAAAAAGCTGCCTAAAATTGTCATTAAGTCCTTTCATCGATATGAAACCAAATAATTATATCCTGAAACATTATTTTCAATTTGAAGAATTTGAATTCTTTATGTGGAAAAAATACGCTTTCGACTGTGCTGGTATTTGAACCCAAGTCTCAGTGGAAAAATTTCGAACTCAACCTATTAATTTTAAATTATTTTCAATTATTTTATACCAGAGAAACATTTTGAAAAATTGTTGAATTCTGTCAACCTCTTCTTTCGAAACAATGTCAAGTGTCTTATTGTCTCGCATGTAAAACTATGTTGATTTTTAAAAATTTCCAACAAAGAAATCTTAAGTTAACAACTTTTTATTATGCATTTTTTATTTGAAAAATAAATCTCTGATGAGGGCTGCGATTAGAACCGAAACACATTTTGAAAAACTAAATAATCTTTTTCTTTTTTATACATATTCAATTATATGAATAGGTAATGTCACGTCCCGCGACTCTACCACCTAGAGTAATAAACAAATTAAGGGACCAATGAAGGGATCAAGGCAACATTACCACGTCCTTGATTATATCAACTCAACAGCAAGATCTAACAAGAAATAAGAAGATCGTTAAAATCGAAAGGCAGATTTAAATGGATATATTTGGCTGTGACATTAACGCCAAGTAATAAATTTCATCGGAACGTGACTCATCGGTGAAGGCAACTCATTCGACCTTAAGCTTCAACCTAAGTAAATATGGCGGTTCAGCCTTCAATTGGGCACACGACTTTGCGGACTTTCCCATTGGCATTGTGCATCCAGTGTATTATAAAGATCAGTGCAGTAGACACACTACGCTGCCCGCGCAACCATTCTCACGTACGTACTACTGTTGGCGTTGGGTACGTAACGTTCGCGTGTCAAATCTGGACACTGCACAGTTGGGAAAAGCGAGGTGTGACTGTGTGAACCGACGTGGGCGACATAGGTATGAAAGCACGTTTAGTGGGCACATCGAACGTAGTGATGCAATATCGAAAGGAAAATATCAATATTTGCAATATCGATATATCAGGAAGGTAAATATCGATATCACTGATATATCGGCGAAATTTTCCGATATATCGATATAATATTGATATTAAAGTTTTTTTTTTTAATTTTAAATAATAATTCAGGTACTTCATTCAATGTAAAAGTAAAACAAATAATTTTCTTTAATTTAATGTAGGTAAAACGACTGCTGTAACAGTGTTCTTATATCGTGGATCAAATTCACCCCCTCTATTTTACAATTTTATCGAAAAAAATAATAATTTGTCGAACATAATTTGGAAAAATTTTGTAATTATATTACTTTTTTAAGTTGTTCTTTAACTATATTATAAAATTTTCCAAAATTATTCTTGTTCAATAATATGGTAAAGTGGAGGAGGTAATTTTCATCCACGATCTGTAAGCACTGATATGCAGTAATCTTTTTTTATTTATCAAGATACAAAAAATTAAGAAGTTAGCTTAATTAACTATTTTACATGTTCAATATTGTTATTGACAAAATTTATGAGAACTGATACAACAAATTTTAAAAATGCATGAAACAAAAATAGAATACTGTATTTTTAATGTCCTGGAAGTTAGAACCGCAAACATAATATTTTCAGAAAATAAAAGTTGTGCTCAGTTGTGTTAGAGTTGTGCTGATTTGTGCCGCAAACGATTTTTTGAAAAATCAAAAATTACGGCCGTAAATTTTGAAGAACTTTTCTTTTGCTAGAACCGCAAGTTTGCCGTAACATAAAACTGACAGTTCTGCTAGGTACTCTCAAGTGCACCCAATTTTGTGCTGCTAGCAGAAATTTCGCAACTTTGCCTGCTTTTCGAAAAAAACAAAGAAACAAAAAAATTTTGAATTTACAGAAATAAATGTTTTTCTACGTTTTTACAGGTCAATAAAATTGTTATTGAGTAACAGATACAAATTTCATTGCTTTGCTGTAATTCCGAACCCCTCCTAATTTTAAAAATATTTTTAAAAAATTCGGAATCAAAAAATCAGATATTTATAAAAAAATAATTTCAGGAATTGGAAACTTGTGCCAAGTTGTGCGATTTTTAAGAAGATGTTAACAACAATTCTTACTTTTGCTAACAATCAAAAGAACAATTGCGAGCAAGCAACCGGCTCGGGCGATCGCGTGACGTGTGTACATGTAGATTTTATTAGTCTTTGTTCTGTCACTGATTTCTTTGATAAAGTGTGCTGCAATGTGAAAACAATTTTTTTTTATTTCCTGTCGGCAACGGATTCCACTATTTCCACTTAAACGTTAAATATAGATCAGGAAAAATATCGGTTTTGGGGAAAATATCGATATTCCATATCGAATATCGGTATGGAGAATATCGATATATCAAGAGGAAAATATCGATATTTCGATATCGATATTGCATCACTACATCGAACACTCGCTCCGCGCTTGGGAAGGTATTAACTGCAAACTTCCGATAGAAATGGATCTATTTTACTTTGATATGGCTATTTGCAGAACTGCAAGCTGCCACAACCAAGAAGAAGAAGAAGATCTATTTCATGTTACATTAGTTTAGTCTCCTTATGTCTTATGGTGCATTTATACCTCTGTCTGCCTGACCGGTGCGGACAGAAAATACATAAGAGTAAATGAAACAGACAGTGTAAAATTGGATAAAAAGAAAACGTCTGTCTTTTTTGCTCTTATGTATTTTCTGTCCGCACCGGTCAGGCAAACAGAGATGTAAATGTACCATAAGAATGAGAAAGGATATGTCACGTCCGTGGTTGACAGGCGCGCGCTGACGCTGCCTAATTGGCGAACGCGAGAACTCACTTTGTTTAAAAAATTCCGCGGGTACTTGCCTTTGGTCGCCTATGAGGATAGGTTTTCGGGCTTTACAGAAAATATATTATAAAAAATTAATACACTCTTAATTCGTTATTGAATTAATGTCTTTGGACATTTATTTAAATGAATAAACACACTTTAATGGATACAATTAAACGGGAACTCAACGTATTATTTTATAAGATTATTATAAAAGTTTTCAGTGACCGGCGCTAATTTCTTCTACGAGAAGAAGAAAGTTATCATACTGTAAACTGAATACCAACTACTGACTTAGCCAAAAAGTGGAGGCGCGATTTCGGAACCTCAAGATTGAAATCCCCTCTCTATAAAGAATAAAAATTAGAAATGAAAAAGTTGGGGATGGTCCTTAACCAATGAGGGTGTTTTACAGTGACTTAGTATGCATGATTTTTATAGTCTGTCTGCCAATGAAAATCTCGTTGAGTTCGTGACATTTCTATGTTCTCACAGACCCCACATGGTCCATTTCACTAACCCTCTGGCCCAACGTTCCGAGAACTCGCATCCATGTGCACTTGAGAAAGGTCGTAAAAGTGCAGTTTTCTTGATTGATCTACGATTTCTAGGTTTCTAGTCTATAGATCTTGAACTGTGTTTAGACTTTTATTAAAATATTAAATCAAACATAACGAGTTTCTACAAGTTCTCTTGTTTTGGAGTTCTTGGTCCAAAGTTGTTACCAAAATATTTTATGGTCAAATAGTATACGTATTGCTCTTATGCTCTGAAAGAGGCCTTTGAATTTCTTTAAGAGAATAAAGAAATGCATTCAAAATTCTAATTTCACATCAAACTTTATGTTGTTTCAGATAATAAAATAGTGTTCTGGTTTTTAGGGATTTTCAGAATTGGAATAATTATTATTTCTCAAATTGGTTCAAAGAGTTCTGTTTAATATCAAAATAGGTTTATTATTTAGAATCGACTGTTTTTAAGTGTTCTCAAAATATAACCTTCTTGGAGAAAAGCTTGATTGAAGTAGTATTAATAAATTGGTTTTATATGAATTGGAGTCCTATTTGTTTTATAATTTATCATTGAATAAAAGTCTACAGTTTCAAGATCTGGTTTCAATCCCTTTTCCACTAAAATCTAAATTAGTTTATAAAAAGTACATGATTTGTAGAGAATATTTCTTGTAGACCTGTTTAATAAATCTTAAATTAATTTCTTATTCTTAATTTGTATAAAGAATTTAGTAAAATAAATTCTTTTATAAGTACATGATTTGTAGCGGGCATTTCTTGAAGATCTGAAAAGTAAATATTAAAATAATAGCATAACATATTCTAAAAGCGAATATATTTCTCTTTTCTCTCAAGCAGGAATTTAATCTAACCTTCTCTGCATATGAAATAAGATTTCGAGTAATTAAACAATTATACAATAAGAGTTGTGATTAAAGTTCACCCGTTATTAATTGAAGGGAACAAAGAGTTCTGCATTACCAACCGTTAGGTTTAAGGTAGTTCGCGAATTCACAGATGAGCGCACCAGGTGCGATCATCACAGATATGTAACGCGCAGGTCAAATATCGCGCGCGAAACAGTTAAAATTCAAACACTTATTTAAATTTAATGGACCGAACTTCGTTTCAAAACAAAGAACTAGGAAGTCCAACTCTCGCGAATGAACCGACTTCTCTTTTTAGTTTTAATCTTAAAGTGGAAACAATAATATTTATTATCGTACTTTAAATAAAACACAATTATTTAGATGTCTATGAATTTCTTCTCCACTTAAGGACTTTTCTATGAAAAGTCTCTAAGAAGAGAAAGTTTTTCAATAATTTTTACAGGGTTCTGGATTCAAGATGTTCTTAAGAAAAACTAAGGAATTTATATTTTCTTTTGTATATCCAGTAAGTTTCGACTCATACCTAAATCTAAAATATCCTATGCAAGTAAAATGTAAGATTTGAGAAAAATGAATATAAGAATATAAATGAATATATGATACATGTAAGATAAATTTAGGAAATACATTTAAACATAATAGGTATGTATTTGGGACGAGATCATCATTCTTCAAAATTTAAAATTGTCGATTTGCCAATATCGCTAGCCAATTCTCTCCCTATTCTATTCCAAACTCGTATAAAATGAGCAGCGGAAGGATTCTGCGCTCGTTACACTTCTCCCCTTAAAAGAAAAGTCGCTTTCATAAAGCGGCTTTTTCAAATCTCGAGATGTTATACGGGTTTATTCTAAACGACAAAGTGTGTGTCAAGTGAACCTGCCAAACATCTGTAAGGGTCGGCTATACACCTGCTCTACTTCCATACCTAACGCAGGTAGGTCCCTTTAAACTTGGCCTGCTATAGTAACACGGTTCCTTCGACTTTCTTAGCTTTCTAGTAGGTTATTAGTTTGTTACTTAAGCCTATTTTACTTTCTATACTTTCCTGAAACATAACATACTAATTATTCGATTACTTTTCTATCTATGTTAAAATCATTATTTGACTAAATTCGTATCCTAATGAATGGTTATAACACGTATAGTAAATCGAGTTGGGTTAAAATAATACTTTGCTTATTTTATTCGGTTCCTAGACTCGATAAATGTATAGGTATATTAATTTACTTCATATTTCCAATATTCGCTCGTTTACTTATCGGTGTTAATATTAATGAATCTGTCGATATATATATATAAAATAACATATACATATATATATGTATATATACATATATATATATATATATATATATATATACATATATATATATACATATATATATATATATATATATATAAAATAACATATATATATATATATGTATGTATATGTTATTTTATCCTAATTTTATTCAAACATTTGCAATATATATACTATTATTATTTCCAGGATTATTTTGTATGTATATTTGTAACATCCCTACTTTACCCCTGGTTGCCAGACGCTTCAGTCAGCCAGGGTTCGGTAGGAGTAGGGGAGTAGGGTATGTAATAAACGAAACGGATTTTAAATATTAAAATACATATATATAATTTATTTAGATAAAGAACTAATACAAATGCAAATAAGAAAAATGCAATAATTTATGAAATAATTTAGTTTTAACGGTGTGTATGTGTAAATGTGGATAACAAAAATATCAAATGGTGTGCCGGTGTCAGTTTCTGAGTTTACTGTGTACGTGTTTTGTGTGTGTGCGTGTGTGTGGTGTGATTGTCGTGGATGCGTCGTTGGACCGGTTTTGCGTAGCACAATCTTATTTTCCTGTAAGTAAAACACACACGGTCGTAGGCGTTAAGAATCGGCGATTTACAATTTGATTGTCGTAGCCCGATTCGCCTCGGGGGGCGCGCTCACCTCGATCTCTCATCCGGTAGTTCGTTTCGTCGGTCACGGTCAAGTCTCGGTCGTTTTAGGGAGGGGCGCCCTCAGCGGTATCTGAGCGTTGGCGCCCCACCCTCGGTGCCTCGGCCATGGCGGTATCCAGAGGGCCAAGAGTACTGATGGGTCGGTGGGTCGGTAATTCCCCAGTTTGAGCCCGGTCACCGGTATTTGATGGGTCCCAATCCTGGGCGGGGCCTCGGCCATGGCAGGATCCAGAGGGCCAAGGGTACTAGTGTGTCGGTTGGTCGATATGTTTGTCCGGGGAGAAGGTTAGGTTCACGTGGCCCCGGTGAGAACCGGGCAAGACGTGAATCAGGGGTGCCTGATGTCACGCACGGCCTCCTCGCCCGGGATGTCTGTGCGAGGGTCAGTCAGGGGAACCTGACGCTGAGCCCTCCCACATGTCGAAAACCGGCCATGGGGGAACCCATCGGTCGGTGTTCGGCTCGGCATTTCCGGGTGAACGGTAGGTGTCGACCTGGCCAGCCTGAGTAGCACCCAGTCAGGGGAACCTGACGCTGGGTGCCAGCTCTCACCGAGAGTCGACCATGGGGGAACCCATCGATCGACGCTCGATGTGGCCGGAACAGGAGGATCGTTGTGGGGGAGGTTTCGGCGTCACGTCTCTGTCGGTCGCCACCTGGCTTTGCCTGGAGCAACACCCAGTCAGGGGAACCTGACGCTGGGTGTCCGCTCCCACCGAGAGTCGACCATGGGGGAACCCATCGATCGATGCTCGGTCCGGCTTCACCAGGTGTCGTGGTCGGGGTCGGAGATACCCTCCTATGGGGGAACCCATCAGGAGAGGCATCTCCATGCCGTCCGTCTAGAGCGCCGCTCCAGTGTGACCCAGATCGTCGCTCCAGCTAAACCAGGCCGTGCAAACCTAATGGAAAGGTGGTGGACCGTTAGCAACTAGCGCCGCGTACAGCACTGCGCATGAACTACCATTATGTGTGCACGTGTTAGTGCATATACATGCATACGTAGGTTCTTTAAATGTGTTACAAAGAATATATTCAAATAAAATTAAAAGGAAATTGAAGATTTAGCGCAAAATTGTGAAAATTTAATTCAAGAGTGAGAAGTTATGTTGATATCAACTCACTCTTTAATTACATTTACACAATTTTGCCTTAAATCATGGTTTTCTCGTCATAAATAAAAATCAAAAATATCTGTAATTTGTATTTTTATTTTCAGAAAATATAGTTGCTTAGCACATTTTGCGTTGATTTTTGTACTACAAGATAATCGAACACTTTGTGGGGTCGAGATAGCTCTTTTCGGTGTTGTGTGAAAGTCTTCTCCAAATACATTCTTGCTGCTTCCTGCTTCTGGGATATCTTCTGATTATTTTTTCTGGAATCTAGATTAAAAGCATTTAATTTATATGAATATTTGAAATTTATTTCGTAGGTATTTCATAAAATAAATAAAAATAAATTTTATAAAATAAAACTCCAGTCACATGTTTTGCGAAATTGTGGTGGGAATTTCTGACGTTGTGGAATTTGTATTGGTAATTCTCAGCTTTTTTTTCATAAATAATCCTTTGTAATTTTATACTATATATGTACTTGCATCTATATCTTCAGTAACATTTAGACAGAAGTACACTGCCGGTCGAAATTATTCGTTCACTTGTTGTTTCAGCTATTCCTAAAGTGTCTTAATTTTTATAATAATAAGTTGAAATTTTTTTCCCTATCATAAAATAAAAGTTAATAAAATTCTGCAAATAACAAATAAAACAAAATAAAAAATAATAAAATAAACTAAATAACAAAATTGAAGAAATTTTTTTTTTCACAGAAAAATTTCTTCAATTTATATTGGAGAATACGATTTAGTTTTAAATAACGTTGGATTAATTCTAAATCAGAGGTTGATAAGGTCGATATAGTAGAGTTCCGTTGTCACGTACAGTGATACACTCTTCTAATGATCGACATAATCGACTAAAATGATTTGGAAAAATCAGAAAAAATAACAAAATGTTAATTTTATAAAAAAATATTTCAAAAAACTTGAAATTTCAATCATTCTGAAAAATATTAACAACTCTGAAATTAATTAAGATTTTTAAAAGTTTTTTGTCTCATTTAAATGGTAGGTTTTCATAGTATTTTGCTAACTAATCAAGATATTTTCAGATTTTTTTCCTGGATTCTACCCGGCGTCAAAAATGACACAAAAAGGTCATAAAATTTTAAAAATGTGTAGCTACTTACAAGAAATTTTTAAAAACCAATGTGTATCATATTTTAATAAAATTTATAGATTACTTTCTTCATTTGAAAACTTTCGACATGTTTGTACTATGTTTGACCCCAGGGTAGAATCCGAAAGAAAAATTCTAAAAATATCTTTTTACGTTAACAAAATACTATAAAGAGTAACCTTCAAAATGAGACCAGAAACGTTTAAAGGTCTTAATTAATTTCAGTGTTATTAATATTTATTCAAAAAGATAGAAATTTGACGTTTTTTGCAATATATTCTTATAAAATTATCATTTTGCCTTCAACTTGGGCTCAGTAGATGCAAAATTTAAATAATTATAAAAATTAAGACACTTTAAGAATAGCTAACACAGCAGGTGAATAAATAATTTTGACCGGTAGTGTATATACTACTCTTTTAGTTTGGTATCTCAAAATTACGTGCTAGAATTTTATTGTCATTCCTAAGGAAGTTTTAGATACTTCATCGAAGTTTCTTGTACTATTTTATGTAAATTTTCTTACGATTTTTACATTTTTTCACATTTTCAAAGTTTACTTCGAAATAGGGCTCATATATGTAATATTTTATTTATTGCACTTAAAATTTTAGAAATAAAGATCACTAATGAGGACTCTGCTCAGAGTCGAAAAGTTTGAAATTATATACAATATCGTATGAAATTAAAAATATTGTTACTTACGTGTGCAAACTGCACGCTACTTTCTTCAAAGTCTCGTGTGCCTTCTGCAGGTTTTTCTATTTTGGGAATAAAAATTTCGAAGTCTGATGGGGAAGAAACACTCGCCGGTTTAATGTTCACATCACTTCCACTCGACACATCACTACACGACGGTAAATTTAACGTTGGAAAAATGTCGATGACAAATAAAAAATTGTCTTTCTAGTACTTCGAGATATCCTAACCTCGACAAGTAGGGATTTGAACATGCTCCTATCCACCGTTTTCCGGCATTTTCTTTCTTCGGAAACCGATGAATTGACACATTGTTCTTCCGACCCCTTGTGGAGGTACACCCACTCACAGCACACTGAATTTCGTACATCGAATTCATTTTAAATGATTATAAAGCGCGATCGCGTACGAATTGTTGATACATGTATACAACAATGGCGGAACTCATACGAAGCCATTCCCTTTGCTGCACTCCGCCCGCTTCCGACTACTAGCGCCGCGTACACCACCGCACATGAACTATCCTACGGGGACACCCAATACATTAGAGGTCGACCTGCCCTGAGCTGAACTGCCGCGTCTCGGTGTTCCGACCCTCCTTATATACCGTTCGCGAAGGGTGGGGGTAGCTGCGCGCGCGGCTCGGCGGCCGGTGGGGGTACTCACGTGAGTCGCGCTGGTGGGAGCACCCCTCCGAACGCCGCGGGAGGGGTGCGGTGGCGTAGCACGCGTATACGATTCGTTACATATTTATCATCATTGCTATTGTCTTTATTTTTATTTATGTGTTCATTATTATCTTTATGATCACTACTTTTATTGGTCTGTTTGTTTATATTTTTATTTGTTTTTTTATTATTGTTGCTGTCGTTATTACTATTATTATTAATTATTTTTATAATGTCTCCTATATTACTACATTTTATTTTGAATATCGAATGTGATAGTTAGTAGACTTTATCTCTGTAATCGTTTTAGCAATTTTTTGAAATTTAAACTAGCTTATTGAATATGTTTCGAGTTTTCGAGATGAGAAATTTGTAAAATTTTTGTTTTTGTTTTTGTTTTGTTTTTGTTTTGCTTCGGTGAGTTAAAATATATCGTAAAAAGGCATGTTTAACTCTATTGACATGCACAATTTTTCTGACTGTTGGAGTCATTTGCAATTCAATGTTTAATTCATCGATTACTTTAGTAATTTTAAAAGGTCCTAGATAGTGATCTTCGAATTTATTATCTCTAACATCACTTAAGACATAAACGTATTGATTTATTTCGAAAACTCGTTCATTAATTTTTCTATCATAGTGCTTTTTGCAGCGTCTTTTAGCAGCCTCCAAACGAACAAAAGCAAGTGACTCGGTTTCTACTATTCTATTCAGAATTCTAGGTACCTCCTCGTCTGCAAATTCTGTAGGAAATCGAACCTTCCTTCCGAAAACTATTTCGTGAGGAGTCATGCCGGTTGATTCGTGCACCGAAGTATTAAAAGAGAAAAGTGCGTACGGAAGCCATTGGTCCCAGTTACTTCGCTCGCAATAATTACGAAAGTGTGGTGACTTCGTTCTAAAGCTCCTAGTGATTGAGGATGATACGCACTAGAACGATACTGACGAATTTTAAATAATGCCGCAAAACTATTCATAATTTGACTCATAAATTTGTGAACCTTGATCGGTTTGTATGGCTTCCGGACATCCAAAAATACAAATAAGGTTTTCTTTTCCTATTAATGCTCGCATTTTTCCCTCCCTTATCGCCAGGCCATAGCCGACACTGATGGTAGATGCCATTCGTTCCACCCTTACAACCCTTGCCTAACTTCGACTCTCGATCGTTGAGTTGAATGACCTTGGGTGTGACGCAAGAGCATGACCCGAAATTCACATTACCACATTTGTCTGACTCGACCTGATAGGGTAACTTTTGATCAGAAATGGGCTGGGGTGATAAGCTTCGAGTTTGACATTCATCCTCACTAGTAAGGATTTTCTCATTTTCAATTAATTCGTTAACCAACCTGTTCTCATTCATCCCATTATTTGTATCAAAGTCTCCACAATTTTCATCATTCGAGCATTTATTTACACTTACAATCACACTATCAAAATCTCCATTCTCGCAGTAGTACTAAAAACTCTCTCTATGGGATACTCAGGATAAAGAACATTGCTTCCACTGAAACAAACACTTTCAGAATTTTCCTTAGTTTTGTTTTCATCATTCACTTCCCCTGATCGCCTTTTATTTTTAGAATCATTCAACTCCATAGGATTACGAGACAGTGCATCCGCATTAGCATTCACCTTACCTGGTTTAAATGTAATTTTATAATCGTACCCTTGCAATTTTATTTTCCAGCGAGCTAAGCGAGAACCCATTGTGGGATCTTTTAATTGGTCTAGTCAGATTAGAGAACGATGATCTGGAATTAAAGAAAACTTTTGCCCGTACACGTAAAGTCTGAAATGTTTTAATGCAAATATAATCGCTAGGAGTTCCTTTTCTGTCGTATTATAATTTATTTCCGCTTGGCTAAGTGTACGAGAGGCAAACGCGATTGGCAAGTCTTCCCCGATAGCGCCCTGACTGAGAATCGCACCTAAAGCATAGTCGGATGCGTCAGTTGTAATTATGAAAGGTTTTGTAAAGTCTGGGTACTGTAAGATAGGCTTTGAACAAAGAATGTTTTTTAATTTGTTGAAAGCCATCTGTGCGGTTGCAGTCCAAGTAAATGGTACATTTTTCATTAAAAGTACAGTCATAGGCTTCGCGATAGACGCAAAATCAGGTATAAACCGGCGATAATATCCAGCTAAGCCTAAAAACTGTTTAACGTTTTTTCGGCCTTTTGGACAAGGAAATTTGCTAACGGCTTCTATCTTTTTCGGATCTGGTTTCACTCCTACTTCAGAAATCACGTGTCCTAAATACCCTATTTCTTTACATGAAAATCTACATTTATCTGGTTGAAGCACAAGCCCTGCTGTTTTTAAACGCCCTAAAAGATTCTCTAATTTTTCGTTATGCTCTTTCAATGATTTCGCGTAGATGACTATATCATCCATGTATACGAACATTTCTATACCTTGTAAACCAGTAAGCACGCGATCCATAAGTCTTTGGAACGTTGCAGGCACGTTCTGTAATCCAAAAGGCATTCGATTGAATTGGTAGTGACCAAAGGGTGTAGAGAAGGCCGTTTTATGCCTATCAGCAGGCTCGACTTCAATCTGATGAAAACCAGAAGCAAGATCGAGCACTGTGAATTATTTGGCGCCCCCCAGCTGATCTAAAATGTCCGTGATATTAGGCAGCGGGTAAGCATCTCCAACGGTCTTCTCATTGAGGGCACGATAGTCTATGACCATCCTCCATCTTTTATTCCCCTTGGAGTCAGATTTTTTTGGAACCACCCAGACCGGATAATTGTATGGTGAATTTGAAGTGGATATGGCATTGTAACCCTTTAAATTTGTTGTTTCTGTATTAATTACTTCTTTATGTATAAGAGGGTACCGATAATTTGATTTATGTACTGGATTATTGTTGATAGTAGTTGTTGTCGATAGTTGGTATCAGAGGTAAGTAACCCTCGTTAATGTTAGTATTCGTTACTGGTAATGTTACTAACTCTTTCGTTCTCGCTTTCAGATATAGGGTTGTACGTTTAGGTGGGGTAGTAAACGGAAACTTACCTAACGCATGTTTTATTGTTTTTGTTTTTAAATCAATTATCGCATCAGCTAAGAAACCCAGATAACAATCGTGCGAGGCACGTTACCCGCACGGCATGCGAGAAACACTGTGCGTGCGTGGTGCGGTACATATGCGTCGCTTTTTGTGGCAGACACGCACGTGCGAGGCATATGTGTCGCATAATGTGAGAGGCACACTATGTGCCAGCGTGCGAGGCATATGTCTCGCACTTTGTAATAAGCATCTGTTTATTTGTATATGAAATATTATTGATATAAGCCCTTTTTACATTCTCATCATATTAGAAGGTATTGGTTTTATGTGAAAAATGACTTTCAAAATTTTCATCAAATCTTTACGTTTTGCGACCCCCTGAGTCAGAAAAAAGGGTTTTTACGAAAGTGTCTGTCTGTCTGTCTGTAGTAGGTCGTGTGCGGCATGACTCTCGATAGAATTATCAGATTGAATTGAACTTTGGCAAACTTTATCGGAGCCGAAAAAGTAAGGACAAGTTCGTTAACCAGCCACATCCAATCAAAATTGAGGGATTGAGCACTACTTTTGTGTTTTTGAAAATAACTTTTTAAAAGAATAAAAAATTTCAATACTGGTTTTTGATAGTACTCATAAATCTCTACAAATTATCCTGATAATATTTTCTGATAAAATCAAAATTAGAAATGTTACAGAATATTAAAACTTGAAAAAAGTTAATATCAAAATTCCATTTTCCAGTTAAATTATACCAGATACGAAAAAACGTTATGATACAATATTATTTTCTACATAAAGACCTACAAATTTGAATTGCAACATTTTTTCATAAGATGCATATTTTTCTTTTTAATTTAAAAAAAACTATTGAAAATCCAAAATTCAATTTTTTAACAATAATATGTGAAATACAAAAAAAAACGTAAGAATACAAAGTTGTTCGTTTCAAAAAGATCTACAAATTTTGTCTCACACAGTTTCTGAAAAAACATATATTTTTCGTTTCAATTACAAAAAATACGATTAAAATTCAAGAATTCCATTTTTTAGACAAAATATATGAGATACATAAAAAACGTTTAGATGAAAAATTATTTGCCTGAATGAGGTCTACACATTCTTATTAAGAAATTTCTCGACAGGATGTATATTTTATGTTTTGATTTTTAATATTGAAAAAATTCGCTTTTTTTCACCAAAATATGTGATATACGAAATAAGCGTTGTTCTGCAAAATCTTTTCTTTAAATAAAGTCTACGATTGTTTTTCCTTTTTGAGATATTTAGAGAAAATGAATAAATTACTTTAATCATGTAATTTATTAAAAAGTTACTGAAATATATACAGAAAATCGAGCGCGAAGCATGAGTGTCATGATGAGAATGGGTTCCTTAAGGCCGATAGAGCCTTAAGTAAATTGAATTTCCTGTTTCACTTAAACTGAAAAAGAAATTTAGTGAATTTGAGATTTTTTTATAATAAAAATGTTAATTTGTGTTAATTTATAAATAATATTTCATTTATTTTATTTATTTAATTTTACTAATAATTAAATAATTAATGTTAATAATTTCCTGCAGAAAAAAGGAAATATGAAAAATTCCTGGAATATAAATTTAAATTTTGTAAGTATATTTTTAATTTACTAATATCGACAGACTTATTTAAATATCGAATGTTCACAAGTTAGACTTTTTTTAATTAAAGTTTAAGTTACTTTTACTATTTTAAAAATGTTTTTCAATTTATTTCATCTCACTGTAATATTCCCGCGTGATCACATGGTTGGAATAAACTTCAACATGGCGTTTCTTTATGTTGGTTAGGCTATGTGCATGGTGCATTCAGTGAGTCAGTGCGAATTCAGTGTGCGTTAAATTCATTAGACAGATAAACTTATAAATAAAAGGAAATCTGACAGGTAAGGTAATTAATATTTATTCTAATAGTTTGTTAATAGTCTGACACGTGATTTTTCTTATTTTAAAAGTGCAAGCCACAATGCCAAAGTTGACCACGCGTTGAGCGGCATCACTAACATAACCTTATTTTCAAGCATGCGGCTCGTCCAGGCTCGTCAGTCGGCTTCGAATGATACAAAATTTAATTTTTAAATTGGACGAAAAATAAAAAGTTGCTTGTAACACATACAAAATACTAAACTAGTTACAGTCTAAAATTTTAAGTTTTAAACTTTATTATTATTAAAGTGCTCCATTTTATTTTAAGAGTCAGCCGTGAAGTGTACAAATTTCCATGGTCCATCCAACAAAGGAATTTTTATAAATCACATGTTGGAGGTTTTGAGTCATACAAAACAAAGACATAGAAAGTCTCAGCGAAAAAGTCTTCCAGAGGAAAAAAATGGAACCTTGGAAAAGAACATTAAGCAACAAATTATAGAACTGGAAGCACAACGTGATGATAGAAGCACGGACGAGGAGTCTCAGTCTGAGGAAGATTTCGCAGATGACGAATCGTAATTCTTCCATTACTATTTATATAGCATTTTTACAATACCAAATATTCGTTCTTCGTAATTTTAATATGATAGTTAAAAAGTTTTTATACGTTGAGTCTTCTTAGAGAAGATATACAGTACCGATCAGAATTGTGGGACCACCTGTTTTTGGATAATTGCTTAAATTATCCTAATTTGAATTATGTAAGTGACAAAATTTATTCTTTTAATTAAATTCAAAGCTATAAAAATTCTTTATAAAATGAGCCCAGCATGAATTCGTTTTTGAACATTAAAGTGAATGGCCTTTCCGGTTTTGTAAAGTTGTTTTATTTTTAAAAGTACGTCAACGTTTCGACCGATTTTTCGGTCCTTATCAAGACGTGGATGACATATTTAGTATTTTACTTCCATTCATATTGTTTGATGATTGGTTAAATTTAAAAAAATCCAAGTTTAAAGGCATAAAAATATGTAGTAAAATTATCATCATAGCATATTAGTATTTTTATGCCTTTAAACTTGGATTTTTTTAAATTTAACCAATCATCAAACAATATGAATGGAAGTAAAATACTAAATATGTCATCCACGTCTTGATAAGGACCGAAAAATCGGTCGAAACGTTGACGTACTTTTAAAAATAAAACAACTTTACAAAACCGGAAAGGCCATTCACTTTAATGTTCAAATTATAATACCGGTAACAACATATCTACAAATGAATTCGTTTTGTTAAATTTTGAAGAAGTTGTTGCAGAAATAATCAAAATTTCAATGCTTTCTTAAATTACAAATAAATTTCGAAATAATTAACATTTTTTAATATTCTTGGAATAATTTTGAAGCTAAATTTCTACAAAATCGAAGCAAATTCTCAGAATTAATTTATAAGTTTTCTCTTACATACTGCTCGAGATTAAAGTTCAAATATAAAAGTTGGAAGAATTCCAATATTTTTTTTGCCGAGAAAAACATCTTTATAAAATATATGAAACATATAATCATGAATTTTGTATTGAATTTCCTTCAAATATATATTCATATGATGATGATTCATATGATCTTTATTATAATTTACCTACAGATTAAATGTTTTCGAAATTTCCCTACTTTTTTGTTACAGTTTCAACTCTTTTTATTATACAAGAAAAAAATTAAACATTTATAATGACAATTTATTGCGATACTGTAGAATCTTAGCTTTGAAATGAACCTAAGAACATTTAAAATTGTTGATTGTTTCGAAAGTTATTTAAAATTTAAGAAAACATTGAAATTTTGACTTTTTTTGCAGTAACTTCTTCAAAATTTAACGAAACGACTTCATTCCAGACTAATTTTAAAGATAATTTTGATGGCTTTCACATTATTAAGAGTACAAATTTCATCACTCACAAAATTGGAATTAAGATAATTTAATCAATCATCGAAAAACAGGTGGTCCCACAATTCTGACCGGTAGTTTAACTCTTTATAATTAGCATAAGAAAGTCTACTATTTTCTTACTACCAGGTAATGTTCTTGTTCCTCGTGATTTAAATGACTTACTTTTCGTTCAGACTACTTAAAAAGTTAATTACTATATTAATATAAAAAAGTGTACTATTTTTCTTAGTACCAAAAATGATCTCGTTCCTTTTTATTGAAATAGAAGTTTAACACTTATCTTTTGTTGAGACGTCTCAGAAAAGATTTATCTCAAATGTATGACCAATAATATAAGAAAAAGTATTATTTTCGTAGCACCAAAAATTGTCCTCGTTCTTCGTAACTTAAATATTAAATTAATTAGTTGAGTTTGAAATTTTTGTCACTGCCTACATTATCGGAGGATCACTAGTCGCGTGTCAGATAGGATACGTTGTCGACAGGTGTCCTCGTAGGCAATTTCAAACTCTTATATCGCAAATAATGCAAATAAATTTAATATTTAAAAATATTAAATATTCAAGTTATTTTTTCTTGAGAGTTCTTAGAAAAAAAAAAAATTATGTATATATATAAAATATTGCTTTTCAAATTTAAATATAATGTTTGCAAGTACATTATGTATTTTTATTTCTTATTATAATTAATATTTTGGAAATAATTTTAAATTATACGAGACGCATAAAGCTCGCTTTTCACCGTCACGAATGCGAACTTCACAACGTGCCGGCGATATGCGTTGCATATGATGACGCATCTGCGTGGCGTGGTGAACGCACGCGTGCAGCATAATCCGCACCCGTGCGTGCGTGCGGGAAGGCATCCCTAACATCCCATCGCATTTTATTGGAAAGTTATCTGGGACTACTTGAAAAGGACAAGACACTCCGTTTACTTCGAGATACACTTCTCCAACTGTTTTTACACCTTCCTCTACAATGCCAAATAAATGATATTTAATTTGAGAATTAATTTGCGTACTTTTATTAACATTTTTACGTTTAATCAAATTCAGTTCCGCACCTGTGTCTACTACAAATATTCCTTCATTATTATTTATATGTTTACTATTTAATTTAATGTTAGGTGATTGAGCCTTTCCTTCAGTATTGATGCTCAAGACGACCCGTCGGATGGGTACTTCGTCTGGAAAAAGTTCGCCGTCGCACCACTCCGACGAACTTATTTCTCGTTTAAATTTTTCTGTTTATCTTGGCGACCGTGTGTGACTTTACTGAGACGTTTAAAACATTCCTCGTAACTATGTCCTGGAATTTTGCAGTAGCCACAAGTTACTCTACCTTTTTCCTTTTCGTTACTTCCTTCTGTACAGTCCCGAGCATAATGACCTGGTTTTTTACAATTAAAACATTCCCCTGACCTACTTCTAGATTTGTTGCAATCACGTGCGAAGTGTCCAGATTGTTTACAGATGTGGCAACTTTTTCCTGTGCTATTCAATATACGCGCGTATCCTAATGCGAAGTGCCCGGTTTCGCCGCATTTGTGACACGTGACTTCGCATTGGGCATTTAAATTTGTTCTCTCACTATACCTGTCACTACCACTTCCTATGCCTCTTCCTCTGACGTTAGACGCTCTACCTGCACCTACTTCGAACTTCCTAATTCGTACGTTTGCATTATAAGGTCGGAATCAATTAGAGACGTTGCCATAAATTTTATTTTGAAACGATTTTTCCGTGCATCCTTTCGCTTCGCTTTCCGACGAGATTTCTTTTCGATTTAAACCGCTTTCAAATCCTACTTCCCACTCTACTGCTTTCGCTAAACTTATTGAATCCTGAAGTGATTTCGGTCTGTCTACCCTAACTCGCCAAATTAAATCCCTTTTGAGGCCAATTATAAAATTATCATTAGCCGTATCGCGTGCAGATTTAATTAAATATTGGGCTGTTCCTTTAGGATTTTTGTCCTCAATTAATTCCATAAGGTTTGCAAGAATCTGGCTAACTGTCGACCCGTATTGCTGTACAGTCTCGTCAACGCGTTGCGCAACTGTGGCAAGCGCACTGTTAAGTTGACTGAGGCTCCGATGCTCAATAAAAGTTTCTTTTAAATGCCTTAGTAGGTCTTCTAAACTATTCAAATCGCGATCCTGCAGAGAATTGAAAGCATTTCCTACTACTCTCGATCTTATCATGAGAAACAAATACCGACGGTCCTTAGCTGCGATTGAATCTCGCGCGAATAAACAGTCGTTTATAAATCGACCAACAGGCATATTTTCTCCATCGAAACTTTTCGGAATAAATTCCAAAGCGGCCCGAAAAGGTATTGGATTTTCCGGTTCTTCATCGGAAGGAGAAAACATTCCTGAACTAGTCGCGCCTACAGAACCGCAATCGGCGCTATTTGACGCGTGAGCGGAAATACCACTGATCTCTATAATACACTGGATGCACATTCAACGCAAAGTCGTGTGCCCAATTGAAGGGCTGAGCCGCCATATTTACTTAGGTTGATTACAAAGAATGTTGCGGTAAATTCAAATTTAGTAAAAAGGGAAAAGTGTAAATATTAAAGAAACAATATGAAATCCATGCTTTTTCACCGGTATTGGTATTGATAGTATACATAATATTAAACTAATGAAATTAAATTTATTAAATAATACAAAAATATAACTCGGTAATATTTATTATTATGGTATATAATGTTGCATATATTTAAATAGGCATATGTATTTATTTCTTAACTATAATTAAATATAAATTTATTATAAATTTATCAAATATAGATTACAGAATTCAACAAGTAAACGAACCTTGGAGTAGTGTAAAAATTATCTCACGTTCTGAACGTGAACTATTAATAATAGTCACATATCATAACTATTTTTAGTATAAATTAATTCGCGTTTCATAATTCAACCCTTATGTACCTGTACATAAACGGTTTTAAAAACTGAAAAAAAGCTGTGACTAGTGACTAGTATGTTACTAAATAATAGAATCCAATTCTATAAAGAGCTAAGTAATAAAATAGAAGATTATCACTAAATAATACAAAACATCAGGTACAAAAGTACTTCACAAGCAGCAAATCACTTAATTAAAAAACACCAGAATATCACAAACAAGAAGTTTTAAATGTCAAACTAAAGTAGTGACTAATTCAACACCTTAATTATTAAACTACATGCAAAAGTAATAAATAAACAATTCTTAAAAGAAAAAAATCAATAATAATTACAATAATAAATAAATAATAAAAAAAATAATAAATAAAATCATTTTTTTCTTTTAAGAATTGTTTATTTATTACTTTTGCATGTAGTTGAAAAATTAAGGTGTTGAATTAGTCACTACTTTAGTTTGGAATTTAAAACTTCTTGTTTGTGATACACTGGTGATTTTTAATTAAGTGATTTGCTGCTTGTGAAGTACTTTCGTACCTGATGTTTTGTACTATTTAGTGATAATCATCTATATTATTACTTAGGAATTAGACTTATTAGACTTTATAGAATTGGATTCTATTATTTAGTAACATACTAGTCACAGCATCTACATACATAATTTTCATGTAATATCTGTATTCAGTAATAATTATATTTTAGTGTTTGTTTCTTTTCCAATTATATTATTTTCTGATAAATTAAAATGTTGGTAAACGACCAAAATACAATAGTTTATAAGTTTTGTAATATTTAAAATTATTTCTATTACTTCTTTCAGTTGGAGGAACTTATTACTCCTGAGAAATTCAAACGTATGATGAAATACGCTAACTTCTTTCAGTTGGAGCAACTTATTACTCCTGAGAAATTTAAACGTATGATGAAATACGCCAACAAGATCGAGTAATTCAACATTTTTTAAAACAGAAGGGGATGGAGCTTTTTTTCAGTTTTTAAAACCGTTTTTGTACAGGTACATAAGGGTTGAATTATGAAACGCGAATGAATTAATACTAAAAATAGTTATTATATGTGACTATTATTAATAGTTCACGTTCAGAACGTGAGATAATTTTTACACTACTCCAAGGTACGTTTACTTGTTGAATTCTGTAATCTATATTTGATAAATTTATAATAAATTTATATTTAATTATAGTTAAGAAATAAATACATATGCCTTTTTAAATTTATACAACATTATATACCATAATAATAAATATCACCGAGTTATATTTTAGTATTATTCAATAAATTTCATTTCATTAGTTTAATTATGTATACTATCAATACTAATACCGGTAAAAAAGCATGCATTTCATATTGTTTCTTTAATATTTACACTTTTCCCTTTTTACTAAATTTGATTTTACCGCAACATTCTTTGTAATCAACCTAAGTAAATATGGCGGTTTAGCCTTCAATTGGGCACACGACTTTGCGGACTTTCCCATTGGCATTGTGCATCCAGTGTATTATAGAGATCAGTGGGAAATACGTTCAACAGGGGTTTCGTAAGGAAGTGCGGATCGACTAAGCGCGCATTCTGTCTCTAAATTCGAATTTTCGCGCAGATCCTCTACGTTCCTTGTGTCTAAAATATTCACAGTTTGTCGGCTAGGTCCTGGTCCAGCTGTAAAACTACTCATATTTCGCTCTGAATTAATGTCAGTGGTTGTTTCTACAATATAGTTTCCTGCTTTTGTAGAAGATCGTCCTCTACGAGCGCCACGAATACTTTTACCTTTTCGCGTACTAGCAGTAGTAGTTTCACGAGCACTGCTAGTAATTCTTTTTGTCATCGAACCGCGATTTTGGTTACGCATTTTCAGAATGGATATAAAAACTTTATACAAATATAATTTGAGAGATTGTCACACGACACTTAATAAAATTGGCAAAAATCGACTTACTTTGTGAAGTTCTTGAAGAATGACTGATCTCTGAAACGAAAAACAAACAAAATTTATAGTTATAATAAAACTTATTTGCTATTAATACTAGTTTCACACACGCGTATCATTCTCTTCAGGATTGTTGAATGGAGTCCCAGCGGTAGGTTTTCTGCAAGGATTCTCTGCTCTCGTTGTTGCTCCTTGATCGAGTTGATGTTCCGTAAAAGCCGCAGTGATCTAGGGGGAAAGACTACGTGGACCCTTCAAATCACTGACTACGATTATAGACCTTACGATTATACCCTCAGCCTCTTGGTTTAAAAAAACCACGTCAAAAAAAACCTTTGAGGAAGAAATCGTGGCCATGTAAATTGTCCTCTTCTTTTGCCTTCCTACTTTTTTTCTCTTGAGGACCTTCGTTTCTAACGCTACTCAGTTCACGTTATACTAAGAAGGCGGTACTCGAAAAGTAGTACTTTGGCAGCTGCACCCTGGTCCTCCTGGTTCCTGATCCACCTGATTCTCGATGAGCAGAGTATCCTTTTACAATCTACACTTAAACACTGATAAATCCGTATCTTGATTAACGTGAAGCAATGCTGTAGTTCAATCTGTCACAAATTCAAATTCACCCGCGACGAATTTGTGGAAATCCCACTTCTGACATGTAACGAGCGACGCTAATTCGCTCGTATTTACGCAAGATGGCAACACCTCTCGAGTTAAGTTTGCGGGAAATTATAAATTTAGTTACTCCTATCTTTAATCATTTTATTCATTTAATTAATATTTTAATACTAATAAAGATTTATTGTTGGACTTCTGGTGCAAGATATAGAATAGTTTTCAATTCACGTTTTGTCCTGGATCAGCTATCTAAAGAAAGGTTATAAAAGTAATTAAATTAGAGATAGAGTTACTAACTCTTGAAAGTTAAACTGAGTTTTCTCACGTTTTTTAAATATTTAGTTTATAGTTAAAAGGAGTCGGTGTGACGAGAGGGCTTCAGAGAACCCTGTATGCGCACGTTAGAGTATAAGGACCTTTGTAAGTCTATTATAAATATTTTGTGCAATAGTTCTAAGTTTACATTAGAGGCAAGTCCGGATATTAGGTTCGAAATAAGCGGCATGTAATAAAAAGCGCTAAGAAATGAAATCATTATCCATAATTTATCCGAATAGTTTACAGATCTGTCACACTAGGGCTGATAGCGGCGAGACGTAGACCTAAATGTTTAGGTGACATTAAATACGAAACGCGAGTTTCGAATAAAGGGTGAGATATGAAGCATTAAGTATTTTTCCTAGAACATATTAGTATACATGAGTACAGGAAGCGAGTCTACCCTTTTTTCGAATCTGAAACCTTCTGGCCAGCGAGCCTCAATAAGGTATGAGTGGGAGAGCATGTGAGCGCGTAGTTTTGTAAATCGTGTGTGAGTTCAACAATCTCAATCCTGATCTCAGTCTTGATTTTACTCGTCTGAGTTGATAATCTCGCCGTCTTGAACTCAGACGTAACTTTGTCAATCCGGACTTAGCCGATTTTTATTGAATATAAATAATATTGATTAAAGTCAATTTTGAACGAGCCGATAGTTTTCTTTATTTAAAAACATTCATATCTCCCGGTTTATTTCAATAATTTGACCGACGCGAACCCACCTATCAACTCCTATCTCTGCTGTCGCACCTGCGCGGCACGTAACAGACACCAAAAAGTTTTCCTGTAACGCGCATGTCAAATATCGCGCGCGAAACAGTTAAAATTCAAACACTTATTTAAATTTAATGGACCGAACTTCGTTTTACAACAAAGGACTAGGAAGTCCAACTCTCGCGAATGAACCGACTTCTCTTTTTGTTTTAATCTTAAAGTGGAAACAATAATATTTATTATCGTACTTTAAATAAAACACAATTATTTACATAGAAATAAAATATAAACTAAATTTATTAAATATCCTGTAACCACAAGTATTAATTATTAACTAATTCGTTTTAATCTTTTGATCTGCTCGAGCGAAATCGAAAGTGAATAAGACACGAGCTTCTTGTTCACTGTCAAGACCGAGTCTGTTTTTCTGCTTTCGAAAAAGCACTTATTCGTTTCCTTGCTGTTAAGTCGGCGCGCGCAAGACCCAGGATCCTTGCCTGTTGGTCCATCCTTCCATGCGCGCGAGAACATCTGTTTTTCGTTACTTTCATACCCACTAGTAAAAACTCAGTGAATACACAAAAGAATAGCGCGACTACGTACTTGAACCGGGCCCATCTTGACATTCCATAAAAATTCAGACCCTTCGTAGGCGATCGAAGAGGTTAACCCTGAACACGTGTTACGGCTTATGTAAACAAATCTCTGCTGCAGTTTTCTGCATGTCGTAAACGCGTCCCTTCCCACGGTTAAAGTGCTTACAAAAATGTATGGTATGTCTATGAATTTCTTCTCCACTTAAGGACTTTTCTATGAAAAGTCTCTAAGAAGAGAAAGTTTTTCAATAATTTTTACAGAGCTCTGGATTCAAGATGTTCTTAAGAAAAACTAAGGAATTTATATTTTCTTTTGTATATCCAGTAAGTTTCGATTCATACCTAAATCTAAAATATCCTATGCAAGTAAAATGTAAGATTTGAGAAAAATGAATATATGATACATGTAAGATAAATTTAGGAAATACATTTAAACATAACAGGTATGTATTTGGGACGAGATCATCATTCTTCAAAATTTATAATTGTCGATTTGCCAATATCGCTAGCCAATTCTCTCGCTATTCTATTCCAAACTCGTATGAGTTAGTTTATGCGCGTTTGAATTAAACCGCGCGTTTCCGAATTAATCGTCCGCGCTCTAGCGTATAAAACGAGCAGCGGAAGGATTCTGCGCTCGTTACAGATATGTAACGCGCCGAGTCACTTTTAGCGGGAACTTTTGAATTTCAATAATAATAATTTCCAATTGTGAAGACTGGGTGTGAGCTCACCACATCAAAGAGTGGAAACTCACCTTGTCGGAGTGAAATTAATTCGTTGAAATAAGTTTTACTTATTTAAAAAGAAAATGAAATCCAAGGTATATTAAATTAATTACACTTAATTAATTTATTGTACACAACAGCTCAAACTACTATATTTATTTAATTCAAATATATTATAAACATTAATAACTTTATATTCTTATTAAGATTACAAAGATGATAAGTAACAAAAAAACTCTAAGTCCTTTTCTTTACTTATAGTTTAAAACGATCTCGCGCGCGGATCAATCGATCAAGTGGTCCAGATCAATCTGAATCTCTCGCGATGAAGTCTCCTAGGCTTCACCGTCACATGTGTAATTGCGCACCCTTTCTGCGTCCTCTCACTAATTAGGTCAAGTGCGACCAGCCAATCAAACTTATTTTTTATCCCTACTTATTAGCATAATTCCTAGATTACTTTCCCTACTACTAGATTCCTAGAGCGCACGTGTTTTTCTACATCAAAGTATGCCGCATGAGCTTCATATCACGTCTCACGCATTTCGAATTCGCTAGAAATCCAACTCGTTAAAATTGATAAGTTGCACAGGAAAATATCCTGTCAAATATAAAACTTGATATGTTTAATTTATTGAACGTTAGTCGCGACAACCAGTCGCCTGGTTCATTCTTAAATAAACAATTATATGAAACCTTAGGACCTTAGATTAAGTTGGATTTCTACGATGCAAATAATAATTTTTAAGAAGTCTTTGAAGAAAGCCTACTACTAACAAAAATAATTACTTCTTAGAAAACTCATAATAATTAAATGAAAGGCTAATCACACTCTTCCCAATCAGCATAATAACTCTCATCCAATGTACATAATTATAAACAAGAATGTTATTCATGTCGAGTCACTCTTAAGTCTAGCCAATCTCTTAAAACAAATTTCTTTACTTTATTATTAAAATAAAATAAAACAATATTATTTTATTTTAATTTACTTAACCTTTTGATTCTAAGCATAATTTGAAAATTCCCTCCAGTTTAAACGCGCGCTCTGGTGACGAAATCAGCAATCGTCACACTCCTCCCCTTAGAAAAAGGTCGCTTCCATAGAACGGCCTTTTCCAAACTTAAGATTTGTTTTATGTTTCGTCTACTGTGGAAATGTCAACATAACCTCATATCCAATTAATGAACGTTGGTGACATGCAAAAAAAAATCTTGATATCCTTTTGGTAAGTATTCAGTTCCAAATATTATTCATCTATTCTTTGGACCCTTCATTTTGAATTCATTTATTGTACCTATTTTTAATATATTTAAAGCTTACACCTTATCTCTCTATATACCTAGTAAACGTAACAGATGAATTGACACAAAAATTTACATTATTACTTTTACATTTATTTATTTATTTTTTAAAATTTTTATTATTTTTATTTTATTTTATTTATATATATATATTTTGTTGAATTAATATTATATTAAATTTCAAGAGTGTTGCTCGAGATCCGATGTTTTATCCTCCAAAATCATGACATGTAGTTCTCAGCTAATTACAAGCAAATTAAAAACTATTAAAATAATAATTTTATTTATATGGAATAAATATACATAGCTATCAGTGTCCCATGGTACAGGGTATCCACCCAGGAGGAAAAAGAACACTGTTTTCTAATTATTTATTTTCATTAATTCTTTTTTAAAACTCAATTAAATTTTAACTTTACAAAAATCATTCATAAAATATTCTTAATTATAAATATTCATCTATATTGTCTCAATTAACCTGTTACTTTACAGTGACATAACTTCTAAAAGGTAATGAACGTGCACTCTTTCACAACTGAAATAAATCCACAAGTGACGTCCGCACACATGGATGCAATGTCATCCACCCTGACCTACGACACTCAACTGCTCAATACTATTAAGACTAAGTATTCATTTTGCTTTTTACTCACATCTGTGATTATTATATTTATATATAAATGGAAAACACGTTCATACTTAAATTACTGAAATATTTAACACTTTACGTAAAACGAAAATAAGCGTGTCTTACGCGATTCATATGTACTACCTTAATTTCAGTTGGAGAATTGTACTTCTAAATTTACTCCATTCAAAATTTTATTAATCTTATAAGGACCCTCATAATAGTCATCAAGTTTATTATTGCGATTTTCAATTAAAATCATTACATGCTCTCCTACTTGAAAATTTTTGTCATTCAGTTTAAGATCGTAATATTTTTTACAGCGTTGCTTTGCAGCTTCGAGTCTGGCTGCACACGTAGATTCGATCTCTGTGATTCGATTCAATAATTCATCGACCATTTCTATATACGTCAAGGGTACATTTTCATCAGCGAACTCTGAAGGAAAACGAACTTTGCGTCCGAAAACAGCCTCATGTGGGGTAATTCCTGTTGATTCATGGACCGAAGTGTTAAAGGAAAACATGGCATAAGGCAACCATTGGTCCCATGTAACTTTAGTGCTATAATGACGTAAGTACTCTACGAAAGTATGATGACTTCTTTCTAACGCGCCTAATGATTGAGGATGATATGCACTTGAGTAATATTGTTTAATTTTGAATAATACTGCAAAGCTATTCATAAGTCGACTAGTGAACTGACTACCCTGATCGGTTTGAATAATTTCAGGACAACCAAAGACGCAAATTATATTTTCTGCTATGGCTACAGCTACATGTGGAGCGTCTGTCTTTGATAATGGAATAGCACCGGAGTATTTGGTAAGACAGTCTTGCCATGTAAGAATATGTGTATTCCCGGATTCTGTACGTGTTAAAGGTCCTACTAAATCAATTTGAATCTTTTCAAGAACTCTTTTTGGAGTATCTGTAATTTTCAAAGGTAATTTAATCGCTTGTCTTTTTAACTTTTTCTTTGGCACGAATCGCATGAACGAACATACTCGCGTATATCTTCTCGCATCCCTTTCCAATGGAAACGTTCACGAACGCGTTCATGTGTCTTACTTTCACCTTTATGCCCGGCCATTGTCGAATCATGGCATTCTTGAATAATTCTCAATCTGTCTTTCTCGTTTGGAGTTATTACTTCACCATTGCAAATACATATCTCAAATCCACCATTATTGAAATAAGTCCTAATTATTTGTTCAATTACATTCCAAGGCACGCTGTCTAACCCGTTACCTTTTCTTGATACGCTTATGCTTTTTAGATTCATAGATTCCATAGCTTCTCGCAATGTAGATATAGCTAATTCTATATTTTTCGCATATACTTTAGGATCATAAGTTTCCTTTACAAAAAGATTAAAAATAAATCGTTTATTTTCTTTTACAGATGTTACCAGCCCCAATTCAGGATTTGTTTCACGGATATCAGACAATTTTATCAAGGAATTGTCCATAAGTTCACGACCTACCGGCGTTGTTAAGACACCGTCGCAAGAAACAAAATTCATCAGGTGATCGTTTCTCAAATATAATTTATCATTACTAGACTTAAATAAGGTTTTGAGAATAATATTTCCTTTTTTTTGTTTTGCGCTCAGGACGGACTTCGCAACAACGGACTCGCAGTCTTCGATTCGGATTCTTTTTACTGCAGGTTCACATTCCACTGGAAAATCTCTACTCTTTACCAAATTTCCCCAAGTTCCCTTTAAACTCGTCATTTCTGTGTCGTCAATGTCATCGCTATCAAGACTCTCGCTGATAGCGCCGTAAAACTCTGCCTCTTGTCTACCGTGCCTACAATAGACGACAGAGTGCGATGCACTGACTTGTTCACCGTGCCTACAATGAACAGAGCTCAGTGCACCACCGCATCCCAGCGGTTCCTCTATGTGGTTGGCCATTCCACGTTCATCTCTCTCCATACTGTCTGCTAGGGGTAGGATCCGTCCCCCCGCCGTCGACTCTCGTGATAGACCTAAGGATCTCGAGGAAGCAATCGCCCTGTCTGGCTCCGTGATCCCGTGATTGATCCGGTCTACCGAATCCTCTCTCTCTCTCTTTTCAAGAAGGTGGGAGACATCATTTCTGACTGCCTCCGCATCCCTTAACACAACCCTGCGCTGCCCAGCGCATTTCTCTCTGTCAAGGTCCAATCTTCGCACAAGTTCTCCACCCTCCCGATGAGAAGGCTGGACATCTGTGTTACAGGATGACGCGGCCCTACCCTTCCTTGGCGCCTCGGATGGCAATGACACCCGCCTCCCATAACCAGTGTCGTCATGACAATCTCCATCAACGAGGTTAGTGCATTCCTTTTGTTTTCGAAAAGGTAGATTTTGACCTTGATCGGGTCGTGGTAAGAGACTCACAGTCCCGTCACTCTCAGTCTCGTCACTCTCTTCACAATCTATACTAGTTTTCCTTCCAAATTCATTACTCAAATTTGTGAAAACTCTTTCAACCGAATACTCATGAATACAAGTATCATTGTAAACATTCAATTCGTCTGTCTTAGTTAAATCAACTTCTTTACTACTTGAATTGTCTATTGGATTTCTAGAAAGCGCGTCTGCGTTGGCATTCACCCGTCCTGGCTTATAGACTACTTCATAATCATACTCTTGGAGTTTGATTTTCCACCTAGCTAATCTAGAACCCACTGTAGGATCTTTCAAATTTAACAACCAAATTAAAGGTCGATGGTCTGTTACCAGTGTAAATCTTTGACCATAAATATAAGGGCGAAACTGTTTTATTGCAAAAATTATAGCTAACAATTCCTTTTCGGTGGTCGTATAGTTAAGTTCTGCATTATTCAAAGTACATGAAGCATAAGATATTGGTAAATCTTGTCCTATGGGCCCTTGACTCAAAATGGCACCGAGAGCAAAGTTACTACTATCTGTTGTTACTACAAATGGCTTAGAAAAATCTGGGTATTGTAACAAAGGTCCTGAACATAAAATTTCCTTCATTCTATCGAAAGCTAATTGTGCTTCATCCGTCCAATGAAATTTAATATTCTTTTTTAACAATTTTGTTAATGGTTTGGCTATTAATGCGAATTCGGGAATAAAGCGTCTATAATAACCTGCTAAACCCAGGAACTGTTTAATATTTTTACGGTTTGTAGGTCTCGGAAATTTTTCAACTGCTTCTACCTTCTTGGAATCAGGTTTAACCCCCTTTTCAGTTATTACGTGACCTAAGTAACCTATTTCTTTACAAAGAAATCGACATTTTTCAGGCTGTAGAACTAAGCCAGCTGTCTTGAGACGACCCAGCAACTTTTCGAGCTTTTCCTGGTGCTCTTTCAGGGATTTAGCATAAATAACTATGTCGTCCATATAAACGAACAATTCTACACCCTGTAATCCTGAAAGAACCCTATCCATGACCCTCTGAAAACTTGCGGGTGCATTCTTTAACCCGAACGGCATTCTGACAAACTCAAAATGGCCAAAAGGTGTTGAAAAAGCTGTTTTGTGCCTATCTTTAAACTCAACCTCAATCTGATGGAATCCGGAAGCCAGATCCAGTACCGTGAAGTACTTTGCTCCACCCAACTGGTCCAATATATCAGTAATATTAGGCAGTGGGTAAGCGTCGCCCACAGTTTTCTCGTTAAGCAAACGGTAATCAATTACCATTCGCCAACGTCTATTTCCCTGTGCATCTGGCTTCTTAGGAACCACCCATACTGGGGAGTTATAAGGGGAGTCTGAATTTTGAATCCTTCCGTCGTCATAAAGAGATTTACATTCTTGACCTACAAATTCTGAATGAATTTTAGGCAATCTATGATTTTGCTTTTTTATTGGATTATCATTAATCGTATTTATGCTATGTTTTAGAACATTTGTGCTACCTAGCTTATCACCTTTTAAGAAAAACTGATAAGGAAATTTACTTGTGATTTTAAATAAACTCTTTTTTTCTTCCAAATTCAAATTTGTCAAATCAAGTGTAGCTATTAATTCATTATGCCTATTCGCTGTCAAACTTACTGAGCGTGTATTACCATGAGCCTTTTTTTCGGTTCTTGGAGATGGTTCAACAAGTTTAAATTCTTCTACCTCCACCGGTGGTATTGATATTTCAATATCCTGAGTGGACGTATTTATACAATAAACCTGAATATTTCCATCCCTTATTGCGACTAAACTTTCTCCTAAGTATACGCCAGACCCTGTAGGGATTTTTGACAAGTAACCTATATTTAAATCTGTTGTTTTTGCTGCAATAGTAACTAACTGCTTAGTTCTAGCTTTTAATTTTAATGTTACTCCTTTCCTTTTATTAGATATAGGAAAATTACCTAACTGACTTTGAATTTTATTTTCTTTAAGGTTTATTACAGAATCAGATAAAAAGGGCATCCCTACCATTCCGTCGAACTCTATTGGAAAAGTGTGAGGAACCACTTGAAAAGGAACTGCTTCGCCATTCATTATTATTTTAGTCTGTCCTTGTGTTTTTACACCATGTTCATTAATACCGAATAAAATATATTTAATTTCAGAATCAATTGGAATATTCGTTTTAATTATATTTTTCTTAATTAAGTTGAGTTCCGCTCCTGTATCAATAATAAATTTACCAGTTTCGTTCTTGAAATCTATACTTTTCAGTTTCACACTTGGTGAAGCTTTTTTGTTTTCTGACTTAATATTCAAAATAAATCGTTTAAGTGGTGCTCCTTGAAGAAAAAGCTCATCATCGCACCATCTTGATTAACTAACCACTCGTTTAAAGTAGTATTCTTTTGAGCACGCGATTCTTCTTCTTTTCTGTGACGTTTTCTACACCCTTCAACTAAGTGCCCGCTTATTTTACAAAAATTACAGAACATTTTTGTATTGCACTTTGTTTCACGGCAATTTCGAGCTAAATGTCCAGACTTTTGACAATTATAACAAATTGGTACTTCTTTATTCTCATCCGGACATTCCCTAGCTAAATGGCCCGGCTTTTTGCAAGCATAACAAATAATATTATCATTGCTAATCACGCGTAAACAACCCTTTGCTAAATGACCTATTTCACCACAACGCTCGCAATCTCCTACCAATCCTGATTTTTTCGAATTTCCACTATCACGGTTATCCTTATTTTTTACGTTTCGTTTTCCGTGATCTCGTTCATAATTTATGTTTTTACCTCGATGATTCACACTATTGACCTTTTCACCCCCAATTTTTCGTGCTCTCGCACTTGCGTGGTAAGGTCGGAATCTGTCCTGATGATTCCCTAATTTTTTTGATAAATGATCCTGATGTTTTTGATCTACTACGGTACTTTCCACATCTTTTCTATTTAATCCGATTTCAAATTCGACTTCCCACTCCGCAGCCCTAGCGAAATTAATTGCTTCCTGTAAGGTATTTGGTCTCCCTACTTCAACTCGAACAACCAAATCACGTTTCAAACCTATCACAATATTCTCACAGGCCGTATCCCGAACCGATTTAATCATAATTTTCCTTGCTTCTTGAGAATTCTTTTCTTCGATCAGCTCAATAAGACATGTTAGAATTTTTCCCACTCTAGTCCCGTATTCTAACACATTTTCATGTTCTCGCTGCGCAACAGTAGCCAAAGCAGTATTCAATTGAGAAATGCTTCTATGTTCAGTAAATACATCTTTTAAATGTTTAAGTAAATCTTCTAATGAATGGATATCCCGATCCTGAATGGAATCATATGCATTACCTATTATTCTTGTCCGAACCATAAGAAATAAACTATGTCGAAGCTTAGAAGAAATTGAATTCCTTGCATAAAGACAATCATTTATAAACCTTCTCACAGGCATATTTCGTCCATCAAAGAATTTAGGCAAAAATTCAAGAGCAGCTTTAAAAGGAATCGGATCGTCAGGCTCAACCGGTGTCAGGTAAATGCCTGAACTAGTTGCGCTAGAAGATATACTATCGTTTCTGCTTCCGCGGATTTCAGTCAAATGTAACGCAGGAATTTCATGTGAGCTTCCAGCTCGCTCAAAGTCGAACGAATTATTTGCACCTGTTAAATTATTATCATTATTTTGCAAAGTCTCTACCGGTAATGTATTTTCAATATTTCTAGACATTGTTGATTCGTTCATATTTACTGTAATTTCTCTTTCGGAAGATCGATTTACGATACTACCATGACCTCTGCTCGATGATTTTCCACGAGTCGACCTAGTACGCCTCATTTTTATTAGTTTGTCTAACTTTACTTATTTCTAAATATATATATATATATATATATATATATATATATATATATATATATATTGATTATTATTTTGAAGAGATAATCTTAAACTAAAATATACTTTATTTTATTATATATATATTTTTTTTTCATTTAAAATAATTTTATAACTAAAGAGATTGGCATTTTGACAATAAGAGTAAATCGACTTACAGTCGAATTCCGTAAAAATGATTACCTGTCAACGGGATCAAGGTCACCTGCCATTCCTTCTACGATCCCATCTTCTATAATGAAGATGGGAGAGTGTTTAAAACTGGCCAGAGACCTGATTCCGGAGTTTGACGGAGCTAACCTGTCCGTGGCAATGTTTGCTGGTCAGTGCAGAGCCGCCGCAGCTCTTCTAGAACCACATGAAATAGCATACCTCGTCATAATTATTAGAAATAGAGTAACGGGGCCCGCGCGAAAGCACATCCAAGATCGGATAGGAATTAGTCTCGATGAAATATTACGAATTCTACAAAACGTGTACATGCCTCGCGAGGATATTAGCCAGCTCGCTCAAGAACTGGCGAATATCAACAGAAAACCTGGCGAATCGATTGCCGACTACGGTACTAGAGTTTGTGTAATTTTGAATAAAATAATTTCTAAAGTCATGGAAAAAAACCCCGTCGAAAAGGGGAGACAAAGGTGCGAGGAATATACTGAAAACGCAATTAAGAATTTTATACGCGGACTCGATAGGGATACACTCACCTTTATTAAAAACAAATCACCGCCGACCTTGGATGTCGCTATCGAACTGGCCGCGGAGGCAGACTTAGAGAATTCAAGCTGGAACCGGGTCCACAATAAAGAACATACCTCTCATGCGCCCGAAATTAACAGAAAACGGACAATCGCCCATATAAGAGACAAAAAAGACGAAGACAAAACATCCAGACTGTCTTCTCTACAATGTTTCAACTGTAAGGAAACGGGTCATTTTAAACGCGATTGCCCTCAGCCACATGCGGGGAGATCTACGAAATATTTCACGTACTGTAACTATAAAAATCATTCTTTCGAAGAATGTCGCCTCAAGAAGAGGCATGATAGAGAGCGACAGGGCATAAAAAAACCGCGACTTACCAGTAGAGGGGATTTAAACTCGAAAGGGGATCACCAGAAAGGGGCGCCGGTGACCTCATTCCAAGGCCCCAAAAACGCGTCTTCATATGCCTCGGGAAGCCGAAAAATCGATTTGGCAATCCCGTAATAAATCTGCAGAATCAATCCTTTCACTCTAACTCCGCGACTTTTATGATCGATACAGGCTGCGAGCTCAATTTAATAAAAGAAAATGCAGTAAATTCTCACGTATGGGTAAACACTAAAAAAAATATACGATTTAGTCGGGATAGGGAGAGGAATAATAAAAACTATAGGAGAAATAAAGATAATTTTTAAGCACAACGAATCCGCATTTCAAATCATACCTAATAATTTTCCAATCTCTCAAAATGGAATTCTTGGAGTGAATTTTCTACAAAATCATAATGCAACCCTATCATTCGCGGATATATCGCTTAACATAGGTACAAACGAATCTTCTAACTCCATCCCCACAAAAATTAAATTACCCGCTAGGCAAAAGGTGCTCGTTCAAATCCCCATTAAAAACACCCATTTAAAAGAAGGATATATCGAGAAAATTAATGCCGGCCCAGGAATCTTCATGGGCATGTCTCTTGTAAAGAAAATCGGAACAACAGCAAAGTGCTATGCTATAAACACAACAAGTGAAGATATAGAACTGACACTGCCCCCTGTTGATCTGGAAGACTTCACGGTCGTCTCACCTGCCGCACGATCAGGTGCGTACCCCCCACTCTCCACCGAGGGTCAAAAGGAGCGCGCCACTCGCTTTGCAAAACTCCTCAAGATCCTAGACCTCAAGGATTTGAATGAGGAGGAAAATGATAATATCTTATCAATCTTAGGCGATTATCTTTTCCAATTTCATCTACCGGGCGATAAATTAGGGTCAACCAACCTTGTATCTCACGAAATTGTCATGACGGATAAAAAACCAATAAACCAGAGACAATATCGCAATCCCGAAATCCTCAAAGGCGAAATTAAAAAACAGGTCGAATTATTGCTTCAAAATGGTATTGTCCAACCCTCTAACTCCCCCTACAATTCACCCTTGTGGATTGTCCCCAAGAAACCAGACGCCCAGGGCAATAAAAAATGCAGGATGGTCATCGACTACCGTGCATTGAATGAACGAACGGTCGGCGACGCTTACCCACTGCCAAATATAACCGACATTCTCGATCAGCTCGGTGGCGCTCGTTACTTTTCTGTCCTCGATCTAGCCTCTGGGTTTCATCAAATACCCATGCATCCCAACTCTGTGGCGAAAACTGCTTTCACCACTCCCTTTTCACACTTAGAATTCACGAGAATGCCGTTTGGACTCAAGAACGCACCTGCCACGTTTCAGAGGCTAATGGACAGAGTCTTGACCGGCCTTCAGGGGGTGGAACTCTTTGTTTACATGGACGATATTGTCGTCTATGGCTGCTCCCTTGAAGACCACGCCCAGAAATTAAGAGCACTCTTATGTCGTTTAAAGGGGGCCGGACTTTCCCTCCAACCCGAAAAGTGCCAATTCTTAAGAAAAGAAATCACCTACTTAGGTCACGTGATTTCTGAAACGGGAGTAAAACCCGACCCCAGGAAAATTGAAGCTGTGAAAGGCTTCCCAATTCCGAAATCACGCAAAAATATAAAACAATTTCTGGGATTAACCGGGTACTACCGACGATTTATACCAGAATTTGCAAAAATAGCAAAGTCCCTCAGCCAACTTCTAAAAAAAGAAGTACCATTCACATGGTCCACTGAACAGCAAATCGCTTTTGAGACACTTCGCGATAAAATATGTTCCCAACCTATTCTCCAATACCCGGATTTTAATAAACCATTTATTGTAACAACCGACGCTTCCAATTTCGCTCTAGGTGCGGTTTTGAGCCAAGGAATCATCGGCCAAGACTTACCTATTGCATACGGATCGCGAACACTAAATAAACCAGAAACCAACTACTCGACGACAGAGAAAGAACTTCTGGCTATTGTATGGGCCGTCCAACATTTCCGACCATACTTATATGGCAGGAAGGATTTGAAGGACCCAGTATCACGACTGGCTCGATGGAAGATTAAATTAAGCGAATACGACTACGAAATCGTATATAAACCTGGTAGAGTCAATTGTAATGCCGACGCTTTATCTAGGAACCCCTGCAGCGCGGAAATACACTGTGTTTATGGCGAGACCACCCCTCCCCTGACTCCTGACGATCCGGTCGTGGCCCCCGGAAACCATGCACCGTGCGACAGGATGTTTGGGGTGGGAGGATCTCGCTGTTTAAACGAACGGAATTTGAAAAATTCTGTGGAACAAGTCTTTGTGAGTTATGGGACCCCCGAGATCGCAGAGTATGAAGAAACCTCGAATGTCCTTAAGGACTCGAGTACCGAAGACGCAACCCGTGAATCCGACGGAATCTCGGATGGTTTCGCAATGGCTCGTAAGTCGGTGAGTGACGAAGAGCCGCCTCTCCAGGTACAGCATCCACCTGTCTCGAAAGAGAGGATGACTGCTGGAGAGGAAAGACAGGGACCCCGTATCAGCTCATTCATCACCACAACGAGTGATGCCCGAGCTGTGGGGAGAGGCATTGGATCCCCAAATTCAACAAAATCATGTTTTAGAGAAGTGATTGAAGGCGGGAAGTCCCCCTTGGGTGGAGCACCAGAAAATAGTGCCGCCTTATCGCATAGCGAAACCGACTCTGTTTGTCACAAGACAAAACAAATAAGAGCTGCCTGCAGGAAAGGGATGAAACGTCAATGTCGAGCAATATTTTTATCACAGTAGATTCTTGTATAATCTACAGTAAAGATAAGATTTCAATGGGAAAATCTCATATAATTAACTTTGTTTCAGGGGATGGCATTTTAAATTCACCTACTAATCAAGAATTAATTAGTAGTAAAATACTTGATGCAAATCTACTACAAGAACAAAATCTTCCATTGGGCCAAGTGATAGTCTTAGCCAATAACGGAAGATACATCTTTAATTTAGTCGTCAGACCACAAACCAATGATAAACCATTTTTGAATGTTCTCTCGGGGGCGTTTCTTCGACTCAGAGAATCAATGAGCATTCTAAATATTCAATCTGCAAAAGTTAGCCGAGTGGGAAACGATTTCGATCAAATTAATTGGACCTCAATCGAACAAATAATTCGCCAACACTTCGCTGGCACAGGCCTAAAAATATGTGTTTGTTCCTCTGAAATTATCATTCCCCCCAAAGAGCAACAGGAAAAAATCATAAAAGAAAATCATGAGTCGACCGTTGCTGGCCATAAGGGTGTTTCAAAGACCTACTGGCGAATTCGCGAAAACTATTACTGGAACAGCCTCAAAAGAGATGTAGAGAATTTCGTGAGGCTCTGTCGGAAGTGCCAAGAAAATAAATTGGTGAGAGTTAAGACTCGTCAGCCAATGAAAATTACTGACACACCGACACAGCCTTTCGAAAAGGTTCAAATCGATATCGTTGGACCCCTCCCAGAAACACCCTCTGGTAATAAGTACATCCTAACAATACAAGACAACTTTTCGAAATATTCCGATGCAATAGCCTTACCCTCCTTCAATTCAGTCTCCATAGCTCATGCTCTGGCCGAAGAATTCATCTCTCGGTACGGCTGCCCAAAAGTAATACACACCGACCAAGGTAGCAACTTTACATCAAACATAATGAAAACCTTTTGCAAAATATTTAAAATAGAAAATATAACCTCCACCGCTTTTCACCCTCAATCCCTTGGATCTCTTGAAAGAAGTCATCACAGCTTAATAGAATATCTCAAAACATTCGGTAATAAACAGAACTGGGACCAATGGCTTAGGTACGCGATACTCTCATATAACACCTCCACCCATGAATCCACCGGCTATGCACCTTATACCCTAGTATTCGGGAAAGAAGCACGAATCCCTAGCAACATTCAGGAACAAGAAGCCCCTCGAACATATGTTCAATACATGTCCGAATTATTCCGCAAAATTAGTGATATCCAAGCCAATGCAGTAGAAAATCTAATTTTAGCAAAAAATCGATCAAAGCGATATTACGACCAAAAAATAAATCCAAAGAATTTTAAAGTAGGTGATTATGTCTACCTCTTGAAAGAACCAAGAATTTCTAAATTCGACCCTCAATATAAAGGGCCCTTCAGAATTAAATGCCTCCTCGGTAACTCTAACGCGGAAATCATAATAAACGACCTCAAAACAAAAATCGTCCATCTAGACAAATTAAAGCTTGCCACCATTCCCGTAACCCTTCCGGAAAACTAGAGCAATATAATTAAGCGTACTATACCCATAGATTCGGCTGGTAAATTTTAATAATTAATAATAACTCATAAGAAAAAGTGGCTTTTCAAACAAAAAGCAACTTTTTCTTCCTTATAAGGGGAAAGGTGTAACATATAGAATATTGAACACGACACCTACCGTCTGTATCTAGACCTAATTGACTAGAGGCGCGCTCATTTAATCTGAACATCCATAAAAACTCTATTCCAAACATTTAGAAACTCAAAGATTTAAAACGTGCAATGTTTCGTTAGATGTTAGAATTACTTCTCATATCCGTCCCCTCGCTTCAGAAAACTTTCTAACATATTGTATTGACTGGAAACAGATTTCGCATTATAAATATTCTTCGTTTTATACAACGTACCGAGACGACGACAAATTCTATTACCATAAAAATGTATTTCCCACGATCAAACGCCGACATCCCTAAAATTGTAAGCCTCGTAAATCAAAATAAGTTTATGTTAATGTTAAGGCACTAAGCCCCTTGGAGGGAAACGGCAAAAAATCAGACGACGGCAATCAAGAAGAGTGACCGTAAAGTGTTCGGTTCTTAGGTTTCCAGATGCTTGTAAAAATCTTTTGTTTCGCGAAGCGCTGGCATTGCTGGAGAGCTCAAGGGTACAAGCCCAAATATTGGACTGGGAACGGGGAAAGGTTTTCCCGTTGTATACCAGATTTCTCTAAGGTACTTGGTGGGGGAACGCTTCCCGAAGACTGAGCGGGGGCGAATTCTGAACGATTGCAAAATAGACTAGGTAGTCCTGTTCTGATGCTTCACGAGAAAGCAATATTGAGAACAGATAAGTTAATAACTAGTATTCGGAAATGTGAATTATACTGGGACTTTACGATAAGGTGTTCGGAAATAAATGTACTCCGCGAAACTAATAAAGTGTTTATTTGTGAGTGCACCATATCCGATTTGAATTCCATCCTCTTTTCCCACCATTCATAGCCTCCCATCTCGCGGAATCAGACGCAATTTCGATTGCGGGATTGCCGCTTTAGTGCTCCCACCTACCGGATTCCATCGCTACAGACTGGGATGTAACACTGACACCAAAATTTTCTGTAACGCGCCGAGTCACTTTTAGCGGGAACTTTTGAATTTCAATAATAATAATTTCCAATTGTGAAGACTGGGTGTGAGCTCACCACATCAAAGAGTGGAAACTCACCTTGTCGGAGTGAAATTAATTCGTTGAAATAAGTTTTACTTATTTAAAAAGAAAATGAAATCCAAGGTATATTAAATTAATTACACTTAATTAATTTATTGTACACAACAGCTCAAACTACTATATTTATTTAATTCAAATATATTATAAACATTAATAACTTTATATTCTTATTAAGATTACAAAGATGATAAGTAACAAAAAAACTCTAAGTCCTTTTCTTTACTTATAGTTTAAAACGATCTCGCGCGCGGATCAATCGATCAAGTGGTCCAGATCAATCTGAATCTCTCGCGATGAAGTCTCCTAGGCTTCACCGTCACATGTGTAATTGCGCACCCTTTCTGCGTCCTCTCACTAATTAGGTCAAGTGCGACCAGCCAATCAAACTTATTTTTTATCCCTACTTATTAGCATAATTCCTAGATTACTTTCCCTACTACTAGATTCCTAGAGCGCACTCTTCCCAATCAGCATAATAACTCTCATCCAATGTACATAATTATAAACAAGAATGTTATTCATGTCGAGTCACTCTTAAGTCTAGCCAATCTCTTAAAACAAATTTCTTTACTTTATTATTAAAATAAAATAAAACAATATTATTTTATTTTAATTTACTTAACCTTTTGATTCTAAGCATAATTTGAAAATTCCCTCCAGTTTAAACGCGCGCTCTGGTGACGAAATCAGCAATCGTCACAGATATGTCACGCGCCGAATCAGTTTAAGCGCGAACTGTCGGTAAATTTAAATTTGTAATACACAAATTTAAATCCGGATATAAGTTCTCCACGTTAAAGAGTGGAAACTCACCTCACCACGAGCAAAGTGTATTTCAACGAACACAATAAAAGTGCATAAATACAAAAACTATAATATTGTGAAAGGAATGGGAAAAGAAACGGAGACCGATTTTAATTCAATTTGAACGGTATTTAAACTTCGATTTATTTAACTGTTGTACACAGTGACTGACTCCTTTACGGTGCTCGGATGTCAGTCGCTCAAACATTAATGAATTTTCTCTGACCATGATGCTTAACCCCTGCTTGTCTAGGCGCGCGGGTAGTTTTTCGTACGAGTTGATCTTCGTCGCTGTTCGGATGTTTTCGGAGGCGATCTCTTGATTCCCAGATAAAATGAGGCCCCTTTTCCTTCCGACTGCTGGCGGAAGGTATCGAAGCGAAAAAACCCCGAACTCGGGTTTTGAACGGTCGAGAGGCCCTGAGCCACATGGTCGACAGGCGAAGGCAATAAAGTTTAATAAAGGGCTTAACAGTAAAATACATTTCTCTTTTACTGTCAGGGACAGTTATTGAGTATCCTATAATCGCGTTTTAAGACGGCTTGAGAAACTCGCATTTACTTTATGTATATAAAACACAACTTGCTTTAATGTTAAGGTTTTCTTTCTAAGTTCCAGGTTTTACAATTTTTGAACATCTGTTGCTTATTGCTATCCACTTTTGTGACACATCTGCGATTCTATGTTCGTTATAAATCTAGGTACAAATAGATATAGAAAGGTCGTCATTGTTATAAAATTATCATGCTTCATTCGAATTCAATATACGTTTCTTAATGTCGAATCGCTCTTATTCTATGCCAATCTCATTACATAATATTCTAAATAATTAATTTCTAGGGTGTTTCTAAACTATCTTGTCTACCTTTGTTGTTTGATTTTTAATCTTGCTTTGAACATTTCGCGCGCGGATCGAGACGCCTCTAGCGTCGAAATCGGCTATCGTTACACCTCTCCCCTTAGAAAAAAGGTCGCTTCTTGGGAACGGCCTTTTTTAACTTTATTTACGATTATGCCGATTTGACATAAACATTCATTTGTAGATAATATCATCAGATGTTTAGTGCAAGTGTACATTTAATTAATACTCAATCGTCCATATGAAGTAATGTGGAGATAGGGCATTACTGTGGTAAGTATTTATCTGTTTATTGTAACCAAATAGTGTAATATCGATAATTATTTCTATTAAGATTCACACTTTCATACTCCAAAATCAAGACGTGATTAAAAGGTTAAGCTGGTCAAAATATACAAGCTCTTAAATCTATGTGTTATGATCATATTTTTATATTCTAATAAGGTTTATTTTTTGTTCAATATTTCTTATAACTGAATTGATGATGTGTGGTACCAACTGTACTAATTTTCTAATTTGATGGGCCTATTACTATCTGATCTTAATATGAATACTTGTATACACGTATACTTTTTCCCTTTGTGTTCCCTATGGTTTAGGTGCATAAGTGATGTCTACAAGTTTGATCGAAATTCGGAGGCGAGTGGGGTATCAGCCGATGAGAAAGCTATCGGATTTTACATTCTTGGACTCTATCGTATCTAGCCCGTTTCCGATCCTTGATACGCTAAACGTTTTTAAACTCATTGTTTCGACGGCTTCTCGTAGGGTCGACACGGCTAGTTCTATATTTTTGGCAAATTGTTTAGCGTCGTAAGTTTCTTTGACAAATAGATTGAAAATTAATCGTTTTTTATCTTTTACAGATGTGACTAATCCAATCTGAGCGTTTTCTTCACGGATATCGGACGGCTTGATCGACAAATTATCTATCAATTCACGACCCACTAGAGTGCTTAACACGCCGTCGCAGGACACAAAATTTATCAAGTTTTCGTTACGGAGAAATAGTTTGTCGTTACTAAACGTGAACAAAGGGGTAAGTATACAATTTCCTTCTTTATTTCTTGCGCTCAGAATGGGTATCGCTTCTACAGATCCGCAATCCTCGGTTTGTTTGCATTTGGTTGACACCGGGCAGTCACGTGCAACTTTTGAATCTTTTATTACTTGCCCCCAAACTCCCAACATTATATTATTATTCTCCCTCACGCAATTTTCATTACAGCTTTCTTCGGGCCGATTCGTAGTGGGTTTAGTAGTCTCTCTCTGTGGTTGATCATTCCACGCACTCTCTCTCTCTAAGTCTCTTGGAGGGGGATCCTCCCTCCCGTCACTGACCCGTCCGGCACAGTCCTGAGTCTCGAGGATATGAGGTTCAGTAACTGGTACCTCAATCCTGTCACTGACCTTCTCTACCAGTTTCTCTCTCTTTCTTCCTGGCAGAGTCCGGTGGTAGATATCAGTTTTGACTATCTTCACCCCTCTTGCCATCTTAGCCTTCTTGCTCGCTACCACCTCAAGGTCCAACCCAAGTGCCACCTCATGCTCTCGCGGTAGAGAAGGCTGAGTACCCGGATTCCGTAGGACGCGGCCTGCGCGCCCCGTACAACCAGCACTGTCATGGCCTAGCCCTTCCACGATTGCCGCAGCACCTTCAAGGGTTCGCAAACCTTGAGAGGTCTTTTGCCTTTGAGAGAGACCTACTTGCCCTTCCGGTAAGGTTCTCGTCAGAACACAACTCTCTACCAGAGTTCCGGACTCTACTTCTTCCTCACTTGATTCTTCATCGGTCCCGAAGTTGCTCTCTGTTTCACTGCAAAATCCATTCCCTGTAAATGGAAAAACTTTTTCTATAGGGTACTCGTGAAATATTGTATCACTAGTGGAGAACACGTTCGCAGTTAGCGGGTCGCTTTGATCCGTAACTGGCGTGCTCTCACTTTCATCCGCTCCTACTGAATTTGACACTAACACCGGATTCCTGGAGAGCGCATCTGCATTAGCGTTTACCCTTCCTGGCTTGTATACTATCTCGTAGTCGTATTCCTGAAGTTTGATTTTCCATCTCGCTAGTCTAGATCCAACCGTAGGATCCTTTAAATTGCATAACCATATTAGTGGACGATGGTCTGTCACTAATTTAAACTTTTGACCGTAAATATAGGGACGAAACTGTTTAACTGCAAAAATGATCGCGTACAATTCTTTCTCGGTAGTGGTATAATTTAACTCCGCTTTTCCTAAAGTTGCGGATGTATAGGAAATCGGTAGGTCTTCCCCTATTGTTCCCTGACTTAATACGGCTCCTGCCGCGTAATTGGAAGCATCCGTTGTGATAATAAAGGATTGTTTAAAATTTGGATACTGTAATACCGGTTCAGAACATAGAATTTCTTTGAGTGTGTCGAACGCCTTTTGAGTTTCTTTAGTCCAAATAAACTGTGATTTTTTCTGTAATAAGTGGGTTAGTGGTTTGGCTATTGGTGAGAAGTTTGGTATGAAGCGCCTGTAATATCCGGCTAGACCTAAGAATTGTTTGACATTTTTACGACCTGTTGGCTTCGGAAATTTGTTAACAGCTTCTAATTTTTTAGGGTCTGGACTTACGCCTTCTTCGGATATTTTATGCCCTAGATAACCTATTTCCTTACATAAAAATCGGCACTTTTCCGGTTGTAAGACTAAGCCAGCAGTTTTTAAACGGCCGAGCAACCTTTCTAACTTCTGGTTATGCTCTTTCAAGGACTTAGCGTATATGACAATATCGTCCATATAGACAAAAAGTTCGATGCCTTGTAATCCCGAAAGAACTCTATCCATCAGTCTCTGAAAAGTAGCTGGGGCGTTTTTCAGACCGAATGGCATCCTTGTGAACTCGTAATGTCCAAAAGGTGTTGAGAATGCTGTTTTGTGTCGATCTTTGTGCTCGACTTCGATTTGGTGGAAGCCGGCAGCAAGATCTAGTATCGTGAAATATTTCGAACCCCCTAATTGGTCTAGTATGTCGGTTATGTTAGGGAGGGGATACGCGTCTCTTACAGTTTTCTCATTAAGCAGACGGTAATCGATCACCATCCGCCATCGCCGATTTCCTTGAGAGTCTGCCTTTTTCGGTACGACCCACACAGGTGAATTATACGGAGAATCGGATTCCTGTATTCTACCTTCTTCTAACAAAGCCTTCTCCTCCCCTTTTACAAATTCGCGTTGAATCATAGGTAATCTATGATTCGGTTTCCTAACTGGTTCTTCATTAATAGTATTAATAGTGTGTTTCACAATATTTGTGCATCCTAATCTGTCTCCGCTAATAAAAAACTGATAAGTAAATTTTTCAATAGTGTTGAGTAATTGTGTTTTTTCTTCGGAATTTAGATTCGTTAGATTTAATTCGGACACTAGTTTTTCGAATCGATCGCTATGTGGACTGAAAGGGTTTCCACTATTCGCGGCCTTTTTCTCTGTTCTAGGTGCAGGTTCGCCTAATTTAAATTCCTTTATTTCTACTGGCGGTACGGTTAACTCTACGTCACAGGTAGTGGTATTAATACAGTATACTTTGATTCTTCCGTTCGCGACCGATACTAAAGATTCACCCAAATACACTCCTGGTCCTGTAGGGATTAATGGCAAATATCCTTCTTTTAACTCGGGGTTCTTTACAGGTATAGTAATTAGTTGCTTTGTTCGGGCTTTTAATTTTATATCTACACTCTTTTTTGCGTCTAATATCGAGAATGTACCTAGCTGATTCTGTATTTGTTTTGATTGCAGGTTTATTACTGAGTTGGATAGAAATGGCATACCCAACATACCATCTGATTCGACGGGAAAGCTATTGGAAACTATCTGAAAAGGAATCGCAGAATTGTTTATTCTTATCTGAACTTGTCCACGAGTACGAACGCCTTTTTCATTGATACCCAATATATCGTATTTTATCCGACTATCGATGGGAGTATTTGTTTTTATACGTTTTTGTTCAATAAGATTTAATTCTGCCCCGGTGTTTATTATTAATCTTCCGCTACCATTTTTTAAGTCCTTGCTATTTATATCTATGCTAGGCGAATGTTTTTTATCCGCAGCTGTAAAATTCATGATGACGCGTTTAAGAGGTGCGATTCCGTTAAAAAGCTCGTCGTTGCACCATACAGATGAGCTTGTTATTCGTTTAAATGAATTTTTTTTGAAGCGCGTGATTCTTCTTCCTTTTTCATACGTTTCCTGCATTCGTCATACGCGTGACCCCCCTTTTTACAATAACTGCATTCGTTTTTTCCTGTTCTAATGTGTCGCTTTACAGTGCAATGTCTAGCAATATGCCCGGGTTTTTGACAGTTATAACATATAGGACTGTCAGATTTCGAGTGTGGGCATTCTCTCGCAAAATGTCCCGGTTTCCTACAAGCGTGGCAGATAATTTGTTCCTTTGCAGTCGTGCGTAAGCAACCTATAACTAAGTGGCCCTCTTCACCACATCCTTCACAAGCTCTGTTTATCAACGGAATTTGTGAGTTATAATTATTAACGCCACGGTATCGATCCCTATCTCTATTATTGATATGATTGGACGTTTCGCTTGCAACTTGTCGAATTCTAGCTCCAGCGTGGTACGGACGAAATCTATTTTGTGGTCGAGTGTGATTTCCGAATTTATTTCCTATTTCTTTTGATGGCACGTCCTGAGATAATTTTCCTAAATCTTTACGATCAAGAGTAGATTCACGTTCGATTTCCCACTCGGCAGTTCGACCTAAATTTATTGCTTCTTGTAATGTACCCGGATGCCCACCCCTGACTCTAACGGCTAACTCTCTTTTTAATCCCATTATAAAGTTATCTAAGGCGGTGTCGCGAGCAGACTTTATTAACGCCCTGGCATAATCTACAGAGTTCGTTTCCTCTACTAATTCGATTATATTTGTTAAAATTTCGCCTACTCTAGTTCCGTAGTCTAGAACCCTTTCACTTTCACGTTGTGCTACGTTCGCAAGCGTGTTATTCAGCTGGGAGAGATTACGAGTTTCGGTAAACGTGATCTTAAGATGACGCAATAGATCCTCTAAGGAATGGATATCGCGATCCTGCAAAGTTGCGTAAGCTCTACCTTCTATTCTGGTCCGAATCATTAAGAATAGGTATTGTCGATCCTTAGCGGCAATCGAGTTTCGAGCGTATATACAGTCGTTGATAAATCGCGAGACTGGCAAATTATATCCGTCAAACGACTTCGGAATAAATTCGAGGGCTGCTCTAAATGGAATCGGATTCTCTGGCTCGTGTGGGGGTAGAGAAAACAGTCCTGATATACTGGTCGCGCCTGTTGATATGCTGCCCTCTCTACTCATATGCACTGGCGCTAAATGTAGTGCGGGGCTCTCTCGCGAGGTACTAGCTTCCGGAAGGTACATATTAGCGTGATTTTCTGAACTAAAACGAGTCGAGATTTCTTCGTTTCCTTCTGAGGCCCTCGGGATTTGCGTATTATCGGGCGATCGTACGCGATTTGCAAGGGATCTGCCTATGACTCTACTACGTGATGTTGCAACTGGTGGATTTACTTCTACGATTTGTGAATTGGTTTCTGCTGCTCCACTGTTAACCTTCCTTTTTGACCTTGTAGACACCCTCGCAGGCCTACCACGGGGTACTTTCGGCATTTTATAATTGGATTTAAATAAATAAAAATGAGGGTTATGAGAGCAAGAAAATTAAATTGGATTTGAATAAAGGAATAAGAATTATAAAGAAGGAAAATTTAAAGCGAACTATCTTATTTCGATAATGAACTCGTAAAAAGTGTGTTCAAGGTTAATACAATTCCCTTCCCACTTTTAACTTTATCCCATTAACACGTTATGTATAAAATTATTCAAACGTTTTCATTTATAAACATCTTCTGCTTCCCATACTTATATCGGAGAAAGTTTAAATATTGGATTTGGAGTAAATATATATTTGTTTTCTATCAAGTTCACGCTCGGAAGGTAGAGAAAGTGGGCAAAGTGAGAACTTATCAATTTTTAGAACGCTTTAAAGGAAAGTTTAAAGAATTTTGGGAAGTTTTGAGTTTTCACTTTTACAAAAACAATGTGGATTTTACGACTTGCATATAATAATCCGTTACAGTCTTTTATCGTCTACCCTACAAAAGATCTAACAACCCCCCTTAATTGATTAAAACTACTTCCCTACTAGAGAAAAACTCTATTCGTCTTCTATCTATAATAGATTGATTGATAACTGTACACAGTTCGCGAGCATAAATTATCAAACGAAATTTCTGAACATAAAGTCCTAAACGTAAATTTCTAAACATACATTTCTAAACCTAAATTTCTAGGAATAAATTTCTAAACATAAATTCTTAACACTAACTTCTAAAGATAGATTCCCAAACATAAATTTCTAAGATAAATTCCCAAATATGAGTTTCTAACATAAATTTCTAAGCATACATTTTCAAACATGAATTTCGAATATAAATTTTCAAATTTGAATTTCGAACATAGATTTTCGCCCTTCAAAGGTAGAGCTTTTGAGATTGGCAATTATTTAGAGCGAAACGACTTACGTTAGAAGGTCTGGAAGACGGACTGACATGCTTTACCACTCAATCACTTTCACTATTGGTATACTCTGCTTTTTGTTTTTCACTCTTTGCTACACTTTAAGCATGTCAATCTCTTCGGATAAGTGTCCTTTGCAGTCGTTCGTCCCTCTCTTCAGGATATCCTCGGGTATAGTCCCTCGATGGACCTGACAACGTTGGTAACACTCCTTTTTTTTTCTTGAGGGTGGTGGGGCCCACGTTGCTTCACAACCCCGGTTTTTTACCGGCTGAAATCACATAGGAAACCCACAAAAACCTAGGTGATGGTTGCGGTCGTTCTTATATGTGCGTTTGATTCACACTTCCTCTAACATCTCCTTTCCTTTCTCCTTTTCCGACCCGTTTCACGACCCTACTTAATTCAGCCCGCTACTAAGGATAGTACTCGAGAGAAAAGGGTTATCAGCAGCTTCCACTATGTTTCCGAGTCCTCAGTTCCTCCTGCGATGTCCGATGATCCTTAAGGTGGTCCTATATGGTTCTCTTAAAAACAAATCTTCGTTTCTGCTTTTTGAGCGACCGATGAGTTGTTTGAAATAAGCGTTCTTTTTCGTCGTCGACTACGCAAGTCATGAGCACTTTTATTCTTTTATATATATATATATATATATTTTTTTTTTAATCAGGAATTAATCATGAAATGTCTCACTGTTTTTTGCAAGTTTCACTGTAATTCACTACACATGTATCCGTTTTTAGTTTCAAAGTTTTTACTTGTTTGTTGATTCACTCGCGGCGAGTTTGTGGAATCCCACTTCTGACACCAAAAAAAAAACTGTTCTGTCACGCGCCGAATCAGTTTAAGCGCGAACTGTCGGTAAATTTAAATTTGTAATACACAAATTTAAATCCGGATATAAGTTCTCCACGTTAAAGAGTGGAAACTTACCTCACCACAAGCAAAGTATATTTCAATGAACACAATAAAAGTGCATAAATACAAAAACTATAATATTGTGAAAGGAATGGGAAAAGAAACGGAGACCGATTTTAATTCAATTTGAACGGTACTTAAACTTCGATTTATTTAACTGTTGTACACAGTGACTGACTCCTTTACGGTGCTCGGATGTCAGTCGCTCAAACATTAATGAATTTTCTCTGACCATGATGCTTAACCCCTGCTTGTCTAGGCGCGCGGGTAGTTTTTCGTACGAGTTGATCTTCGTCGCTGTTCGGATGTTTTCGGAGGCGATCTCTTAATTCCCAGATAAAATGAGGCCCCTTTTCCTTCCGACTGCTGGCGGAAGGTATCGAAGCGAAAAAACCCCGAACTCGGGTTTTGAACGGTTGAGAGGCCCTGAGCCACATGGTCGACAGGCGAAGGCAATAAAGTTTAATAAAGGGCTTAACAGTAAAATACATTTCTCTTTTACTGTCAGGGACAGTTATTGAGTATCCTATAATCGCGTTTTAAGACGGGTTGAGAAACTCGCATTTACTTTATGTATATAAAACACAAATTGCTTTAATGTTAAGGTTTTCTTTCTAAGTTCCAGGTTTTACAATTTTTGAACATCTGTTGCTTATTGCTATCCACTTTTGTGACACATCTGCGATTCTATGTTCGTTATAAATCTAGGTACAAATAGATATAGAAAGGTCGTCATTGTTATAAAATTATCATGCTTCATTCGAATTCAATATACGTTTCTTAATGTCGAATCGCTCTTATTCTATGCCAATCTCATTACATAATATTCTAAATAATTAGTTTCTAGGGTGTTTCTAAACTATCTTGTCTACCTTTGTTGTTTGATTTTTAATCTTGCTTTGAACATTTCGCGCGCGGATCGAGACGCCTCTAGCGTCGAAATCGGCTATCGTTACAGATAGACGTTGGTGGCGCCATCCATTCTTATGACATTATAACCATTATAACATTAACGTTTCCGAACTTGCTACTTTCCCACATACACACTGATAAATTACTTCAACAATGGTGTTATTGTGAACCCACGTGAACCCTGTGAACAACTGTGCGTCAAGTGTTATTCTGTCAAAAAAAAGAAACAAAGTGATAGCTAGACATCTGGCAGTCAAACAATTGACGCATGTTGTTAAAAATCAAGTTTATCCATTATTAATTTTAAAAAATGTAAACAATCTATGATTCTTAACGTCACGACACTGAGACCAACGATTTTAAGTGCCTCTTTATAAATCACATACGCGTTCCTTTGTTTATAAAATATCAGTTTTAGTGAATAAATACTTTGGACTACAAGATTATATTTCACATCAAACAAGGTACAGTAGTTAGTGCTTATACTTATAGATTAAATTACTTATTTTCGAATGGGTTATGTACATTTTATATTTTCAAAATATATACATGCTAAGGTTTACTTTAGAGTTAATTTGTTGGTCTTGAAACAAAGAGGAAATTTAAAATGTAGTAACAATTGATCCTTTATTGTTTTGTCAATGTATTCCTACTGTACTATATTTTCTTCAATACTATAACAACATACATTTCATTTTACAATCTCTTTTTATTGTAACTATTTTTATTCATACATAATATTTAATATCTGAATCTCATCTAACATTCAAATAAACCAGTTTACTGTTAATCCAGTAACCATTTCACTAAATTGATGTTCTCAGTTTTAAGAATCTTATATTTTTCATTACATAGATGCTTATAAAAACTTCGTAATATTACATTTTAAAACAATTTTCATTACTATAATTTTCAAAGACTTCCATATATACTTTCGGAATATATAAATAAAATCCTAGAGAAGACATGGTAACACGTCAAAACGTGTTGATGAATTAATAAAGGAACAATGCCTTAACTTAAAAGTTTTATAATATAGGTCACAAAACTCAAAGGTAATAAAGTTTTTAGTTCTCAAAAACCATCATTATTTTTTGTTATTATTAATTTATTAAATTAGAAACCATTTTATTTGTTCAACTCTACAACCATTATCGTTCCGGAGTTCAAGGGTTATGAAAAGAATCCTCATTCCTATCAAATCAATCATATGATCAACACAAACTAATATTTTAGTATTCACCAATTTTCAATTACGTTATTTTTTGGAAGTTCTTGAATCTATAAATTGACAATGCATCAAATATTGTTGGATACTATATTTTTAAATTAATTTCAAGCTCTTTAAATTTTAAATAGAAGACTAACACCTGATATGACTGAAATCCGATATATGCCTGTTTGCTCTGTTAATGTCAATTGTTAACAAAGAAGGGCAATAAATTTCGGAGTTTAACAAGAAACAACTCCAATGCATCCCTTAAATCTAAAGAAACCTGTAAAAAATAAACCAAGCTCGAAACTTGTCTGCTCTTTTCACGTTATAATTTCACTTGGTTCAAGAAAACCTCAAAAATAAACCAAGTCAAAAAGCTGTTTGTTTTTTCACTGAATAATTTTATTTGGATAAGCGAAGCAGATAAAACAAGTCAATCCTCGAACTCGTCAGGAAACCATTCGTTTTCCACCCTTAAACATTTAGAAATTCCTAAAAATAAATCAAACGATAAGTAGGAATATTTGGATGAGAATGTGATTTCTTAAGATCTGTAGAACCTTAAATAAATCAATTTCCTTACCATATTTAAACTATAAAAAAAATACATATATACATTCAAGTTTCGACAAAGCTACATATTCAATTCCGTTTAGCTGTTGGGTCAGTTTTTACATTCTCATCACATATTCACATCCCAGTTTCCTGTTCATAATTTAAAGGGTAAAATTTTACATCTTCTTTTTTTAAACAAATGTCGACGCATCATGACCCACTGAAATCGAAAAAAAAGAGTTTTTTTCATTCCGTCTGTTTCTTTCATCGTTGTCTGTTGGCACGATAACTTTCGAAAGAATTATTAGATTGAAATACGCTTTGGATACACTTTTTAGGAGCCCAGAAAGAAAGGACGAGTTCATTAACCATCCATATTCGACCACAATTTCTGACAGTGTTAATAAAGCTCTACCTTAAAAAAGTTACAGTATTGTAAAATGTTATAATGCAAAATTGTCAACTCGAAAAAGATCTACAAATTCTATTCCAACTTTTTTCTTATAAGATGCATATTTTTTGTTTTAATTTTAAAAATTTCATTGAAAATCAGTACTCCTTATTTCAGCTAAATTATGCAAGATACGAAAATTTACTTGAAGGGGACCGGACAAATTTTTCTTACTGTCTTTTGTTTTCTAGAAAATTATGTTAATCTAAAAGTGTACACGGAAAAAATAGTTTAATAAACTTTATAGAACTGTTCAAGAGTTGAGGATATAGGCATTTACGGAACAGAATTCTGGAGAAGTTACAGAACTTTTCAAAATAAAACGCGGAACTTTCAATAATTTTTCCTGAATGTTCTACATTTTATTTTGAAAAGTTTGTAATTTTTCCAGACCTCTGTGCCGTAAATTCCTGTATCCCCAACTCTTGAACAGTTCTATAAAATTTACTGAACTATTTTTTTCCGTGTATCTAAGAAGCGAGAGTGACCACTTATTCAGTAATATTTACCTATGTACGCAATGTTACCAGGTTTGTAGTATTTTTCTCGTTCACTCTCCCAAGATTCATGACAGTTCCTGTAAGAGTGACTGAGAAAAACGACCCTAATCTAGCAGCACTGTATCAACGTCCGTTTTTATCTTCTCTACTATTACCTAAGTTTTAAAAACAAAATTTTATATATTTTGGACACATTTGTGTAGAAACATGATATCCATAAAATTTTCTTTTTTCCGAAGTAACACATGCCCTTGAATTTCCTTGAGGAAAAATTGGATGGACAATAGAAAAAAAATGCAATCAAACTTACTAGTTACGTAGTTCCTTTTTTTCATTTATAATTTTATTTTTCCGATTTTTTTTTTTAGTGAAAGTGTGAAAAATTTTATCTTAAATAAAATGCGTGATCAAAAGTTTAATTCAGATAAAAATAATAGATTTTCTATTGGTAAAATCATATCATCCAAAAACAACTGAAAACTTCTAAAATTTGTCTATAGATTCCAACAATGGAAAATCTAGTTTTTATCCGATTCGAACTTTTCATGGCTCATTTTATTCAAGAAATTTTTGTTCATACTTTAACAAAAATCTCGATAAAATAAAATTATAAATTAATAAAACTGAGAAAATAGTCTCTTCGACTAACTTATTTTCTGAATATCTGTCCAATTTTATTCTTCCTTAAAATACTCAAGGTATAAGCAATAGAGATGTTGCTGTTCCTCACGTCTTACGTATCTTATCTTAAACTGATTAATCTTTTCCCAGATAAGTAGTTACGTGTCGATGGTCATTCTATTGATGGGAATCTTTATTCGTTATTGCTGGAAAAATAGAATAATTACAGATGTTATAGATCTATTAAACTAAATATTAAACCTTAATTATATATTGAAGTCTGATTCGACTTTGTATCTTTAAAGTGTTATATGATTTTTATCCAATGTCAGATATGATTGCAGATCTCCTAAAAATGATTATAATAGATTGAATGTTAATTGAGCATCTTCGCAATTTTAAGTCTCTTGGAGAAATCGGAAGATAATTATGTTATTTATCTGTAAATTATTTTGAAAGATAATTTTGATTGATTTCATTCAATCAATAATACACAACTTATTTTTAATATTAACAATTAGCTGAGATAAAACTCTTATTTATTGGAAAACACTATTTTCAAGATTGGAAGTTCCACTTTTCTTATTTTGGTATTTCGAACATACAATATTTTCTAAAAATAGAGCATTATTAACCTTGAAATAAAACCAATCACATATATTTTTTTCATAATTTAAAGGGTAAATTTTTATAGATGCTCGTCACTGATGGTCATTACTCCCGCCATTCGTGTATTACGAAATGAGAGAAATAAAGGAGAGGGAGTTAAGAGGAATATGGAGGTTCCTTCCTAACACTTGGAAATTGTGAATAGTTTTATCAGTGCACTTCTTCACCTTATAAAAGGCTATTGCCAGTTTATAATTCTTCTCGACAAATGTTTGTTTTCTAAATTTTATTTTATTTCCCTTGACTACTCGCACTCTGTAAGTCAAAATTGGTTACAAATTTTTTAACATAACATAATTATACTTTCAAAACAAGATTTTCATCTGTTAATTTGAATTTTCATATATTATTCACAATTTTAAATATCTTAACTAATTTTTTAAACTTTAACTTATTCATAAAAAAGATCATTCTAAAATCTATTATAAACCACTTAATTATTTTCTTGCATTGTTATTTCTATTGCTTTTTCATCCATAAAAAAACTGAATTATAGTATTATTAATTTACTTATAAATTTAATACGCCTTGTGTGAAAATAGAAGATAAATTTAGCATCAAACAAAAAGATTGATCTTTCTTTTAAAATTATTAAAAATTATGAAATCCTACTTGGGAATTTAAACCCATAATTAAGTTAAAAAAACAGTTTCCTATATTTGTTGCGGAAATACAACTGACAACAAAACTATACTGAGCTATTTTTACAAAAACTGATCATTATTGTATAATTGAGGAAGAACAATCAGTATTTCAATTGCTGATGGAAAAAAAATGAACGTGAAACATTCATTACTCACAATCAAGATTTGAAAACTATTCACGCACATTTGATTGACATATGTGAGCAAAGCATGTTTATATAATACTAGTTCTGCTGAAGTGATAAGTCAGAGTGAATTGAAGAAAACTAGTTATAAATTTTACTCTCTATCCTTCAAAATAAAACAAATGTCTTTATTCTAAACTAAAAGATTTTTCCCTAACTTCCCACAAATATTAAAATTTAATAAAAAATGTTTCAGATTGTCTTTAATCGACATGGATGAGAATTTTAATACTGGGGCCAATGGAAATACTCCATCAGAAGTAACAGTGGATTCCACATCAGACAATCAAAAACATGCTAAAGTCAATGAAAGCACTTCCCTTTCCCCAGCAAATAATCAAACATATTTTGCCAATGAAAGAATTAAGGTTCCAGAGAACGAGGGTGTAAGTTTCAAATATTCCAATAATATTCTAATAACATTCTAATATTCCAGATCATTCTATTCTGAAATTTCCATTTTTCTTATTTTCAGAGTGGATTTAGTTTTAGAACATTATGGGCCTTTACGGGTCCTGGCTTTTTAATGTCCATTGCATATCTAGACCCAGGAAATATTGAATCAGACTTGCAGTCTGGCAAAGTCGCACAATATAAGGTAATCTACATTTAAAATTTAAAAGGTTTTATTTTATATCAAATTACTCACTTTTCTCCTATTAACTGCTACTTTTGCAGTTATGACTAATTATATATGCTTACAGGACTGTAAATTGTATGTCTTGTATGTGATAAGATTATATTATTGCGAAAAGTTCTTTTACAATTTATATGAAAATTAAATTATTTTAGCAATTAATTCATTGTCAAATACGATTTGTAAATAACAAACATTGATAGACTTAAAAAATTTTCTATTAAGAAAAATAAAAAATTTGCTACGCCAATATTTTGCAATGCTGCTGTGGAGAATTAATAACTAATGATGCAAAGTTGTAGAGTGAGGAAATCTTTGGTATTTTACATGGTTACGTCATATTTCTGCGAAAATATATCACGTTTAGAGAATTTCGGATTTGATAATCTTTATTCAAGAATAATAAATGAGTTTATATTGGGAAAACAGGAAATTCAAACTTTCAAGAATCTGAAACCATTCAAACCGTTAAAATACCAAAACGACTAAATTATTTATTTTAAAGACTTGTTTTGGTCCAAATTTGGTCGTTTTGGTATTTGAGGGTTCGGATTGTTTTGAATTCTTGAATTATAGTTTTATTTAGACGATGATATGATTTTGAATTTGTAGTCATGCAGTTTCGAATTCAGTTTTGAAAATAGAAAAATTAAAAATTGACAATTATAATTTTAGCTACTATGGGTGTTACTTAGTGCAACTGTTTTGGGACTCGTCATGCAGAGATTGAGTGCTCGATTGGGAGTAGTTTCTGGATTACACTTGGCCGAAATGTGCTATCGGCAATATAAAAGAATACCTAGACTTTTTTTATGGGTAATGATCGAAGTTGCTATAATCGGAAGCGATATGCAGGAAGTTATAGGCACAGCGATTGCTATTTACCTTTTATCGAACAAGCGGTAAGTAACAGGTAACAATTATGTAGTATTCTTAATTTTAAATTAATTCAAATAGTGAAATAACTCAAAAAATGTGACTGTAATAAAATACTATAAATTGCATTAATTTACAATTATATGACAATTGTAATTTTTGTATAGTAACTTATAATTACTTGTCAAGTAATTCTTTACATTCTTTACTAGAATTCAAACAGCTTTAGAAAATTAACCAAATTTCTATAAAGAATCGCAATTCTTAAATTATTCTAGGTTAATTACGATACCTTACGATACTTGACAATTTTATTTTATGATACATGCAAGACATTGAAATTATATTTTATATTCTTGTGTCAATAAGAGCAAGCAATAAGAGTAAATGAAGAGATTTAAATAGCAGATATGTACAGGTAATTTGTGATCAAATTGCTTTTTGTGTTTAAAATAAAATTGATATAGTCGGATGGCAATTGAAAGACCTGGGCTCGAATCCCAGCGCAGTCGAAAGCGTCTTTTTTCCGCAGAAAGATTTTAAATTCTTCAAAAATTTGAATTTATTTGCATTATTTGCAATATAAGAGTGAAATTGTCTACGAGGATACCTGTCGACAACGTATCGTATCTGATACGCGACTAGTGATCCTCCGATAATATAGGCAGTGATAAACATTTCAAACTCAACTAATTAATTTGAAATTATTTAAATACCTTCTCATTAATGGATAAATCTTACATATGCATCTTTTTTCTACGAAAATTGTAAAATGAGGCATACAACATTTTATTTTAATTTATAAATTTCGTGACTATACAGTAAAACCTCATTTATCGGGACGCCCTTGAAATGTAAACACCTCATTTATCGGGATTTGGAGGGGCTCCCCACTACCACCTACAGTCTCATTGTGGGTTGCCATGACTCTTGTATGTTGACATTTAGTAATGGTTATGTACATAAGTTGTAATGTATTTGCAAATTGTGTAAATTTATTTGGTTTTTTATGATGGAAAATGAAGATAGAAATACAAACGAAGGTATGTAAAAAAATTGACATAATAAAACTCCTGCAAATGAAACATCTGGAAACTGTCACTATGTCACTATGTACAAGGAGTGGTGGTTGGAGGAGAAACAAAATGTCCCGATAAATGAGGTTGCGAGATCCCGATAAGTGAAGATCCCGATAAATGAATGTCCCGATAAATGAGGTTTTACTGTAACTTAAATTATTGTTAAAAAGTCTTATATCAAAATTTTCTATTATTTTCAGTTTTTCTTACTTTTTGAATTATATAAATCTTTTAACACTCAAACGTCTAGTCCTGAAAGCTTTTCATGGCTGTAAGAAATGTATTTGTTAACAATCTAATTTCTCTGTTATATATTTAATTTGAAATTTGATTTATAGAGTACCATTATATGCAGGCGTTCTCATCACGATTATTGATACGTTCACATTTTTATTCTTGGATAAATACGGTTTGCGAAAACTTGAATTATTCTTTGGTTTTTTAATAACAGTAATGGCTGTTACATTTGGTTATGAGGTAATTACTACTATTTTATTCAGTTTCTTTGGACATCTGGTTTTGAAACAAAAATTTATTCATTATTTTTTTGTAGTACGTTGTATCGGCACCTCCACAAGGAGAAATTATGAAGGGAATGTTCATTCCTTGGTGTGAGGGCTGCGATAATAGTGTCCTGTTGAAAGCAGTGGGTGTTATCGGGGCAGTTATAATGCCTCATAATTTATACCTGCATAGTGCACTTGTGAAGGTAAGGTAATTCTCACTCTACATACTTCTTCAATTTTCAACAAATAATGGGAAATTTTCAGTCTCGTGATATTGACCGTAGACGACCAGAAAAAATAAGAGAAGCAAACAAGTATTACTTTATAGAAGCCTGCATTGCACTTTTTGTCTCATTCATAATAAATGTTTTCGTCGTTGCCGTATTTTCACATGGATTATTTAATAAAAAAGGTTCCGAAATAGTGAGTATGAAATAAAATATTAAAATCTTATTAGATGGTTGAGTTCAAAATTTTTCCCACTGTCTACCTTATCAGATTAAATTTAAATTTAAATCTTATATTTAAATTTCTCAAATTTTATTTTCCTAGTACGAAATTTGTGCAGCGAACAACTTTACCTTAGGAACTGAAACTTTTGGAGTGAGTCTTTAAAATCAGAAAAAAATGTATTGCAAAATTTTCATTAATTTTTCCTTTTTGTGCTTAACAGAAGAGTACAGATGAATTCGAAGCCGATTTGTATAATGGTGGAATCTATCTCGGATGTCAATTTGGCATGGCAGCGATGCTTATTTGGGCGATTGGTATTTTGGCCGCTGGACAGTCATCTACAATGACAGGAACCTACGCTGGTCAGTTCGCAATGGAAGGATTTCTTAACCTTCAATGGGCTCGATGGAAGAGAGTTTTATTCACTAGAACAATCGCTATTGTACCAACGTTTTTACTTGCATTCTATGCTGATATTGATAAACTCACAGGCATGAATGATATTCTCAACGCTGTCATGAGTCTTCAGTTGCCTTTCGCCACATTACCTACAATTGCATTCACTAGTAGTGTTCATATTATGGGAGAATTCAAAAATGGATTGTGAGTGCTTAAAGTAATTTTCAAATTACATAAATTAGTAAGTTAAAAATTATAATTTAGTATGAAAGGGAATTCTAAATTTTCATTACTTTTGTTCTACTTTTAGGGGAAATAAAATTATCTCGACTATGCTATCAGTAGTAGTAATAACCATAAATATCTACTTCGTGATAAGCACAGTTCACGAAAATTTGCCACAGCATTGGGCAATTATATTAGGCTTAACGATATTCGCCATTTTGTACCTGATCTTTTGTACCTATTTGATTTTACACATGGCTGTGAGCATGGGAGCAACTTACCTTGCCAATCACTGGGTATCTATTTTTCATTATATTTCATTTATTATTTTTTAATCGCATTTATTTTGTAATATTATATTTTTTATTCCAGTTTATTGTCAAATACGTTGGTGGACCAGTGGATAATAGCTTCGGCTTATCGAATCCTGCCGCATATGCAAGGTAAGGTTTTGTAGTCAAACATTAGAGATATACAATTTTGATAAAAAAAATTATTCACTTAATCAATTTAGAGTATATTTTAGAAAAAAATTTCAGAGAATTATTCCGGTGCTTTTAGATGTTAGTATTTATTGCTCAAAATTTAAAATGAAAAGGGAAAAAATGTAAGCTTGTATTTTTATTTAACTTGTTATTTTTAAACTGGTAATATATAATTTTTATCAAATTAGTGCATGCGAATTTATGCTTTCAATGTTTTTAAATGTAGTATGAAAACACTACTTAATTTCAACTTTAAGGAGTACAGTAGGATTTGTTAGGTTTATATTTTTCAAAATTAAATTATTATTTTAAATTTTTTATTCTTTTTAGCATTAGATATATTTTAAAATATTTTTTCGTTTTTAAGTATCTTAATTTAGAAATGGATTACCTCAAATCCTATTGCTTGAATAAATTGCACTTGAGCTCAGCTTTTTGCTTTTTATTTTTATCTGGTGATTAGCTAAATAATTTTAAAGATACATCTACTAGCTTTAATGCTCAAAATACTCATAAAGCATAATGCAGTTTAATTTATTGCTATTTGTGTCAAAAGTAGTTTCAGGAAATAATATCTAATGGTCACATTTGAGTTACCTTCGATGATTCATTAACGTTTGCATCCCAGTATTAAGACATATTTTTGTTCATTTCATCTAATGATATTTGAGGAAACATGACATAAAATATTTTCTTAGCAATTCACAATTAACGAAATGTTTGGAAAAGTTTTTGCAAGCTATACGTAAGAGTCATAATGCTAGAAATACTATTAAACATACCGAGAAATACTCTGAGAGAATCAAACATTTCTATAGAACATTTTAATTTAGAGCAAAGATTATAAAAATATAAAAGATGCTAATTTTTACTGCTCTATAGAAAATAAATTGGAACGTAAGCATTTTATTCTCCTTTAAAATATATTGTTTACTTACAAAATTAACATTATTTGAATAAGATTTGTGTTACTAATAACAAAATTATATGTTAATGACTACGATTAGAAATAAGCAATCGCTTTATTTTATTTCCACGTCCATTTTATTGATCTTTGTTTCGCACAAGGCCCTTCATCTTAAATTATTTTACTGACATCAAATCTGTTAGTTACTTGTACAATAGAGACCCTAAATAATGAGGTATGCAGTAGACTCGCTAGATATTTATATACTTTTATTTATTGCGTTATTTTTTCATATTACCTACGTCAATTTATGTTCCCGAATTATTGGATTTAGGTAGATTTTATTTAACAGTGGGCACTTGATAATTAAAAATGTGCTCTTTAATACAAAATTGTAATAAATTTATATATATTTATAAAAAAAAATTAAAACGCGACGAAAGCGGTCTCTGAATGAAAAATAAAAATTATCACCTACAGATCCGAACATCTTAAATATATCTAATTATTGTGTTATTTAATCACTACTAAAATTTAGATCAAATTTTAGCTAACAGTTTATTACTTGCTGTCTATTGTTCTCGTGTCACTAGTTCATAATTGCATGACGATTGGTGCATAGATATTTCACGTTGGCATGTGAATGATTGATTATTTATTATAAGTTGAGAAATACATGTAGCATAAATTGTGTCAGTAGCTTTACAAAATTGACATGCATTAGAAAGAAGATTGAATTTCGTTGTAGTTTTTGATTCATCATGAAGATTATCACTCGTTTTCACTGAGCAAATCAAATCCCTGATAATTTGAATTCCTTGAACTCCTTTTCCTGTCCAAAGGAAATTTGAAGGAAAATTTTAGTATGTAGAACAATATACGCTGATTAGCCGTCCAAAACTTATTTGCTTACATTTTAAAATAATCATAACTTCTCACAGAGATAACTAATTTTACTTTCTTTGCTGGATTATGAAACGATTTTTTCATAAACTTTTACAGTGTCCATTTTGCAGCCAATTCAAGATTCAAGATTTTCAGTAACTTTCTTTGAAGATATTTATAACTCATCTGACTAACTACTTATAATGTCGCTCAAATGTAAAAAGTAAAAAATATTCTTACAGATTATTTAAAAATCCTATATTTTCCAAGCAAAAAATACTAACTTTTTCGTATTTTATTTTTAAAGTTATCTTTTCACATTTCTTTGCACATGTCTTTGAGGAATAATTCTATGTAACTCTTAAATTCACGATTTTTTTGTCTTAAAAACTGAAGATATACAATATAAATTGAAATATTTAAATTGACAAAAATTTCAAACTCAACTAAATTATATTCCTCCAATATTAAAATATTCTGATTAGCTTATTTTCTCCATTTAAAATTTGTTTAAAAAAATTATAAAGAAAATAATGAATAAAAAGATCCAGAATTACTAACAAGTAATTTTAAAAAGTAAAAAAATAATTAGATTAGAAATACTCATACTTACGTTAAGATTTTCTAAGAATTTATATATATTCATAACAAATATTCAAAAAATAAATAAAACCCATATCTTCTCATATGATGAGATTGTAAAAATACACAACTGAGAAATTTTATAGAAATTTGAATAAGAAAATATTAAGAATTCTTAAAATACTTTGTTTTATTTTCATAGATATTTTATGAATAATATTTTATTTCCTCATTTTTGTCAATTGTTTTTTGTGATATTTTTATTTTTTTGATTCCTAAATTACAATTTTTTTAATTAAAAGGACAGAAAAATTCAAAGATAACGAAATTATAAATGATTGAATTTGATATATGGAGAAATATGGAGAGATAAGATTTTTCAAGAAGTAGTAACAAAAAAAACTCCAAAAATTCAAGTCCAAGGTTTTTGTACGAAATTTAAGAATTTTTCTTTATTCCTATTGGATTTATTAATTATCAAAAAAATATAAAATATAATAATGCCCTGGACGTCTTTCATAGTATAGTGTGCGCTAAGGGATAAAATTGTATATGCGAAGTTTGATGCCCGAGCAAAGCGAGGATAACAACCACACGAGTAAAATTAATGTTTTTCCCGTGTTGCACACGATTTTTTTCCACTAATGGGTGAAAAAGTGCACTCTTTTAACCCCTACAGGACAAAAAATTCTTTTTTTACACCCCCCCACCCATCCCGTGAAAAAAATCGTATGTAACACGGGAAATAAACCTTTTTCTCCTAAGTTGCATAATATACTATTTTTAAGCGGGGGCGTCAATCGCATGTGACTGATAAAGCCTATTGTCCCATGGCACACACGATATTTATTTCATGCGGGTATGAATTTGGCGAGTTTATCATGTTTGTAAGAAGGGAAAAAACTAGGCGTGAAGTGAGGGATAGCGGGAGTAAAAACAGTCTCTAGGAATTAAAAAGAATGGTGGAAATGTAATTTACATTGCCGACGTTGTTTTCACTCCCCAGGGACTGTTTTAGTCCCGCTACTCCCCACTGAGCAAAAAACGACGATTTTTTCCCTACCTTGCAAACATAAAGATTATTTGACAACCAAATTTTAAAGAGATACCGTTTTTTTAATTACAATATAATTTTGTGATTGTTAGTATCATTGTTGCTTCAAATACTCAGCAGTGTATCTAAATTAGAAGTTGTGATTATCAAATTTAAATGTTTTACTTTTTTATTTCAAAATTATTAATTTCAAGTATAGGTAATGTTGTTTTAATCATTTTTTCTATCCTGCATGATCTTTCATGTTTCATTCCATTTATTTTCATCAAAATATCTTTTTTCCTTTTACATCAATGATTAGTATTGTCCAGATTTTGTTTTTAGGGTATAGAAATATAAATCTACAATTACAAACCTAAAGATTGCTTGATTTTTTCCATTTAAAGGAATGATTAAGAAAGTTAGAGTTTCAATTTTAACTTTTTGTAATAATTTATCAATGTCAATTTAAAAAACATAATACGATTTTTATCTAATCAATCTGTAGAGATTTTCACTATAAATACTTACACGTTTCTGAAACACTTTCTTACCACCATGTCATTAGCAATGAATCTTTTCCTCTATCCATAGCTTCGTCAACACTTCGGAAATATCCTTGGACGCCTAAAATTATCCACTCCACAGAGAAAGTGCCCAAAGAAAGTTGTATACGCCACTTGCATTCTAGAATCATTACCATTATGAATCAGAAATAAAATCGCGAATTTTGTGATGTCTGCCTGATTTGCCATGGTACACACTCCCGTGACTGATACTGCCAAGGTATGTGCTGAAGGTGTATGAATTCTAGGACCTGAACCCGATACTCCAAACAGATCTAATCTAATCTCTAAAAATGATTTAATATCTAAAATTTAATAATAATCTCTTACATTGTCAACTGCTTGACTTGATAATGATAACTATTCGTTATTCAATAATTAAAAGTTCTGAATGGAGTATCACAAGCCAGAACCTGCTCATGAGAAAACAGCCTAAGCACGTAAAGGCGTCGAAAGCAATTAAACTCCAATCTTGGAATTTAGAGGTGAATTGTAAAAATAGTGATAATTAGTTTTTAAATAGGAGCTTCAAATGTCGTCTTGCTGAGTCTCTGTGTGTGTACGTTTTTAACAGAATGCGTAAGTTTCAAAAGTAATTAACGAATTTCTCCTATTGCATGTTTTCTTTTGCTAAAGAAAGTATGGGACTTCGAAAGAGGCGAAGATTGGGCAAGAAAGTTTAGACGCCGATAACGAGCGAATAAAACTCGTATCACTAACAGTGCACAAGCAAAGCTTAGATTTGAATCACTAACTCTGGAAATACATATCTAGAAGTCATCAACGGGTACTCTATACAAAAGGTTAAGAAACTCTAATGAAGAGTGATAAATGAAAAACTGTAACTGTATTTCAGAACAAACCCAACCTTTTCAGCTGATGAAGTTTTGGATAGTAACAATATCTTTTCCATCACTCGAGGCGTTTTAAAAATAAATTAACGACTAAGACGTTCAAGATAAAAAGAGGACAGTATTTTTACGATTTTTCACCCGTTTACTATGCAACTTCAAAGTTCGATAGAAGTTAAATCTGTTTTGTGTAGGGAAGCATCTGACAGAATCAATCACAAATATCAAAGACGTACAGGCATTTTGTTAGAAGTCTAATGCTTCATTTTATCTAGACACAAGTGATGAGGGATTTTTGTTATGCATTTTAAAGAAATTTATTAACTTATAAGATTTTAACTATTATTTTAACTTGTAACATTTTTCTCTTTTGATGCATAATAACTAAGACCTGTGAATTTATGGACATATTATAATTCATTAGCATAATTTATAAATTATTCTTAATAATTATCTGTACAATGCGAAAAACTGTCCCACGCTCCCCTGTTGTAAAATTGTAAACTACTGTATATAAAAGATATAATAAATTATACTTTTAGTACTTTAATAAAGTCTTATTTTCATGAAAAGTATAAAACATTCCTTTTGTCATGTTTCTATTGTATATATACAAAATGATAAGTTTAATAAAATAATCTTTCAGTGTTTACCAATTTCCCCTTCTAATACTTCAAAATGATTTGCTATATTTTTATGTATTTCTTAAGAAATGTTTCGAGCATGGAACTCTGTAAAATAGACTTATAGAAAATATTGATACAGCCGGACCTGGATCATTTGAACTTTTCGGGGAGTTAGGGAGAAGTTTGAATAATTAAGGTAGGCGCAGTCAGCATTTATGCAGGTTTACACAAGCTTGAATATTATATATGTGATACTCATTTACGCATATCAGGAAAAATTCAAGGCATCCGAGTTCAAATGATTGAGGTCAGACTGTACACTGAGAGAAAGTATTAGTCGTGGTTACCCATTTTTTTTTCGTAAAAAAAAAAGGTCACAAGTATGTTTTACTCTGCATCATCTAAATACCTTAGTCCTTACAGCTAGATTAACTGAGTAACAATGATTAAAATTTTTAGTAAAACTTACAAAATCCGATTAGTTGGTCCGTTTTTGTAGCCGGGACTATTTTCATGTATTCCCACATTGTATCGATCTTATAATAGAAGTTACCAATATGTTTTTGTAAAACTTACTAATTGCGTTAATTGCTATTACTATTTGTCCAGTTTAGTTATTACAAAAATATATATTTTTTCGACATAACGGAGAAGAGTTGTATTCAAAACTATTCCAATATCTTAATTAGAAACTGATGAATTTTTTTATCCGTACATGATTAAAATAGTAATCCCAACTTTTAAAAAAATGTCAAATCTAATTGGTCTGTACAATTATTTCTTGAAGTTTACTATTACCAGAAATTTATAATTACACGAAATATTGCATATGGAAACAAAATATTTACATTTCTCAAACTAAATGGATTTGATCAATTTTACAAAAAAAAATTAGTAGCATACTTAGTTCCATGAACTTTTGAGCATTGGTAAGTTTTACAAAATTTTTGGTACTTTGTTACTATATAGTTTTGACCTTTTAGTCAGCACAACTAATAGGATTTCTCTCAATGTAGCGTGAAAAATTAGTTCGCAGAAAATTCAAATGGTTCATTATAATATAAAGTGACATGTTTGATAACATGTCTGCTATTATATTGACCCAAAATTCACAGAATTTTTGTTAATTTCTCATTTTTTTGGCATTGGGTCAGTTTCTTTTTATTTTTTTCTATTAAAATTATCAATGTTATTTATAATAAAAAACGCAAAAAAGAGAAGGCAAACGTTTCGGCCACATATGGGAGCCCTCTTCAGTGCCATAAATTAAAAGATTAATAAAAAAATAAAAAAACAAATAAAAACTCAGGCCTGTTTGTTTACAAATTTCTAAGTTTTTCGTTCATTTTATTCGGTTTTCTATATACAGTGAATTCTACATATTTTTTCCAATTCGTGTGTTGCTTACTGGACTTCTTCATTTTGAATTGCAAGCGATGAGATAAGTTTTTGAGTTTCATAATTATCCTTATTTTAACTATCTTCTACATTTTTATCTTTTACGAAAATTTTGAATTAATCTTTTAATTTATGGCACTGAAGAGGGCCCCCGTATGTGGCCGAAACGTTTGCCTTCTCTTTTTTGCGTTTTTTATTATAAATAACATTGATAATTTTTATAGAAGAAAATAAAAAGAAACTAACCCAATGCCAAAAAAATGAGAAATTAACAAAAGTTCAATATAATATTGTGTTGAATTTTTTTTTTTTAAAAGTATATAATATTCTTAAAATAAATTCCTACTTTTTCATATATTTTTGGTCACCAGTAAATAAGGCTTGCAATTGATTCTGCTACAAAATTCATTATATTTCACAAAGTGTCACTTTTCTATACTTAATACTTTATCGCAAATCCTTTCTTAAGTAGTTTATCGGGGTCAAAATCCCAAATGATTTCACCGTATAAAAACAGTATAATCTTGAAAATTCTCTTATGTTCATTAAGCAGAAACGGCGTAAAAAAATTCTAGTTAAAATCATTCGCTATTTCAATATTTTTCTGAGGAGAACACAGCTTATAAGTAATCATGACTAGACTGTCACTAAATTGGCTTAATTCATCTAATCTAAACTAAGATAGTATTTCATAACCAAAATAAAAGAAATTTAAATCACGTCACCAAAAATATGTTGAAATATTCAAACTGACGATTCATTCAACTTTTCTTCTAGACTATAGTCTCTTTGATTTCAGTCTTATTGGATTATGCTAGAATGACGCAATCGTATTAATATTTAAGTGTTGTGTTGTTCTCATTCTATGGTAGCAACAATGAATAAGCGTATGGAGAAATGCGTTGTATAAATAAAACTTGAAAAGCCATAAAACTAAATGTGAGATCTTTTGTATTATATTATATGTATGAGTAAGGGCCAATATGCATACTTCTTTCTTACGAATCTTTAATCTTCAACGGTCACGTTATAGTGTATGGAAGTTAAGATTATGCACTCTTTTGAATGAACTTGACGTGATTAAAGTTATTGATGAAGAGATACCAGCTGAAAGAGATGATAGTTGGAAAAAAAACTAATCGAATTTCTAGAAGTGTAATTGTGGAGTATTTGTCAGATTCCTTGATTCATTATGTGTTGGTTTAATTCGTCGAATTAATGTATATTGAAAAATAATCTCTATATTTTGAACAGTATGTGTGTATCCAAATCAATCTGTAGAGATTTTCACTAGAAATACTTACACGTTTCTGATTTAGATATAATCTATAAACGTAAAAGTCTCGCTACTAAATTGGCTCTACGAAAGAAATTGTTTGGATTGAAATTACATAGGGGTTAAAGACGTTATAAGAACGGTGAAACGTCCAAGGATAAGATGTAAACAGCCTAATATTTTGTTAGACTTGATAATAGCAAAGAAAATTACAGGGCAAGCAGAACGCGCCACACGATATCTACATATCGATTCTTAAGAGGATCTGTTAGACGCTTTGAGGCAAAACCTCATACAAACCCGCTCCATTTTAGCGCTTTAATCAAAATTGGAATCGCGTAAAGAGGAATCGACAGAAGCAGTACAAAACTTCACCTTACGCTTTAGACAAATAATCAACGAAATTAATTATGCAGTACTAGCACAACACACAAACCCCATGGAAAAGCGCTTGAAAATTAAACTAGAGGAACAGGAACACGCAACTGAGACGGAGATGTGGCTTAAGGAAACGCAACCGACTCGAACGAGCACATTACCACCAAGACCAACGACCAAATTTATCTCTAGACTACCACCGTCCCCCGGTACTAACGCAAATACGAGCGAAGCAAAGTCATTAAATCAAACGTTGCTATTGATAAACCGTTCCAAAATGACATGCCACAAATGTGGCAAAATCGGCCACTTTTCATCACAATATGTGATGAAAAAAAACAGTAAACATGCAAAAAAACAGTACCAGATGCAATTTCTAAAATAAAAGATGGTTTTGCATAAGTTCCTATCCTGAATTATTTAAAAAATCCAACACCAATTACCACCAACATCGAGTATGAGGAAAATCAAGCAATACGTTCCCGATACGCAAACACTTCTTCGAGAGAGGGTGATTCATGGCGCAGACTGCAGGAAATTTTGAACACATTCAAATTAAACCATGTAGAACCAGAGCAAAAAGAGCTTATACAGCGACTAATCACGAAATACCAAAATGTATTTTCCCTCAAACTCGGAACCTCTCCCATGCACCAATCTAACGGAACATGAGATTGTGCTAAAATCAGGAAAAATAATAAATTTAAGATCACATAAAGTACCAGAGAAGCACAGAGATTTCTCGCTTTATAAAACCCAAAAACTATTAAACAAAGGTATTATTAGGGAATCCTAATCCCCTTTCAACCCACCTTTATGGGTCGTCCCTAAGAAAGGAAATAAATTAAGAATAGTCATAGATTACCGTAAAATCAACGAAGACACCGATAAAGACGCATACCCGTTACCCGTCATAATAAATGACATATTGGATCAGCTCGGTAAAGCAAAGTTCTTCTCAACTTTTGATCTTTCAACTAGATTGCACCAGATCCCGATGAAAATGTCCACTTCCCAGGGACATTTTGAATACGATAAAATGCCCTTCGGATTGAAGAATGCTCTAGCAACGTTCCAAAGTATGATGGACAACGCGTTCCGAAGCTCTATAGGTACTAAATGTTTTAAATTTCAAAGTGACATGTTTGATAACATGTCTATTATTGTATTGACCCAAATTCATATAATGTTTGTTCATTTCTTTGGCATAGGGTCTGTTAAGACTAGAAATAAAAACATATTTTGTACTTATAGAACTAAGCATAAGTTTACTAAATTCACAGATGTTATCTTTCGACAAGCAACTTGATTTATTAGTTTCCGAATTTCGAACAAGACAATTTTGTATCCATAGTATTCTTTAAGTGACGAATGTTATTTATGAGCGTACGGGATATTCTGAGCTTGAAAGGCGGATTCAGAAGAAGACCGGACTCAGTATACAGCATTTTGGGAACACACAATAAGACATAAAAAAAGGGTCAGTGCGATGTACTTCCCTCACAACTGGTATCCACGTGACGATAGGCCTACGCAGCTATGCGATCTAAGGGTTGGCGTAGACTGGTCGGCGTGAGAAAATTCTCGTCATAAACAAATCTCACCCCACCTACATATTTTCAGTGACTTGTGATTGCCACGGCAGTTTCCGAATGGTCGAAAACTAGAAGTGTCAGCTTGACTACGCGACCGAAAGGGTCAACTGAAAATTACATCTCCGGGCACAGTTCCGACGACAAATTGTACTTTCAAAATTAATTTTTATATTAGTAGAAATCATTTAAATTATAGAACTTTAAACACAGAATCTTGTCATTTATTTATGAACCCAAGATTCAACATTTGGTCCTTCGAGCCGGATCTTAACCGGGTAAAAACAAAAATAATTGTGATTTATTGTGCAATTGTGTTTCATGTAACATTGAATTTAACAAACAATCATGTTTGAACTTTGAACTTTGAACTTGGTGACTAAAATTCAACTTGTGCAGTGGATTACGTGTACTTGTGACTTGGACTTTGATACGTGCAGTGACTTTAGCAAATTCTTTCATTGTGACTTTAAATTCAATTTATGCAGTACTCATTACAATACTTGGTGACTCTATACTCCATATTATTGGACAGTTTTACATTGTTTGTGACTTTGAACCTAAAATACTGTGAACTCGTGCAGTATTTTACAACGTTTGTATTTGTGAAGTGCAATATTTTTATATTGTGATTGTATTGTAGATCATTACAATATAATATACATTATTACTAGGACTTTCATCATTTGAATCATCAAAACTGTAAAGCAGCATCCTGGTCCAGCAGTGTATACTTGAAGACAAGGGCTCGCAACGGCAAGCAATCGTGGATTTAAGCTGACGATACATTAGATTATAAAACGGTAAGTCTTCAATATTTCCCTTATTCATAATCCCTTTCAAACAAGCTTCTGTTTTGTGTAAAATGGAAGGGTTAAAGAGGCAACGTGCGACTGTAAAAGGGGGTCTTACGCGTTTTATAAATCAACTTAAGTCAAACGAGTTCAAAGACAATGTCTCAGGAATCAAGGTAATACTTGAAAGAAACGAATCTCTTTTTGATAAGTTTGACATTATACAGACTCAAATCGAAGAATTAGTGACAGAAGAGGATGAAATTGACGAAGAAGCGCGACAGCGTTCCGGATTCGAAACAATGTACTATAAAACCGTAGCGGACGCTCGTACGGTGATTGAGCGAGTGCAACAAATTCGCACTCCGTCAATTACACAGTCACCCTCTATACGTGAACAAAATGAGGGCACAATACGTAATAATGGTGTTAATTTACCAAAACTCAACGTTCCAAAATTTAATGGTAATTACAGTTATTGGGTTAAATTTCGCGACTCATTCACATCAATGATTGATAACAATGAATCAATCAGTAACGTAGAAAAATTTTATTATTTGGACGATGCACTATCAGGCGAAGCAGCTCGGGTTATTTCAGCATTAGGGATATCAGAAGAAAATTATACAATAGCATGGAATGCCTTAAAAGCTCGCTACGAGGACGAGAACGATTTAATACACCATCACGTATCAGGGATTTTTGAAGTACCAGCAGTAACGCGTAACTCATACTTTGAACTTCGTAATTTGGTCGATAAAGTTACTTTACATTTAGCTTCATTAAAATCATTGAAGGAGCCGACAGATCAATGGGACACGCTAATTATATATTTATTAACTTCAAAATTAAATACAGCAATAAAAAACGAATGGGAGAAAACGTTATCGATAAAAACAGAAAGAACTACTTTGAAAACTATGCTCACATTTTTAGAAAGCCAGTGTAAATATTTGAATAAAACGACCAATAAAATTAATACATCAGAAGTTAAGGAAACCAAGTTTTTTGAAAAAAGCAATACTAATAAACGAGCCCATTTTCAACAAGGAACACATTTAAAAAATTATGCATTAACGGCTATTAGAAGTTGTATTTTATGCAAGGGGAACCATTTGTTATATAGTTGTAATGAATTTTTGAAATTATCACCTTCATTACGGATAAGGAAGGTGCAAGAACTCAAGGTTTGTTTTAATTGCTTATCAAAGGGACATGGTAATAAGGATTGTGAACGCGGACCGTGTAAATTATGTGGACGCAAACATAATTCACTCCTTCATTTAGACACACAAGATAAACCACAATCATCGACGCAAGTTCCACTTCAAATCACTACATCAGGAGAGAATAATCTTCCACCGCCAGATCAGCAACAAAAAATTTATAGCACGCAGGCAGTTGAAGGTGCATCATCGTACGTCTTATTAGGAACGGCTCTAGTTTACTTGTATGATCACAGAGGCAAGCAACACGAATGTCGCGCACTTTTAGACTCGTGTTCACAGCCACATATTATGACTACAAGTCTGTGCAAGCGCTTAGGCTTGCAGCAAACAAGAGCGAACATTATGCTTTCAGGAATCGAACAAGGCAACCAAGAGGTAACGTTCAAAACAACCGCGAAACTAAAGTCACGTGTAACTGACTTTTCAACGTCGTTAACCTGCCTCATTGTCGATAATATTAGTGACAACTTGCCATCGAATCGCGTGAAGTCAGCAGGTATACAAATCCCTGACTCTATCACACTGGCAGACCCAACATTTGATCAATCACGACCAGTAGATTTGCTTATCGGAGCATCTCTATTTTATCATTTATTATGCGTCGGGCAAATTAAGCTAAACAAGGCTCAACCTACTTTGCAAAAAACCTTGTTAGGATGGATTGTTGTAGGTAATATTAACTTTCCTCCATCTGCGCAAAATACGAAGGTAATATGCAGATTAGTAAGAAATCAAGAATTAAATGAAAGTTTACAGAAATTTTGGGAGATAGAACATTGTTTTACAAAATCGAACACACAGTGTCTATCAAAAACAGAATTTGCAGAACAACATTTTCAATCAACAACAACGCGAGATTCCGATGGGCGTTTTATAGTTAGTATACCGTTTAAGCACGAGCTTGCACAGCTTGGAAAGCTTGGAACTTCTAGAGATATGGCGTGTAAAAGATTACTCTCCATGGAAAAAAGGATGTCAAAAAATTCAGAATTAAAAAATCAATATGTTGCATTCATGGACGAGTATGAGTCACTCGGGCATATGAGTGAAATTAAATCTGCAGAGCGTGATCAAACTAGCCCTCATTTTTATTTGCCACACCATGCGGTGTACAAAGAAAGTAGCACGACGACAAAGTTGCGGGTTGTGTTCGACGGGTCGGCAAAGACAACAACCGGCTTATCACTGAACGATGTGCAGCATATTGGGACTCCAATTCAAGACGATTTATTTTCTATCGTACTCAGATTCAGGCAACATCGATATGTTTTATCAGCAGACATAACAAAAATGTATAGACAAATATTAATAAAGGGGGAAGAGCGATCAATGCAGCGTATTTTATGGCGTAAGGACAGCACTTTACCCATCAAGATATTTGAATTAAACACCGTTACATACGGCACAGCATCTGCACCTTTTTTAGCTACTCGGTGCTTGTATCAATTAGGAATTGATAACGAGACTTTATTTCCAACGGCATGTAATGCAATCAAGCATGATTTCTACGTTGACGATTTGCTCACCGGAGCAGAAACAATTCAAGAAGCGATTAGCCTGCGCAACGAACTCAATCATATCTTAAAGACAGCAGGTTTAGAATTGCGTAAATGGGCATCGAATGATCCACGCATCCTCTCTGATAAAAATGGCCATAATAACAACGAGCCAATCTCAATTTATGGCGACAAGGACCCTAAAACATTAGGACTTGTCTGGGACCCACGAAACGATGAGCTTAAATACCGCATAAATATCATAGATTCGCACAAGGTAACTAAGCGAATTGTGCTGTCAATTATTGCGCAAATTTTCGATCCTCTGGGTCTTGTCGGCCCTGCCATAATTCAGGCAAAGGTAATCATGCAAAAACTTTGGAGCATGAATCTAGATTGGGATGAATCCTTGCCACAAGAGCTGCATTCATCGTGGTGCAATATTTATAAGGAAATGTTAAACATAAACAAAATCGTTATAAATAGACACGCACGTTCGTCTCATTATACAAAATTAGAATTTCATGGTTTTTGCGATGCATCAGAAACCGCATATGGAGCTTGCATATATATATGTTCAATTAATCAAAATGGTACGCGAAACACCCGATTATTATGTGCAAAATCAAGAGTTGCACCGTTAAAGGTAACTACAATACCGAGACTTGAACTATTGAGCGCACAGCTTTTAGCACAGCTTGCAAGTAAAGTTGCTCTAGCGTACAACACGTCTAAGGAACAATGGTACTATTGGTCAGATTCGATGGTTGCGTTAGCTTGGATAAAGACACCATCAAATAAATGGAAAATTTTTGTTGCTAATCGAACTGTCGAAATCCAAGAATTGACCAATGAAAACTGGCAACACGTTGAATCAAAACAAAATCCTGCGGATTTAATATCACGTGGAATAAACGCAGAAGAATTAGCTACGTCACATTTATGGTGGAACGGCCCTCAGTGGCTTTCTGAAAATAAAAAATTATGGCCAGTTTTTAAAGATAGTAATAATATAATTAATCAAGTACCAGAACAGAAGAAATCTGCACTATCATATTTAATTGAACAAGAGGAAAATGAACAAACATCAATACACAAATGTAAACTGTTTGATAGATTTTCATCATACACAAGATTAATTAGAACAACAGCCTTTGTTTTAAGATTTATCTCAAACTGCAAAAAATCAATTAATAAAACAAAAACCTTTATTGCAGTAAATTCAAACCGTATAGTAACGCTGAGCAAAGTTGCACCATTAAATACTCAAGAGCTTAATGAGTCAACAAATTTATTGATAAAATGCGCTCAAGCAGAAACCTTTTCAATAGAAATTTCAAAATTAAGGAATAATCAAGAATTGCATAAAACTAGTCATTTAATTCAACTCAACCCCTTTTTGGATGAAGGAGGTTTATTAAGAGTAGGTGGACGAATATCGAATGCAAAAATTTCATATGATCAAAAATATCCAATAATTCTTGCATCAAATCATAAATTCACATATTTAATTATAAAAAATGAACATCACAGATTACTTCATGCAGGTTGTCAATCTGTATTATTTTCATTACGTAAACGTTTTTGGCCTTTATCAGGAAAGAACACTATTAAAAGGGTGTTGAAGAATTGCGTAACATGTTTTAAAGCAAAACCAGAGGATTTGCCTACTTACCTCATGGGAGAACTGCCTGCAGAAAGAATAACACCTACTCGTGCATTTTTTAACTGTGGCATCGATTACGCAGGTCCGTTTTATATCAAGGAAAAAATTCGCTCTAAGATACTTATCAAGGTATATATTTGTATATTCGTATGTTACGTTACAAAGGCAGTACATATTGAACTCGCACGTGATTTATCCACAGAAGCATTTCTCAATTGTTTCAAACGTTTTATTGCTCGACGTGGCAAATGTAACAACATTTACTCGGACAATGGTTTAAACTTCGTCGGAGCAAGAAACGAACTCTATGAACTTTATGAATTTTTGAAGGCAGACAAATTCCAAAACAGCATCAACGATTTTTTATCAAGTGAGCAAATAAAGTGGCACTTTATACCACCTCGCGCACCACATTTCGGAGGCTTATGGGAAGGTGCAGTAAAATCTGCGAAATATTATATGAAACGCGTCATAGGTAATACACAATTAACATACGAAGAGTTATACACACTTCTTACACAAATTGAAGCTTGTTTGAATTCCAGACCTCTATCACCGTTGTCCAACGATCCAAACGACCTTTCTCCTCTCACACCCGGTCACTTCCTTATTGGAGACTCGTTAACAGCTTTTCCTCAGGCAGATTTAAGAGAGATCAACACCTACAGACTGGATCGATACCAACATTTGCAACAAATGTCTCAACATTTTTGGAATCGGTGGCAGACTGAATACCTGTCTCAATTACAAGGTCGTTCACGATGGAGTAAATCATCTCCACATATATCATAGAATAACATATTTGGTAATTATATGTAATAAAAAATTTGCGTAAACAACCTGGATTGAAAGATACTCTTTCAAGGCGGGCGGTATGTTAAGACTAGAAATAAAAACATATTTTGTACTTATAGAACTAAGCATAAGTTTACTAAATTCACAGATGTTATCTTTCGACAAGCAACTTGATTTATTAGTTTCCGAATTTCGAACAAGACAATTTTGTATCCATAGTATTCTTTAAGTGACGAATGTTATTTATGAGCGTACGGGATATTCTGAGCTTGAAAGGCGGATTCAGAAGAAGACCGGACTCAGTATACAGCATTTTGGGAACACACAATAAGACATAAAAAAAGGGTCAGTGCGATGTACTTCCCTCACAACTGGTATCCACGTGACGATAGGCCTACGCAGCTATGCGATCTAAGGGTTGGCGTAGACTGGTCGGCGTGAGAAAATTCTCGTCATAAACAAATCTCACCCCACCTACATATTTTCAGTGACTTGTGATTGCCACGGCAGTTTCCGAATGGTCGAAAACTAGAAGTGTCAGCTTGACTACGCGACCGAAAGGGTCAACTGAAAATTACATCTCCGGGCACAGTTCCGACGACAAATTGTACTTTCAAAATTAATTTTTATATTAGTAGAAATCATTATACTATAGGTTTGGTTTTACACTATCATTTGTTAACCTTGACTGTTGCTGTAAGACTGCATAATCTTGAGACATGTTCTCGTCGTCTTGATTAGGCAGAATACAAATTTTTGTCATAGGACGTTTCACTATGCTTCGTGCAGTTTTGACCGATACAACTCGTATAACGTTATCCTTGCCAGGATGAGTTTCTGTAATACGGCCGAGTGGCCACTGCATAGGTGGTATATTATCTTCTTTGATAATGACTAGTGTGCCTGGTGTAATTTTACGTGGAGATGATTTACTCCAGCGTGAACGACCTTGTAATTGAGACAGGTATTCAGTCCGCCACCGATTCCAAAAATGTTGAGACATTTTTTGCAAATGTTGGTATCGATCCAGTCTTTGGGTGTTGATTTCTCTTAAATCTGCCTGAGGAAAGGCTGTTAACGAGTCTCCAATAAGGAAGTGACCAGTTGTGAGAGGAGAAAGGTCATTAGGATCGTTGGACAACGGTGATAGAGGTCTGGAATTCAAACAAGCTTCAATTTGTGTGAGGAGTGTGTATAACTCTTCGTATATTAATTGTGTACTACCTATGACGCGTTTCATATGATATTTCGCAGATTTTACAACAGGGTCACTTTCTTCTTATTTTCTTTGATTAAAATTATTATTACATTTAAAAATGCGCAAAAAGAAAGAAAGGCAAACGTTTCGGCCACATATGGGGGCCCTCTTCAGTGCCATAAATTAAAAGATTAATTCAAAATTTCTGTAAAGAATTACAATATAGAAGATAATTAAAAAAAAGAATTATCATAGAAATTAAATAGAAATTAATCTTTTAATTTATGGCACTGAAGAGGGCCCCCATATGTGGCCGAAACGTTTGCCTTTATTTCTTTTTGCGCATTTTTAAATGTAATAATAATTTTAATCAAAGAAAATAAGAAGAAACTGACCCTATGCCAAAGAAATGAACAAACATTATATGAATTTGGGTCAATACAATAATAGACATGTTATCAAACATGTCACTTTAAAATTTGAAAATGGCACTTTCACTATAAAGCTAGAATATCTAACAGTTCTGACCATTTTCAGAACTATTTAAATTTAATAATAACTTCAAATGTGATACTTAATATCACGAATATTCAAATTGCATTTTTATTAATTTTTAAAGATAAATTTATTATCATTTTTCCAAAACATCTCAGAATAAATCTGAATGTGAAAATAAACAACTTTCAATTTTTTTAAATATGGAGCAAAATTACATACATGGATATTATAATATTTTATCTTTATGTAACGCCTTGCTTGCAAATTCAGTGTAAAATGGATTGTCCGTGAAGCTTATATACAAAATCGTTTTCTTGAAAAATAAACGCCTTCATCCACTCGTGATTCATCCACATGTGCCGAGTCGATTTTTAAAACAGTTCAGATCATTCTGTGAGAGACACCGGTAATAAAGTCTTCACGAGAAGTTTTCATGAATGTAAAACTTGTTCGCGTTTTGCCATTGTGAACCAATTTGGCATCATTCTTTAATAATAAACATTTTTTGAAAAAAATTCCGGTCGGTTCGTGTGCAAAATCTTTTATATTTTTTCATTTTATCCGGTTTTTTATTCATAGTGAACTTCAAGTAATTTTTCAATTCGTGATGCTGCATACTGGACTACTTCATTTTGAATTGCAAGCTATGAGATAAGTTTTTAATTTCTATGATAATTCTTTTTTTTAATTATCTTCTATATTGTAATTCTTTACAGAAATTTTGAATTAATCTTTGAATTTATGGCACTGAAGAGGGCCCCCATATGTGGCCGAAACGTTTGCCTTTCTTTCTTTTTGCGCATTTTTAAATGTAATAATAATTTTAATCAAAGAAAATAAGAAGAAACTGACCCTATGCCAAAGAAATGAACAAACACTAAATGTTTTGCCTATATGGACGATATAGTAATTTTTGGTGAAACTATTCAACAGCACAGCAGTGCTTGAAAGATTACGAAATCTAGGACCTCGTTTAGAACTAAGTAAGTGCGAGTACCTGAAATGAGAACTCGAGTACCTTGGTCACATTATAACAAAGGACGGTGTAAAAGCAAATCCGGAAAAGTTAAGTGCAATACAGAACTTCAAACAATTAAAGACAGTTAAAAATGTGCAATCATTCTTAGTACTCGCAGGATATTACAGGAGATTTATAAAACATTTTTCTAGTATAGCAAGGCCACTGACACGATTAACACAAAAAGAACATTTTTTTGGCTAAACACATGACTATAAAAAAGCCTGTTTTGATCTGAAATACGCACTTGTATCCGCCCCATTGCTGAAATTTCCGAACTTCCAAGAACAGTTCACCTTGATAACGGATTTAAACTCATTACTCCTTTCTGCTGGCACAGTAACAATAAAAATTCCTACCTACTATCGTGAAATTCAATCACGAGATGACAGGAGTAAGTGGGAGCATGCAATAAAAGATGAACTGAATTCACTAATGACTAATAATATCTGGACACTCGTACCTAAGCCCCAAAATAAAAACATCATTGACTGTAGATGGGTATTTACGGTAAAAAATGATGAACATGGTAATCCAATGCGATACAAAGCCCGAGTTGTGGCAAAAGGTTTTCGTCAACAATATTTATCCGATTATCAGGAAACCTTTGCACCCGTGGCAAGAATATCCACTTTTCGAATAAAAAAAAAAAAATTGCGAACCAATTTTTACAGAAATTAATATTTTAAGTAGATATCAAACAAAAAATAATGTTGAATTGTGGAAACGTTTAAAAATAATCTTAAGGTATGTAAATGGCTCATTAAATACAAAGCTTACATATGTACGGAATAATTATAACAAAATAATAATTGTATTTGTTGATGCGGATTGGGGAGGTGATGAGATATCACGAAAGACTACCACAGGTTACATCTTTTAACTATTTGAAAACTGCACTAATACGTGGATTACAAAAAGACAAAATTCTGTTGCAACTTCTTCAACAGAAGCAGAATATATGTCACTTTACGAAGCCGTGAAAGAAGCCATTTGGCTAAAAGCAGTCATGTATCTTATCCCATTCCAATCTATGAAGACAACCAAAGTTGTATCAGCATTGCAACAAATTCAACAAATCATAAAAGAACAAAGCATATAGATATAAAATATCACTTTATTCGTGATCAAATTGAGAAACAGGTGTTAATTTTGTATCATCTCCCAACAGATCAGCAGTTAGCGGATGCATTCACTAAACCTATAACACCAATAAAGTTCCTACAAATTCGTGCAAAGCTTGCACTGTTAGAAATGTTTGCAATTTTAGTATACAGGGGTATATTAAATTTCCTATATGTTTACTAAATTTACTACACTTGGTAATTTTAGTATACTCAGGTATACTAAATTTCTTTGTATGTATACTAAATTTTTTAAGTGTACACTAAGTTTCTTTTACGTATATGAATTTCGTAGTTTCTGTATACTAAAATTCATATATCTGTATACGAAATTCATCTGCGCAAGCGCGTTTCGAGTTACGCGGATCATGCAACATGCAGACTCGCATGCCGATGTATTTGTGGTTAACTACGTTGTTGGATCGACATTTGATGCCGGACAAAAATTCGGATTGTTTGGATCTGCGTTTTTCTTTTCAAAAGGTAGGTTTAATTTATTTACTCGTTTACAAATGTAAATTTACGTATCCCAGAATTTCGAAGCTTTATGAGTGAAATGTGAAAAAAATAAAATAAAAATTCCAGAAGTAGTTAGACATTTTAGGTTACATTAACGCGCGAAAAAAAGTTTATCTTGCCCAAGTAACACAAGATCATCTATTAGACGTCTAAAACATCTTTTTGGGGAAAACGGGAGAGCTCTAGAAGACGTTTCGATTTTCTGCTGAAAGTGCTATTACTATTTTTTTAGATCGCGTACTCATTAGAGTTCAAGATGTTATGGAAGGAATTCAAGTTGCTTTCGCATCGTACTACGTGTTTGGATATTCATACGCTGCGGAATTGCCAAAATCTTTAGAGTTCAATTAAAGGTAATTATTTCATGATTCATTCAATATACATATGCCCTCTGTCTCCAGGCGACAAAAGAGTGAAGGGCGCTAAAAGGATCATTATCTTTGATAATTATTAATAATTCTTAATAAAGTGATACTCTGTACTCCAACTGTATTTATTTTACAATATACCCTATTAAATAATAATTGTAAAACAAAACATTACAAATCGCAATATACTTTATTTTTAATGGTAACATTTATATCCTTTCGGACAAAGTTTAGAAAAAAATATTTATCTTCAAATCGATAAGGAAAACAATTAAATACAAATTTAAATTTATATTAATTATTTTCCTTATACTTTAAGTTTTACTGGTTCTCTAGCATTATTACACACATATTAAAATTAGTATACCCATACAGTAAAATTACTATATGTGTGTACTAAACTTCATGTACACGTATACTAAATTTAGTGCACGCGTATACTTAATTTCATATACATGTATACTAAATTCAGTATACGCATATACTAAATTTCATATACGCGTATAATAAATTTAGTACACGCATATACTAAATTTAGTATACGCCGGTAAACTAAATTTAATTTCATGTTGTGCATTCATGCTTCCATTACATGTATACTAAATATAGTACAGATTTTTCTCACAGTGTGGACTGAAAGAGTGAAAAACATATTAAGTGTTTAATCTACATTATAAATACATATAGGTCATTTCATGGGAGATTTACAGTCAAAATTGAAAATTTCGAGATATAATTTTTTCAAGTTTGGCACTCGGGAAATTTTTTTTTTTCTAACAGCTCACTGTAAAAGCAGTTTTGAATATTAAATGTAACCCTTGCACTTGAAATGCGCGAAAGAGTACAAGCTTTCAAAAAAGTTATAGCACACATTTCGTTCTTTTTTTTGTAATAACAATATATTACATTTTTATAAACAATTGAATTTTTTTAAATTTGGAACTAATTTTTTTCCGATTTTTTTGTTTCTAAATTTTTGTTGAAGTTTTTTCAATATGCAGGCAAAATTTTGGAATGGAAAAATGAAAACTGTAGGTGTAATTAATTTATAAAATCTCTCCCGCCCATTGCAGCAGTTCGCTGCCACACGTGCTTCGAGTCCGAGCATGCCTAAACAAGCTTAAGCGTAGTTGCAGCGTGCGAGCTCGCTCGTTGCAACGCGCGGGACAGATTTTATATAAAAAATCTGCCCGCTTCGCGGGCACATTCTCATCGCGCGCAGCTCGCAAGTTTGAGCGCGCCTAGGGCGCGCGATTTGATCGTCGCGCTTCGCGCTCCGCAATGCTCGATCGTCGCGCTGCGCGCTGGGTCTTGTGCTCTTCACATACATTCAAGTTTATTTATTATAATTTGATAATGAAGCTCAAACCAATTTTATAATAATATCACAGATAATGTGAATTACACATTTTCTCAAAGTCACTCAATTTCTTTTTGAAATTAAGTGAAACAGGAAATTCAATTTACTTAAGGCTCTATCAGCCTTAAGGAACACATTCTCATCATGGCGCTCGCGCTTCGCGCTCGATTTTCTGTATACATTTCAGTAACTTTTTAATAAATTACATGATTAAAATAATTTATTTTCTTCCAAATCTCTCAAAAAGGAAAAACAATCGTAGACTTTATTTAAGGAAACGATTTTGCAGAACAACGCTTATTTCGTATCTCACATATTTTGGTGAAAAAAATCGGATTTTTTTAATATTCATAATCAAAACATAAAATATACATTCTGTCCCGAAATGTCTTAATGAGAATTTGTAGACCTCATTTAGGCAAACAATTTTCCATCTAAACGTTTTTTTTTGTATCTCTCATATTTTGTCTAAAAAATGGAATTTTTGAATTTTAATCGTATTTTTTGGAATTGAAACGAAAAGTATATGTTTTATCAGAAACTGTGTGAGACAAAATTTGTAGATCTTTTTGAAAAAAACAACTTTGTATTCTTACGTTTTTTTCGTGTTTCGAATATTATTGCTAAAAAATTGAATTTTGGATTTTCAATAGTTTTTTTTTTTAATTAAAAAGATAAATATGCATCTTATGAAAAAATGTTACAATTTAAATTTGTAGGTCTTTATTTATTTAATAATATTGTATCATAACGTTTTTTCGTATCTCGTATAATTTAACTTGAAAATGGAATTTTGATATTGAGTTTTTTCGAATTTGAATATGCTGTGACATTTCTAATTTTGATTTAATCAAAAAATGTTATCAGGATAATTTGTAGAGATTTATGAGCAAACAATTTTCCATCTAAACGTTTTTTTTTGTATCTCTCATATTTTGTCTAAAAAATGGAATTTTTGAATTTTAATCGTATTTTTTGGAATTGAAACGAAAAGTATATGTTTTATCAGAAACTGTGTGAGACAAAATTTGTAGATCTTTTTGAAACGAACAACTTTGTATTCTTACGTTTTTTTCGTGTTTCGAATATTATTGCTAAAAAATTGAATTTTGGATTTTCAATAGTTTTTTTTTTTAATTAAAAAGATAAATATGCATCTTATGAAAAAATGTTACAATTTAAATTTGTAGGTCTTTATTTATTTAATAATATTGTATCATAACGTTTTTTCGTATCTCGTATAATTTAACTTGAAAATGGAATTTTGATATTGAGTTTTTTCGAATTTGAATATGCTGTGACATTTCTAATTTTGATTTAATCAAAAAATGTTATCAGGATAATTTGTAGAGATTTATGAGCAAACAATTTTCCATCTAAACGTTTTTTTTTGTATCTCTCATATTTTGCCTAAAAAATGAAATTTTTGAATTTTAATCGTATTTTTTGGAATTGAAACGAAAAATATATGTTTTATCAGAAACTGTGTGAGACAAAATTTGTAGATCTTTTTGAAACAAACAACTTTGTATTCTTACGTTTTTTTCGTGTTTCGAATATTATTGCTAAAAAATTGAATTTTGGATTTTCAATAGTTTTTTTTTTAATTGAAATGATAAATATGCATCTTATGAAAAAATGTTACAATTTAAATTTGTAGGTCTTTATTTATTTAATAATATTGTATCATAACGTTTTTTCGTATCTCGTATAATTTAACTTGAAAATGGAATTTTGATATTGAGTTTTTTCGAATTTGAATATGCTGTGACATTTCTAATTTTGATTTAATCAAAAAATGTTATCAGGATAATTTGTAGAGATTTATGAGCAAATAATTTTCCATCTAAACGTTTTTTTTTGTATCTCTCATATTTTGTCAAAAAATGGAATTTTTGAATTTTAATCGTATTTTTTGGAATTGAAACGAAAAGTATATGTTTTATCAGAAACTGTGTGAGAAAAATTTTGTAGATATTTTTGAACAAAACAACTTTGTATTCTTACGTTTTTTTCGTGTTTCGAATATTATTGCTAAAAAATTGAATTTTGGATTTTCAATAGTTTTTTTTTTAATTGAAATGATAAATATGCATCTTATGAAAAAATGTTACAATTTAAATTTGTAGGTCTTTATTTATTTAATAATATTGTATCATAACGTTTTTTCGTATCTCGTATAATTTAACTTGAAAATGGAATTTTGATATTGAGTTTTTTCGAATTTGAATATGCTGTGACATTTCTAATTTTGATTTAATCAAAAAATGTTATCAGGATAATTTGTAGAGATTTATGAGCAAACAATTTTCCATCTAAACGTTTTTTTTTGTATCTCTCATATTTTGTCTAAAAAATGGAATTTTTGAATTTTAATCGTATTTTTTGGAATTGAAACGAAAAGTATATGTTTTATCAGAAACTGTGTGAGACAAAATTTGTAGATCTTTTTGAAACGAACAACTTTGTATTCTTACGTTTTTTTCGTGTTTCGAATATTATTGCTAAAAAATTGAATTTTGGATTTTCAATAGTTTTTTTTTTAATTAAAAAGATAAATATGCATCTTATGAAAAAATGTTACAATTTAAATTTGTAGGTCTTTATTTATTTAATAATATTGTATCATAACGTTTTTTCGTATCTCGTAGAAGTTAACATGAAAATGGAATTTTGATATTGAGTTTTTTCGAATTTGAATATGCTGTGACATTTCTAATTTTGATTTAATCAAAAAATGTTATCAGGATAATTTGTAGAGATTTATGAGCAAACTATTTTCCATCTAAACGTTTTTTTTTGTATCTCTCATATTTTGCCTAAAAAATTGAATTTTTGAATTTTAATCGTATTTTTTGGAATTGAAACGAAAGATGTATGTTTTATCAGAAACTGCTTTAGACGAAATTTGTAGATCTTTTTGAAACAAACAACTTTGTTTTCTTAAGTTTTTTTCGTGTTTCGAATATTATTGCTAAAAAATTGAATTTTGGATTTTCAATAGTTTTTTTTTAATTGAAATGATAAATATGCATCTTATGAAAAAATGTTACAATTTAAATTTGTAGGTCTTTATTTATTTAATAATATTGTATCATAACGTTTTTTCGTATCTCGTATAATTTAACTTGAAAATGGAATTTTGATATTGAGTTTTTTCGAATTTGAATATGCTGTGACATTTCTAATTTTGATTTAATCAAAAAATGTTATCAGGATAATTTGTAGAGATTTATGAGCAAACAATTTTCCATCTAAACGTTTTTTTTTGTATCTCTCATATTTTGTCAAAAAATGGAATTTTTGAATTTTAATCGTATTTTTTGGAATTGAAACGAAAAGTATATGTTTTATCAGAAACTGTGTGAGACAAAATTTGTAGATCTTTTTGAAACGAACAACTTTGTATTCTTACGTTTTTTTCGTGTTTCGAATATTATTGCTAAAAAATTGAATTTTGGATTTTCAATAGTTTTTTTTTTAATTGAAATGATAAATATGCATCTTATGAAAAAATGTTACAATTTAAATTTGTAGGTCTTTATTTATTTAATAATATTGTATCATAACGTTTTTTCGTATCTCGTATAATTTATCTTGAAAATGGAATTTTGATATTGACTTTTGTCGTATTTGAATATGGTGTGACATTTCTAATTTTGATTTAATCAAAAAATGTTTACAGGATAATATGTAGAGATTTATGAGCAAACAATTTTCCATCTAAACGTTTTTTTTTGTATCTCTCATATTTTGTCTAAAAAATGGAATTTTTGAATTTTAATCGTATTTTTTGGAATTGAAACGAAAAATATATGTTTTATCAGAAACTGTGTGAGACAAAATTTGTAGATCTTTTTGAAACGAACAACTTTGTATTCTTACGTTTTTTTCGTGTTTCGAATATTATTGCTAAAAAATTGAATTTTGGATTTTCAATAGTTTTTTTTTTAATTAAAAAGATAAATATGCATCTTATGAAAAAATGTTACAATTTAAATTTGTAGGTCTTTATTTATTTAATAATATTGTATCATAACGTTTTTTCGTATCTCGTATAATTTAACTTGAAAATGGAATTTTGATATTGAGTTTTTTCGAATTTGAATATGCTGTGACATTTCTAATTTTGATTTAATCAAAAAATGTTATCAGGATAATTTGTAGAGATTTATGAGCAAACTATTTTCCATCTAAACGTTTTTTTTTTGTATCTCTCATATTTTGCCTAAAAAATGAAATTTTTGAATTTTAATCGTATTTTTTGGAATTGAAACGAAAAATATATGTTTTATCAGAAACTGTGTGAGACAAAATTTGTAGATCTTTTTGAAACGAACAACTTTGTATTCTTACGTTTTTTTCGTGTTTCGAATATTATTGCTAAAAAATTGAATTTTGGATTTTCAATAGTTTTTTTTTTAATTGAAATGATAAATATGCATCTTATGAAAAAATGTTACAATTTAAATTTGTAGGTCTTTATTTATTTAATAATATTGTATCATAACGTTTTTTCGTATCTCGTATAATTTAACTTGAAAATGGAATTTTGAATTGAGTTTTTTCGAATTTGAATATGCTGTGACATTTCCAATTTTGATTTAATCAAAAAATGTTATCAGGATAATTTGTAGAGATTTATGAGCAAACAATTTTCCATCTAAACGTTTTTTTTTGTATCTCTCAAAATTTGGCTAAAAAATGGAATTTTTGAATTTTAATCGTATTTTTTGGAATTGAAACGAAAAATATATGTTTTATCAGAAACTGTGTGAGACAAAATTTGTAGATCTGTTTGAAACAAACAACTTTGTATTCTTACGTTTTTTTCTTGTTTCGAATATTATTGCTAAAAAATTGAATTTTGGATTTTCAATAGTTTTTTTTTTAATTAAAAAGATAAATATGCATCTTATGAAAAAATGTTACAATTCAAATTTGTAGGTCTTTATTTATTTAATAATATTGTAACATAACGTTTTTTCGTATCTCATATAATTTAACTGGAAAATGGAATTTTGATATTGACTTTTTTCGAATTTGAATATGCTGTGACATTTCTAATTTTGATTTAATCAAAAAATGTTATCAGGATAATTTGTAGAGATTTATGAGCAAACAATTTTCCATATAAACGTTTTTTTTGTATCTCTCATATTTTGCCTAAAAAATGAAATTTTTGAATTTTAATCGTATTTTTTGGAATTGAAACGAAAAATATATGTTTTATCAGAAACTGTGTGAGACAAAATTTGTAGATCTTTTTGAAACAAACAACTTTGTATTCTTACGTTTTTTTCGTGTTTCGAATATTATTGCTAAAAAATTGAATTTTGGATTTTCAATAGTTTTTTTTTTAATTAAAAAGATAAATATGCATCTTATGAAAAAATGTTACAATTCAAATTTGTAGGTCTTTATTTATTTAATAATATTGTATCATAACGTTTTTTCGTATCTCGTATAATTTAACTGGAAAATGGAATTTTGATATTGACTTTTTTCGAATTTGAATATGCTGTGACATTTCTAATTTTGATTTAATCAAAAAATGTTATCAGGATAATTTGTAGAGATTTATGAGCACTATCAAAAACCAGTATTGAAATTTTTGATTTTTTAAAAAAATTATTTTCAAAAACACAAAAGTAGTGCTCAATCCCTCAATTTTGATTGGATGTGGCTGGTTAACGAACTTGTCCTTACTTTTTCGGCTCCGATAAAGTGTACCAAAGCTCAATTCAATCTGATAATTCTATCGAGAGTTATGCCGCACACGACCTACAGACAGACAGACAGACAGACAGACAGATAGACAGACAGACAGACAGACACTTTCGTAAAAACCCTTTTTTATGACTCAGGGGGTCTCAAAACGTAAAGATTTGATGAAAATATCGAAAGTCATTTTTCACATAAAACCAATACCCTCTCATCCATGATGAGAATGTAAAAATATTTCGTCGAAAAAAAAATTTGGACTGTAAATCTTCCATGAAGTGACCCATATATATATTTTTTTCTTTTGAATATTCAATCAACTAAGTATGTAACAATAAAATTGGACTTTATGATTATGAACATTTAATTCACCGTTTCATTTTTGAGTAGGAGTGTTGAAGTTTCATTTAAAATACTCGACAAAAATGAATCTCTATGAGTTAAGAGTTAATTTGGTTAGTTTCATAAATGAAAATGTAGAAGCAACCAGTAAGCTATGCCGATAAGATTAAAAAAAATTATAAACATAAACTGTCACCATCGTCGTTAAGGCGTATGTAAGGTTGAAACAAGTTCAGTTGATGCTGAGCTGTATTGAGTTAAGTATCGTTGAATAAAAGGAACAAGTTCTTTCGTACTTCTTTATTTAGTTATTCACTACCTTTCCTAGATAGCTCTGCCAATATCCTACACTACTAAAAAATATCCTTTACAACGAATTCATCAACTGGAGACTACTACCATCTTATGGAAAAATTAAGACCAAACTAAACGCCATCAGCAAGCTGTGGAAAAAAATCAAGAAGGAAGATATGCCCGAATACAATAAGTAAGAATGGCTGATCAAATTTGGTTGGATTATTGAGGAAATTGCTGATAAAAAACTCACGATCATCAGACTGATATTCGGAGATCCGTTATTCACACCCTTGCGGAAAGAACTCCTGCAGGAAATGATAGAGTTCCCCTTCAACTATTACCCCCACCTAATCTTTCATTTATGTTTCTCAGCAACGCGAGAATTAACAAAAGAAGAAAAAGAACGAATCGTCAAGAAAGCCCATTCAGCACATTTAGGAGATACCAAGACATTAAAAAAAAGGAAAAATAATAGAAATTTGGCTAGGCATGGATAATGAAATTAAAAAATATGTATAGATCATGAAGATGATGTTAAAAACGTCTGAGAATCCATATTGTGTGAAGGTATGAAGGGTAGAAAAACGACTTCTTCAGACTATAATAAATATTGAGTTGTATTCGACGTTTCGAAGTCATGTACGACTTCCTCATCAGGACAAAATTGGCATTAGTCAGATATAAAATTGCAGTGTATCATCGGTCATCTCCAGGAGTAAAAATATGAAGCGTCAAGAATGATCATTTAAAAAAATATACAGTATTCGTCTCTCTGTATGAAAGAAAGAGAATAGAGAGGATAATATAAAATAAATAACATAGAGTTTTAAAAATAAGAAATCGCTGAACAGATATAAAATAAAATAAATAACTAGTATAAACATAAAAAATTAATTACCTAAAAATCCATGTGAGGTCATTATAATAAAATTTTTTTGGACAAATAACAGAGACTAATCGAATTAAACAATTAAAACAATTAAACAATAACAATTTGTTTCACACATGATATTAAAATTATGGAAATAAATATATAATAATAAATGTTAACGAGACAAGAGATCAAGCTATACTGAAAGGTGAGTAGCGACGACAGAAATTTATAAACAAACATAGAGTAAGTGACGTATAAACTAAGAAATTGGAAAGTGCTATAATGAAAATGAGATATATTATAAATTACTGAATAAAATTAGTATTGAAATTAAAATAAGAAAAAAATACAGATTAATAATGGGACGGAGGAAATTAATGAAGACATGGAAACAAAGAATGAAAATGATATTTGTCTATTTTTTATTAATCACGTTTGGAATTTAGGAGTTGTTCCAAGATCACATTATAAGAAGGGATATAATTCTTTAAGTCTGTAATAACATTCAAGCAATTGTTTCCTTCTTTTTTTATGTAAAAAATTTCGGCTAAGCATCTCTTAAAATAATTGTTTTCTTTGTGTAAAATTAATAAGTTATCCCATTCAAAATCATGGTCAAATTCTAATATATGCTTACTGACAAAATTGTGATATTTCTCATTCAGTTTAATATTATTACGATGTTCATTTCGTCTAGTTCGGAGCAATCTACCAGTCTGGCCTATATATGTTTTTTACATTGTTTACAGGTGATCTTGTAAACCACATTATATTGTTTAAAAATATCCAAGGGATCTTTACCAAGTTTAATCATATTGTCTAACTTTGAATCAATTCTAAAAATTGTATTTAAATTGAAATCAGATAATATTATTTTTATTGAAAATGAGATATTACCAAAAAATGGGATAGATATCAGTCTTTTAGAATCAAATTTTTTATTATCATTATTGTTAGTAAAATAATTGTTATTATTGTAATATAAAATTCTACGTTTTGTTTATGTATTTTTGGAAGTTATTTATTTATTTATTATTTATTATAGTCTGAAGAAGTCGTTTTTCTACCCTTCATACCTTCACAAAAAATATGTAAAATCTTGCCTGATCTGTCAACTCCAAAAAACAACTAGGATTAAAAGCCAAGCCGAAAGTATACTGCCAGACTCACTACTAGCGCCCAACGAAAAGTTAAAACTAGATATATTCGGACCTCTTCCAGAAACATATAAAGGAAATAAATATATCCTGAGTATGCAGGATAGGTTGACACGATACACCTTGTTAGTTCCCCTTCAAAACAAATCCACCAATTCTATTATTGGAAGCAATGATAGATCATTGCATTCACACCTTCGGAGCCCCATAAACAATTCTTTCGGACCAAGGGTCTAACTTTTAATCTAAACTTATTGTTGTGCAGTAAAAGGACTATTGAAAGTTGAAAGTCATCTTAAAGCATTTAGAAAATAGTTAACAAGAATTCTTAAATTTGAGTGATGTTATAAGGTTTATATATTTATGTCAAGCCTACCTTCTCTTTATCATTCTGTATTTACAATAAGCAGCTGCAAGGAATTAATAGAAAAATTTGTAAGCTTAGAATATACAAACTAATTTGTCTCTTCGATCCAACATCGTAAAGTAAATTTGTTAACAAGCCTTTAAGAATTTCTACTTTATAGACGCTATTTATTCAAGTCCAAGGTAATAGACCAAACACACCGCCTACAAATTCACGGCTAGTCCTAAGTCCTTTATGGCCTAATCTCTGCTAATCCTGCCTGCCTACGTTCGACTCCCAACTCATCTACCTAGTCCAACAATCCGCCTACAGCCCCCACCATCTAATTTCGAAAACCAATCAAATCTCCCAACACCTTCCTAGATTTGCTTCTTTTGAACTTAGAGTACAATTTTTGATGTATCTTCTCGTTTTTCTAATGTAGCAGTCTTAATATAGCCATTGTTGACATCGTACGTCGACCTTGGCAAATCTTGTCTTGATCTACCTTTGTAAATAAATACAGTCCACCTTGTTGTTAACCCTCAAGCACTCGTTTCTTTTTCTCTTCACAAACCTATCCCGTCTTAGTTTGCAATTTAAGGGATAGCTCGCGTTAAACTAAACGCGAGACATAACACTTATGATACAGTTCGAGAATGTGTTAAACATACAGCATATCAAGACCACATCTTTTCACCTACAATCTAACGGTAATGTAGAAAGAAAGCACTCCACGTTAACAAACCTAATCAAAACCAGTATTGCTGAAAACACTCGACAATGTGATAAAAATTTTTAATTTATCAACTTTGTGATTAACACTACAACCAAAAGGAGATTAGACGAAAACATTACAAGAACACATACAATATATAAGACAGGGGATCTCGTCAAAATTTTGAACAATACTAAACAAAATAAATTAGAGTAAGCCTAGAAAGGCCCTTATGAAATTATTGACCTCATGGATAACAATAATTTAAGAATTCGAAGTAAGGATAAAATCATCAGAATTTACATAGATCAATGTATGCCGTATTTTATAGATGATATAAACTAACGGAAAGTGTTCTGAGCCAGATTGACAGCGAATATGATAAACTATACGCCGACAACAAGCATCTCGCAACAGTTCGAATAAACCACACGAAAATCCTAAAGCTAATACTTGACTTATCATCCGTAAATCACAAAGATTTGGTTTCAAATCAAAACAGCGAAAGGGAATTGGTCCGTAACCTCGGCAATGGACTAAAAGCAGTTTCACGAGATAGCGTCGTCAACAGCAAACTTATGGTAGCAGCAAATCAGATCGATAAGACAAATGAAGACATCAATTCCATTAATGACGGAAAGCATGGCATAGTACATCCTCACATTTTTACGCCTATCATCTTGAAGGAAACCATTAGGGAATTTTAAAACAAACAGCAAACCAGGTACCACTTTGACGCAGAGGAAGAAAATTACCAACATTCAAAAAATAATCCCTATCCCTCACCCAATTCAAAACATCTATTTCTCCATTATAACCGTCCACGACTATGTCATGAAATAGCGTGACTCTTATGTACTTAACTTGACTTGACTACCTTCAATCAATACACTAATAGTCATAGAGAACCCAGAAATTTTCTTGCGGATGAAACTTCCGTCGACACTTTTTTAATGCGAAACTCGAAAAACATGGTTTTTCATTCGGATTAAAAAAACATTAAACTATTAGTGTAAATTTGGACTTTTGATTTTAAAGCGTGACGTCACCACGCGGACAATACTTTTCCGTTTTTTCAAGCGTGCGGCCGGTTATTGCATGAACGCGCTCAATTGTAAAAAGACTGCGGAGTACAAAATCTGTTTTAGGAACCAACCTAACATTAAATTGATAGACCGTCAAACCTGCGAGGAGACATAATCCAAACGATACGCAGATATTACTAACTGTAAAACGTCACCAGAAAGAGTGGTACAAAAGGCTACGGAATGTAAACAAGCTAAAACCCTCATGGGGGAGCATCTAAACCCCAAACGAGCTGCAGATATGCGCAGGCTTAGTAGAACTTAGGTGAAAACCCTAACAGAAGTGTTTATTGGTCACGGCCAGGGCAGGTCGACCTCTAATGTATTGGGTGCCCCCGTAGGATAGTTCATGTGCAGTGGTGTACGCGGCGCTAGTTGTCGGAAGCGGGTGGAGTGCGGCAAGGGGGACGGGTTCGTATGAGTTCCGCCATTGTTGTATACAAGTATCAACAATTCGTACGCGATCGCGGTTTATAATCATTTCAAATCATTTAAAATGAATTCGAAGTACGAGATTCAGTGTGCTGTGAGTGGGTGTACCTCCAAAAGGGGTCGGAAGAACAATTTATCAATTCACCGGTTTCCGAAGGAAGAAAATGCCGGACAACGATGGATAGAAGCATGCTCAAATCCCTGCTTGTCGAGGTTAGGATACCTCGAAGTACTAGGAAGACAATTTTTTATTTGGCATCGACATTTCGATGAACAATATTTCTACCAGAAGAGAAATGGTGCTTTTCTTTTAAAGTACGGTGCTTTTCCAACGCTAAATTTACCGTCGTGTAGTGATGTGTCGAGTGGAGGTGGTGTGAACATTAAACCGGCGAGTGTTTCTTCCCCATTCGACTTCGAAATTTTGATTCTCGAAGCAGAAAAACCTGCAGAAGGCACACGAGACTTAGGAGAAAGTAGCGTGCAGTTTGCACACGTAAGTAGCAATATTTTTAATTTCATATGATGTATATAATTTCAAACTTTTCGACTCTGATCAGAGTCCTCATTAGTTATCTTTATTTCTAAAATTTTAAGTGCAATAAATAAAATATTACCCATACGGGCCCTATTTCGAAGTAAACTTTGAAAATGTTTATATATATATATATTGCAAAAAACGTCAAATTTCGATCTTTTTGAATAAATATTAATAACACTGAAATTAATTAAGACTTTTAAACGTTTTTGGTCTCATTTTGAAGGTTACTCTTCATAGTATTTTGTTAACTTATCAAGATATTTTTAGAATTTTTCTTTTGGATTCTACCCTCGGGTCAAACATGGTACAAACATGTCGAAAAATTTCAAATGAAGACAGTAATCTATAAATTTTATTAAAATATGATACACATTGGTTTTTAAAAATTTCTTGTAAGTAGCTACACATTTTAAAAATTTTATGACCTTTTTGTATCATTTTTGACGCCGGGTAGAATCCAGGAAAAAAAATCTGAAGATATCTTGATTAGTTAGCAAAATACTATGAAAACCTACCATTTAAATGAGACCAAAAACTTTTAAAAATCTTAATTAATTTCAGAGTTGTTAATATTTTTCAGAATGATTGAAGTTTCACGTTTTTTGAAATATTTTTTTATAAAATTAACATTTTGTTATTTTGTTTATTTTATTATTTTGTTTTATTTGTTATTTGCAAAATTTTATTAACTTTTATTTTATGATAGGGAAAAAAATTGCAACTTGTTATTATAAAAATTAAGACACTTTAGGAATAGCTGAAACAACAAGTAAACAAATAATTTCGACCGGCAGTGTACTTCTGTCTAAATGTTACTGAAGGTATAGATACAAGTACATATATGGTATAAAATTACAAAGGATTATTTATGAAAAAATAGCTGAGAATTGCCAATACAAATTCCACAATGTCAGAAATTCCCACCACAATTTCGCGAAACATGTGACTGGAGTTTCATTTTATAAAATTTATTTTTATTTATTTTATAAAATACCTACGACATAAATTTCAAATATTCATAGAAATTAAATGCTTTTAATCTATATTCCAGAAAAAAGAATCAGAAGATATCCCAGAAGCAGGGACCAGCAAGGATGTACTTGCAGAAGACTTTCACACAACACCGAAGAGACCTATCTCGACCCCACAAAGTGTTCGATTCTCTTGTAGTACAAAAATCTACGCAAAATGTGCTGAGCAACTATATTTTCTGAAAATAAAAATGCAAATTACAGATATTTTTGATTTTTATTTATCACGTTAAAACCATGATTTAAGGCAAAATTGTGAAAACGTAATTCAAGAGTGAGTTGATATTAACTTCTCACTCTTGAATTCAATTTTCACAATTTTGCGTTAAACCTTCAATTTCCTTTTAATTTTATTTGAATATATTCTCTGTAACACATTTAAAGAACCTACGTATGCATGTATATGCACTAACACGTGCACACATAATGGTAGTTCATGTGCAGTGCTGTACGCGGCGCTAGTTGCTAACGGTCCACCACCTTTGCATTAGGTTTGCACGGCCTGGTCACGGCGACCTCGCTTATCACAGACATAAGATAGGGCTTGCAGAAAGTCCACTTTGCCGATTATGCGGGGAAGACAACGAAACTTCCACCCATATACTTTGCTTAGACACTCACCGTCTACATCTCCATAGACGTGGCCGTGATTCAGACCAAAAGCGTGGCTCAGGTCTTTGCCCTTTGGCACGGGCTGTGGGGTCGCATCTGAGGTTTTAGTGTGTGATGCAACGGGAATACCCAAGCATCAGGGGCCCTTCCAGGTCCCAGCTATAGTTATAAATAATAATAATAATAATAATAATAATAAAAGAAACTACTTTGATCTTAGGCAAAATTGCAAAATTTATAATAATTACGATACTCTGTATTTAAAAAATATATTACAGACGAGTAAACTGGAATACTTTAACCCTTTAAGGGTCAAAATGGCATAAACGATACACCGGTCTTTGAGACTGAAAAAATTGAGAGGGACATATTTGTGAAGTTCAAGACGTGCCCTTTCCAATGGTAAATACGAAATTGATCTAAAACATTATTAATTATAAAAATATTCAGTTTTTAAAAAAAAAGCACGATTTTTTCGATCTTTTTTTTTTTTGAAAGCGAGTTTTGAAAGGTTTCCTGGTCTGTCAACGACCTGGAACATTTTTAACCGGTGGAATAAATGTCTGAACTTTAAGAAGGTGTGGTTCAGAGATTAATTTTTCACTTTTGTCTTTACAAAATGGCGCCCAAATTACAAAATTTTCACGAATAAATTCAGGATTTTTTTTGTCAGAAAATATGAACAAACCAAGAAAATTACCAAGAATGAAAAGTTCTTAGAATCACTCAAAAAATACGTCTGAATTTTTTCAAAACGTCTCGAGCAACTTTTCAATTTTGCAAATAGCATAATTTTTGCAAAATAAAAAAATTGCTCAAATCAACCCGAAAAAATTTGTATGTATTCTTTGACCAATTTTAAGAAATTTTTATTCTTGGTAATTTTCGCTATAAGTCTATTGCTTTCAAGAAAAAAATTCTCAATAACCTCGAAAGTACCGCAGTAAAAATTAATCTCTGAACCACACCTTCTTAAAGTTAAGACATTTATTCCACCGATTAAAAATGTTCCAGGTCGATGACAGACCGGGAAACCTTTCAAAACTCGTTTTCAAAAAAAAAAAGATCGAAAAAATCGTGCTTTTTTTTTTAAACTGATTTTTTTTATAATTAATAATTTTTTAGTTCAATTTCGTATTTACCATCGGAAAGGGCACATCTTGAACTTCAAAAATATATTCCTCTCAATTTTTTCAGTCGCGAATAGCATAAGTTACACGGCCTCAAAGACCAGTGTATCGTTTATGCCATTTTGGCCCTTAAAGGGTTAATGTAACCTATGATATACGATACGATACCCAGGGGAAGATTTGTCTAAATTAGCAAAAAAAACTAATACAGCTCCTTAATGTGACAAACAATAATGAGCTGCAGCAAGCGCGTATAAATCTAAATGATACGGAAAATATGCTCAAAGAGATCGCACAGCACCGTCACACTAAAACGTGGACCAAATCAATCATCCTTGGGTACCTTAAGTATTTAGGATATGCATCCATTGCTGTCGTATCGGCATACTTAATGTATAAAGACGGACTACTAGAAGCAATAAAAATTTGTATCCCCAGGAAATTATGTTTATTCTGTGTAAAGACAAAAGTCGAGACGCCAACTTATGTAGTAACATATAATGCCAGCTGTGAGATTTGAATTACATGTATGAAGCTAAATAATTTTAATTTAACAGATGGCTCTGTAACTTTATATGAGATGGCGAGCCAGTCCGCTTCCGACCGACATTCTGTAAATATCGATTCTGAATAAATGGCTATCTTTTATGTTAAACCTTCCGATTATTTTCTTACACAGCGTATTTCAAAATTGTCGGTTCTACAGTTTACGTTCATAATAAAGTTATGAAAAAGTGAGCACCAGTTAGGTGGCTCAGAAAGTTTTTAAAAACCAATCATCTTCTTTTTACAGTAAAACCTCATTTATCGGGACGCCCTTGAAATGTAAACACCTCTTTTATCGGGATTTGGAGGGGCTCCCCACTACCACCTACAGTCTCATGGTGGGTTGCCATGACTCTTGTTGTATGTTGACATTTAGTAATGGTTATGTACATAAGTTGTAATGTATTTGCAAATTGTGTAAATTTATTTGGTATTTCATGATGGAAAATGAAGATAGAAATACAAACGAAGGTATGTAAAAAAATTGACATAATAAAACTCCTGCAAATGAAACATCTGGAAACTGTCACTATGTCACTATGTACAAGGAGTGGTGGCTGGAGGAGAAACAAAATGTCCCGATAAATGAGGTTGCGAGATCCCGATAAATGAGGTTTTACTGTATTTATAACATAAAGACTGAAAAATTGATTACAGTAAGAGACGTGATTATTGATGAAATTAATTACTTATAATAAGGCCTGTGTTGAGACTTGAAAGAATTGGTAATAAAAACTCTCAAATGAAACTAATTTGTATGACTCTCAGTCGAAGTCAGTGAAAAGATATAAATCTGATGGTGATAAATCAGATGTGATTGGGTCTCAAAAATCTGATATAAATAAATCAGATAGAATAGAAAAGCAAAAATCTGATAATAAAAAGTCAGTTGGCCTGAAACAGCAAACGCTGAGTAAATCTGTAATAGAAGCAGATAAAATTAATCAATCTAAAAATTACGAGCCTAGTATTAAAAAAGAAATTGAAACTAGGAGTGATAGAATAAACGGTCTTCCTAAAATTACTTATAATGAATATGATTTTGAAAATGATCATATTTATTATGCACAGTCTATTGATTGTAAAATTCCTGAATCATTTCAAGAAATTAAATATAGAGGTGATAGAAAAAAATGAGAAGGTGCTATTAAAGATGAAATTAACTCACTGTTAGTAAATGAAACTTGGTCATTGGTTACAAAACCTAAAAATAAAAACATTAATGGTTGTAAATGGGTATTTACTATTAAAAATGACGAGTTTGGAAATCCTTTGAAATACAAAGCACATCTTGTTGCGCGCGGCTTTAGTCAAGAATATTTAGTTGATTATGAAGAAACTTTTGCGCCAGTTGCTCGAATTACTAGTTTTAGATTTTCAATTGCTTTTGCAAATCAATAGAATTTACAAGTTCATCATATGGTTGTTAAAACTCCATTTTTAAATTGTTTATTAAAAGAAGAAATTTATATGAAAGTACCTGAAGGAGTAGCATGTAATAGTAATCAAGTTTGTAAATTAAATAAATCTTTGTACGGATTAAAACAAGCAGCAAGATGTTGGTTTGAATTATTTGAAAAGGCATTAGTCGAAAAAGGATTTCGAAGTTCCCTAGTTAATCGTTGTATTTATGTTTTAGATAGAGAAAATAAAGATAAAAATATTTATGCAGTACGTTATGTCGATGACCTAATAATTATTTCCAAAGATCTTTTGAAAATGAAAGATTTTTAAAATTATATATGAATAAGTTTAATTTGTTATCTAAAATCCTGACCATTCAATTATTAAGTTAACCACAATTTTCAGAAATGGGATCCGATAGTAGAGTTTGCGCGAGTGCTCAGAAGAAACTCGGTTGTGGGTGAATTCGAAGTGCGAAGTGGAAGACTTAGAGAGCTGTTGGTGCAAGAAAATATTTGAGTTTTCGTGAACCTGTGGCTGGTTAATTTGTTCACGGATTTTGTGACAAATACAGCAAAATAGTAAAAGACGAGATGAACACGCAGACACAAGGGACCAGCGTTGGATGGTCGTTCCGGGATGTCTCGGAAGTGCTTCCAGAATTCAATCCGGTGAAGGAAAACATTGACGTCGAATAGTGGATTGACAAGGTCGAAGAGTGCGGAGAATTGTACAAGTAGGATGATACGGCAATTCGGCCTGTCGAAGCTCACAAGAGTAGCGCGTCGACATGGAGAGACAGCTTGCCTAGAGAAGTTAAGGATTGGGCGGCATTGAAATAACTGTTGTTAAAAAGCGTTCCATGCAAGCGGAGTGCCATGGAAGCAGGTACGGAAGTGGATCTGGTAGAATTACCAATCATGGGAATAAAAATTACTACTAACTGGGTAGCCGCAATGCAAAGAGAGAGCAAAGAAATCATGCATATACTCGATAAACTTGAAGAGGGGGACAAAGAAACGCATGAAAAATTCACAATGAGTTACGCACGTGTTTATGGAGTTAATAAGGGTAGGTATTGTTTTTAAGTTCCTACCGATTGGAGGTATGACATAGTCGTGGAGGCACATCGTGGACTGGTGTATTTGGGAATCGATAAAACCCTTCAGAAAGTGAAGGAATCCTATTATTTTCCGAAAATGCGTGAGTTCGTAACTCAATACGTCAATCGTTGTATAAATTACTTATACTATAAAATTCCAAGCGGGAAGAAGTCTGGACTCTTACATCCACTGTAGAAGGGAAACGCGCCATTTCAATGCGTGCACATCGATCATTTTGGACCGTTTGTGACAACGAAAAATAAAAATAAGTACGTGGGCGCAATAGCATGCAGATTCAATAAGTACACCGTGCTCAAGGTCGTAAAAGATCTACATGCAAGTAAATGTGTAGCTGGTACAAAAAAACGTATTGCTGTTCCAGCTATATTATTAACTATCCTAACCATAAATATGGCTGATATGACCTAAAAAATCCTTGTGACAGCTACACATTTTTTTCCTTGTAACCGCCCTAGCGGACCCGGTTGAGAGAACGGTCAGAGAATACTCTGACTGTTCTCTGACCATTCTCTGACCTCGAATTATCTCACTTCTGCAAATGGCGAACCACTGCAATGCCTGCAATGACAGGTATATAATGTTTTTCTAGTTTTTATCGCTGCAAAATAAAATTATTGTATTTATTCCAACACCTTCTAATCCAAATTTCTCCACTGAATCTTAATTGCAATCCCTTAAATGTTTTTTTAACGTTCTTAGCCATAATAATGCGAGGTCAGAGAATGATCAGAGAACGATCAGAGTATTCTCTGAACGTTCTCTCAAACGGGTCCGCTAGGGCGCTGAGAGGGCCGTACGGATGTTGAAAGAGTTTATCTCACATTATGGTAAGCCAGAGCGTCTAATTAGCGATCAGGGTATAGCTTTCACTGCTGCGGAATTCGATCAATTTAGTCGCGAATACGAGATTCAGTCAGTGTTCGCAGAACGTGGACGTAAACGGCCCCCACCATAGATGCTTCGATCTCATTGTGTCTTCCTCATTCAACCAACCTATGGTAGTGGAGCAAGGAAGAAGCCATGAGCTGGTAGGGTCCATGGTGGGGGCCGTTTATGTCCACGTTCTGCGAACATTGGATTCAGTAAATAAAAATCGCTTCTAGTGACCCTCGTGGTAACGGACGAGTTGAACGGCAGAACCGCGTGTTTGTTACATGTTTAGCGACGATAACTGAACACAACGAAAATAGAGATGGGGACGAGAAATTTCTGGACGTTCAATAGGCGATTAAACTGTTTAATTATTTTTGATATTACTGTTAACGAGATGGTCTGATTAGGTTTTTCTGGATTTCCCTAATCCTTGCAACAAATGTTGGACCATATTTTCCCAGAAAGCACAAGAAGGGGGACGATCTTGATTTTAATATTAATTTTCATTGTATACATAATTTGCATTTATTCAAAAGTAAATTTTTTTTTGTTGGGGAGTATTGAATTATGCTAAAATGACGCAATCGTATTAATATCTAAGTGTTGTGTTGTTCTCATTCTATGGCAGCAAAAATGAATAAGCATACGAAGAAATGCGCTGTATGAACAAAACTTGAAAAGCAATAAAACTAAATGTGAGATCTTTTCTATTATATTATATATATATATATATATATATATATATGAGTAAGGGCCGATATGCATACTTCTTTCTTGCGATTCTTTAGTCTTCGACAGTCACTTGTACTAATCGGACGTTCCTTTTCTTGTGCTCTAATTAATAAAGTCTTCTAAAGTTTAAATTCACATTTTGATAAATTATTTGCTGACCCATTTCCAATAAGTCTCAAATCAAAATTATGAAAGCATATGTTCCCAAACGAATGCATTCCTCCAATTCTTAAATTAATATTAAGAAGATCAATTTTTTGAAAAATATAAACATTAAAACATACAAAAAATTTGAGGTAACAACTATACCATTTCAGGACCGTTGTAAAACGTTTGAAGTAGCGTAATTATTTTACATTGGCTCGGTCGTTAATCGTGAATAATACTGTTCGTGTTCTCGTTTGTGATACCAGTAGACTAATCCAATTACCAGCATTAGCAATAATATTAACATAAGTATGGATGCTGTTAAAATTGCTGAAACAGATTATTGATATATATATATATATTCATTCATTAAGTAAAGAACTGCTTATCAGACAATAATTAAAAAGTAATACCTATGATTGCTGTAACACGCATGTATTCACTTGGTTCAAACTTAATTGAGCATTCTTCTTCCCAATCTTCTGGTATCACACTTTTTGTAAGACTTATAAACTGTTCAAGTGGGCATGCTTGAATACAGCCAGGAAGAATTAATAGTTTTGGAGGTTCACTTGAATTCTTGTAAGAAACTGTGACAGTGTGTTGCTTCTGAGAATTAAGTCTCAATTCCACCAAAACAGTAGCAGTATATGGAGGGCAATGGGGTTCAAATAAACCTAAACTCATCAAGAAATTTGCAACTGTCTCATCATGGGCACTGTACATCCACAATTTGCGATCTGGCTTTAAAATATTTTTAGATTTTTCTACCATATGTTTTACCATTTCGCCAACCAAAGTGCCTGCTTTTAACCTTTGAAGAATTTTGTTATAACTTTCAACCTCAAAACTCTTTTCTGCTAATGGTTTCATCTTATCAGGAAACACAGATTTGGTCCACTCTGGCAAGGCCTTTTTATAAAGTGCCTGAAAATATTTAAACGTCATGATCAATAAAACTGCCAGTCAATTTTAAAAAATAAATTATAAATTAGATTGTAAAATTTATTGTTCTCACTTTCTGAGAAATTTACCTCAATATAAAGCGTAATATATAGAGACTCTAAATTTTCTAAGGAATCTATTTTTCTTCCGGAATACTGAGTGAGATAAGAATAAAGTTCTTTATTGTCCTCATCTATGCGTTTCATTTCTGGCGAATTTTTTACTTTTTCTAGTTCATAGTTGTATCTTGGACAATACTTTTTCATGGCCAATAAGTTATCTTGCTTTTCTGGTATCGTGTGCACAGGTATCGGCATCCAGTCGATTTTATCCCAGATTTGTTTTCCTTTTGGAGGGTATAAACCGGCGAGATTCGCCTCAGCTGACATCAAAGTTCTATCCACGTCAGTGCTTTGGACAAAAATATCGTGGAAAGTATATGTCTCGGGCAGAAGTTTAATGTAACGATCTCGCAGCCAACGACCCAAAAGCAATTGTTGTTCTTTTCCAAGCTGTTTTTTTAAAGAAAAGGCAATTTAAGATAAATTTTATACAGAATTAATAATATATTAAGATGTACTTGGATTTTTATGTTATTTATTGAAATTAAATATTTGGCACTTACGTTTGTCAGATGACCAAATGGTTCAGGCCACAACGATTCATTTCGATATGGATCGTTTGGATAAGGGTCAATAGGAGTTCGATCTCCGTGCCTAAATAACTATTAAAAATATGAATCTACTTGTATAAAATTCTACTTACGACTTATAAATAATATTCAAAGTTTTGGAGCACTAGTTCGTTCAATAAAGAAATATATTTCATTTGAAAATTCTACAGAATCTGCAGATTTGAGGAATCCTGTTTAACATATGTTTCATAAGTTTTGAGACTACATTCAGGCGTTTATTAAGTTGCATCAACGAATGCGAAAATGTGAACCAATGCTGACCAATGTAAACAAAAGACTGAACGAAGTATTAACGTAACCTCTGAATGCGAGTGTTCCTTACTTGCTTCGAAAAATTGAAGATAACGGAACATTGAGTGTAATTTGAATGTGCTTTTTAATAGTTTATGAATAAATCTAAATATCAAAAAAAGCTTTTTTCCAAATAATTTGCTTTTTATTTAAATGGCGTACGTGCAAATTTATCTCAAAACTTATGGAACATACGTTAAAGTTTTTTCAACAACAATTCATAAATAATTCAATATTTTTTTTGTGACGTTTGAAATCTAAGATTGTTTAAACTTGGAATTATATCCGTGTCATCAGTTTCAATATTTAAAAACATCTTATTTCTTCACTCAAAATATAACATTTCTTTAAAAAGAAAACAAAATTCCGATTTGCGAAGTGCTTTGAAATCTGATATATTATAAAATATTTTGCAAGTATATCTCCTAAATGAGTTGTTTGGCAGTCCTATAAGAGAAACTAATTATAACTACTTATTTGTGAAAAGATAAAATTAAAACTTGTGTTGATAAAATATGTACTAAAAATAACATAAATTACAGTGCATAAAATAAGATAAATTGGTTTTCAATTAACCAATTGGTATCTTCTTATAAGTTTTTAAAAATTATGATTACTCATATGCGTAAGTGTAAATAAATAAATTTTTTAAAGTTAGTAATAATCCAAAATGTGTTGAGATTGAGCTTTCTATTTCTTGAAGATTTATCAAGTTGCGGTTGTCACTCTCTATTTATTTTTCTTATCGTTTACAGTAGCTTTCTTATATCATAAACTTCTTTATTTGTATGACTACATGCTTGAGTTCAAAACTTCTATTTCAAATATTTTAAACTATCATATGCTGATAAATTTGTTTAACACAGATAGCGAGTCCAAATAAATAAACAGAATTATCAAAATATTTAGCATAAATATAAATTAATTGAAGGTATAGAGGGTACAAAAAGATAGATACCCCAAAATAAGTCGAAAGAATTGAGATTTTGGAAAAAAAACTTTAAATACGAATCTTTTTGGGATAAAAAAAACTATTTATTGACGAAGACGTGTATTACATGTAAATCTAAGTCCCAGTTTAAGCCGAGTTCATTTTTTAAGGGTATCCATACTGTTACTTTGGATCCGTTCAACCGATGCGAGATCAAACAAGTGCTCAGACAACAAAAGCGAAAAATTAATCCAAAGTAACAGTGGGGATCGTTACTTAAAAAAAAGGAACTCGGTTTAAAGTGATTCCTAAACTCACATGTAATACATGTTTGGATAGGAAAAATTGATCTAACACTAATCTGAATTTAAAAAATAGGAATTACCATTTGAAAAAATTGAACCGGTCTAAATAGGAAATGAGTTCATCAATAAACTATTGTATACATATTTCCAAGAAATTTCTACAAAATAAAAAAAATTTACAAGCAAAACTATTTTCCAACATAGTTTTTTTGTTTTTACATTTACTTCAAAATAAATTCATATATTTGAGATACTAGTAAAAATTTCGAAGGCAAAATGTATTTATCAATGAATGTTAAATTCTCATGGAATCTCAAAACTTGATAGGGTGTACAGAAAAGAAAGTTGAATTATTAAAATGTAAACAATCAAATATTACGAAATTATAAACGCATGCATAGACCGTATGTTATAATGTAATTATCCATTAAAATGACCGTTAATAACACAAAAAATATTGCCAAATATTCAAAATGAATAAAACTATTTTTTTTAAGTCTATTGAGAATACGTAAATGTAGAAAGTCCGTTATTTTAACAAATTTGCTCAAAAAATATCAAGATAACCTACAATTTAAAACTTTTTATATTAAAGAACAGAATTAAAGAAGTAAAAGTTTTTACTTACAATATTTGCAAAGACGGCTGTCCCTAAATCATTCTCATGATAATTAGCTGCCGAAATTTTTATTAAATTACATGCCACGACACAAAACACAACAGTTGCTAACATCATTTCTCATTCAATATAATAGAAATTAATTGTTTTGACTCCTAATTCCCAGTAATAAGTTTCGAAAATCAAAAGGGTTTGGACAGGATAATTGAGATGTTTCGCAACATGATTATAGTTTGAAGAAACTTTCACAAAACTCGAAAGCTTATCAAAAAGACGCTCTGAGCTTCGCTAAACACTATGTGACACCAATGAGTGGTCTCGAATGGTCGGTCTTCAGTCTGTGACCTGTGCTGAAACTGAAAGTGCGTCTTATTTGTTCTCCAGGTTCTCCTTCCATAAATTTTTACCACTATTCTGCAAACTACGACCGTTGGGTAACAAACTAGAAAATATACGAATTTTAACGATTATAAATATATAAAATTCGTCTAGAATAATTAAAAATTTTAAGCAATAATTTAGTGCAGTAATAATTTACACAATAAAATATTTTAGAACAAAGTAAATTAAATTTTAACTACATTTTTAAATTATAGTTTTTTGATAAACTCACGAGTGATGTGATTTATATTAATTTTTGGTTTTATAAAAGTTTAATTTTGTTAATATTTTATTTTTCATTTATTATTGCCTTAATCTTCTAATCTTGAAGACGAATTTTATGTAAGTATTTACAACCTTTGAATTTGTATGCTCGGAATTTCTAATTTTTTGACTTCAAAATAAAAAACAAAAATTTCTTAGTTTTAAGAACATAAGAATATAATGCCTACGAAACGTGATTGATGATGATGATATATTTGTCATAAAATCGTTTGCAATTCCATTTTATACTTCCCTTTCTTTTTGGAATATGCCAAATTTGGCATGTTAATGGCATCTTTTTTGGTATGCTTTTTCCAAGTGATAATTACGTCAGAATTATCGCTTTTCATTGATTTTTTTAAATAAAAACTTAAAAATTTATTATTTCGGTGTTATCGTGTAAGTATAATTTTGCATTATAATGCTTAAATTTAAAAATAATCCGATTATACTTCAGCTGAAGTCTGCTGAAATAATTATTTTTACAAGTGCTCGTATAATCGCATTATTTTTAAATTCAAACATTACAATACAAAATTATACTTAAACGATAACACCGAAATAACCAAATTTTTAAGTTTTTATTTAAAAAATTCAATGAAAAGCAATAATTCCGACGTAATTATCACTTAGAAAAACCATACCAAAAAAATGCCAACAAGATGCCAATAACATGCCAAACTTGGCATATTCCAAAAAGTAAGGTTTGGATTTGCTTATCTTATAATTTATTAATTTTCTTATTGACGCACTTAAAAATTCACTGCAGAAACTGAAAGTTCACTCATAATGGATCAAATCTTTTGATATTTTAAATTCCTTACAGCATTTTTAATTTAAAGAAATCATAAATTAAAATGTATACGAGGTGGCTACGAGTGGGTTGAAGAATAGGCTATAAGTGTGAAAAGGACAAATTTATACAAAGGCATATTGTTATTACACTCGCTCTCCTAGCCCTATTCTGCAAACCACTCGTGGCCATTCTGTATATGTAATTGAAATAATAAATTAGCTTCATCCTAAGCTTTAAATTTTGAAGAATTTTACTTTTAAAAATGAAATAAGCATATAAATGGAGCAACTGTTTATTAAAATATCTGAAGTGGATATACATACGAAAGTTAGAATTATGTAATTTATACAATGAGAGCGCTTTTACTAACAACTTATTCCAAAAATTATGTAAGTCCTTGGATCATTTAAAAAAATGTTCCTATCAAAATTCGATTCCCTATGAATTCTATTATCTAGAAATCTTTTCATATACTTTCACTTTCGCGGAAGCTCAGCGATTCATCTCCTTTTGCTTTGCTCTGTCTGGACAATGAACCTCCTTACAATATTCTAAAAAAGTGTAACCAATCAACAGAAAAACACAAGTTATATATTCATAAAATGAGAGAATCCAACTATCGTAAGTTTTCTAAATATTTGTTCTTTCAAAATATAATATGTAAAGATAAAAATAAAATAAAACATATATGATATGTAAATTATATTTTACAAATAATCTTCTTAGAATTAAACCTTTACAATGATCTCCTGCTCTTCAATTACAAAAGCGAATACGAAACCGGTTGCAACAACAGGTAAAAGTTATTACTTCCCATTATCGAATTCTTGACTTAATTTTGCACAGCCTTTGAAACAATTTCACAGGAAGAACAAAAGTTTTATATTGAAACAAACTAAACTTTATCATAGAGTTTAGTGTTTCAAAAACGATTTTCAAACCAAGTTTCTAATTATCTAAATTTCTAATAAAATAATAAAACAGAAGACATAGTTTAAACCATGCATAGTATATGTATAACGATGGGTTCTATTCTAAGATCTAAACAATCGTAAATGCTGAAAATACAAAATTTTCAGTACTCTCGATTAGAACTAGATATATATTACAACTTTTGCATAACATTGTATGATACACATACAATAATTTTTCTTAAAATTCACTGTAATAATACCCTAGTTACAAATAATTCTTCCTGATAAAGATGCGATTCACGATATACATACAGCGTATTTTTTATCGACTCCTCTCAATCGAAATAATTTTTTCCTATCTAATTGAGAACACTTGTCGTATTTTATTAAAAAGTTCAAGTTAGACCTATAAAAACTGTTTCGTAGCTATTTCTCATTTTTGATAAAATTGTGGATAAAAATCTGGAATGCAGCTACTCTCTTCGTCTCCTTAAAATTCATCTATGCATATATTTATATGAACTTTTAACTATATACAATATAAACCCTTAATCTTAACCGTGGATTGATAACCAATAACTAAATACACTTGAAGACTGGTTTTGTGGAATCTCTGCTGTTAACAGAATCAATCATTTTTATAAATAATCACAGTTTCCTTTGACGGTAACGCTGTGCATAAGAAACAATGGCCTGTGCCACAAAAGGCCAAATAATCAGTACAGCAAACATTCTTGGAGAGCATTCGGACAATGGCCACCACTTCGGGGAAACTTGATTTCTCAGCTGATCCTGAAAATTAAAATTTCTGCAATTCTGGCAAATAAAATTTGAATATTTTAAAAATTAAAATTTTTCTCTTCAAAACTTACTGTTTGAGGTGCCAACACCTTCAGAGCTTGACCTTCCAAATTACGAACTCTCGCAGTTATTCTGTCCAAATCTTTCTGCAAGTTCTGCATTGTACAAGCGATTTGATTGAAAAACTCTGCATCTCCCTTATCATCTTTTCTTGTTCTCGGTCTTCCTCTGTCCTGTTTTGCATCTGAACTTTCGACATGACCATTTGCATAAGAATATCCATTCGCAAGCTCTGATGGATGCTCTTTCGTAATGACACTAGACTTATTAGTTTTATTGTACGTGTTATTAATTATTTGTTGCTGAACACCGCTGGAAGACTTTGATAGATCTTTTTGAGATCGTTCGGGTGCCGACTAAAAAATATCATAATAGGTTCATATAACTTAAAACTTTAATTTATTAAGAATTACTGGGCTTCAAGCATTATTAAAACCTACTTCTAAAGTGTCCTTAAATTCTTCTTCCTCGCCATCCGTATCAGGAGGCAAAGGACTTGTACTATGACTACTGGCTGGACTTGTTTCTAAGCTACTTGTTATGTGTCTCGATGTGTTGCGCACTCTGTTTGGTGAAGTCTCTCTCGATCCTGGTATGAAAAATGAGATTTATTATTTTATAATAAGGAAGTGTGAAAAAATTCGTCTGATTTTTTGAGGTTTTTAAACTAAATTTTGAAAGTACCTCTAGATCATTGTTTAAAATGCAATAAATCCCATAGTTTTAAAAAAAGTCATGAAAAATGACAGTGATAATGTAAACTATTTGCTTGGACAACACGAAACCATTTTTTATTATTCGTACAGTAAACTTTCATTTCCTTTTCATATAATTCAGAAAAGGTACTTTAGAATTACGTTATGGTGTCTTAGGGGATCACTTGGCGAAATTTAAGGTGCATATATTTAAAAAATGAAATTCTTGGCCTTTGCGTTATTGACACAATTAGTTTACATCTCATCTTTAAATATTTCACGATTCTTTTCAATATCAAAGAAATATTAAATTATTAATAATTTGAGCTAGATTTAGGGTTTAAAGTTCCACCTAAGTTTTTTAAATCCCTAAAATTCAGACACATCATTTTATTCTAAATAATACAAAATGAGGGATTGAGACATAAAAAATCATACATTTTTACCACTTCAGTGTGTACATCAAGTTGCAAGTGTTCCAACAGAATATTGTTAACTTTTGAAAAATGCGGAATTTTCAAAGAAACCTCTTTAATGCTAAACTTGCTAATTGGCAAAAAAAGTTGCTTAAAGTGAAATACGAATGGTCGAAAAACGGTACTATCAGTAAACTACTCAACGATTCATTATTCGAACGATATTCCTCTCAGAATTATATTCAACTCAACTCGTAAATGTTTACATTGAATATTGATTGAGTAGGAATAGAGGGAAAGAACTTAGCTTCTTTAGCACTTTCTTATATACTTTGTTATTTCAATTAACATTGTTACTATGATTACTACGTCTTTTTCTTGTTTTAATTTTATACTTACCTAGTGGTGAACCAGACAATGGGGAACCAGGTTGAGAACGCATACGTTCCAAAACTGGACCCACTAATAGTTCCAGATCGTCAACAGGAACACTCTCGTAAAATGAATCCAAACTTCCAAGGAAGTTTGCCACGTTATCCGTATACGACATAGTTTCGACAATCTTTAAATAAAAGAAAATAACTTATATGTACTTACAATTCTTATTGTTCATTAAACGATGAAAAATATATTTTCTTTTTCAAAACGAACAGATTGGTTTTTACCTCAATAAATTAAAAAGCTTATATTCCGGGACAGATTGAATATTGTAAGGACCCTGAACATAGATAAAATAACATTTTTTTTCATCATTCAATGAACGTTTGGAAGTGTAAGTACAGTAGAGTTCAGTGAAGTCTTCCACAGTTTTGTATTTTGAATATAACAACCCATTCCTGGTTTTTTTTAGAATCTAATGCAAGCCAGGGACAAGTTGTCACGTTTAGAAGGCTTTATTGAACTCGATTGTACATGTGATTTACCAAAGAAAAACGACAAAATTTACAAAAAGTGGATACACGTTGGATGTAATTATTGTTCAATTATTTAAAATTATTATTAAATCAAATTTTTGAAAAATTTTCAACTGAAGAATACTACATAGGCTAATTTTAAAAGTGTAGGATTTTGAAAATTAATCGTAAAGCTTGAACAGGTATACAGTAATTTATCGTTTCAGAATATAATTGCAATACAAATATCAGAATAAAATGTGTATCTGTTTTTTGAAAATACTCGTCAATTTGAATTACGAAAGTGATTGAGAATTTTAATTGTAATTTTAAAACGTTTATCTTACTTTCTTTAATTCATCAACATAATTGTTCATAGCCTCGAGACGACTCATGTTGCCTAAACGCATCCATGCGTCCCATTTTGCCTTTTTAACCACTTCCCAAAAAGCAGGTTTTGGATTTTGACAAGGTCCTTCTGTAGCTTGTTTATAATAACTGTAGAAACGGAGCATAAGTTCGTTGCTCGGCTGATAAGCTCCTATAATAAAAGTCCTTCTTCAGATAATAGCTTTTAAATTATAAATGAAAATAGTAATTCCAGGGAAACAGAGGCTTAGTAGTTTTTTAAAAATAAGAATTTTTCGATCGAGGGCAAATTTTTTTATTCAAAAATACCAGGGTAGTGAATAAATGATAATAAATTAAACATTTTCATAACATAGAAAAACTCAATCCATTGTTAAGCGTTGAACTTCCTAAACATTAACAAGAAATAAGAAGAAAACACATCTCCAGTTATAATATTTATTTTCTTTTTTATGATTTACTGACTTAATGAGGTCGTGGCACGTCTTTTTGAATATCATAAGATTATTTTTATCAGGGAGTAGGTATTCAAAAATGGAAGCTGTCATAAGAGCGCAATGTATTTTTTCGTACACAATTTTTAGCACTAGAGTTTCAAGGAAGAAATAAATAAATAAATATAGGAGGGGTTTAGAACTATAATTATATAAGTCAATAGTATATTACGTACCTAGGCGCACAATGAGGGTTATTGCGTGACGGGCGACAATGCTCGCACGAGATCGAAGCCAAGGCGTAGTCGAAGTGTAGCCGACACGAAGCCGAGGCGCGATCAGTCCTGCGAGTCTCGTAATATCCCGAATTGTGTGCATTGGCACGTATTCTATTTTATGTGACTTCGGTGCGTATACGAGTTTTTATGCGTACACTCGAATCTAATCTAGTATTGTAGTTGTTTGCGGCGCTAATCATTACACTTGATATGTCACGACTAGTCCCGGCCATTTTGATTTTACCCATCTTGTGTAGTAGTAATGGATTTTAATAGACGCATGCGCAGTTCAAATGTATAAGGCTTTGCCAGTAAGGTGCTAACGCTGTACGAAGAAGAAGCGAGAAGAAGAAGATTGTGCTCCATTCGTCCATTGCAATCAGTGTGTCCAGATTTGAAACGGGAACGTTACACACACAACGCCAACAGCAGTACGTACGTGAGAATGGCTGCGCGCGCAGCGCAGTGCGTCTGCTGTTCGCAGCGGTTCTCTGAGTTCTCTCTGGTTGAAGGCTCCTTGTACCTACAGCTGATATTGCGTGCGCGAGGAATCACATGTACGCACTGTTAGCTAAAGTTGTGTAAGTTTCATTGCTATATGAAACTCAAGAGTGTGTAAGAGCACTGCTTACAAACCGACAGCTTGCTCGGTTTTTATGTTTCTTTCGACTCTGCTGGATTCCGAGCAAAAGAGGCGCGAAAGAGATGCCAAATTCGAAATGGCAGAAGATATAATTTGAAAACTTAACCATAAAATCAAAATTTTATAATGTGTAAAATCTTTTACATGACAGTTTCAATAAATAAGTGTTAATTAAAGGATTCAATATTTAAGCAGGTTAATAATTTATATTCTAATTCACATACGAAATTACAATTACTAAACAATTTTTTTGTATGAAGTTGATTCAAGAAACCTTTACTATTGAGAAAAATACTTTAAATGCCATTTTTTGAAATACATAACATCTTTTACGTGACAATTTCAATATATAAGTGTAAACAAAAGGTTTTTTTTAATGAATAAATTATATTTACATTTGCATACGAAATTACTCATTGAGATTTTTTTGTTATTAAGTAAAAGTGACCAATATTATAAAAATAACATAATTTTAAAACAAGTTTTAGAATACTTAACAATTTTTATATGACAATTTTAATGTATAAATGTAAATAAAAGGTTTGATTATCATAAAGAGTTAATTAATTATATCTGAATTCGCATGTGAGATTAGACATTGAGATTTCTTTTGTATGAAGATAATTCGACAAACTTTGACTGTAAATTAAAATACTTTAAATAAATTTTTTCAAATATTTAAAATCTTTTGTATGATCATTTTAATATATACACTGCCATTAGAAATTACAGGTTCACTTATCTTCATTTTTATATTAACACGTGATGTAAAAGACTTCAGGTATTCTACAAATTTTTAACGATATTTTATTCGAAATAAATATTTTTCAATTTCATATCAGAGAAATCTCAACATGTAATTTAATATTGAAATTTAAATATAATATATTTGATATTTAAAGAATCAAACCTTTTATTCACACTTGGATAGTCTCTAAATCATTTATATGCAAATACAATATAATTTATTTTTGAATAATTAAATCTTTTATTCACATTTATTTAATGAAATTGTCATGTAAAAGATTTTATTTATTCTACAAATTTTCTTGAGGTACTTTATTCTGAAGGAAATTTTTTGAAATTTATTTCTTACTAGACAAATCTCAAAGTTTAATTTCTTATGCAAAATAAAATATGTTTTTTAATTTTTTTAAATAATCAAATATCTTATTCAAACTTGTATTTTAGAATTTTCATTAAAAAATTTTACGTATTCAGAAATTTTGTTTCCAAATAATTGATTGTTAAATTTATAAAATTTACCTTATATTATAAAACTCTTAAGATGTAATTTCATATGTACTTGCAGCAGATTCACACATACGTACTGACATTTAAAGTTGTATTAACCTTTCTTGTTTAAATATTTTGAAAAGCATTCACCTGAAATAAATATGTGAAAGATTTTATATTTTTATTTTACAATTTTTTTGTTGAAAAATTAAAGTTTTTATTTTTAATAGAAATTTTTTAAATTAAAAATAATACATACAAGCTGTTATAAAACCTGTTATAAAACTAAATTTTTATGTTATTTCCTTACATAGAAAACATTTCACGTCATAAATAAAAGTTCAATTGAAAAATATTTTCTTAATATCCCTTTAAATTAACTTACTTGACATGTTTATCTTTTCTCACTGAAAAAAATTTTGTTCCTAATTTTCTAATTGAAATTTTTATAAATGTATAAAAATTGTTAAAATCTGTTGAAGCATTTAAAATTTGTGATTGAGGCTTAAATTCAAGAAGCTAATAATTTTTTTATATCTCGTCTTGTAACAATAAACATTTATTGATATTAATTTTTACTGAAAAATTTGTTTGAGTGTTTAAAACAACCCAAAATTATATAAAATCTTTCACATATTTATTTCAGGTGAATGCTTTTCAAAATATTTAAACAAGAAAGGTTAATACAACTTTAAATGTCAGTACGTATGTGTGAATCTGCTGCAAGTACATATGAAATTACATCTTAAGAGTTTTATAATATAAGGTAAATTTTATAAATTTAACAATCAATTATATGGAAACAAAATTTCTGAATACGTAAAATTTTTAAATGAAAATTCTAATATACAAGTTTGAATAAGATATTTGATTATTTAAAAAAATTAAAAAACATATTTTATTTTGCATAAGAAATTAAACTTTGAGATATGTCTAGTAAGAAATAAATTTCAAAAAATTTCCTTCAGAATAAAGTACCTCAAGAAAATTTGTAGAATAAATAAAATCTCTGAAATGACAATTTCATTAAATAAATGTGAATAAAAGATTTGATTATTCAAAAATAAATTATATTGTATTTGCATATAAATGATTTAGAGACTATCCAAGTGTGAATAAAAGGTTTGATTCTACAAATATCAAATATATTATATTTAAATTTCAATATTAAATTACATGTTGAGATTTCTCTGATATGAAATTGAAAAATATTTATTTCGAATAAAATATCGTTAAAAATTTGTAGAATAGCTGAAGTCTTTTACATCACGTGTTAATATAAAAATGAAGATAAGTGAACCTGTAATTTCTAATGGCAGTGTATATATTAAAATGATCATACAATAGTATATTACATAACAAGGGCAGAAAGTTGAAATTCCTGCACTGCGCGCCATAATGCCCGAGGCGAAGCCGAGGGTATCATGGCACGCAGTTCAGAGCTATCAAATTTTTGCCCATGTAGTGTATACTATTTTTCTTGCTACCCAGGCGAAAGTACGAAAACAATTGCATGTGTCCATTGGAATATATTGATGCCTGCCCCGACATTTGCGGCACGAGCGGAGCGAGTGCTGCTGGTCGGGGGGGCAGGCATCAAATACATCTATAAATTAAGGTTTAGATTTCTACTTCCTTGTTTCCATCTTTGGTAATTATCATAGACTAGCATGTATCTGTCAACGGACTTTTTGGGTAAGGTGTCAGTTTCTACTATTAATTGAGCTCCAGTTTCAAAGTTTTTATTAATTTCTTCTTCATCTGTCGATTCATCAGATGATATGTCCTTCATTTTTTTATTTTTATTTTTGTTACACTTCAGTCACTACTATTACATTCTAAATAATATCCACTCATTGCCACTAATAAACATTAGCAGAGAGCGGACAAATTTTGACGCTTGAGGTTATTGACGTTTTTACTCCCGCTATTATAGAGGGCGCGCATATTGCTTGACCAATGCATGAAAGTTAGACTTTCTGCCGTGAAATTGGTGCCGAAACCACGTACTTTCGACTAGGGTAGTAAGAAAAAGATTTTAAATATTTGAAAAAATGTATTTAAAGTATTTTAATTTACAGTCAAAGTTTGTCGAATTATCTTCATACAAAAGAAATCTCAATGTCTAATCTCACATGCGAATTCAGATATAATTAATTAACTCTTTATGATAATCAAACCTTTTATTTACATTTATACATTAAAATTGTCATATAAAAATTGTTAAGTATTCTAAAACTTGTTTTAAAATTATGTTATTTTTATAATATTGGTCACTTTTACTTAATAACAAAAAAATCTCAATGAGTAATTTCGTATGCAAATGTAAATATAATTTATTCATTAAAAAAAACCTTTTGTTTACACTTATATATTCAAATTGTCACGTAAAAGATGTTATGTATTTCAAAAAATGGCATTTAAAGTATTTTACTCAATAGTAAAGGTTTCTTGAATCAACTTCATACAAAAAAATTGTTTAGTAATTGTAATTTCGTATGTGAATTAGAATATAAATTATTAACCTGCTTAAATATTGAATCCTTTAATTAACACTTATTTATTGAAACTGTCATGTAAAAGATTTTACACATTATAAAATTTTGATTTTATGGTTAAGTTTTCAAATTATATCTTCTGCCATTTCGAATTTGGCTTCTCTTTCGCGCCTCTTTTGCTCGGAATCCAGCAGAGTCGAAAGAAACATAAAAACCGAGCAATCTGTCGATTTGTAAGCAGTGCTCTTACACACTCTTGAGTTTCATATAGCAATGAAACTTACACAACTTTAGCTAACAGTGCGTACATGTGATTCCTCGCGCACGCAATATCAGCTGTAGGTACAAGGAGCCTTCAACCAGAGAGAACTCAGAGAACCGCTGCGAACAGCAGACGCACTGCGCTGCGCGCGCAACCATTCTCACGTACGTACTGCTGTTGGCGTTGAGTGTGTAACGTTCCCGTTTCAAATCTGGACACACTGCGTTGCATGGCTATAGGCGCATGCGCAGTTCAATTTTTACATTGCATTCCTCTGTAGCACAATATACTACATTGCGCTACTGTTAAATGTAGCGAAAAAACGAATTTGCGCGCCGATGGCACATAAAGGTATTGGTTTATACTCAAGACTCATAATAGGAACAATTGCGGGTGTTACCTCCTTGAGCTCAGGTAACCCTCAAATCAAAACAATCAGGACCATAAGAACTATTTTAGTCATCGCCACTCTTTCGACCCCTCGCACCGCACTATCCACAAACTAACTAAGGAAGTAATGTGACATGTTTAAAAACATGTCTGCTATTATATTGACCCAAAATTCACAGAATTTTTATTCATTTTGTTATTTTGGCATGCATTTAAAAAAATTTTCAGTCAGCAAAGCCACATGTCCCGAGTCGGTTTTTAAAACAGTTGTCTATATACAGTGAATTTGACATATTTTTTCAATACGTATTGTGCATAACGGACTGCTTTATTTTGATTTGCAAGCTATGAGATAAGTTTTTGATTTTTATGCTTTTCCTTATTTTAACAATCCCCTATATTTTAATCTTTAAATGAAATTTTGAATTAATCTTTGAATTTATGGTACTGAAGAGGGCCCCCGTATGTGGCCGAAACGTTTGCCTTACTTTTTACGCTTTTTATATCTGCCATTGATAATTTTTAATGTGAAAATAAAAAGAATCTAACCCAATGCCAAAATAATAAAATGAATAAAAATAACTAAGGAAGCTCAAATGCCTTTTCAACTTTTTATCAAATCTCGACGTTTTGAGACCCCTTAAATAAGAAAAAATGGATTTTACGACGACAGTATATGTCTATTTGTCTGTCTATCTAAAGTCGTAGTCGTCTGTAAGCACGATAATTTTCGAAAAAATTATCAGATTGGATTGCACTGTGGCACACTTTTGAGAGTCTAAAAAAAGGACGAGTTTGTTAACCAGCCATTTTTAATCAACTGTTCTGGTTTTATCCATCAATAGTATATTACGACCCTAGGCCAGAAAGTTTGAGTTCCTGGCGTATGTGTTATAAATGCCGAGGCGAAGCCGAGGCATTCATATCACATACGCCAGGGCATCCAACATTCTGGCTGTGGGTCGTATACTATTTTTCTTGATCTCTAGCCGAAAGTACGCCCAAAACTGAGGCGAAGCCGAGGTTTTTGCTGGTCGGGGCGGGCATTAGAAACTTTAAAATAAAATTCAATCATACAATAACTGCAAAAAAAAATTGAAAATCGAAAATTTTTTAAAAATTAACAAATACCAGAGAAAATTTATTCTTCGATAACAATATTAATATTGATCAACAGTAACTTTAACATCACACATCCAGTAATACTAATCTTATTACAATAATTATTATTACTTTTATTAATATAATTATTAATATAAAATAAACCGTGTACATACATTTTTTGTATTTCTTTTTAAGAGTTAATCTTTCGTGCAATTGCATGAAGTCATATTAAATTAAATTAAACAAACGAATTAAACGATGAATTTAGCGACACTACTGAGCCGAAAAAAAATAAAAAAGGCCACAAAAGTCGTTCTTTCTGGAGTGAAATGTGGCCGGGAGGACCGTACTTTCGGCTAGGAGATCAAGAAAAAACAATTTATAAAAATAAAAAATTCAATTCTCCTTCCAAAACATACGAGATACGGAAAAAAATTTAAGAAACAAAATAGGAGTCATATCTCTTATTTATCAGGTGTACAAATAAGTTTCCGCCGTTTTTTTATCAAAAATTGGACATTTATTGTGGAAGAACGGAACCATATGTTTTATTCGAAATTATTCGTATTGTTCTTCTTGCGTTTGGCACGAATCTTGATCCAATAATGCTTCCAATTCCGCGTCTTCGTACACTTTCGGCTTTCCACTACGTTCTTTGTTTTCGATGACAAATTCACCGTTCTTGAACTTCTAAAACCACTCACTACAACTACTCTCACTTAAGACACACTGTAAAAAATGAAACTGTTGAAAATTACCCACTTCATGACAATCGCGTAATGGGTCGTTGTGAAATTCTCACGTCAGTGAAAATTCACTGCAATGCTACATGCTATTTTACCCTAGCAATGTAAAAAGACAACGCCTGTTGGAGGTAATAAAAAGACCTTCGAATCACGTAGTGATTTAGCATGTACGGTCGTAGGAAATTTGTGATGTTATGGAAGGAAAAAACCGTGGACATTCAATGTGAAATTACCGCTTCAGTGTAAAATTATTGTACTTCGGTAACTTTACGACACCTTGGTAAATTTACCTCAGAAAGCGTGTGATTTTATTTCAAGGAAGGAATCGTCCCCTGTATAGAACTACTATCAGACTCATGTTTGAAATTAAAATCTTTCAAAATTGTAAGTCAGAAATAACAACCACGACAATAATCAATTGAACATTTAAACATCCAAAATGTGTATACTTTAGAAAACATACAAAGCGTTCAAAATTGTATATAATTTTAAATTGAAACAACTCAAAAAAGGTTACTTGAAACGAGAAAATAATATTATAAAGTTTAAAATGAATTTTTTTTCCCTTTTAAAACGTAACAAAACTTGAATTTTATGAAAAATGAAAGTGTGGAAATATTGATTAATTATTATTACAGACTCACTGTATCAATTCCTATAAAAAATATTTTGTCCCAATTATTCTTCGTAGGTTCGTGGTCACCATGCCTGACTTCTACTCTTGTGTTCCTGCGTTCGAATCCTGGTATCTTAATCAATTTTTCTGTTACAGGTTCTTATACATATATTATGTTATTCATTCTGTTCAATAATTATTATTTCATTATGTACATCGTGTAAATTGAAAATTAAAAAAAAAATAATTATCATAGAAATTAAAAACTTATCTCATAGCTTGCAATTCAAAATGAAGTAGTCCAGTATGCAGGAAAATAAGAAGAAACTGACCCTATGCCAAAGAAATGAACAAACATTATATGAATTTGGGTCAATACAATAAAAGACATGTTATCAAACATGTCAATTTGAAATTTAAAAATGGCACTTTCACTATAAAGCTAGAATATCTAACAGTTCTGACCATTTTCAGAACTAGTTAAATTTAATAATAACTTCAAATGTGATACTCAATGTCAAGAATATTCAAATTGCATTTTTATTAATTTTTAAAGATAAATTTATTATCATTTTTCCAAAAAATCTCTGAATAAATCTGAATGTGAAAATAAACAACTTTCAATTTTTTTTTAAATATGGAGTAAAATTACATATATGGATATTATAATATTTTATTTTTATGTAACGCCTTCCTTGCAAATTCAGTGTAAAATGGATTGTCCGTGAAGCTTATATACAAAATCGTTTTCTTGAAAAATAAACGCCTTCGTCCACTCGTGAAAATCATCATAAACTTCTCGAATTTCTTAACTAGGTACAGGACAATAGTCTTCTTCAAGGAGGAAAAGAACCTCTCAGGATTGCTTATAGAAAAAAATTTTCGGTCAGCAAAGCCACATGTCCCGAGTCGGTTTTTAAAACAGTTCAGATCATTCTGTGAGAGACGCCGGTAATAAAGTCTTCACGAGAAGTTTTCATAAATGTAAAACTTGTTCGGGTTTTGCCATTGTAAACCAATTTGGCATCCTTCTTTAATAATAAACATTTTTTGAAAAAAAAATTCCGGTCGGTTCGTGTGCAAAATCTTTTATATTTTTTCGTTTTATCCGGTTTTTTATTCATAGTGAACTTCAAATAATTTTTCAATTCGTGATGCTGCATACTGGACTACTTCATTTTTAATTGCAAGCTATGAGATAAGTTTTTAATTTGTATGATAATTGTTTTAATTATCTTCTATATTCTAATCCCTTACAGAAATTTTGAATTAATCTTTGAATTTATGGCACTGAAGAGGGCCCCCATATGTGGCCGAAACGTTTGCCTTTCTTTCTTTTTGCGTATTTTTAAATCGAATAATAATTTTAATCAAAGAAAATAAGAAGAAACTGACCCTATGCCAAAGAAATGAACAAACATTATATGAATTTGGGTCAATACAAAAATAGACATGTTATCAAACATGTCAATTTGAAAGTTATATTTTTACCTTTCAGTGAGGTTTCTACTTTTAATAAAATTTTTCTACCTTAAGAATTTCTACCCCGATAGCAAAAGATTGAGCTCAACATTTCGTCAATTGAAATGAGAGACTTATATGTATCAATGATTGATACTTACAGTAAAACCTATCGTAGCCGACAATCTCCTAACGAACATCCCACTCTGACGTTTCACATTATTGGTCGAGAAATGTGCATGGTCAGGGCCGTCTTAAACACCGTCTTTGGAGGGTCCTCATGTTTTTGTAAAACGTCTTAGCAATTTTGTTTTCAATGAATATTTTAAATGAAATATTAATTTAATTAATTATTATATTTGAATTATAAATTTTAATTACAATTTAACTTCGAAAAATTGGAGAATTTTCATAACCAATTATATTTCAACTTATTAAGATCTTAAATATGTATGCACAGTCGTGCAACATAACCTCAACTGTCATCTATACATTTTCCACTAAAAGCACTAAGTATTCCTTATAGTTTTTTATCGACTGAATTTATCCATGAAATTTTTAAATTATCAACAGAAATAACAGATTATTTTTCAAACTAACTTTTACTCACCTTTTTGCACAAAAGTTAACACAAAAAATATGTACAAGCCGGTACACGTTTGTTACGATAGATTTTACTGTATTTGTGTTTATTCACAAAAAGGATTTGTTGAGTATTTCCAGTGTACTATTCATTGTGCATTTACGTGTGATTAACGCGTTAAAATGTCATGCCGGAATAACACAGAAATATGGGGTCACATCTTGTCGTGTTTTTTTCGCAATCACGTGTTGAATACGATTCTGCCACAAATGAGCATTCAGTCAGTCATTAAAGACGCCAAAGACTTCTGTCAATGGAGGCAACATCACAGTGTCATACGTTGGAGTATGTGAACTCGTATACAAGTAGGATGTTTCAATCATTACAGAGTTAACAGTGATTCGAGATTTACTTTCATATTTATGCATTATTGAGACTTTAGTATTGTATTGTGTGACAGCAAGTTTCTCCGAAATTTGCCTAATAACTGTGAATAGAAAATTTTATCGCTGCGCATCACACTAAAAATACAGATGTTATACGCACCTTTTCAAGGTGATAAAATAGAAAAGCCGCTTGTCTTACCAAAAACTTCAAGTCGCCTCGACACCCTAATATTATGACGGAAAAACAAAACAAAAGGGACGACCAGCATCTAACCTCTCTTTCTGGGTATGCACCCTCTCACTCTCACTTTCTAAGGAAGGCTACCAGACCCAAGCATCCCTTTCCCTACCTCCCACTCCAACTCTATGGTCAAGCAGCCCAGGCTGGAAAAGTACAAGAAAACTAAAGAAAGCGGAGAAATGAAGACGCTCGCTTTCTCACCTACCCCTTCCCAAGACACTTATAAGGTAAGTAGCCAGAAAGAGAGGGAGGGAGTTTGCCGTAGGAGTAAGGAAGAAGGGAGATGCTGGCCCAGACCTCTAAGTACATGAAAACCTAAGTACTGCGCTAGGGAAGGGATACCAGTGGCCAAAAACTATATTGAAAAAACGCGTTCTTCCTCAACTAGGATTTTCCCCTCAATTTCCCTCATTATAAAAGGGCCTCGAAGCGACGATTTTAGTGCAGTGTCTCCAGAACGTGGGATTTTTCGGCCCCCACCACGTTCCCATCTGGGAGAAACACATGCAAACGTGGCGTGTCAGTGTGTCGGCTCTGCTACACGCTGCGGTCACCAGCTTCGTGTAAAGCCGAAGGTGCACGAAGACGGACTTCGTTACAATGCTTGAGTTTTCAAGTTATTTTTAGATTTCACGCTTTCGTTTATCGAGTCGAAATTAAGAATTGTATTTTTCTCGAGTACGTGCAAAAGAGGCGCGAAGCAGACGACGAATTTGAATTTACGAAGTATATAGTTCAAGAAATAACACTTTTCTTCAATCTCTTGAAGAAAGTCTGCATGAAATAAACATCAGTATGATCTTGGAAAATTTCATGAGGATTTCAACACTTCAAAAATAAACTTTCAGTGAAATTTAGTGACAATAAATGTATAAAATTTGAATCAATATATAATTTTCCATTCAAATTTATATACTTCTTACTAATTTTGTACATTTAACAATTTTTCAATTAGAACAATATTTTATATCAAGATAAAATGAACATAAAATTCAAGTTAATAATTTATATTTTCAGTTATATGTTAGAAATATTTTCATCTCACATTTTTGTAGCCTAAGCACAAACTTTTCATTCCAAAACTTAAAATCTCTACGGAAATGGAAAATTGTCTAATAGCAGTAGATAAATTAAAAAGCTAAAATATGTGTTTATTGGTATTTCCATATTAACATATAAATATCAATCAACTTTAAATTTTACATAAAAATGTTCGTTCGAAGTGTTCAAATCTTGTTACAATTTGACAAGATTTTATGGAGGAGTGCAATCTTTTGGATGAAATATTTTGTAGTTCTTAATTTGTCTGTCCGTCTGAAATCGTAGTAAGATTTGAACAGTAAACAACAAATTTTCCAATAGAATTCAGGATCAATAATAATTGATTAAGGAAATACTTCAACTCTGTAGAGCATTTTTGTTTTTCGAATTCAAAATGTGTGCTTAAGCCACAAAAAAGTAAGCTGAAAATGTAGATATAAAACTAATTATGTCATGTTTATGTCTTCTTAATGGAAAATACTTTGCATATAATTCTCTAATTCGATATTTTTTTAATGTATGAACATTCAAGAAATTGATAAATATTCCATATTTTTATAGGAACTAAAAATTTCCGGATAATGCTTTGATTGAGAAAGCTAAAAATTTGTCAAATATTGATATAAATTGCAATTTTACAATTGCATTATTTTTCAAATATTTTAACATCTCTTCAATCTTGATAATTCTTACAGAAGTTTATTTCATGTGAGTGACTTTTTCTTTTTCTAATGAAAGATTTCGTAATTCTAAATTCGGCCCAATTCGTAACATTGTAAAAAGATTTTAAAACTTCATAAAAATTTTTTTTCTGTTTTATTCAAAGTCAATAAATATTCAATGTTTGGAATCGAAATATTAAGTAAATGATTTTTAATTTCTGGGAATAAACTGCTTTAATAAGACAATCTTTCTTCTTTGTGAGAAATCTCAATTTTAAAATCAAAATTCTACGCATAGGATACAAAAACATAATATGAAAATACTTTTATTACAGAATTTTGAAATATACAAGTTGACCAATTTTTAATCGAGTAAATCGGCTACTTTAAGCAAAAAATTATGTTAAAAATATTTTATCAAAAAAAATAAGACACATTAAATTACGGTTTAAAATCCACATTCATAGATTGATGGTAAAAGCAGTTTAAAGTTTTTTAATCTTACGTTTTAGTGACGTATGCACAGACTTCAAATCAGATAAATGAAATGCTTTATAGAAAGTCAAAATTTTCTTATTACTGCACTTAATCAAATTTATAAAGTAAAAATATTTTTTAATTGATGCTTTCACTCAATTCTTTAAACATTCATTAATTGAAAATTGTACTCAAAATTTAATCTTGCATCGTTCCAATATTCCCACAATGTTACAAAATCTTATTAATCATTATTTTAGTCGAATTATTTTCAAAATATTTAAAAAATAAATGTAAATATTTTGATTAAATACTCTGTCAAATTTTGCATTTGACTGATCTTGCAAAATTGTTGAAAGTTTTGAATACCGATAGAAGAAACTTTAAATGAAATTGTATGTCCATAAATGCTTAAAGTTCTATATAGAAATATCAACTACAACATTCTCAAATTTTATAAATAAACTACTAAATTCAAAAAGTTTCGGATTTTTTAAAAACTGTACAAATTTCAAATATGAATCAGTCAAAATCTACTGATCATCAGTGAAATTTGACTGATTTAAATAACTAAAAACAGGTTACTGTGAATCAGTCAAATTTCACTGATTACTTCAGTGAAAAGTAACTGATTTAACAGTGAAAAATATTGTTTCCACTGATGATTCAGTGAAAAGGCAAATCACTGATTCCATCAGTAAAAATTTGACTGATTCAGATTTAGAGTGTATACAAATTTCAAATATAAAGTGTACTCTGTACATTAATCAAACAAATTTAGAAGATGAATATTTTAATAAATATTCCTAAATATTATTGGAATATGATACATATCGATTTAGAAAAACTTCTTCAAAGTACTCAGACATTTTTCTTATTTTACGACATTTTTGCACCATGTTTGACCTTTGGGTAGGACTCAAGAAAACAATTGTAGGCATACTTTCATTACTTCGTAAAATACTATGAAGACTTGCTTTTTAAATTAAAGCGAAAACTTTTAAAACCTTTAACAATCGGTTGCTTAGATTCTGCTCTAATCTTGGACGCAATTAGAGAAATAGGTTTTTTGGCTTTTTTTAGATCTAGTTTTTGCCTTAAACATAAAACAAAGAAAACACATTTGAAATATTAAAATAAAAAAGCTGGTTCATTCTTAGAGAATCCCAAATATTCTGTAATAAAACTCCTTTCCACACCACCACGGAGGTAGAGTTTAAGGCTCGTTTTTTTTACGTGGTATCCCCTGTAGGCCTAGTCCACGTCCTACGAAACGAAAAGGGTTTTTGCTTTCAAGCAAAAAGAAAAAAGGAAAAAAATGAAGCAAAGTGGTAAAAAACGCTACAAATGTAGCCCGTACTTCAGGCTTGCCTCTATCAAATGCCAGTATACGTCGAACAAAAATGTTTTGTTTTAAATCAAATAATGAAGAAGTTTGATCAATTCGGGATGATTTGGGGTGCTTGATTATTGTGAGTCCCCTTGCCTCTCACTTATGCCCAAAGCGTGATATTACTCAATTTCAGTATGTTTTCTTACTCACAAAATAATAATTAAAACTAAACAATTTCCATACCCGAGGCACGCGAAGAAAGGAATAAAGAACGTATCTCTGATATAAGAAATAAAATGTCATTATTTTGTGAGTAAGAAAGGGGTTTGAAATTGATTAACGCCATGCCTTGGCCATTAGAATTAATCATCTCCTTCGTGAGCGAAGAGCGACAAACCACTTTCCCTATCACTTTCTGCCATCTCATATAGATTTTCGGTCATTAATTGCAAATGCTTCGAAGTGATGCTCGTTGTTCTGGCTGTTTTAGCTCTCGCCTTTAGGGCCGATTGAGTAACACAAATTGAGTTGACCGTCCTGTTTCCTAAGCGATTTCTTTTGGGAGTTTTCGCGTCCGTGAGCATGGAGAAACCTCGCTCCGCCTCAGCATTTGAATGAGGAAGACTCCGAACATGATTCAATATTGAGGTCAAATTTGGAAAAAGTTTTTCTCCTGTACTCGTCTAAGATACATCGATACTAGACCACATTTCATCAAAAGATAAATTCGACCACTTTTCTTTGAGTTCCTTTCTGATTTTGAGTAAAGAATCCCACTCTTTTTGTACACCTATTCTATCAAACGACCCTAAATCTTGACAAACTTTCCAGACCCTAGGAAAAGTTTCGCTTCGATCAGCACAGAAAGCTACCTGAGGCCGGAAAACAGCAACGCAAGACAAAAAGATGTCATCAAAAGGAAGTCGATTGCGAATTTCTTCGCTTGCTGTGACATAAAATTTCAAGCAATTACGAAGAAATAGATCAACTTCTACTATTTGCAACTTCTTGTTTGTAAGATGCTGCTGGAAATATTCTCGCGTTTCCTTACCAACGTCAATGTCTTGAAGCGGCTTTTGATTACTAGGATCTGCAAAGTTAACATTTTAATGATTTGAAAGAATAAATTCGGTTGAAGAAGACCCTCTTTCAAATAACTGCTAAGAATCCATACGAAGAATTTAGCCGAGTTTGGCTGGAGTTCCTGAACCATTGTTTCGCGACTTTGAAATTTCGCATTGTATACGTTGAACCTATTCAAAGTAAATTTCAAGAATAGGAAATATGCGAGTGTCAAAGGATTCTGCATTTTTCCTAACAAGTCTTTGGCCTTCTCTACCTTCTCAGATACGAGGACCATAAGATACTGAAGAATAACTTCCCAATTCTTTATTATAATATCTATGCATCGATAGCGGACAAGCCAGCGAGTTTCAGAATGACTAGAAATTTTTTGATAGTCATTTCCTAATTCCAAAACAATCGATCGAAAAATAGCCGTTCGCTTGGAGCTAGCATTAAGAAAAGCTGGCAAATCTTTGATTAAATCCTCTACATCAGGGATTGTGGCACAAGCATATTTTGCTACAATTGCTGACGAATGCGAGACACACGGGAAAACAATTAAACGGGGACTTTCTTCCTTTAATTTTGTTTTAAATGAGGACCTATTGCCGACCATCACCTGTGCATTATCACAAGCTAAAGCACAGATATTAGATAAAGGGATTTCCTGCCCGGACAATGCTTTTTCGAACACATCAAAAATTTTAGAGGCAGAACAATCCGAAGCATTTACATTAATAAGCTGGAGCAATTCCACTCTGACAGAAAATGTCGTTGGCTCCACATATCGAACCATTAATGACAGCCACTTTTCTAGAGTCCTGTCGGTCGTTTCGTCTTCGTACACTGAAAATGATTGCTTACGCAAAATATTTGCCATGCGATCAGTTTCAGCAGCACATACGACGTTATTTACAACTAGGACCATTTTAGTGTGGCTCAATCTAACGTCTTTTAAAACCGAAGGTTCCATATCTTGGAAAAGTCCTATCAATTCTGATGAAATCGCAAATGGTAAATTATGCTCTACGAAAAATGTACTAATCCTAATCTCTGCTTCTTGTACTTTCTGTTTGAAAGTAACAATTTCCGGAATCGTCGAATTTGTGAATTCTGAATCAGAAGAACTTGCCACACAAGGTTCAACACTGTTAGAAGAATTTTCACTTACTACTCCATAACATTCTAATTTATTTGAAAACTCTTGCTTCTTTCTATGTGATAAAGATGCTTCATGCTTTTCAATTTCCGATTTGCCACATAGCAACGTTTTATTGCAAATTTTGCAATGCAATCTTGTTTCATCTGCTAATGTAACCACCCACTCTCTCCATGACGGAAATTCCTCAAACCATCCCAACTGAAAGTTTTTTGCATTTTTCATGACTTTTCTAGCGGGTTGACATTCGTTTGAACCAGAGTTCAAACGGTGGTCAACCTTCGTTTGAACCTGGCTGTCCTTCAAAACACTCGAATTTGGGTCAACCGGATTACTCATTGTGAACAATAAATTATACGACGAAGGAAAACAGAATTATTTGAAAAGAATTAATAAGATGAAAAGTCGATAAATTTGAGCGAACGTGAATAATTTGTAATCTGCACACAAATTAAGTTTCACAAAATAAACTTACCCACAAGCATCAAACAATAACGTACGTAAGAGCACTCACGTATCACCAAATAATAATATAATATTCTTACTTTTGCCGTTTTCAATAAGGAATTACGATAAAAATATGAAGAATCCACACTCTTGCCTTCTCAAATAAAGCATAAAGCGAGAATCAAGTATATCTTAGAAGAAAACAAAAGAAGGTTGCTATTATTATTTGTTTTCGTCTCCAATTTGACCTCTATACCGTTCGTTTGCGATTTAAAACATTGGTAACTTTTTGGCTATTAATCTGATTGAGCTACAACTTTTCAGAAAACTTTCTTTACTAAAGTATTAAAATTTTTCTCCTGTAGATAGTTTCAGAAAATGTAGACACTTAATACAATATTAATAAAATCGTAAAATTCTGAAAATTTGTTAAGCTAGCGCGAGTGGAAGTAGAGAAAACAATTTTTTTTTAAATGTACTTCTCCCAATTACTTGAAAAATTTAAAGTTTTAAAAATTTTTGCAAAAGGAAAAACGATGTGCCTTGAAAGTGTACATAAAATTTATTGAACTATTACTAGTGAACTCTCCCTACGTGGTGGTGTGGAAAGGAGTTTTATTTCAGAATATTTGGGATTCTCTAAGAATGAACCAGCTTTTTTATTTTAATATTTCAAATGTGTTTTCTTTGTTTTATGTTTAAGGCAAAAACTAGATCTAAAAAAAGCCAAAAAACCTATTTCTCTAATTGCGTCCAAGATTAGAGCAGAATCTAAGCAACCGATTGTTAAAGGTTTTAAAAGTTTTCGCTTTAATTTAAAAAGCAAGTCTTCATAGTATTTTACTAAGTAATGAAAGTATGCCTACAATTGTTTTCTTGAGTCCTACCCAAAGGTCAAACATGGTGCAAAAATGTCGTAAAATAAGAAAAATGTCTGAGTACTTTGAAGAAGTTTTTCTAAATCGATATGTATCATATTCCAATAATATTTAGGAATATTTATTAAAATATTCATCTTCTAAATTTGTTTGATTAATGTACAGAGTACACTTTATATTTGAAATTTGTATACACTCTAAATCTGAATCAGTCAAATTTTTACTGATGGAATCAGTGATTTGCCTTTTCACTGAATCATCAGTGGAAACAATATTTTTCACTGTTAAATCAGTTACTTTTCACTGAAGTAATCAGTGAAATTTGACTGATTCACAGTAACCTGTTTTTAGTTATTTAAATCAGTCAAATTTCACTGATAATCAGTAGATTTTTACTGATTCATATTTGAAATTTGTACAGTTTTTAAAAAAATCCGAAACTTTTTGAATTTAGTAGTTTATTTATAAAATTTGAGAATGTTGTAGTTGATATTTCTATATAGAACTTTAAGCATTTATGGACATACAATTTCATTTAAAGTTTCTTCTATCGGTATTCAAAACTTTCAACAATTTTGCAAGATCAGTCAAATGCAAAATTTGACAGAGTATTTAATCAAAATATTTACATTTATTTTTTAAATATTTTGAAAATAATTCGACTAAAATAATGATTAATAAGATTTTGTAACATTGTGGGAATATTGGAACGCTGCAAGATTAAATTTTGAGTACAATTTTCAATTAATGAATGTTTAAAGAATTGAGTGAAAGCATCAATTAAAAAATATTTTTACTTTATAAATTTGATTAAGTGCAGTAATAAGAAAATTTTGACTTTCTATAAAGCATTTCATTTATCTGATTTGAAGTCTGTGCATACGTCACTAAAACGTAAGATTAAAAAACTTTAAACTGCTTTTACCATCAATCTATGAATGTGGATTTTAAACCGTAATTTAATGTGTCTTATTTTTTTTGATAAAATATTTTTAACATAATTTTTTGCTTAAAGTAGCCGATTTACTCGATTAAAAATTGGTCAACTTGTATATTTCAAAATTCTGTAATAAAAGTATTTTCATATTATGTTTTTGTATCCTATGCGTAGAATTTTGATTTTAAAATTGAGATTTCTCACAAAGAAGAAAGATTGTCTTATTAAAGCAGTTTATTCCCAGAAATTAAAAATCATTTACTTAATATTTCGATTCCAAACATTGAATATTTATTGACTTTGAATAAAACAGAAAAAAAATTTTTATGAAGTTTTAAAATCTTTTTTACAATGTTACGAATTGGGCCGAATTTAGAATTACGAAATCTTTCATTAGAAAAAGAAAAAGTCACTCACATGAAATAAACTTCTGTAAGAATTATCAAGATTGAAGAGATGTTAAAATATTTGAAAAATAATGCAATTGTAAAATTGCAATTTATATCAATATTTGACAAATTTTTAGCTTTCTCAATCAAAGCATCATCCGGAAATTTTTAGTTCCTATAAAAAGATGGAATATTTATCAATTTCTTGAATGTTCATACATTAAAAAAATATCGAATTAGAGAATTATATGCAAAGTATTTTCCATTAAGAAGACATAAACATGACATAATTAGTTTTATATCTACATTTTCAGCTTACTTTTTTGTGGCTTAAGCACACATTTTGAATTCGAAATACAAAAATGCTCTACAGAGTTGAAGTATTTCCTGAATCAATTATTATTGATCCTGAATTCTATTGGAAAATTTGTTGTTTACTGTTCAAATCTTACTACGATTTCAGACGGACAAACAAATTAAGAACTACAAAATATTTCATCCAAAAGATTGCACTCCTCCATAAAATCTTGTCAAATTGTAACAAGATTTGAACACTTCGAACGAACATTTTTATGTAAAATTTAAAGTTGATTGATATTTATATGTTAATATGGAAATACCAATAAACACATATTTTAGCTTTTTAATTTATCTACTGCTATTAGACAATTTTCCATTTCCGTAGAGATTTTAAGTTTTGGAATGAAAAGTTTGTGCTTAGGCTACAAAAATGTGAGATGAAAATATTTCTAACATATAACTGAAAATATAAATTATTAACTTTAATTTTATGTTCATTTTATCTTGATATAAAATATTGTTCTAATTAAAAAATTGTTAAATGTACAAAATTAGTAAGAAGTATATAAATTTGAATGGAAAATTATATATTGATTCAAATTTTATACATTTATTGTCACCAAATTTCACTGAAAGTTTATTTTTGAAGTGTTGAAATCCTCATGAAATTTTCCAAGATCATACTGATGTTTATTTCATGCAGACTTTCTTCAAGAAATTGAAGAAAAGTGTTATTTCTTGAACTATATACTTCGTAAATTCAAATTCGTCGTCTGCTTCGCGCCTCTTTTGCACGTACTCGAGAAAAATACAATTCTTAATTTCGACTCGATAAACGAAAGCGTGAAATCTAAAAATAACGTGAAAACTCAAGCATTGTAACGAAGTCCGTCTTCGTGTAGCAGAGCCGACACACTGACACGCCACGTTTGCATGTGTTTCTCCCAGATGGGAACGTGGTGGGGGCCGAAAAATCCCACGTTCTGGAGACACTGTTTTAGTGAGTGGTGTCTGGAGATTGACCAGACACAGCAACCCTCTCGGGAGACCAGAGGATATTATAGAAAATAAAGTGAAGAGTGTGCCTATCAATCATGGAGTTTCGTTTAACATCCTGTGCCCTGGTAAGTTTTTAAAAAATCCTCTCTCCCCTGGAATACCCGGGGATCTCGCCAATCTTCCTCCAATTTTCGGGGAACCGAAAACCATCCGATCATACGTGCTTGCCCCGGGGGTACCCGGGTAAGTTCCCATATATCATTCGGGGAACCGAACGATAGCTCTCTCTCGATTTACTTTCGGGGGACCGAAAGGAGGCACCTTCTCTCTCACTCCTCCCACTCATTCGGGGAACCGAAGAGTCAACCCATCCTGGCGCTGACCTGGGGGTACCCGGGCGGTCATCAGCGCAGTATCCTCTCGGGGAACCGAAGAGATACCCCCCTCCCCCTCTTTTCACTTTCCCCTACTTAACCACGCCGGGGAACCGGAGTAACTGGGTTGAAAGTTTTGTTTTCTACTTTTTAAAAAAGACAAGGAAAGAGGAAGTGCCCATCCCGGGTCAGGAGGAACCTAGAGCGAAGTCTTGCCTAGGCCAAGCGGAAACGGGCTGAAAGGTTGGCTAGGCAAGCCAACGGGGCAACGCCCGGGTACAGCCCGACCAAACCAGGGTACGAGGCGGCCGTTACAACACCGACCGAACTACCAGCACCACACTACAGGCCGACGCCCAGGTCGATACACCCGGAGGACGACCGGGAGAATCAGGCCCCCACCAACCGACCAGAAGGATCTGGCCATCTCGCCTGGCCAGCCCCAGGACGGAGAATAAAGCTGATTCCGCCACCACCAGAGGACCAGCAGACTCGGCGTCGACCCACCCGGCCACGAAAACCACCGACCAAGCCACGGGGTCCACACACCCGCTGCCTTGGCATCCCAGTCAGAGCCAAGTTGGCGCCCAAACACGCCCAAACGATTCGAACACACCCGTATCATCCTGCCAAGATGTAAAGGGGTTAAATAAACATCTTTACAGGGTACTGACGTGCGTCACATTATTTTCCGAAAACTTTCCTTAGTTCCTAGCCAACTCCCATATTTTTGTTTTTCGAAAAAAAAATTTTTAGTGTTTATGTAATATTTATACGCATGAACTCTTCGAAAATATTATCGATGGCTGAAAATTGCGCAATACATTTTTGGGATTACAGAAATAATACCTCTATTTCGTTGAATGTTAGGTTTTATTGTATCACGTGCCAAGTGTCATTCGGATAAATTGCTTTTAATTTGTAATATCATTCTACTTCTTTTGGTTTTTACGACATTTTTCTGTGTTCCGATCATTTTCATCAGAAAATCGTTAACCCGAGAATTTTTGTTTGTTTGGTTCGTGATGTCAGTGAGGCACTTGAAGTTCGTTTCCTTATTACTAAAAAAACGAAGGTTAGGATTTTGCATTAATGTTAATAATTTTTGTGTAAGCAGTACTCAATGTTAATTTTCAACTTCGCTAAGTAGCCTGAAAATAAATTTGCATTGGTGTGATCAACTTGTTGGCGAAATATATTCTATACCAACCCAACAAATATTCCCACATGTTATTTTAAAGTCATGAGTAGTGAATGGAAGGTCTCAATACGAATGATCTGTTATGCTGCAGATTTTGCTGTCAGCAGGCTCATTTTGAATGCATGGAAAATCTTAGCGTTTTGCGGTCGCATCTTAGGTCAATTATGTATAAATTTCGGTAAATCCGATGGATGTGTTATTGGCAAATGTTGCCTACGACATTGCTATCGGGGTACAGAATATGGAGCACTCTGTAGGAGATTTATTGAAACCGTGGAATTTTGAAGATTACATCACAAATTTTGAAGGTACACAAATTTAATTATTTATGGTGAAAATTTTTTTAATTGAATTTTGTTGACATTTTTTTTTAATTTTTCCGTTTTATTCACATACATAAGCATCTTAGTCAATCTTAACTAAAAAATAGACTTCAAAACTACAGCCCAAAAAATTGATGCCGAATCATTTCTCTTATTAGAGGAAAATGAACTTCCTTATTTGATTCCAGAACTTGGTACGAGGTTAAAATTCCTCAAAAAATTCCGACAATACATTAAACTGCAGGTAAATCAAATTAATTGAATTGAATGCACTCAATGAAATGTATATACGAAAAGAAATATTTCATTTTAATGTGATTATTGTATTCTTAACCCTCCGTTACCAAACTTAAAAATTTTTACACGGTTACCAAACCCTAGAGGATTTCACTCTGCGTGTTAGAACATCTGCAGTGTTGCCAAATGTTGCGACTACTTGGTTGAACATGTAACATCAAAATGTGGCAATACCGCACTCAAGAACTCAAGGGGGTACTATGGTAATCTTTTCTCAAAACATCGAAATTTTTTTTATTGCAGTTTCGGTTACTTTAAACCCTAAAGTATAATGTATAAACCTCTCTGTACTTCAGATGATATCGAAAAGTGATAAAAAATAAGATTTGCCGCAAGGGGTCGAGCGCGCAGATAAAGCATATGCAACTTGAAAAATGTTTCAATACTTGAGAAAATTTATTTATAAAAATTGTTTAAACAAATTAATTTTATAAATTTGATAGCAGATTCGTGATCAACGACCCGAAAAACATATATGTAATGCGATATTCAGGTTGTGAAAAAATAATTTTTATCACTATTCTTATGATGATGATAGTGATAATTTTTTGCAAAATCTTTAACTGCGTTTTTCTCAAAACTGTGTTTTTTGAACTGGTGCCCACGATTCCGGCCCGTCTACTTGGTCGATTTGCCTACTTTTTTTTAAATGTTCAGAAAACACCTGGCTATGGAATGACCGATGACCATTATTGTAAGTTAATATTTAACAACGTTATGACACAATTATTTACAAAAAACAGGCGAAAAAAAAGAAAAAAATGAAAAGTTGCACTGTTTGTTTATTTATGAAGATATTTTTTTGGTCAAGGGTCATGAGATAGCCATTCATAAGTACTTCAAAATAAAATTTGTTTCGTATGTTTCAGATCATCCACAATGGAGAAATCGTGGGCACCACTTTTAACCAAAAATTCTTAAAAAAAAGGCCATTATTACCATAGTACCCCCTCAAGCTATTTCCATTGCACGAAAGCCAAACTATGGTGGGATTCCCTCAGAATTCACGTCACCTTTGGTTTTGAAAAGTGATTATTGAATGAATATTCTACTTGAACATTTTTTATTGCTACAAAAAGCTTCAGGAATAATTCGTGGAAAGGTGTTCAAACGGACCAGACTTTGTGAAGCGTAAATTAGAAGTTATTTCGAAAAAACTGACCCCGCTGAGGGAATCCCTCATATGTTTGGTAACGGAGGGTTAAAATAAGTGTGTAGTGTGTGTAATGCATGTTTCATTTTGTGATATTTATTAGTTAATGTTATGATTTTGACGTAAACGATTTTCTTACGGCTGATAGCGTGATTATTCAAAATACTCAATATAAAAGAGATTACATAATCGCTGCAGGTGTGAGCAATGACTTTCTGCAATTTGCTAAAATAAGGGAAATTTTTATTTCATCAAAAACAAACAATGTTTTATTTTGCTGTACGGCGTACAGAACTATTACATTTTTCAAACATTTTTTCGCTTATCAGATCGAAAAAACTACAAAAACAATATTAGTCAAGCAATCAGACTTAGTGACGTACCGTCCAATACTTAACCACAGGCATTCAATGGAAAATGGTACTTTATTACACGGAGCGATGGATAATTTTTTTTAATTAGTAAAAATTGCTGTTTGTGCAATTTTAGAAATGTTGATTCGTTATATGCATGCGTTATTTGAAAAATAAATATATTTTGAGTATTATATCAGTAAGGACAAATAATTTAAGTAAACATAAAATGTTTGTATTTCGTAAGTTCATAAATTTAATACAGAATTTAGAATTCTCAACAGAGAAAAATTATTCCATAGAAGTTTTATGATAAAGCTATTCTGGTAAATCTTTCTGTACAAATTAATTTCCTGATGGACAAAATTTGAATATAGGGGAACTTCCAGTAAAATTTCCTCGTCGTTAATATAAAATTTACATTGTTTAACATTTTGTTAATATCATGGATAATGAATAAAAAAAAACTATTTTGGCATTAAAACTTAATATATTTAATTCATTGACCCTAAATCATTAATTTTATTATTTTTGTGTATACGATCTACCATCTATCTTAATAGATTTTTCATTCAGGAATTATTAATTACTATTATACAATTTGATAGATTTTATGATCTTAAAATAATTGATACTTGTATCTACGATATTAACCGGTATGATCTTATTTTTAATATCCACGGATAGGTTGGTTCATAATCTGTCTAATTATTGCATAGTCACTACACCGAGATCATACTTAGTATAATCTACCAGGGGTGTTAGTTGAAGTTTGCCGGTTTTTCCAATAAATAAAACACTTAATTTTCAAGGGAATCTCAAGAATTTTTTATTCAAAGTATTGACCATTGAATTCTACACATTTTGCCCATCTTTCAGGCAAATCATGGATACCATTCCGAAAAAAGTTTTTCTCTTTCAAGGCAAACCATTCGACGAGCCATTTTTCGACTTCTTCAAAATTGGCGAAGCGCTGCTGTGCGAGTGAGTGTCCCATCAATGCGAAAAGGTGATAGTCGGACGGGGCGAGGTCTGGAGAGTACGACGGATGCGATAATATTTTCCAATTCAATGCTTTTAATGTTCTTCACCACTTTAGCGGTATGAGACGGTGCGTTGTCATGTTGTAGGATAACTTTGCCATGTCTTCGGGCCCATTCCGGCCGTTTTTCGATCAACGCATGATTTAAATTGATAATTTGTTGACGGTAGCGATCCGTATTCACCGTCTAACCAGGTTTTAATAACTCGATGATTTTTTCCTCTTCGGGTTCTCGAAATAAATCCATTTCGAACCGTTGAAACAGCATTTCACAAATGGTTTTTCGATTTTCCATTTGTCTATCGTTCAGTTGGTGTGGTACCCATTTTCAATACTTCTGGATTTTTCCCATGGCTTTTAAACGTTGACAAATTGCTCCTCGGGCCACATTTAGTGTTTGTGCCAATTGTTGTTGCGATTGGGTTGGGTCTTCATCCAATAACGCCTGCAATTCCTCGTCTTCGAACTTTTTCGCTACACCAGGATGTTCATTGTCTGTTAAATCGAAATCTCCACTTTTAAATTGACGAAACCATGTCTCACATGTTCTAATAACTGGAGCATGTTCACCATAAGTTTCTACCAACAATCAATAAGCTTCAACTGCTTTTTTCTTTTGATGAAATAAGAAAAACAACGAATGCCGCAAATGCGATTTACTTGGAACGAAACTCGACATATTCACTGAGGTAAACAACTATGATGCTATTATTTTCTCTGAATGTAATTGTGTATTTTTAAAGGTTATTATCCATAGAAAAATATGACATAGATGCCAAATCATAGAAATCTATACATATCTCTAGCGACATCTATGAGTAAAACCGGCAAATTTCAACTAACACCCCTGGTATATTATACCGGGTATAACAGTGATCCCAAAACGTGGGAGCTCGCGGCCCCCACCACGCTCCCATGTGGGAGCACACACAATCAAGCGCGCCGTGTCGGTGTGTCCCCACTTCCTCGCTTCGATTTCACGCTGTCAGCTGTAGAGTTAAAAAATTCCCGGTGTGTCTTTCTTTAACTTATAGCGGCGTCCTTTACTAGAAAAACATGGTGCTATAGGCTAGAAAAAGACACACCGGGAATTTTAGAACACTAGTCAGCTGTTGAGCCAAGATCGATAAATTATGTTTCTGCCGACTTCGTGTCAAAGTGGCGCGAAGCAGACGAAAAATTTAACATCACCAAATATATCATTTTTGATATTACCTTTCTTTCTTTAATATTTTTAAAAACATTAACCTAAAATGAATATATAAAGATTTTATTTTAAATTTTAGGATGATTTAAACACTGAAAAAATGATTTACGATTGAAATTTAAACTCAATAAATTTTCAAAGTTTCAAAACAAAATATCAATTTCCATATGTTCAGCTATGCAAATCACATAATTCAGTTAGAAAATTATGTAGAGAATATTATATATTAAGGAATGATAAAATATGGTATTGGCGTTTAAAAAATAAAATATTAAAATACTTAAGCAATACATAAATTATATCTAATTATATACTTGAAATTACACAGTGGAGTTTCTTCTCTGGTATGAGGCAACATTGCAAAAACTGTCATTCAAATAAAATAATCAGAAAACTTTTTGAAATACGTAATATTATTCACATGTAAATTTCAGTATAAAACTGTGAATAAAAGGTTTCAGTATTCAAAAACACCAAAATTACATCTAAATTTGCATACGAAATTACACTTTACGATTTCTCTTATATAAAATACAAATATAAAATATTTATTCCGAATAAAATAGTTTTAAAAAAATGTTATAGTACGTGAATCAACTATATCAATTAAAAAATGAACTGGAAAATTTGTTATTTAAAAAAATAAGAAATAAGAAATTAAAGTTAAAAATCTACATTCCTAATTACGTGGTGATAGTAGGCAAAAATGTTCTCATTTTACGTTTTAGTGGCTTATATGCATAGACTTTTCAATGAAAAAAAGGATTGCTCTACACATAAGCAAAATTTTCTAATTGATGCAGTTGATCAAATTTACAAAACCGAAACAGTGGTAAGGCCCTAGCTGTTTTGCCCTGTCAGTAATTCATTTTAGGTGAATGTTTTTCAAAATATCAAAGAAAGAAAGGTAATATCTTGGATGATATCTTTGGTGATTTAAAATTTTTCATCTGCTTCGCGCCACTTTGAAGCGAAATCGACAGAAACATAATTTTTGATGAAAATCGAAGCGAGAAAGTAGGGACACACCGACACGGCGCGCTTGATTGTGTGTGCTCCCACATGGGAGCGTGGTGGGGGCCGCCAGCTCTCACGTTCTGGGATCACTGTGGTGTAATCCATTTTTCTCCGTGTATTGACAGATGTCCAACCTTTCGACAGTGGGTGGAAATCCAGAAGAGGCTGGAATCCCACCCCGCCTCGAAAAGGATGGGTATCTTTCGGAGGCCGCGCTCTGCGTCTCTGGGAAATACCCCAAAAAAGCTTACAAAGGGGGAGAAGAGGGTTGCAACTTCTCCCCCTGAGGATCGGATTCCCAAGAAAGGGAAGGGGAATACATCTCTCACCTATGCTGCGGCGACCAGAGACCAGACCCCACAAAAGGATGGGGAATGGTAGCTGGTGGACAGAAAGGAAAAGAAAAAAAAGAAATAGAAAAAAAGAGAGGCTGATGTTAAGTCTTTGGTCTCGAAGAGGTCGCTAGGAGTTAGGGAACTCGACGAGATCGTCACAAGGGAAGAGGTTGTTGCCGCACTGGGCAAGCCAGACTTCGGGACCAGTGCAGGCTGTACAAGCGCTTCGGCGGTGTGCAGACTGCGGTGGTCCGTTTAACCGAGGCGGACGCTCGGAACTTGCTCGGGCTTGGTAATCCATGAGCATGTCGAGGCTGCCCGGTGCTTCAGGTGCAGACTGCCAGGGAGAGGGGGGCCGATGTGTTGTTCATTAGTGAGCAACACAAATGGTCCGAAAACTCTGCTTGGTACCAGGATGCATCATGGAGCCTTAGAGAGGCTAGTGGGCGCTCCCTTATGGCGGGCGACTTTAACAGTAAGTCGCCCGAATGGGGAGAAGCCCGTTTGGACAGGAGAGGAATCTTGGTCGGTGAGATGGTCGCTAGGAATGACCTGATTGTATTAACTTGGGGCAGGGATTTTACGTTCAGACGAGGAGCGGAGGGGTCGATTATCAACCTCACGATTGCCGCGCCCCGTCTTGCCTCAAGGATAGGCGACTGGTGTGTCCTCGAGGTAATAACCTTGAGTGACCACCAGTGCAGTGGTGGACACCGCCACTAAAGCAAGAAGAGCAACTGGTAAGCGTAAGGGATTCTGCGTGTTGATCAGCATTGACAATGCGTTCAATACCGCGAGGTGGAACATCTGCATCGAAGCGATGGTGCGAAAAAAGGTCCCAGACTACCTGTTGCGAATGATGGATGACTATCTGAGCGACAGGTGGGTGATATACGAGGGCGACAACTGGTCTCTCAGAGAAGAGATGACATGTGGCGCCCCTCAAGGGTCACGGGTGGGTCTACTCGTTTGGAACGTCATGTATGACGATTGCCTGCGCATGGACCTATCTACTGGAACGAGCATCATCGGCTTCGCGGACGACGTACTTGTCGTGTGCGCCGCTGATGACGTCAAAATTCTGGAGCTGAGGATCAATGACAGTCTGTGGCGGGCAAAGCGTTGGTTGGATAGTAGATGCCCTAAAATGGCCCCTGAAAAGACAGAGGCTTTACTGGTCACGGACAGGAGATCATTCCAATACCCGAGGATCGTCCTCGGGGAACATGAAATTGAATGAAAAAAGAGCATTAAGTACCTGGGTGTGCAGTCGGATCGAAGGCTTAGCTCCTTCGAACACCTGCGGATCGCGACTGCCAAAGCCATCCAATATGGAGCCGCTCTGACTCGGCTCATGCCCAACATTGGTGGACCTAGGGAAGCTAAGAGAGGGCTGGTGGTGAGTGTGGTAAATTCGTAGCTGCTCTATGCAGCTCCAGTCGGGACTAGTGCCCTCAAGAACCATGCTATCCAGAAAAAGCTGTTCTCGGCACAGCGAGGTGTGGTTCCAAGAATTGTCTCAGCATATCGAACTGTGTCGACGAGCGCTGTGCTGGTCCTGGCGAGCGTCCCACCAATAGACTTATTGACTGAGGAAAGGAAGGAGACCTTTCAGCTCCGTAAGAAGCTCACCTGCTTAAGAAACCTGCAGGACACTCTTTTTCTGTGCCAGGTGGGGCGCGAAAAGGGAGGCTGTCGGTCGGGCAGTGGGCGCACAACTCACTCCTGAATGGTGGTCTCTCTCATACTCTAGTCTGAACAGATATGGATGCTTATCGAGGCACTCGTCACCCTTGTGATGAAGATGGGGGAGTTCGATGGGCATGCGGAGCACGGCAACAACGAGGGCCCGGAGAAATCGCATCTGGGCCTGCACCCGCGGTCCTGCGTCTTGGGCGGACTTGGCTGTCCGCGTCGATCGGGGAAGGAATCTTTTTATTCCTCCCCTGGTTGGTGCGGCTATTAGGCCTGCCTAACGGGCGTGTGTCCGCGGATGAGAGTCCCGGGCGAACGGATGACGAAAGAGTCGTACGCGACTTTAAACTGGAACCAACTGCACGCGAAGTTTAAAGCCGAAAGTCGGTTCCGCGGGCGGCGTGAGTCCTAGTTTTTGAAATGCACGTGTGGCTCTAATGGATATAAAGTAAAAATCGAGCGCGAAGTACAAGTTTTACGATGAGAATGTGTTCCATAAAGCCGATAGAGCCCTAAGTAAATGTAATATCTTTTTCACTCAAATGTGAAAAAAAATTTAGTAATTTGTACGAGGTCTGTCCGCAAAGTATCAGGCCTACCTTTTTATCTCCGCGCTGGCGTTATTCTTCATCATCGGGCAGGTGGCATCCTTCAAAGTAATCCCCACTTGATTGAATAACACGGTTCCAGCGATGTTTCCACTTCTCGAAACAGTCCTGGAACTCACTTTTTGGAATGGCCTACAGCTCGTGCGTCGCATTACTCTGAATCGTCTCGATGTCGTCGAACCGCTTTCCTTTAAGCGCCATTTTCAATTTTGGGAACATCTAAAAGTCGCAGGGAGCTATGTCGGGACTGTACGGAGGTTGTCGAAGCAATGCGATACTGTGTTTACTCAGAAACTGCTGCACGAGATTCGATGAATGCGCTGGCGCGTTATCGTGGTGAAGAAGCCAGTCACCGCACACACACGAGTCATTCTTAAAATATTGTTCAAAATTTCTCAAACAGTAGTTTTCGGTATTCCGAGATCATTTTCTAGTTCACGAACAGTTAATCGACGATCACCTTCAATCGCAAGTCGCACCTACTCAATATTATCCAATGTTCTTGTCGTCGAAGGTCGGCCAGAACGAGATACACTATCAACAGAAGTGCGGCCTCCTTGGAAACGATTATACCACCCTTTTATTCGTGTTTTGATCATACACTCATTCCCAAAGGCATTCTGCATCATCTGAATAGTTTCCGCACTCGTTTTTCCGAGTTGAAAACAAAATTTGATGCAAATTCGTTGATCTTGTTTTTCAGTCATTTTTAAAAATCACAAAATCCGCCGAACTCAAAAATAGCTTTATAAACAAAGACACGCTGCGCATGAACTATACGTCCGGCAGATGTCAGCAAGCAACCGATAGGTTCGTGAGGCTTTACTGTTGACGTTCATGCCCCGCAGAGGTCGCTCGAACACTATGGCGCGGAGATATAAAGGTAGGCCCGATACTTTCCGGACAGACCTTGTATATATAAATCACATATAGTGGTGAGGCACGGAAAGTAGGAGCTATTAAAATTATCAAGGGTAAAAAACTGTTGAAATTTTCGAGGTCCTTCGTGGAAAAAAAATTGATGGCTAAATGTATTACGTTTCGTGGGAAGAAGTACCAATTTAGAGAGTAAACCAGAACTATTGGAAAAAGTTGTAAAAAAGTCCCATCATAATGGTAAAGTTTATTATGTCAATCATTCCCGTACAGAAATTGCCACTCTTGTTCCCAAGTTCCGATCCGGGCCCGATCGGATTTCCCACATGTGGCCGCAGGGAGGCACATGGCGTGGCTCTGGTCGGAACCACATCGGATTATGATAGACAAGATTATTTTCACATTTTGTGTTGTGGTCGTGCTATTGTAGTGACTATATTAAAATTAAAATGCCAAAAGCAAAAAGTACATGGTGAGTTCGGAAGCACAGAATCGTTGGTGAGATTTCTTATATCCGCATTATAGATTAAGCTAAATTAATTCACTAGATTCATTACATAAATCCTAACATTGTGATGAACTAGATTATTACTTAAGATATTTTTTTATTAACGGTAATTTGAAAAGAAAAGGAAATTATAATTTTAAGTGTAGAACGTTATTGTGTTTAATTATTTTTTACATCGTATATCGTTTTTCTAAAGTGAATTTTTTAGAAAGAAAATTATTAATAATGTAATTTATTTTTAGATTCAGAAGAATCGAATAGTTCTACAGACTACGGAGACAGTGATCCCAGAATGCGTAAGATTTTTGCTCCCCCCCTGCATACCCCCAGCTCATTGCGTCTTCCTCATTCAACCAACTTCGTGCAATAGAGCGAGGAAGAAGCCGTGAGCTGGTAGGATCCATGGTGGGAGCAAAAATCTTACGCATTCTGGGATCACTGTACGGAGATGGGTTAGAAGATTGTACTGTTTGTATACTCTTGATTATACTGTTGCATCACTAAACTGAATTTATGAAATACATTTTTTTGAACCAACTACTTATTGTTATTAAACGAAAAGCTTTTAAATTTTACTATTTGTAGATATAAAAAATTAGAAGGGGCTATATCTGGACCAGATCGGACCACATTTTTCCTGATCGGGGCCCGATCGGCGCCCCACCAAAATTTCCGCACGGGTTATTCGCTATCTGTCGTGAAAATGGAAACATTGAGGCAAATTTTGACCATCTATGATGGGTACATTTCACTTTCGAGCATTCTCATATTGCGATTACAGTAGGGCTTAGAAAGTCAAATCAATAAAAGTGGATTTTACTTACTGTAAAGTCCTTTTGGTATTTATGGGAAGGGGTAATTTGAATTAGAATAATCGAAACTGATGATTTTTAACAGGTAAACATTAAAGAAATTTATTGAGAAAAGCGGAGTGTCAGAGTGTCGAGCTGTGCTGCGCTACAAGGTTCTGCCTGTCCTACCCGAGGTTACTTAGAGACTAATTACTAACTGCAACTCAAGGGCTGATTTTAGTTTGACATTGTTGCCGATGAAAAATAATGGAAAGTATTATAATATAAAATACAAAACTGACAACGTCGAATCTTGACCTGGGTCAGGTCGACTATTTATATTGCTTTACGGTGCGGACGTACCGCCCTGCTAATTGAAGGTAATAATTTCAAATTTAAAGAAAACAATTTTTTCATTGCATCATTTCGTAGTGCCACTGTTGATCTCCATTGCTCCATGTCGATTACCTTCATTTATTTTTCAAGTGGCAAAAATTTTAGCCGAAAAAAATGTACCTAAATGGGTCCGACCCATGGGATTTGAACCTACGACCTACGGCTTTTAACGCACCTATGTCCTACAACTAACGCACTAGACTACTCTCGCAATTGCAGTTCAAAATTTTGGAACTTGTATTACTGCGAAAGCGCGACTGATCACACGTGCGTCCGAAGTCTGCTGTTCGCTGATTGGCCGAAGCGTTTTTCAGGGGGAGAAAAAGTACAATCTACGATTCCAACGTTTGAACTCTGATGGGAACTTTTTCGAACGTTACGATTATCATATTCCGTAAATGCGTGAAAGTAATATTTCATCCTATAGAGTGTCTTATAATGTAAACGCGAAAGATATGCATACACATCTTTAAAGGTACATTTTGTCCAAAAAAAGTTGGCATATGAATTTTCAATTTTTACTATCATTCTTGGTGATATTTCCCGAAACGTGTTATATTAAGTAGCATATTTTTGGGACTAACTGACAGAAATTCCTAATGGTTCTCGTTTACCGTCAAAAATGGCACTTTAAACCATCAAATTTCTATCCGTGTACTGTAATTTCCTGAGACACTGTTGCGCTGAAACTTATATACGCTTTCACCTCCCACTCATTGAAAATTCTCTCTGATTTTATAAGTCTTGGAAAAATTAATCGGAACCTCGAAAAAAAGCAAAGAGGAAAGAGCGATAAGATTCTTAAGGGCATGTAATACTTGAGAAAAGTAGCAAGTTGATGTGAACAACTTAATTCAGTTTCTACATGTTACGTCCAAATAACATTAAATTTTTTTTTCAAAAATCTGGAAAATGGTAAAAAAATTGAATAGCGAAAATGTATTTCAGACGCAGGCATGTAGAAACCTAAAACAATGAAATTTGCTAATTTTTGAATTATTAAAACCCCTTGAATATGTATTTTTATGTAGAATCATTCTCTTCTCAATAAATTGATACGTAATCATGATTAAACGACTATATCATTGATAATCAAGTCTAACACCATCATAAAATCGTTTTACTAGAATGACTTTATTTCATTTCCACGTCTTTTTTTATCGGTTTTGAGGACAAGAATTTATTATTTGTTTGTATTTCTTTTTAGGAACGAAAAAAATCGTGTAACAAAATTACTAATAAATGGATAGTTAAGTCATTATTTATGATACTACTATAAATACTTATCGTTTGACCTTTACTCGGAGTATATATATACGCCATTCAAGAATTATAGTCAGAAATGGAGTGCAACGGCGTAGTTTTCAATTTACTTTTTAAGTTATGAAAATTAAATTCAATGCAAAAAAACTGGAAACGCAATTGGAATCATTAATTATTACATCAACATTAAATACTTCGCCGATAAAATTCACATTACTGATAAGATTCGACTTGTTTGATTATTTTCAAATTTATTAAAAGGCAAAGTGCATACGATTATTTCGTTACAGGGTTTAAGAAGTTGATAATAAAAAATGCGCAAAGTCATTATTTATCGATAATGAAATGTATAAACAACAGCAAGTAAAGCTATGAAATCAGCAAGTGGACTTGGTAATAAAACCATTTAATTTTAGTCCATTAAACGAATTTGAATTACGTGTTACTAATTTATTTCATAAAAAAATGTTTTGATAAATATTTGACTTAGGTTTAAAACGTTCTTTTCTTTAATTAAAATTTAAATTGTCAATTTCTGTCTTTATGTCAACAAATAATACTGAAAAACATCCCAAATTGATAAAAAAAAAAATACCAAATTTTAAAATAATTTTACATATATAAGATATTTTAGCAATAATAGAGATAAGATTAAATTTCTTGTGCCAGAAAAAAAGTTGCAAACTTTAGGTGGATTCATAAATTATCACATAAATTTTTAATACCATACATTTTCTATAACAATATAATTTATTCAGTATTAAACACAAAATAGACTTTGTTTTCATTTGATAGCATTCGACTTTCACTTAATTACTCTAGGATCACACCGTAACTTTTTCTTCGTTACATTTACTACGAATCTATCCAGAATTAAAAAGTATACTGTCATTGAAAAGTTACTAAATATTAAAACTAAGAATGCAACATTGTAAAACCTTGATTAAGAAGGAAATTGAGCCAATTCTGCAGATACGGCAAAAAACGCATCAGATTATTTTCCGAGTCATGAAGAGTATACTTTATAATACAGCATTTGACCCTGTTTATTTCAAGACTATGTTATTCAAGAGATATTAAATATAATAATGACATAAATATGGCAATCTGCAAAATCTGAAACATATATTAGCCAGTTAAAGAAAAATAAAGAAAAGCAAATGAAACGATAACTAAGAAAACGATTACAATTTATATTTATGAATTGCAAGAGATTTATATTTGGTGAAAATAAAATTACTAAGTTCTGGATTATTTATGAAACAAATATCTCTGGTTAAGAGGAAAAAATATTCTTCATCCAAAAGGCCGCAACATTGGACTTACACCTATATAAATTAATAACCTGGTTAGTAAATAAATTCATAGAAGACCTCATCCATAAAGCAAATCGACTATTTCTATTTGACCTAATTAATTCACTTGCACTTTCATTATTTTAGAATAAAAGTATTTTCAACTTAGCGCACAATAAATAAAAAAAAAACAAAAAAAAACGAAAAAGATGAGTGTGAAAGGACTCTTAGAAGCCTTGAAAAGATTTTTATGATGTGACATTGAAATTTGTTGCACCTTTAAGTGAAAGTATAAAATGAAAAAATAAGATTTAGCCTGAAAAAAAACAAACAAAACCTACTTAAATTAAATACATATTTTTTAAGTGCAAACTTGACACTTACTTTGAAACTCGAGAAATAAGAACAAGGGAAAAGAGATAAATTAAAACAGGAAATTAAATAAATTGTTTAATGTGGAAAATAGAAAACAATTGGGAAAATTCCTCTTTTCTATAATCTGTTTGTTTACCAGAGATATAAACCAGCGCAACCGAAAGAGGGAGAGACAAGAATTCAAAGTTTATTTTACCATTTTTTGGTAGATTCCTTATAACATTCACAGCAGCGTTGAATTTTTCTTCGATTGACATGTTGATAGAATATGTGAACCCAATATTCTTGAACACCGACAATGGGATTTGACAAACGTCAAATGCCTTGTTGAAATCACTGATAGTATCAAAATGAATTACACACTAATACAAAAAGAATATGCCAGCTTGGTCAAGCAATAATGACTTCAAGTTAGGATGACTGACAAATTACCAATGGGCGATTGGCAATGGTGATCGCTGACGATATACAACTCCACAGACGTCGCTATCTTTTCCTCTTTATGGGATCCTAGCAGATCCTAGTAAGAGAAAAGTAACTTTGACCAAAAATAATCAATATCACATTAATCTGAGACTAAAAATTCAAAGAAAACAAAACGGTAAATTAATTTTAAAAATTTTACTTTTATTCTTGAAAAATGAATAAATAAAATATGTTTATTCTTTTAAACAAATTACCGGGAGATGCTTATTTTTGATACACCTTTGACAAGATCATGAAAAGAACGAACCATAAACATAAAACAGTAGACTCTGCATCTCAGCACTTGAGGCTCTGGCAGGCACTGGACACTAATGATGGGACATCGATGTCAAAACATCGAAAACATCGAAGTTTTGCTTTCGATTATCGATTGTTTTAACATCGATATTGGCCTTATCGATGTCGATGTGTTATTATATACAGAGATGAGTTGGGAGATTGCTAAAGTAATGTATTTAATTTCGAGTGATTTTCCGCAGCGCGCCCTATTGCGAAATGTTCTTGGGAACTAAAATGAAAGGTTCATGCTACTACTTGAAGGGTAAAACAGAGCTACTGTTTATCACTTTTGCAGCGCCCCCAATTGCGTACAGCTTTATCGGATCTTTTTCGAACTAAAATTAAAGGTCCGCGCTGTTATAATAATATGTGGGAGCACACCCAGTGAAGCGCGTCATGTCAGTGTATCCCCACTAACTCGCTTCGATTTCACGCTGTCGGTTGTCGAGTTCAAATAAGAAATTGTATTTTTCTCGACTTCATGCAAAGGAGGCGCGAAATAGACGCAGAATTCAAAATTACGGAATATAACATTAAAAAAATTACACTTTTTTTCTATATACTTTGAAAAATATTGATCTGAAATAAGTATCTAAAAGATTTTGTGAAATTTTAAGATGATTTAAATACTTGAAAGATAATTTTTTTATGAAATTTAAAGTCAATAAATGCTTAAAGATTCGAAACAAAATATCGATTTCAGTATTTTTTCTTTAAATTATGTAGAGAATATTTTATAATAAGATATCATTCAAGATGAAATACAAGTTTCAAAAATGAAGGGTTTGAACATTTTTGTAATAGGTAACATCTTTGGTATGAAAATTTCGATAAATAAATGTAAATGAAGTTTTTGCTGATTTCAGGTAGTTCATCCACAAAAATTAGACTTCAGGCAAAAATAGATAAATTTTTTTTCAAGAATAGCAATATTATTATTGAAGAGATCATTTGGAAGAAAAGAGATTAGTTTCCACGAAAAAAAATTAAAACATAAAAATAATGCATTTAACAAATTTTATTTTTACCCGGACTAGTTTTCTTATCGCTTCATACCAAATTTTAGAAAATGATGTGATTTTGTGAAATCACGGATAATTTTTTTAAGAAAAAGGCTTTCTAAAAATAAAATACATTGAATACAATTTTTTGGAATTTAACATCTTTTACATGACAATTCGTATGTATACATATATATAAACTACCATCGGAAATTACAGATTTACCTGGAGTTTCAACTTTCGTCAAAGTGTTTTATTTTATAGAAAGATATTACAAAAGAAATTTTAATTTAGATTTAGATTTCAAAAGGTTTTTTCAGTATGTCTTCATAGTGATTTCTTAACCTAATCAAAATATTTTTAGAAATTCTTTTCTGGATTCTATCATGGGGTTGAACAGAATTCAAAAAAGTCATGCAATTTTTAAAATATGTAGCTTCTTCAAGAAGTTTTTAAAAATCAATGTATATCATATTTTAATAAATTTAGAAATTTTTATCAAAATATTGATATGAGCATTAAGGTTTTGGTTTTATGTGAAAAATAATTTTCGGAATTTTCGTCCAATCTTTACGTTTTGAGATCCCCTGAGTCAGAAAAAACGGTTTTTACGAAAGTGTCTGTCTGTCTGTCCGTCTGCAGTAGTAATAGGTCATATACTCGATAACTCTGGATAGAAAAAAATTGTCGGATTGAATTGAGCTTATGCATACATTATCGCAGCTGAAAAAGTAAAGACAAGTTCGTTAACCCGCTACATCCGACAAAAATGGTCAAAATAGGAGCATTTTTTGTGTTTTTGAAAAAAACTTTATGAAAAAATCAAAATTTTTAAGACTGGTTTCTGATAATTCTCGTAAATCTCTACTAATTATCCTGATAATATTTTGCAATTAAAATAAATTTAAGAAAGTTATAGTATATTAAAACTTGAAAAAAGTCAATATCCATTTTCCAGTTAAATTATACGAGATATGAATAAAAGTTATGATAAAAAGTAGTTTACTACATAAAGATCTACAAGAGTAATAACTGTAAAGTGAAATGTTTGATGACATGTCTGCTATTATATTGACCCAAAATTCACAGAATTTTTGTTAATTTCTCATTTTTTTGGCATTGGGTCAGCCTCTTTTTATTTTCTTCTATTAATATTATCAATGCTACTTACGATAAAAGACGCAAAAAAAGAGAGAAGGCAAACGTTTCGGCCACATATGGGGGCCCTCTTCAGTGCCATAAATTAAAAGATTAATTCAAAATTTTCGTAAAAGATAAAAATGTAGAAGATAGTTAAAATAAGGATAATAATGAAACTCAAAAACTTATCTCATTGCTTGCAATTCAAAATGAAGAAGTCCAGTAAGCAACAACACGAATTGGAAAAAATATGTAGAATTCACTGTACCTATATAGAAAACCGGATAAAATGAACGAAAAACTTAGAAATTTGTAAAAAACAGGCTAGAATTTTTGTTTGTTTTTTTTCCTGTATAAAGAACGGATGACCATTTCTTCGACCGTTATATTATTATATCATATATAGGTTTGGTTTCATAGGGTCAATAAAGCAACATTAAAGAAAAATTATTGAATCAATTTATATCAATAAAAATATTAATATTTCAATAAATTGTAAGGCTGAAATTATGAATATTAATCGAATTTGCCATGGCATTATTTAACATATGATTTTCAAGTTTGTGTTCTCAAGCTTTAGCACGTTGGTGAATTTAATTCAATTTATCGTATCTTCGTCTCTCTATCCTACAGTTTGCGTTGCTTCATCGGATTTTACTTACACACCGTATTATAATGTAATTTTAAAGTATTGAAGCCCTCAATCTTTGAGGCTTTAATTTTAATAACATTTTCAAGAATAAGATTGAATCTTCATGTGTGCTTTCGTTTTTTTGTAATTTATGTAAGTACTTATTTATTATATCAACACAACATATAAAATAGTTCTCTTTGGAAAAAGAAATTTGATGGTAAATTGATTTGTTCAATTTTTAGTGACATATATATTCCTTGAAAAAGACCCGCAGTGAGGTTGAAACATGGGAGAATTTTTGACCAAATATAATGAAGGAGTTTTTTATAGAATGTTGTTTTATTGACCGCAAGACCGACGAAACCAAACCTATATGATATAAAGATCTACAAGTTTGAACTGCAACATTTTTTCATAAGATGTATATTTTTCTTTTTAATTAAAAAAAAATACCATTGAAAATCCGAAATTCAATTTTTTAACTAAAATATGTGAAATACAAAAAAAACGTAAGAATGGTAAATTGTTCGTTTCAATAATATATACAAATATTTTCAGATATAGTTTCTAATAAAACGTATATTTTTCATTATAATTTAAAAAAATACGATTAAAATTAAAAAATTCCATTATTTGAACAAAATATGTAACATACGAAAAAAACGTTGAGATAGAAAATTATTTGCCTAAATGAGGTCTACAAATTCTCAGTAGGACATTTTTTGACAAGATATATATTTCATGTTTTGGTTTTAAAAAATACAATATTGAAAATAAAAAATTCCATTTTTGAACCAAAATATGTGTGATACAAAATAAGCGATAATACAAAAAATCGTTTTCTCTAAAAGAGTCTATGAATTCTCCTCCTTTTTTAAATATTTGGAAGAAAATAGATTTTTTGTAATCTTGTAAATTATTAGAAAGTTACAGAAATGTATACAGAAAATCGAGCGCGAAGCGCAAGTTTCATGATAAGAATGTGTTCTTTAAGGCTGATAGAGCTTGAAGTAAATTGAATTTCTTTTTTCATTTGAAATCAAAAACAAATTTAGTAACTTTGACAAAATGTAATTCACATCGATAATATTATAAAATTGACTTGAACTTAAGTATCAAATTACAAGTAATAAATTTAAATAATAATGAAACAGTACTTATATCGACTCTTAGTATTAGTATTCAAATATTGTTCATGTTCTTAGTTGGCTTTAGGGTCCGAAGAATATAAGACCGAGTGCGACGATGGAATCACGCGCCCCAGGCGCGCTCAAACTTGCAAGCGAAGCGCGCGATGAGAATGTGCCCACGAAGCGGGCAGATTTTTTGTATAGTATATTTTTACAAAATTAATATTATGCTCTTAACTTGGGCTTATTAGAAGCAAACCTGTGTTAACTTTTATTTTAGCATCATGAAAAAATGTTAACCTTTTATTATAAAAATTAAGTTACTTTAACAATAGCTTAAATGACATATGAACCTCTAATTTCCTATGGAAGTGTCTGCGTAAAGAAAGGTTTTAAATATTACAAAAGAAGCATAAATTGTATTTGAATTCGCATGCGATCTTGCACTTTGAGATTTATTCGGTGTGAAGTAAATTCGACAAATCATTACTATAAAGTAAAATACTTGAAAAAACATTTTCAAAATATTTAATATTTTTACACGAATGTACATACAGTCGACCGGCAATCGAAATACCCGGGCTCGAATCCCGGTGCATTCGAAAACGTCTTTTTTCCACAGAAAGAATTTCAAATTCATTAAACTTAAGTATGTAACTATGAACGTATTAATATGTTTAATGTTTTTAAATTATTCAATGTTTTATTAAAACAGTTAAAATAGTAAATTGTAATGACCCTTGATTTAATTTATAATAGACCTCTTCATTTATGGACCCTAAAACCAATGCAATTTATTAAAACATTTTGAATTCAAAATAATTCTGAATGTTTGAGTATAAAAGGTTTAAATATTTGAAAAATACATAAATCATATCAAAATTAGCACACGAAATCGTACACTAACTTTAATTTGGTATGAAGTAAAATTGAAAATAAATCCTTTAGAATAAAACATTTTGAAAAAACTTTCAGAATACATAACATATTATAAATGAAAATTTCAATATATAAGTATAAATAAAATGTTTGATTATTCAAAAGTAAAATATATTATATCTAATATTTTATCGAACAGCACACTTTAAGATTTCATTGGTATGGGGATACACATTTTTAAAATTACACAACTTTTTGTAACATGTTCAACCCCAGCATATAGAATCCAGAAAAGACTTTCTAAAAATATTTTAATTAGGTTAACAAATCACTATGAAGACATACTAAAAAAAATCTTTTAAAATTTTAATTTTTTTACATACTTATTAATTTCCTTCAAAGAGATCTAAATTAAAATTTCTTTTGTAATATCTTTCTATAAAATAAATCACTTTACCGAAAGTTGAAACTCCAGGTCAACCTCTGTAATTTCCGATGGTAGTTTATATATATATATATATATATACAAATTGTCATGTAGAAGATGTAAATTCCAAAAAATGTTATAGTTACAAAGCTTCAAAATTTTGTAATTAAAATTTTAATATAAAACTTTAAGCATTTATTGACCTTGAATTCCATTGGAAAATTTGTTGTTTACTGTTCAAATCTTCCTCCGATTTCAGAAGAACAGACAAATTAAAAATTAAAAAATATTTCATTAAAAAAATTTAACTTGTCCATATGATCTTGTCGTATTGTAACAAGATTTGAACACTTCGGACAAAAAGTTTTATGTAAAATTTAATATCGATAAATATTTACATGTTCATATGAAGATATTCATGAACACATATTTTAGCTTCTTAATTTATCCACATCTGTTAGAAAATTTTTCCTTTCCATAGACCATTTCATTTTTTTAATGAAAAGTCTGTGCTTAGGCTACAAAAATGTGAGATGAAAATATTGCTAACATAAAACTGAGAATGTAAATTTTAAACTTGAAATTTATGTTTATCTCTTCTTAATAGAAAATATCTCTCTAACTAAAAAGTTTTTAAATGCACAAAATTGATAAGAAATATGGAAATTTGAATAGGAAAATATATATTGATTCAAATTTGGAACATTTATTGGCATCAAATTTTACTGAAAGTTTATTTTTGAAGTGTTCAAATGCTTATAAAATTTCACACGATATTTCAGATTTTTATTTTAGGCACATTTTATCCAAAAATATCGGAAAAAAAGTGTTGATTCTTAAATAACATATTTCGTAAATTTGAAATTGTCGTCTGCTTCGCGCCTCTTTTACACGGTTTCGACAGTGTAACGAGCAACTATAAGTTCTCGCTCGAGGCCGATTGATTTAATCGACCTATCGAATTAAGCTCGCGCGATTTATAAATATTAGATTTAAATTTATTATACGAATGGTCACATGTGACGTCGGCAAGGAATTCAACAATGTAAATTAGTTTTAAGATTTCTCTGTAAGTTTTATATTTCTTCTGTGTATACTAGTTTTAAGGATAAGAAAAGGTTAAGTCTGGACCATAGGATTAAAATAAATTAAGATAAGGAATATAGAAGTAATATTGAGTTATTTAACGTAGGCAAAAACTAAGCAGAAAAACTAGGTAGATAGATATAGAAACTTTATTCACATAAAGTTAAAGAAATTGAAAATAGCATGTCTAGTCGCCAGAAGGAAGTAAAAAGTAATCCTGTAAGAGTTACTGTTTTACTGCCTTCTTTTGCGCTTTCACTGCAAGCACCATAAAAACTTGCAGCTGAGAAGAGAGAGACTAGGACTGGGTTTTTCCGAATCGGGCTTCTTCTGACTCGGATTCTCCTGGTCGAGCTTCTCAGGGAAATTGGGCTGGGCCTAGCGAGGGCCACCGTGTGAAGTCGAGAGAGAGAGGGGATGCGTGGGGGAGTTGTGAAAGGGGATGAGTGAGTCTGGTAGAGTGGAGGAATGAGCAAAAGACACGGAACATTCAATTCGAACGTACTTCGGCCGTTTTGGATATCAATTAGAAAACTTCTACAAATTCCCTCGTTGAATTTGTAGAACACGAAAACCTTTGTAACTTACGTGAAAACGGGTAGTATATTTTATACGGGTCCAGATTTGACGAGGTTTAGATTCTAACAAGTAATTAAACATTAATTTCACCTAAAACCTGTGTTTACTCATTTATTAACATTGAATTTTCCCGGTCCCTATAAAGGGTTAACACTGGAACGAACCAATCGTTCTAGAGTTTTGTCCACCCGTGATATCACGCGTGCGCGGCTCGTAACAACAGAAATACACAATTCTCAATTCCGACTCGATAACCCAAAGCGTTAAATCTAAAAATAGCATTGCATGAAGGAAGCGAGGAGAATAAGGAGAAGTGGGACGTGTCGTTCTCGCGTGTAAGAGCGACGAGGAAGAAACAAGGGCAGCGCGCGCCGCTGCCCCTCCATAGAAATTCTGATGGTAAATCATTTCTGGATTTTCTAACTTTATTATTTACCGACGCGCAAAGTACACCTTTTGCACAACGCGTTCAGAGGGCGCGTTTATCAGCCCACTTTTGTGAAATTCTCTTATTCCATTACTTTAGCAATCTCCCAACTCATCTCTGATGCGGTGCAGGCCTAGTTCCCCGCGAAGATTGTAGACGGCGCGTCCGGCGAAAATGTGTCACGAGCGGGTCTGCAACAAGGCGCGAAAAACAATTCAATTTGAATTTTTTTTTGGCTCCAGCGTAAGTTCACCACAATTAAGGAGTTGAAACTCCAACCGAAGTTTGAATTAAAACCTTCACAAGATCGAATTAATCAGTTAAATTAAAACAAATGAGGAAATTTCAATAAAATAAGAATACAAAATTTTAAAGAAAGAGAATTAACAAATAAATTTTATTTTTATAATTTAAAACAGTTTTCTCTTTTTTTAGTTACAATAGAGCGAGCGAAAATATAAACTCGATTGAGCCGGAAAATCGATCTGATCTGTCACTTGCATATCGAACAGCATCCAAGGGTCCAGATCAGGATTCTTCACACTCCCACTCATTCCTCCATACTCTCTGGCGTCACCCTTAACCAATCAGGTCATTTTTCTCTCCCTACTAGTTAACTTGACCTTTTCCTCTCCAAGTTAACCCGAAATGTCTATAGCCCTAACTTCAAAAGTCTTTACCGCTAGCTCTTAAGTCACGTTTTATAAACTAAAATTCTAAGAGTTTTAAGCTTATGACTGAGTTTATACAGAATTCAATCTACGCTTCTAGTTTCGTTTTCTAGTTCGTAATCTTTGAATTTATGCATCCTGTCTATTCTGACATTTGTTGATTTCTTCAGTCGACTTTCAGTCGCCTATTCTTCATTTTATAAACAAATTTAATTATTTCATATGACTTTTTGGCGCCTGGTTCCGATTCAGAATATAATTTATATGATTTCAAACTACTCTTAATCTAAACTTAAGTCTAGCTTGAATACAGCTTTGTAATTCATGTTTTGTATCTCAGTTCCATATAATTCACTTAATTAAATCATACCCTTTTTAATCATACTCATTACACAATAATTCATAATTCACTAATGTCATTTGAAGTAAATCAATTATCGTCGGTTCACGTTTTAGCAATCTCTCTCTTAACCCAATTGAGTTTAATATTGTACTTTATGCTATCTGATATTAATTTTGATTACAGATTTATATTTTTTTATATAATTTATATTGAAATCTATATTTTTAACTTCAAATCTTTACCGCTCATTCAACTACCGACATGTACTAGAACTCTACCTTGCCCACAGCATGTTACAAATGTTCAGGTCCCCCCTTACACCTCTGCCCGCCGATTAGGCTCATCGAAGTAGTTCGCCAACTAAACCTTAGGAGCGCTGTCCACAACTCTCCCCGTACCCCTCAAACCTCTCGAATACCAGAAGCTAACATTTGCTTAAGCTGTATAAATTGAAAATATTCAAGTCCAGCGATAAAACGCAAGATATGATGTTGAACATTTGGGCGTATAATATGATGAGTTTGATTTTGAATTTTTTATTGATTTTAATATCAGAAGCTTATTGGTAGTCACTAAACATTAATTAATTAATTATAATATTAAATTATAATTAATTATTAAATATTATATTATAATTATATTATATATTTAAAGTATTTACGAGGACACCTGTCGACAACGTATCCTATCTGATACGCGACTAGTGATCCTCCGATAATGTAGGCAGTGACAAAAATTTCAAACTCAACTAATTAATTTGATAATTATATTATAATTTAATAAGAAATTATTAAATTTTAATTAATAAATGAATAAATTTAAAAATCAAGTATTAAATTTTAATGAATAAATAAATTTTAATTTTAATCAATCATTTTAATAAATTAATATAAATAATAATTAAACATATATCCACATTAGACTCCCTTTTTACAAAGCTGAATTTCGGAATTATAAAAAATAAAAATAACAAGGATTGTCTAGTTTGTATGTTGACTCTAATTTACAATCAGAATCAATTTCCTCAGCAAATAAGTACTTGTAATAATGTTTCTTCAAATTGAATTGAATTTATTGTTCATTATTTACATTTTTTCGTATTATGTACATAGAAATATATCCGGAACAGAATACAGGAGTACGTGAAAAAAATCCTGTACTGAAATAATAGTGATTCATACCTATAAGTTTAAATGAATTTGGGTCAATATAATAGTAGACATGTTATCAAACATGTCACTTTGAAATTCCTAATTAAACTTTTTAAATTTTTTGTAAATTAAAAATATTCAGAACAAAATTAAGTATAACATTTTTAAATATAATTACAATTTTATTTAAAATTCATAATATTTTAATTCAATTTTTATCATTATACATACTATTTTCTTTAGGTACACGGAGAAACTCTTTATATCAACTTCTACTGTAGTATTTTTCAATTTAGGGAAAAACGTATCACTCTAAGACCTTTTGTCAAAAAAAATACTAAACTTTAGGAGAATGATATGAAACTATAGCATAGTTCATAACAAATTTTAATATAATTCAGACTAAAGTTTCATATCATTCTTCTAAAGTTTAGTATTTTTTTTTGTCGAAAAGTCTTAGAGTGATACGTTTTTCACTAAATTGAAAAATACTTTAGTAAAAATTGATATAAAAAGTTTTTTTGTGTACTATACTATTAATTGAAAGTGCTAGTTGTATTGACCTTTGGTCTTAAATACTGGTTTATTGTTGGAAAAGATTGACTTTCTGGTCGAAAATGATGAAGTTAATATGAATCTGACATTTTGGCTCAGATCGGAGTCCTTATTAGTGATTTTTATTAAAACCTGTTAAAACCTAAAAATACACAGAAAAAGTGGGAAGCTGAATTGAGATTTTCTTGGAATGAAATATTTTAGATTTGAAAAGACGTAGCTTTTTTACATGGTAAATATATTATATATTTGAAAACGAAAGGCTTGAATATAAAACAATCCTAAAAACATTTTTTTCAAGAAAAATATTTCAAAGAAATTCTTTACGTGACATTTTTTGCACGGCAAATTGAGTATGTATTGTGTGGGTGTAAAATACATGATTTATATTTCTTGGAATAAGTATACTTAGTAAACCCCAAAAACAAACTATTACAATTGTCATATAAAAAAGTTACGTCAATTTAACAACCTACTTTTTCTGTATATTTTCATAATTTAATAAAAAAAACCCTGATGAGGGTTCCGATCTAAGCTGAAATGTCAGATTGATATTAATTTTATCATTTATGGACCTCAAAGCAAATCTTTTCCAAAAATATACTACTATTAATTTCCATTTATATCTCAATATGGTATTCAAATTAATCGATTAATTATAAAAAAATACAATAGAAAAATATTTTTTAAACCCTTTTACAGACAATTTCAAAACAGCATTTAAGAAGAGATATCAAAATATTGAAATAAGACGATAATCTTAGAAATTATAGACTTTTTTTACCTTTGTAAAAAACAAGATTCAGATATACTTTCAACTTAAAATTTTCGCATAAAATGTCTTATTTTTTTATTTAAATTTAAAAATTGTTGAACTTCAAATAAAATTATTTAAGCAAAGAAGTCGAGGCATATCAATTTTATTTTCCGAAGTTGGAAAGTTTATGACTTTATAGCTCCTCTTTATAGCTCTTAGACTTCCTTTTTTACAACAAAATTATATATAGAGTATAGAACAGAACTTACAATTATTAGCAACCATATCCTGCTCAAAAATGCAACAAATAGCATCTATGTGACAAATTTCATTATACAGAAATTCTCGATGAAATAATCAATGAAAAAAGTTCGTCAAAATATCTCTCTTTAAATATTCTACACTTAACATTACTTGATTGAAATTAAAACAATAGGAATAAATTAAGTTAAATTTATATTTAAGACTATTAATGTACTGAATAATAAACCAGCAATATTTTTATGAATTTTTTTCATTATTTTAATGGAAAGAAAGAAATATATATTATGTATTCGCAAAGAAAGACTCTAACCAAAAAGAAAATTATTCAAACCATAGAAAATATGTTCTCGAAATTGGAAGTTCTGATATTTTGATATTGGAAGATATTGCAAGTTGTTTTATTGAATAATGAAAATATTTTGAGTTACGATGGAATAAATATAAGCATTGTTATTTATAAACCATATTTATACTTTCAAATACAAAAATGCAGTAATATCGTATGAAATTTAATACTTCTATTGTTTACTCAATTTTTTTGATTTTTTAATTTAATTTCCCCGACACTCCAAGGTTGATTAACATTATTGTCAAAAGAATTTATTTACTTACTTTGATTTTCAAATTTTTACCAAACTTTATTAAATTTATAGTTGAGGAAAAGAATTTGCAAAATAAAATAAAGAGGGTATAGAAGTGGTTTGGATTATAATTATAATTATTTTAAAATAATTTATTAACTATACATGAATTTCAAGAATACATGGTGGGTTTCATGGCAAATCGGACGGGTTCAGGACTCTATGTTTCCGATTTACTTGAAATTTCAAGGATTGATAGACTAACATAAATAATGAAGAAACCCAAAATTTGAGATTATTTCATGCAATATGTAAAAAGTTATGGGATAAACAAAACAAAAAAGTGTTTTTGTTCTTTGTCACGTATCCATGACAGTTATATTATATATTATAATCATATAAAATTATTATGCTATTATATCATATAACACGTTTTATTGTTGCTATAAATATTGTTGCTAGATACATGTAACTGATTTTATAAATAATTTCACTATTACTATTAACTAAAATATCAATAAACAATTGATTTTATTGATAAAATACTAATTAAAACGAATATTACCTTTTATTATTATTAACTATTATTATTACTATTGTTAATAATAACAATTAACGAAATGCAACAAATGTTATATAACAACAATATTATTTCAACCTTTATATTTAAAATTATTATTAATCACTATTATTATTAATATTTAATATTTTTATTAACATTAATTGTCAAAATGCAACAAATATTAAATAATAACAATGTTACTTCAATTTCTTGATTTGCATAATTATCAATCACTTTCATTATAATTATTTCATATTGTTATTAAATTTGCAACAAATATTATAATAATGTTACTTCAAATTTTATAATAATAATGTTTATAATAATTATCATTATTGTTAGTATTCTTTTTTGATGTTAATCAACAATCAGCAATTAATTATAAAATACGTTCTTTTAATAACTATTACTATTATGTTATTTTATAAACAAAAGCAATGTTTAAATATAAAGATTAATAGAATGATAAACAAATCATAATCACCATTTATGTACAACAATTGTATTATAGTTACTTTATTACTTACCTATGTATACAAATGTCATTGACCCTTGCGACTAAATCTACCTAAAAACCTGATGATACGGGTTTACACAGACCTTGAGAAGATGTGAGTACACCCACACCACGAAAGCATGACCCACACGGACTTGGAAAATCGGTGTGAGTCCCTAAGCTCACCAACGGAGCACACCAGCAAACTGGCCCATAGTCTCAACTCACCACACTGACACCTAAGATTCTAATGGACTTCGAAAAAGCTATTGAAACCATGGAACTCAAATTCCCATACTTTCTACCTACGAGTTGAGACTACAGACGACAATATAAACCAGGCTGCAAAGCCTAAACACCAGTCTAAACAAGTTTAAGCGCGTCGGGGTCTGAGTCTAAGCAAGTCTAAGCGCGTCGGAGTCTGAGTCGAAGCGAGTCTAAGGGAGCGTACAATCAAGCAGCATCGCTAGAACCGGTTTTCGTCGCCGTACCGCAATAAATCTAAGTGGCCGTAATTTCCACGTGTTCGGGAAAACCAATATAATAACAACAGAGTGAATTTAAATAAAACTGGATTTAGTGTCATTGTAATCAAGGCATCAAAATAAGGATACCTGTTTAACAAAGGATTGACCTGCCACTGTTGATCAACAAGGATAATTAGGGGAGGTACCCGATTAGCAGAGGATAAATATAACTTAAGGGATTATCGCTTTCAAGAGGCCACCTCATCAAAAAACAACCGGTAAGTCAAATAACTTTGTTTTTATTAAAATTCTCTTTTCTCTTTTCTTTTGAGCCCTTTAGACTCACGGTGTGTTTTCTTTAAGGTTGAACCAATCAGACTCGACCAACCAAAGGAAAACAGGCTGCAACCAACAACTAAAAAGTCGCTTGGGTTAAAATAAATTTGTATTTTTATAATAAATTATTATTAACAATAATTGTAATTTGATTCATTTGGCTTGTCCTCTACCCGGTTAATTGTTAATTTGAACAATAAACAGAGGAACATAGTTAGGGTAATTGGCTCTAGACTTTAGGTAGGAAATATTTATATTAATTTAAAACTTAGGACGTCACATCTTTTTCAATTATTTTAAAACTGAAACTAGGAAAAATTCTGAAAAAAATTACACAAACGTATCATTAGATGGCCGATGTAGCAGTATTCTTTGGGAAAATTTTTACTCCAAATTTAACGATAAAAAAAAATGTTTTTTTGAAACAAATTGATTTTTTGAAAAAAAGCCATCTTTGAAAAATCTGAAAAAATTCATAGTGATAGCTGCAAGTATTACGCAAATTTTAGGTATATAATTAAGGTGCGCACTTAAAAATTGTACAAAATATGAATTTCGATTTTTCGTAACAACCAAAATTCGCAAAATATTTTGCAAAAATTTTAGCAGTAAACCGTGTTAGAGGTTTATTAACAAATAACAATTTTTTTTTCATTAGTCTACTATTATTATAAAAAGTGCTTTAATAATAAGATGTTGGAAGAATGTGTATTTTGACGGTTATTATTTTTTTACCCCCATCCACACCTTGCAAAAATCTGCAAAAATTCTGTTTCAATTATCGATAGGTAACTAATGAATAGCATAATTCAAAAGAGCGGTCGCGCAAATCAAACATGAATAAAATTGTGTGCAAAAATTTTCGCAATTTCTTGCATCACGAATTATGCATAACAAAATCTGCAAAAGTTCACAAATGTATCGTTTATTGGAAAAAACAATCCTGATTCTTTTCAAAATTTATGCCCTTTGGCTCGAAGCGATAAAAAGTAAGTTTGGGCAAAAATAAAATTTATTAATAAAATTATTTTTTTGTATTTCAAATTTTTTTCATGAAAAATAATCTTTTCTCTTTCAAATTAGCCCTTCAATAATAATATTGCTATTCCTGAAAGCAAAATTATCTACTTTTGCCTGAGGTCTAATTTTCGTGAATGAACTACCTTAATACAATTACTTTAATACCTAGACAAAATTTCAAGTGTTTATCTTTTTAACTTTTCTCCCGAAAAATTCGAGAAAATGGTATAGCTTTTTGACTCAACAAGGTAGGAATCCCCCTCAACTTGGAACATGAATAAAATTTGGGGCAATGAATGAGCTCGATCAGCCTGAGGATTTATTTAGATAGGCATCCTAAAATATTAAAAAGTGGATAAAAATTATGAAATTTCCACACCGAAAAGAAGTCCTAAAAATCATGCTTTAACGAAGTACAAGATCTCGAATCTGTAAATTACCTATTCATATAATTGAATATGTATGAAATTGAAAAATATTATTTAGTTTTTCAAAATGTGTTTCGGTTCTAATCGGAGCCCTCATCAGAGATTTATTTTTCAAATAAAAAATGCATAATAAAAAGTTGTTAACTTAGGATTTCTTTGTTGGAAATTTTTAAAAATCAACATAGTTTTACATGCGAGACAATAAGAAACTTGACATTGTTTCGAAAGAAGAGGTTGAAAGAATTCAACAATTTTTAAAATATTTCTTTGGTATAAAATAATTGCAAATAATTTTAAATTAATAGGTTGAGTTCGAAATTTTTCCACTGAGACTTGGACTCAAATCCCAGCGTAGTCGAAAGCGTCTTTTTTCCACACAAAGAATTCAAATTCTTCAAATTAAAAATAATGTTGTGGGTAATAATTATTTGGTTTCATATCGATGAAAGGACTTAATGATAATTTTAGGCAGCTTTTTACAAATTTTCTTTCTCAAATGTTGATTTTCAAAAATTTCCATCAAAGAAATCTTAAGTTAATAACTTTTTATTATGCATTTTTTATTTTAAAAATAAATCTGATGAGGGTTTCGATCAGAACAAAAACTTCTATAACTGCGTAAATCTAAGTTTTTATTTACTTTGGAACCTAGAGTCAAGTATCAACAACACATATCTTCAATTAAAATACTTTTAAAAATTCACATTTAAAATATTTTAGATCTTAATTATTAATTTAATATAATTTAAAAGTTCGACACTTATTTAGAAATTATTTTTTATTCGTAATTGTAATTCTTAATCAATCATCATGCCATAACTTTTGTTTACATTATGTTTTCAAGCTGTCAAATTTGACATTCCTAACCTTAAAAGTCTTTGAAAAGAATTTTTGGCTCTGCTTTATCCAAACGTTATCGACAGTTCTTTGCTGGGTTTGATTTGGCTTGCTAGTACGATGAGGGCAGCACTTCGATATGGCTGTAACGAGCGACTATAGGGTCTCGCTCGAAGTCGATTAATTTCATCGAATGTTCGATACTAGCTAGCGGTATTTTCAATTTCAAACAAAAACATAGTTTAATTCAGGAAATTCCCATCTTACTTAAAGAAATTATGCTCCCACGTTGTGCAGCTGAAAATCATAAAAGACCTTGGGAAAAGCGTACAAATTCTTTAGCTAGATTTACTATCTTTAAATAATAAACCTAAGATTATTCTGCGAGTGTTCAACATATGTACTCGTCGAAAAACTCGACATTGTAAATTAGTTTTAAGATTTCTCTGTAAGTTATATATCACTTCTATGTATACTAGTTTTAAGGATAAAAAAAAAGTTAAGTCTGGATGGTAGGATTTAAATAAATTAAGTTAGGATAGAACTAGGGATTTATAAGGGTAATATGCATTTCTATTTTAGATAGGCAAAAAACTAAACGGAATGGCCAGCTAAATAGATATAGGAACCAGTTAGTCACGTACACCTAAAAAGATTTAAAATAGCATGTCTGGTCGCCAGAAGGGAGTAAAAAGTAATCCTGTAAGATTTACTGTTTTACTGCCTTCTCTTGCGCTTTCACTGCAAGCACCATAAAAAAAACTTGCAGCTGAGAGGAGAGAGGCTGAGACTGGGGTTTTCCGAATCGGGGTTTCTCCGGACTCGGTTTTCCCTGGTCGAGCTTCTCCGGGAAGTTGGGCTGGGCTTAGCGAGGGCCAGCGTGTGAAATTGAGAGAGAGGGGATGCGTGGGGGAGAGTTGTGAAAGGGGATGCGTGAGTTTTGTGGAGTGAAAGAAAACCCAGAATATACGGAACTTCCGACGTGGACCGATCTTTTCGGATATTTGTAACTTCTCGCGTAGCCGATATTAAATTCAGTGGAAGTCCAGACTTAACGGGCTTTAAAATTATAAAGTGAACAAATTAAACATCAGTTTGACTTGAGATCAGTGTTGTTAATTATTTTCCAAAATTCAAACTTTCCCGGTTCCTTTTAAGGATTTACACCGAGAAAGAACCGACCAATTACACGCGTCGCGTAGTTAGACGTTGTGCGGCTCGTAACCAGCCCCCTGCATCTTAGCCAGAATGCACGTAATCCGCGAAACGAAAATGTCACAAGAATTGACCGTGGCCGCTAGGGGCGCTGATTATTCATGAGGCCTGAATTCATTTTAATGCATGGGAAAAATGCATAAAAATTAAAGTTTTGGGGATAAAAACTACTTGATCATATTTTTTTTACAACACATTAAACTAGAAAGTTTTAAATATTATTTAAAGCAATTTTTACTGATATAAAGGGTAATATGCTTGAAATTTGGGCGAAAATTGTCTTTGTAATTCTGGCTGGAAATTGAAATCAAAGTTCTGTTATCTTCGTTTTAACATTAATATTTACATTGTGATTATTAAATAAAAATACAATATTTATTTATATTATCAATATTATTGATATTATATCAGTCTTACATCTTATAATAGAAAAATTGGCTATTGAAATTCCATCAAATAGAATTATAATACGGGTGTCACGTCCCGCGACGTATTTGAATGTATATAATACACACAGGCTGGATTGAGTCAAGAAATCTATGGGAAAATCGATAAAGGGGAATAGGGAGTAGGGGTAGTAGGGAGCAGTATAGGGCCCCTTCTCCTCTAAGAAGATATGACCACGTCACGATTTTCGCTGACCGTCAATTTGTATAAAAAAATATAAAAGAGGCCCACACCAAGAGCAAGCAGTCAGTAAATTCTTCGTCTAGTTCGACACTTAAATTTTCCTTCGGATTTATAACCGGTCTCGCGACAATAGTCCAGTGCGGCATTTCAATTTAACTTCGAAAATCTCTGAGTTTGAGATTAATAAAATTCGACCGAGACAATTTAAAATCAAAGTTCGGGAGTCGTAAAAGTCATCGTGGACTTGTATAGATCTTTGTAAAGATCTTCGAACAGTGTCATAAATTTGGATCACCGCCCTTTACGGAATATACCTGTGCGGCCTATAACTCCGTCTCTCTCACACACTTGGACTACACCTGTGGGGATCCAGTATTTACTACTCACCGCCGTGTGGATTAACCCTCAACATAAAGGTACCGAACCTCTCTCTCTCTATCTTTATTCTTTGTCTCTTTCTCACCCACGTACCAACCAGCCTGTACCTACATTATATAAGAATTGTCTTAACGAATGTATATCCGGAAATTTTAACCAGTAAAATAAATTCAGTTTGTATTATTTTCATAATCATTGTGTCTTTCATTGACTTATCCTCATCCCTAAGCGAGGATCATTTGATCCTAACTTAAAACGAGGAATCTTTGATCAAAGTAAGTATATTTGCGTACTTGTGACGTAACATACTTCCTTTTTTCTGGTGCATCGGCCCGGGAAACACAAGTCAATTGAAAATTAACACATTGATTATTTCTAGTGAATAAATAAATGATTATGAAATATTATTTCAACTTGTAACTTGAAATTTCAATAAAATAGATTTGTTAGATCACAAAGGGATTTGACCTTGAGGCTAACCTTAATGATTTAATAATCAAATCATTTCTTTGAAATTTTATAATTTATATAAATTGTTTAAAATAAAATAAGTTTGAAAAATCACGCAGGGATCTGACCTTGAGGCTAACCTAAGTGATTAAGTAACTTATATTATTTAAAAAATTATTCTAATTTGTTAACTAAGTTTTTATTTAAGTTAAAACAAACAAAAAAACAGCACACGAGAGTATAAGTCCCTTTTGGCTACGTTGAACTGTCACCATTGATTACGATCATTGGGTAGGGCAAAGTTCGAAGTGCTTGTGATTGTATTGTTTATAACTTTAATTTTAACTCTGTTAAGGAACAGAATATTTTTATTTGCAAAGATTGTCCAAGGATCTGAGCTTGAGCCTAACTTGTCCAGTCTAGAGAAAAATAAATTGTGCATAACTGGAATCTTATCTGATCCTTGTTATAAACAATTTTATTTATTTAAAAGGCAATTTATAATTCAATAAATTAATAAAATAGATCATTATAATTTATAAGACGCACGTGGTTGGTACAAAAAATATATATATATATATTGTTATAATTTTAAGAAATGTATTATTTAACATTATAATTTTACGAAAATTGAGCGATTATTTATTTATTTGAATATTTTATAGAATTATATTTTTATTTTATTATCTTATTTCCTAATGAAAGAGTAAAAATATTAATTATTGTTATAAACAAATAAAAATAATTAAATTATATATTTTAAAGAATTTGAAAATCTTTCTGTGGAAAAAATGACGCTTTCGAATGCGCTGGGATTCGAGCCCAGGTCTTTCGATTGCTGGTCGACTGCTCTGACCACTGAGCTACACAGGCGTCCGACATCTCTTTCTCCACAGGAAGATCTCCTTATATCGCCTAGTGGCTCAGCCTTGCGGCTGTAAATGATTTCAAATTAATTAGTTGAGTTTGAAATTTTTGTCACTGTCTACATTATCGGAGGATCACTAGTCGCGTGTCAGATAGGATACGTTGTCGACAGGTGTCCTCGTAGACAATTTCAAACTCTTATATCGCAAATAATGCAAATAAATTTAATATTTTAAAGAATTTGAAAATCTTTCTGTGGAAAAAATGACGCTTTCGACTGCGCTGGGATTCGAGCCCAGGTCTTTCGATTGCCGGTCGACTGCTCTGACCACTGAGCTACACAGGCGTCCGACATCTCTTTCTCCACAGGAAGATCTCCTTATATCGCCTAGTGGCTCAGCCTTGCGGCTGTAAATGATTTCAAATTAATTAGTTGAGTTTGAAATTTTTGTCACTGTCTACATTATCGGAGGATCACTAGTCGCGTGTCAGATAGGATACGTTGTCGACAGGTGTCCTCGTAGACAATTTCAAACTCTTATATCGCAAATAATGCAAATAAATTTAATATTTTAAAGAATTTGAAAATCTTTCTGTGGAAAAAATGACGCTTTCGACTGCGCTGGGATTCGAGCCCAGGTCTTTCGATTGCTGTGTAGCTCAGTGGTCAGAGCAGTCGACCGGCAATCGAAAGACCTGGGCTCGAATCCCAGCGCAGTCGAAAGCGTCATTTTTTCCACAGAAGATTTTCAAATTCTTTAAAATATTAAATTTATTTGCATTATTTGCGATATAAGAGTTTGAAATTGTCTACGAGGACACCTGTCGACAACGTATCCTATCTGACACGCGACTAGTGATCCTCCGATAATGTAGACAGTGACAAAAATTTCAAACTCAACTAATTAATTTGAAATCATTTACAGCCGCAAGGCTGAGCCACTAGGCGATATAAGGAGATCTTCCTGTGGAGAAAGAGATGTCGGACGCCTGTGTAGCTCAGTGGTCAGAGCAGTCGACCGGCAATCGAAAGACCTGGGCTCGAATCCCAGCGCAGTCGAAAGCGTCATTTTTTCCACAGAAAGATTTTCAAATTCTTTAAAATATTAAATTTATTTGCATTATTTGCGATATAAGAGTTTGAAATTGTCTACGAGGACACCTGTCGACAACGTATCCTATCTGACACGCGACTAGTGATCCTCCGATAATGTAGACAGTGACAAAAATTTCAAACTCAACTAATTAATTAAATTATATATTGAAATTATTATTATAATTTTTTTTTGAATTTTTATAAATTAAAATTATATTTTTACTAATTTCACTTCATTTACAAACAAAATTTTACATGTAGTTTTTTTAAATTGTTATAGGGAATCGATAATTAACAATAAATAATCTAAGATAACGCTCAACAAAAAGAAACTGTAAATTTATAATGACTCAATGTCAAATTCAAATACCCCTGTAGAATCCGCCCAAAAAGTTATTACGCGTAGTAAAGCAAAACAAGACAATCAACTCGCAAAAATTGTCGATCAGAATCAAATAGATTCCTTGAAACTAAAAAGATGAGGTAAAATCAAAGAAAATTTAGTCGATTATAATAAATACAAGGATATTTCAAACACTTTTTCTGCTGAACAAGAATTAGATAACACTCTTCAGCTAGACGATTCACGTTTCGACAAGACTCTAATCAATGATCAAACCATATCAAGTGAAAATTCTAGTAAAACTAGCGGATTTCATTCAAGTTTCTGTCCAGATTTGAGCATTGTGACAGGATCTAGTAATCAAGATCAAACTTTAACGAACGAGTTATCTTATTTTGACGGATCTAATTTGCTAAGCTCAACGGTAATAACAATAGAAAAAAGAACTTTGAAAGAAAAATTGAAAACCTCATTGGCACGCGACTCTCTAATTAGTAACAACGATAGCGACGACGACAAAAGCGATACAGAAGTCATAAATCAGGATAATCCCGTAATAATAAGCAACGAAGAGATGGCCGTAGCCATACCTAACAGCCAGCAGGTATCCTTACGCGACGCGCTAGACGTGATCCCTTTGTTCGACGGAAGTAACCTCCCATTGTCCCATTTTATTGAGGGTTGCATGGAAGCAAAGGCAATGCTGCCGACACCTGCTGCCCAAGAAAATCTTGCACGTCTATTGAGAGGTAAATTGTCTGGTGAGGCACGAAAATGTATTTTTGGGTCAACGTATGCAAGAATAGAGGAATTGATAGAAAAATTGAAAAGAGTATATGCCCCTGCGAAAAGCGTATATCAATTGCAGGGAGAATTAGGTAATACATTTATGTGGGAAAGAGAAAATGTCCTTTCCTATGCTGCTAGAATTAAAGAAATTGCTGATAGAATAGAAGATGCTCACAGACTTAATAATGACGGTCAGGTAGATAATGCTTTTAAACAAAATTTAGAAAGAGATGTAATTCAATGTTTTATACGCGGTTTGCGTCCTGAGTTAGAAATTCATGTGGAAGAAAAGGACACATTTAAGGAAGTAATTAATGATACAATAGACATAGAACGAAGATTGTGTTAAAGATTGCCTTGAGGCTTGAATTGCACAGGATTAATTGGATTTGTGAATGAAGAATACCAGCACTCCTTTTTCTTGACCAGTCTATTTCGCCATATTGAAAAATCCAAAATTATACAAGTTCAAGTCGGTAAGGTAGAGATACAAAGGCAGAGACTCTATGATCGGTACATCAAACTAATTTACACTGTGAACGTAACATACTCCCCCGCGATGCAAAGCATTTCTGTTTAAATTGAGTATTACTGATTAGAATAATAATTGGCACAACTATTGAACAAGTTTTACGTGTTTTTAAGATGAATATGATATAATACATTGCATAAATGATAAGATAAAGTAAAAGAAAACCCTTATAGAAGATTTCAAATAAAAGAAATCGCGATTCACAGGAATCAATCAAGAATGGGAAGAGGACACAATTTCGTGAATGATCGACGTACAATGTCTTTAGAAGTTTTAACAGACGCAATTCGAGCAACTCCATCCTTTCCAGGATGGACTTCCGTTATCCTTCCTAATTTCCAGAATGATGGAGGCAATTTGTCATCCTTTATGAGGACAAGAGTATTTTTGTTGAGCTCTGAAAAAGGTTCCTGCCATTTGGTTCTCCTCTGAAGCTCCGAGATGTATTCCTTGCTCCACCGTTTCCACAGGTGTTGCTGAAGTTGCTGAATTCGCTGCCAGTTTGAGAGTCTTCCTTGACTTAGGTGTGATAGATCAGGATCAGCTAAGGAAGAAAACGTTCGTCCAATTAGAAAGTGGGCTGGGGTTAGAGGACTCAGATCATTTGGATCACTTGATAAGGGAGTCAAAGGTCGAGAGTTGAGTATTGCTTCGACCTGAGTAAGCAAGGTTGCAAATTCTTCAAATGTTAAAATCGCGTCTCCAGCCACTCGTTTCAAATGATGTTTTACTGACTTCACTCCGGCCTCCCAAATACCTCCGAAGTGGGGCGTGTAAGCCGGAATGAAGTGCCATTGAATTCCGGTATTAGCAATTGATTCATTTAAGGAGTCGCATTCTTGAAGAAAAAAATCGCCCAAACGTTTTAACTCGTTATTTGCGCCAACAAAGTTAGTGCCATTGTCCGAGTATATATTTGCTGGTCTTCCACGACGCGATACGAAGCGCCGCAAAGCAGCCAGGAAAGCATCAGTAGTAGCGTCCGAGACTAACTCTAAATGCAATGCTTTTGTTGAGAAGCAAACAAAAAGGCAGACGTAGGCTTTAGTTACTTTACAACCCCGTCCTTTTCTATCCTTTATTAAAAATGGACCCGCATAATCAACTCCTGCATTGTAAAATGGAGGCGACTCAGATATGCGAGCTGACGGAAGATTGCCCATCATTGGAGTGAGCAACCTCGGCTGCATTCTGGAGCATCTTATGCAGTCATGAACCGTTTTTCTAGCCAAATTGCGCCCTCCTATTGGCCAAAAAGTTTCTCTAATACTTGATAATAATAGTTGAGGTTGCGCGTGGAGTAGTTTAGCATGTTCATGCTGAAAGAGCAACTTAGTAAAGGTGTGATTAGAATGAATAAGTATTGGGTACTTTTTGTCTTCCTTGAAATTTGAATTCGATAGTCTACCACCCACTCTTAACATCTCGTTATCGTCTAAAAAAGGAGCCAAGGATTTCAATCCCTTCTTTCTAATGATTGCTTTCCCGTTTTTTAATGCATTTATTTCTGTTTGAAAGCAGACCTTTTGAACCAGCTTAGCAAGATCAAGTAATGCTTCCCGTAGCTCTTTAGTACTCAGAGGTCCAGTTATTTTGTTCTCTTTTAATTTGCAATTTTTTGTGAACCTTTTGCAGTATGCGGTTACCCTAATTAGGGATGAAAACCTTTTGAATTTTTGAATTATTGAATCGTCTATGGGAATATTTTGTTTATTTTCTATTGTAATTTTGAACGTGCTTTTTGAGTCAGCTAATTCGGAAATTTGCGATTCTAAAATTGGCCATTCAACCCTATCTTTATACAAAAATTGCGGTCCTGACCACCAAAGCTCTGAACTGGATATTTGATCGGGGCTTATGCCCCGAGATAAGAGATCCGCTGGGTTTTGTTTTGTTGGTACGTGCCGCCAAAGCTCGACTTTTGTCAATTTTTGAATTTGCGAGACTCGATTTGAAACAAAGACATCTCCCATCCTTTCCGGTTGTTTTTTGATCCAGTCTAGAACGATGGATGAGTCTGTCCAATAATTGCTTCCATGGATAGGTGCGTCGATTGCGAATTCTATTTTATTAAGTAATTTTGACAGACAAACAGCTCCGCAGAGCTCTAGTTTTGGAATAGTTTGAGTTTTTAGCGGAGACACTTTTGATTTGGCGCATAATAGTCTGACTGCTACGTTACCAAATGTATCCTGTGATCTAATGTAAACACACCCCCCGTATGCTTCTTGAGAAGCATCTGAAAACCCATGAATCTCAATACTGATAGCATTTGAACCAATGACATATCTTGGAATGGAAAGGTCGTTTAGAGCGGGAAGTTGTTTTTTGTAATTGAACCATTGGCTGTGCAAATCGTAGGGTAAAGTTTCGTCCCATGCAAGTTTTTCTAACCATAATTTCTGCAACAAGATTTTTACAATTATAATGCAAGGACTTAGCAAACCAAGGGGGTCGAAAATTTGAGATATTTCTGCGAGAATTTGTCGCTTTGTTACCCTAGTATTTTGCGAAATATTCGTTGAATACTTTAGAGTGTCAAGATTGGTTTGCCAAAACAGTCCCAGCGTTTTGACTTGTTTATCAGAAGAAAGATTTACTAAATGAGGAGCTTGCTGCGAATCTACTATATCATTGATTACTTCATGATTATTGGACACCCATTTTCGGAGGTTGAAGCAAGCCGTGGAAAAAACTTCCTTCAATCGTTTTGCTAGAGCGGCAGTCTCTTGAATACTATCCGATCCTGTGAGCAAATCGTCCACATAAAAATCTTGACGAATAATTTTTGCAATTTTAGGGTCGGTTTTTTCGTATTCAGAAGCAAGTTCATGTAAACATCTAATTGCCAAGAAAGAGGCCGCTGCCGTGCCATATGTGATTGTTGTTAGTTCGTAAGTGTCAATGGGTTTGTTAACATCAAAACGCCAGAGAATTCTTTGTAGCGCATGCTGTTCAGGTGTGATTTGAATTTGGCGGTACATTTTCTCAATGTCCCCGCCAATGACGAATTTGTGTTTACGAAATCTAACGATGATAGAGAATATGTCACTTTGTATGTTAGGACCTACTATTTGTAAATCATTAAAGGATACACCTGAACTACTTTCCGCTGACCCATTGAAAACTACTCTGAGTTTTGTAGACTCGCTTTCTGGACGAACAATACAGTGGTGCGGAAAATAATAGGAGGGAATTGGTTCGATTTTATTTTCTACTTTTTTCATGTGCTTCAGGTCAATGTATTCGCAGATGAATTCAGAGTAGTCTTCTCTTAGTTTGGCCTGCTTGCCTAATCTTGATTCCAAACTCAGCAAACGACGTTTTGCAATTTCCTTTGAGTCACCTAAGCATTGAGGATCTCTTTTTAGCGGAATCGTAACAATAAATCTGCCCTCGTCATCGCGTTTGAACGTTTTAACAAAGAATTCTTCGCAAAATCCTTTGTCAACTGATATAACTTTCTTGTCCAAGTTACATTCTTCTAGTTCCCAAAATTGACGAAGCTGACTTTCAATGTTTACCTTGCTGATTGCGTTACAGCTTACTAGTTTAGCGGGAGGATCGGGCATTGGACCTGCCAGAACCCAACCTAGCCGAGTTTTTTGGAGAATAAGACCCTCGTTATTTAACTTGACTTGACCCACACAGATTAACGACCAGAAAACAGCATTGCCTAGAAAAATATCAATTGTACCTGGCTTGTCAAATTGAGGATCTGCGAGGTTAATGTGCAGAGGAATCTTCAATGCTTTCGCATTGAAGCGAAGTTTTGGCACTTCTGATTGAATTTTTGAGACCACTAAACATGAAACTCGAATTTTGTAAGGACTAGTTTGAGATTGAATTTCGATTGTACACTTGTGTTTTACAGCCAACGGACTTTCGCTAATCGACCCTATGTTGACATTAACCGGTGTTTTCTTGAGCTTAAGTGCTTCGCAAAGAGCATAAGTGATCAGATTGCATTGTGAACCTGAATCTAGTAAAAGACGAGCGGAATGTTGTTCATTGTTAATATTTTTAACAAAAACTGAAGCTGTAGAGAGAACCCCATCATCAGGATTCGAGGTAATTGTGCTAGCGGAGCATATGAGCTTTTCTTTCTGCTCAGTAGCAGTAGTTGAATCAGATTTGGTGCTTGTCTCAAAGTGAAGTAGAGTGTTGTGCCTACCTTTACATTGTTTACAACCACTTGATTTGCACTCTTTTTGAAAATGTCCAGGTCTCAGGCAATTTAGGCAAATTTTGCAACTTCTAGCCTTTTCAGCTCTTTCTTGTGTAGTTAAGGATAGGAAAGTAGGGCAATTTTGTATATGATGTTCCTCTTTGCAAAGAGCGCAACTGATTTTTTGAGCTAAAAAAGATTTCCTAGTTTGAAAATGGCCTTTGTTTTCGAACTTTGATTTTGAATCTTTGTTGAATTTCAGGTTGTTTATTTCTAAGGTTTCCAATAAATTCGCGCGCGCCCTTAAAAAGCCTTTAAAGTCATCTAGACTTGGAATTTCATTACCCGTTCGTTCCTTTTCCCATGCTCTAGCTGTATTAGTATCTAATTTAGAAGAGAGTAAATAAATTAGAAGTGAATCCCAATTATCTGTCGATTGACCTAAAATTGTTAAGGCTCTAATGTGCTTGTTTAAATTATCTAACATCTTTCTAATTTGGACTGAGGATTCATTTGTTATTTGATCAGTGTTAAAGATTGTTTTTATGTGATTCTGAATTAGAAGTCTTTTATTGTTATAGCGACTGCATAAGGCGTCCCAGGCCACTCCGTAATTTATAGCCGAAAACTCCAAAGACTCGACTACCTGAGCCGCGCTGCCTTTTAGTGCAGCATTTAAATAATGGAATTTCTCGATCTGACTTATTTCTTGGTTATTATGAATTAGCGATTCAAACGTGTCTCTAAAGCCTAGCCACTCTGACAATGTACCACTAAATTTTGGTAGTTCTATTTGCGGCAATTGTAAACCCGAAGCTTTTATTACTAAAGGTTGATTATTAGGAATCAAGCCTGCTTGTTGCTGGATTTGCTGTCCTGCCTGATTAGCGGCTACTTCTTGATGAAATTGCGCGTCTACAGACGGACCATCTTTTGAAATTCCCTGTGACAATAATCTTTTAGTTTCTGCTATTGCGCGGAAGAAGTTATCCTCGATTTCAGATCTATAGTCTGTTGTTTCCTTAGGATCATCGGTTATCTCGTCAATTTTTTCTTGTATTTCTTCATATAACGCAAAGCTTGATCTAATTTTTTCTACTCGCTCGTTTATTTCAAACTTAATTACGTCCGCTAACTCGATATTTTCGTCGGGAAATTCGCGTTTAAGATTAGTTATATAGTTTCTAAAAACCGTGAATCTAGTCTTGAAACCACCGCGTTTTTTGATTAATTCACTTGGTACTGACATTTTGATCAAATAGCTCGATTTTAATTTTAATCACTCAAATTGAAACAATACTCGTTTGAAATAATTTTATTGAAATGGAAAATAATAAAGGAAGCCCACTTATCTTAGTTGCAGAACGTAGCCCTCCTTGTGTGATCCATTAATTGGCGATGACATTGCTAGGTGACTCTCAATTAAAGAGGTTATGTTTTGGTTGTCCAGGTTGCCCTTTATTGCTTGATTAGAAATTTGCTTCTAAATCCTTACAGCTTGTAACCGGCATTGATACTCGTGACGATTGTCTTCATTGTAGGTCTCATACTCAGAATACGATTGGCTGCGTAATCCTTGATCAGCTTGTTCTTCAATCGATTTCCTTGACAGCTCGCTACCAAGAGCAAAGGGGTTAGGCAGCTGCTCTCAAAGTTCCTTGGTGGAACGCTATCGATGTATCGAAATTTGACTGGTGTCGCGACTCGCGTTCTTGTTAAGTACTTGTGTACTCACTAACGCATGTACACAATTTATTTGAATCTTGGTAATTCATGTGAATTTTAGTCATTCAACTTCTGTACATAATTAATTGCTCACAATAGGTTGTAGTTTTGTTAGTCACATTCACGAAAAGGTGTTGATTGACGAAATTTGTTGCAGAGAAACTTGCTCTTGTTGAAGGCGTGGTCGCAGAAGCACCTAGATTGCACTTCGTGGATTTTAGCTTCCGAAGCGAAATAATTGTTCAAATTAGCTTGGCACTCACATCGCGGTTCGAAGGACCATGTTGCAAAGCCTTGAGGCTTGAATTGCACAGGATTAATTGGATTTGTGAATGAAGAACACCAGCACTCCCTTTTCTTGACCAGTCTATTTCGCCATATTGAAAAATCCAAAATTATACAAGTTCAAGTCGGTAAGGTAGAGATACAAAGGCAGAGACTCTATGATCGGTACATCAAACTAATTTACACTGTGAACGTAACAGATTGGCTGCAAGTTCTGCACTGCGAAGAAATAAAAATACTGATTATTTAAAAACCGAAGAATCAACTAATAATAATAAAAATAATAAAACCACCCGATTCAACGTAGCACTTGAAAATAAAACTATTTGTTTAATTTGTAAAAAACCAGGTCACACAACTGAAAAATGTTTTCATTTAAGTAAAGCTCAAGATGCAGTTCTTAACAATAAACAAAAAAAATTTTTGCATCCTAACCAACAACGATATAGTAATTTCAATGGTCAAAGAAGTAATAATAATAATAATTTTGCAAAAAACAATTACAATAATTTTCCAAATAACAATTTTTTAAGAAATAAAATTTATAATTTTAATAATAACAACAATCATTTTTTACAAAATAGAAATAACAATTATAGGAACAATAATAATAATTTTTTACAACAAAGATACAACAATAATAATAATTTTCGTAGAAATTTTTACAAAAATAACAATAATTTTAATAATACTAATAGACAATTGAATCCAGGACAGTATAAAAACTTTAACTCAGGACAGTTTCAAAATCGAAATAAACCATATGAAAATAGATTTTTACAAAATAATAACACTCAACAAAATTCAAATTATACTGAAATAATTTGCAATTACTGTAAACAACCCGGTCATTTAGTACGAGACTGCAAGATACGACCAAATAACCAATCACAAACAGCTAATCAGGAAAACTCCAAAGCTCTCCCCAGCACGGGTGCACTGAGGAAAGCATAAATCGAGAACCACTGGCATCCACTTCTAACGATCATACAACAACAACAATAAATATTTCAAAGTCCACTTCAATTCCATCAATTATAATATCAACGGAAGGTCTAAAAAATCCAACACACATGATGATTGATACTGGTGCTGCTCGAAATTTAATTAAACAAAAGGTTCTCAACCCTGAAGTACCCATAAATAGCCAAAACGTATTGAAACTTACAGGAATTAATGATTTACCACTTTACACGTTAGGACAGGTAAAAATAAACATTTTTGGTTATCCAACGATATTTAACATTATTCCCAATGAAGTACCAGTAGAAGAAGATGGAGTATTAGGATCAGAATTTTTTCAAGATAATAGTGTGAATATAAACTATACTTCAAAATGCTTAGAAATTGAGAACCACTGTTACCCTTTTAATTCTACCAATACATTTACTATTCCAGCTCGATACAACATTTTATGTTAATATAAAAAATACAGAAAAGAGTGAAGGGTATGTACCTCGATTACATATCCAAGATGGCGTCTACGTAGGTGACGCAGTTGTAAAAAATCACAGAGGAAAAGCTTATTTAAAATTTGCAAACACAAATGAAATCCCAATTACATTATCCGTCCCATTAGTTAATTTAGAAGACTTTGAAGAACAAGAATGTTATAAACAAATTGAAAATTTAATTAATTTCAAACAAACAAATAACGAAGATTTATCTAGTAAAATATTAAATAACTTTTTAAAAACTGACAATTCTCTAATTAACTCATGCAAATTTTATAATGTAACAGACGAAGACAGAGTAGAATGTATTAAAAAACTTTTTCGATTAGACCATTTAAATCAAGATGAATATGAGCATGTAGAAAAATTAATTAAAAATAATGCAGACAGATTTCAAATCCCAGGAGAACCACTTGAAGCTACTAATGTATTACAACATTCAATTTCTACTGTAGATGACGCTCCAATTTTTTCAAGACAATATAGATTTCTCCCAGTTCACAAGGAAGAAATTACAAGACAAGTCGATGAATTATTAAAAAATAAAATAATCAAGCCCTCACAATCACCATATAACACTCCAGTGTGGATAGTTCCTAAAAAGCCTGACTCCCAAGGAAAAATAAAATGGAGAATGGTTCTTGATTTTCGTAAATTAAATGAAAAAGCAATTGGCGATTCGTATCCTCTACCTAATATAAACGATATACTTGATTCTCTAGGGTCAGCAAAATATTTTTCAGTGTTTGATTTAGCTACCGGTTTTCACCATATAAAAATGGACCCAAAAGACTCTCATAAAACCGCATTTTCCACACCTCACGGTCATTACGAATTCGATAGAATGCCTTTCGGTTTAAAAACTGCACCAGCCACATTTCAGAGATTAATGGATTTAACATTAACTGGATTAATCGGAACGGAACTTTTTGTATATCTTGATGACATAGTTATATATGCAAATACTCTAGAAGAGCACGAAATTAAATTCAACAATTTAGCAGAAAGACTTAGAAAAGCAAATCTTCACTTACAACCAGCCAAATGCGAATTTTTACGACCTAAAGTAGGATATTTAGGTCATGTAATTGATAAAAATGGAGTACGTCCAGATCCAAAAAAGATAATAGCTGTAAAAAACTTTCAAGTTCCAAAAACACAGAAAAATGTTAAACAATTTTTAGGCTTAGCAGGATATTATAGACGATTTATTGATGGATTTTCAAAAATTGCAAGTCCTTTAAATCAACTTCTGAAAAAAGATATACCTTTTAATTGGACCGAAAAACAACAAGCAGCTTTCGATATTTTAAAAGCAAAATTATGTGAAGAACCACTTTTACAACGACCTGATTTTTCTCAACCTTTTATACTCACAACAGATGCCTCAGGATTTGCAATAGGAGGTATTTTATCACAAGGTAAAATAGGTAAAGATAAGCCAATAGCATATGCTTCACGTAGTCTAAGTGATACTGAGAAAAAATATGATACATATGAGAAAGAAGCTCTTGCTATAATATTTTGTGTAACTCATTTTCGTCCTTATTTGTATGGAAGAAAATTTACTTTAGTGACTGATCACAAACCTCTAGTTTGGTTTCAAAATTCTAAAGACCCTTGTTCACGAGTTTCACGTTGGAGATTAAAACTCGCAGAATATGATTTTGATGTAATTTACAAAGCAGGAAAAATGAATGTAAATGCAGATGCTCTCTCAAGAAACCCTATTGATGATAGCCAGGAAAAATCAAAATATTTACAAGTTGATGACAATGATACTTTCATGACTTCTCAAGAAAAAACGTTTTCCAAGAAAACTTTTACAAGAAATAAACAAGAAAACTCTAAAAATGAGGTAAGACCTTTAAAACGAAAAAACTTGAATCCAGGAATGGTACCAGACGACGTAGATCATTTTAGCGAAATTCCAGAAGCCCAAATATTAAATATTGACACAAAAATTCCAGAATTTTTACAAGAATTCCTTAGTGAAGAATCATTTAGTGAGATTGGTAAGAATATTTTAAAATACACAAATTTATTCAAAAATATGGCTTTAAGACTTATTTTTATGACAATATTTTTATTAAGTCCAGTGTTTTCCAAAAAATACGAAAATTTATCATGGAAAACTATTACTACGAGAGCTCAAAAGAGAATACAAGAAAAAGCAAAAAATTTGAATGGAAATGAAATTCAAGAAAAATTAGACGAAAATTTTTCTTCTAAACCTCTTGTGAAAAAACCACAAGGTAGGCCAAGGAAAAATCTACTTACAAATTTGAAAAATATTCCCTCTCAAACAAAAAGAAAGAGAGGTAGACCAAGAAAACAAATATATAAAGATGAATTACCAAAAATAAATATGCAAAAGGGAAGCCGAACAAAAGTAGAATCAGATTCCGACTCTGATCCTGATTATTTAGATTATTTGAAACGAACTCAAGCAAACAACAAAAAGAAGAGGAATGCCAAGAAGCCAAAAAATATTAATGAATATGAAAGTGAAGAAAGTGAGAATTATTTTTCAACCTCAGAAGATGAAATCAACGACATTGAAACCTCACACGAAGGAAATGATGGAGAAAATTATGAAGAAAATTGGGAAGAGAATTTTGAAGATGATCTTGAAGACGATTTTGAAAAGAATTTCGAACAGAATTCTGAAGAAAATTTTAAAGACAATCTTGAGGAAAATTTTGAAGAGAAGTTTGATGAGAACCAAGAAGAAAAATTGGAGGAAGAATTTGAAGAGCCTTATTTTGAAGAAAATTTGAAATTAAACCAAAGATCTCAAATAAATTGTGAAAAAATCGATAAAGATCATGATAATTATAATCGTCCACCCCCAGAACCTCCTCCTATAAACTCTCAAATAGAAAAAATTATAACAAGGAAAAATTTAGTTGAATGTCGCGATCAATTAACTATGCGAAAAGATAATTATGCATACTTTGTTACAACAAATGGAACCCCTCGCAACAACGGATCAAAAACTTTAGAAAAACGTGAAACATTACCAAAATTTAAAAATTTACAAAAGGGAATAGCAAAAGAGATTAAAAAAGGAAACTACTACCATTTTGCACTTCCAATTGAAGAAGAAACTAAGGACAATTTATCAGAAACTTTAAATAATATGAAATTATCAATTCACTCATTACATGAATTGTCTCAAAAATTTAAATTACGATCAATTAGTATTTCAAAAACTTTCAGAATTAATCATATACCTTGGGAAGAAGTGAAATCAATTTTCAATTCAATTTTTTCAAATTCAACTACAAAACTTATAGTTTGCAATGGAATAACGCAATATCCAACAAAGGAACAACGAACTCATTTAATTGAACAAGCTCATTCTTCGGCATTAGGAGGCCATAAAGGCGTCACAAAAACTTATAGCCGAATTCGCCAAAAATTTTTTTGGGAAAATATGAAAGTAGACATTCAAAAATATATTCAATGCTGTTTACAATGTCAACTGAAAAAATTAATCAGAGTCAAAACAAAAAATCCTATGGTAATCACAGACACACCCACTACTGCTTTTGAAAAAATATCAATGGACATTGTTGGCCCACTACCTGAAACAAAATCTGGTAACTTATATATTCTAACGATACAAGACAATTTTACCAAATATTCTTTAGCAATACCTCTTCCTAATCACCAAGCTAGTACAATAGCAGATGCTTTTGTCAAAAAATTTATTTGCATATTTGGATCACCAAAAGGAGTACTTACTGACCAAGGCAGAGATTTTTTAAGTAATTGATTAAAAAGATTGGCAAAGCGTTTTAGAATTAAACAATTTCGTACCACAGCTTTTCACCCTCAATCAAACGGGTCATTAGAACGTTCACATCATGTGTTTGGAGAATATCTCAAACAATTTGTTGCAAAAAATTCAGAATGGGATGATTGGCTTGAACTAGCAATGTTCTCGTATAATACTAGTGTACATGAAGGCACAAAATGCACACCCTATGAATTGGTTTTTGGTAAATTAGCTCGTGAACCTTCCAGCGAACCTTTATCACAACAAGAAAAATTACAAACGTATGATGATTATTTAATTAATTTCGTAACTCAACTACACGAAATGCGAACCCAAGCAAGAGAGAATCTTATTTCAGCAAAAGAAAAATCGAAAATATATTATGATAAAAAAATAAATCCTTTAGAAGTAAAAATTGGAGACAACGTATTTTTATTAAAAGGAGGAAAAATTAAAAAGCTGGATAATCAATACACAGGACCTCACGAAATTTTAGATGTACTAGGAAAAGGAAATGTAAAAATCAACGTAAAAGGAAAACCGACAGTAGTTCACATCAATCGAATAAAAAGATCGCACATGAATATACAAAATTGATTAACTGAATTTGAATCCAAACCTAAAATAATATAAACTTTGCATACAACCAAAGCGTTTAGAATAACTAAACCAGGAAATGTTTTAAACAAAAGATCTTTTGAAATTTTATTCTAATCTTATTTTTTCTATTTCAGAGATTCGAGAAGCTCACTGTACCTTCAAATACCAATCAAAAAATTTCAATATATTTCGTGTCTTTTTTTCAGAGTAAATTAAACTTCTCAAACTAGCAAGTATCTATCAAATTAATCAAAAATGTTTAACTTTTCTCTTCTGGTCAGCAAAAACTAATAATCCAATATCATCACAAAGAAATTATATTTCATTAAAATTCTTATGTGTAATTTCTTTGCATTTAATTTAATCAATTTTATTTTTGTTCACCAACCTTTCAAAAAACAAACTATTAACCTTTTTAGAAAGACAAATGCTAGTTTTCATTCGAGTCAACATTATATTTTATCACTTAAAGAAAAATATAGAAATATTTGTATTTTTCTTGTTTTTTGGATGAAAAAAAAGACTTTTTCTGACAAGAATAAATAAGCACTTCATAATCGGTGCCATCATAAATATAATTTCAATTTTGTTTTTTCTTCCATCAAGGGAACTTTTCTTGATTCCCATCCTATTGGAAGAACAGTTTCTACAAATATTGAGTCTGTAAATGTATACTATGCGATGGCGTTACAAAATTGTTAATGTAAAAATTGCTTTTCCAATAGAAATTAATGTGCAACAATAACAAATTGAATAATTACTATTCTTCATATGTTTCATGCACAATTAACTCTATTAATTTTACAAGAAAGATTAGAAAAACAATTAAAAGTACAAGAATTGTAGGAAAATCTATTACCCTGTGATTATGTAAAATTGTTTTTCTTATGATTATTTTATTCATTTAATAATACACCAATGAAATTGAAGTTCATGAAATTAATTTTTAGAAACATGTAAAAGTAATAATAAGCAATAGCTATGCCATGTTTTGAAGAAATCAATTTTAGACTTAACCAAGTTTTTTCTCTTCGATGTACCAAGTTACAACGTCTATTAATTAATATATGTTATCAACGATCTAAATATTATTTTTAATCTGTATTACTAATATTATATATGTCAATTTCTCTTTTTACTAATGTATACATCAACCATCGTAATACTTGTAAATTGCTCTTTACTATTTTATATCTAATCGATGAAATTTTACAATTTTTAATCTTCTTTTTATCAACAATCATCATTTTGTAAGTTTAAATAGTTATTATCAATCGAAGAAAAAATTGTTAAATTACCTAATCACCACTATAACATATGTAATCAATGATTGTAATATTTCCAGACTTGTATCCTCCGTTATTACTATACATTTATGTAAAACTTGTTATAAATTTTTAATTCGCAACAATAATTTAAAATATCAATTCCTATAATGATGTATAAACAAAATTTTTATGTTATAAATTGGCAAATTAAATTGAAAATATGTACTTGATTGAGTAAGCATCTTGGATTAAAAATGTATTCTTCTACCGAAGTTTCGATCGCGGATCGTTAACTCCCCGCGCTCGAACTGAGGGGGGAGGTGTCACATCCCGCGACGTATTTGAATGTATATAATACACACAGGCTGGATTGAGTTAAGAAATCTATGAGAAAATCGATAAAGGGGAATAGGGAGTAGGGGAAGTAGGGAGCAGTATAGGGCCCCTTCTCCTCTAAGAAGATATGACTACGTCACGATTTTCGCTGACCGTCAATTTGTATAAAAAAATATAAAAGAGGCCCACACCAAGAGCAAGCAGTCAGTAAATTCTTCGTCTAGTTCGACACTTAAATTTTCCTTCGGATTTATAACCGGTCTCGCGACAATAGTCCAGTGCGGCATTTCAATTTAACTTCGAAAATCTCTGAGTTTGAGATTAATAAAATTCGACCGAGACAATTTAAAATCAAAGTTCGGGAGTCGTAAAAGTCATCGTGGACTTGTATAGATCTTTGTAAAGATCTTCGAACAGTGTCATAAATTTGGATCACCGCCCTTTACGGAATATACCTGTGCGGCCTATAACTCCGTCTCTCTCACACACTTGGACTACACCTGTGGGGATCCAGTATTTACTACTCACCGCCGTGTGGATTAACCCTCAACATAAAGGTACCGAATGTCTCTCTCTCTATCTTTATTCTTTGTCTCTTTCTCACCCACGTACCAACCAGCCTGTGCCTACATTATATAAGAATTGTCTTAACGAATGTATATCCGGAAATTTTAACCAGTAAAATAAATTCAGTTTGTATTATTTTCATAATCATTGTGTCTTTCATTGACTTATCCTCATCCCTAAGCGAGGATCATTTGATCCTAACTTAAAACGAGGAATCTTCGATCAAAGTAAGTATATTTGCGTAATTGTGACGTAACACGGGTATTAATTATATCATCTTGATTGTGTTAGAAAAATTAGATTTTATTATAGGACATTTTGTATTTTATGTTTTAAAACTTTTCAGTAATTGAAAAAATTACATTTTTATGAACAAAACTTTCACATAAGGAATGAACGTACATTTGAAAAAGTAACAAATATAAAGAATTTATAAAATTCTTTTATAAGTATTTGAAAACACTAAGAACAAAGATGTTTGTAATAAATAATAATCAACATAATATGCTATATTTCATAATAATATAATGGATATTTAGATCTCATATGCACATAATTTATTATGTGTATTTTATCTATAATTAGGGATGGGCGATCTCGATTCGATACTACGGAGATCGATCTTTTTTACTCGATTAATCGGTTGGATTGATATTTTTTTTCGATCTTTACAAACGATTCTCCTCTCTTTTTTTCCTGTTTCCTATTTCTATGAACTGTTCCTATGAACTGCTTTTTAGTTTAAAAGTGAGATCAAGGGGTCGACCACGAGAATATCCTTAATGTGATATACAAGGTATATTAATATTATAAACTTTATAATAATACTTTATGTTTATGCCAGAAATTTTATCATAAATAATACTTTAAGTGATATGCAAAGTTCAAAGTATATTAATATTATAAACTTTATAGTAATATTTCATATTTATGTCAGAAACTTTATCACTAATAATACGCATTGCTTTAGAAATTGTGCAATTTAAAAAAATAAAAAACGTTCCTGATTCGCAAATATAGTGTGTTTTTTAAGACTAATTTCCTTTTTTATTGATATAAACCAGCCCTCGGAATCTCTGGAGTTGAAAATGTCACAGATGTTGACCGTTGGCCACCGTGGCGCTGGCTGTTCATGAGGCCGACCTTATACAGATTAGCATTATAGAACATTGATATTTAACGTTTTTTGTGAAAATATGGTGTTTGAAGTGCTTTTGTGTGCTTTTTAGATAAATTGGAATGGTTTTAACAGTCGCTGATATAAAAATTTAAGTGAAAATGCGGAAATTTGTTGCTGTAGGTTGCAAAACAGGCTACACGTAATGCTCTGAAAAAGTGCATTGTTTTGGGGTTTATTTATCATGAGCGCCTTTAACTTATTAAAATTTAATCTATACTAAATTTAAAACGCTTTGAATAAAAAAATCAACAAAGCAGACTGACTGAACTTAAGGTATTATAGATAGGGATGGGCGATCTTCAAAAAAAAGAATTGATTCTGAAATTATTGATTCAAATTGATCTTTTAATCGGTTAAAAAGATCGATTTTTGAATCGATCTTCAAAAATCGATACCTTTTTCTGAAAATGATAAATTTCTGTAAAATAACCTTTTTTTAAAATGTTTTATAATAATTGGAGATATAATTGTTACTTGCATATTTTGTGAATTTAAATTATCAAAATAAAAAAGTGTTTATATCAATAAAAAAGGAAATTCGGCTTAAAAAACACACTATATTTGCGAATCAGGAACGTTTTTTATTTTTTTAAATTGCACAATTTCTAAAGCAATAAGTATTATTAGTGATAAAGTTTCTGACATAAAAATGAAGTATTACTACAAAGTTTATAATATTAATATACTTTGAACTTTGCATATCACTTAAAGTATTATTTATGATAAAATTTCTGGCATAAATATGAAGTATTACTATAAAGTTTATAATATTAATATACTTTGAACTTTGCATATCACTTAAAGTATTATTTATGGTAAAATTTCTGGCATAAATATGAAGTATTATTATAAAGTTTATAATATTAATATACTTTGTATATCACATTAAGGATATTCTCGTGGTCGACCCCTTGATCTCACTTTTAAACTAAAAAACAGTTCATAGGAACAGTTCATAGAAATAGGAAACAGGAAAAAAAGAAAGGAGAATCGTTCGTAAAGATAAAAAAAATATCAATCCAACCGATTAATCGAGTAAAAAGATCGATCTCCGTAGTATCGAATCGAGATCGCCCATCCCTAATTATAGATTAAATACACATAATAAATTATGTGCATATGAGATCTAAATATCCATTATATTATTATGAAATATAGTATATTATGTTGATTATTATTTATTACAAACATCTTTGTTCTTAGTGTTTTCAAATACTTATAAAGGAATTTTATAAATTCTTTATATTTGTTACTTTTTCAAATGTACGTTCATTCCTTATGTGAAAGTTTTGTTCATAAAAATGTAATTTTTTCATTTACTGAGAAGTTTTAAAATATAAAATACAAAGTGTCCTACAATAAAATCTAATTTTTCTAACAAAATCAAGATGATATAATTAATACCCGTATTATAATTCAATTTGATGGAATTTCAATAGTCAATTTTTCTATTATAATATGTAAGACTGATATAATATCAATAATATTGATAATATAAATAAATATTGTATTTTTATTTAATAATCACAATGTAAATATTAATGTTAAAACGAAGATAACAGAACTTTGATTTCAATTTCCAGCCAGAATTACGAAGACAATTTCCGCCCAAATTTCAAGCATATTACCCTTTATATCACTAAAAATTGCTTTAAGTAATATTTAAAACTTTCTAGTTTAATGTGTTGTAAAAAAAATATGATCAAGTAGTTTTTATCCCCAAAAATTTAATTTTTATGCATTTTTCCCATGCATTAAAATGAATTCAGGCCTCATGAACAATCAGCGCCCCTAGCGGCCACGGTCAATTCTTGTGACATTTTCGTTTCGCGGATTACGTGCATTCTGGCTAAGATGCAGGGGGCTCATATAAACACTTTTTTATTTTGATAATTTAAATTCACAAAATATGCAAGTAACAATTATATCTCCAATTGTTATAAAACATTTTGAAAAAAGGTTATTTTACAGAAATTTATCATTTTCAGAAAAAGGTATCGATTTTTGAAGATCGATTCAAAAATCGATCTTTTTAACCGATTGATCGATCAAATTGAATCAATAATTTCAGAATCAATTCTTTTTTTTGAAGATCGCCCATCCCTATCTATAATACCTTAAGTTCAGTCAGTCTGCTTTGTTGATTTTTTTATTCAAAGCGTTTTAAATTTAGTATAGATTAAATTTTAATAAGTTAAAGGCGCTCATGATAAATAAACCACAAAACAATGCACTTTTTCAGAGCATTACGTGTAGCCTGTTTTGCAACCTACAGCCACAAATTTCCGCATTTTCACTTAAATTTTTATATCACCGACTGTTAAAACCATTCCAATTTACCTAGAAAGCACACAAAAGCACTTCAGACATCAATTTTTCACAAAAAACGTTAAATTTCAATGCTCTATAATGCTAATCTGTATAAGGTCGGCCTCATGAACAGCCAGCGCCACGGTGGCCAACGGTCAACATCTGTGACATTTTCAACTCCAAAGATTCCGGGGGCTGCTCGTAACATATATGGGGGCTCGTAAACCGGGATCTTGGTGCGGGAAAGCCGGGAATTTTTTAAAATAAGAAACACGTTTGGGAGTGCCAGTGAAAATCTTCAGGAAGTGAAGTTTCTTAGACTTTTCGACAGGAAAAGTATCCTCTAAAAGTTGAATTTAACGAGCTGTCAAACATTAAAAACGATATAAACTCTAAATTGTAGAAAACGTGAAACCTTGAGAAGAGACAATTCTAACTTTTCGCGTGTGTTGTGTCGAGAGTGAAACTATTCGACTCTCAAGAAGTGTATTTTAAAAGAGTATTTTCTGATTTTATTTTTCTGTGCTGCTGATTGCCGTCTAGTTCCCGTGCTTCTGATCTGTCCCTGTGCTGCTGATTGCCTTCTAGTTCCTGAGACTCTGACTTGTTCCCGTGTTGCTGATTACTGCTGAGTTCCTGTGTTCCTGACTAGTTCCTGTGCTGTGCTTCAACGACTTCTACTTCAATTCAAAATCGACTTGAGTAATTTTCTGATATTGGTGGATCGAGTAGCCAATTAAGGGAAATTAATAAAAGCGATTTATCGAGGGATTTTCATCATCAAAGGATATCAGCGATCTTCGAGTAACTTCCGGTTCCTGAGATTCAATGGTGGATTTCATCAAGGATCATCGAGGGAAACATCGAGGGAAACTTCGTGGGAAATTCAGCTGGAACTTTCTTCACCAAGTGATTGCGATAGTGCGGGAGTGAACCATTGCCCTTTTTCATTCTTAGTGCACAAATAAAATTGGATTTATCAGTGAAAACCAGCGATTATACCCAGGATTCATGGTAAAGGAACTTTAAAGGTTTGGCTAGATTAAGTATTATAAACTTTTCCTTGTAAAATATATTTACCAGTCTTCTCTAATCTCCTTCTCTTTGTAAAATAAATTTAACAGTTTCCTCTAATCTCTACGCGTTTTCTGAAAATATACACAAACCATTATTTTTTTCATAATATAATTTTTTCCTCTGATTAAACGTGACATATGGGTGCAAACTAACTATATATATTCATCTATAACAAGTTGAGGGATTGAACATAATTATTTTTAGTACTTAGTTTTACTTTGATTTGTTTTCTCTGTTTATCTTCGTATACAAATTTTTCAAGTTTTATAATTCCTATTTTTAAAATATTGAAATTTTCCCTTTGACTACGCGAATCATATTTAATGTTCAGTGCTACTTACATATAGTAAATCGTGCAATAATTTGAATCAAGGTAATTCCACAGACTACTTATACATATACTAGGAGACTATTTCTGTATTCTATCTTATTAAATTCCAAATCAGTCAAGTCTTATTATCAGATACTGATTTTTCTATATATCTCAAGTGGAAAGTCACATTACGTTGCTTTCTTCAGCAATTAATAATTTAATATAATTCTTTTGAGGACCGAAATAAAGTAAATTTCTAATGACACGATAATTTTCAAGTCATTTTGGGAAGGAACCTTTTATTTAAATTTTATACTTACACAAATTTCTGCAGCACAACTAATTATTTTATATTTCTTAGAAATTAACTTAGTATATTTTCTTTTTTTTTCTAATTAAATTAAATATAATATAAGATGGAAAACTCAGAGGGGACTGGCGAATATAATATCCGAATCCAGCACTTAGGCGATGGCGCTGAATCAATGCGCACTATTGACGAGATATAAGACTCTAATGATATAAACGAATCTGGTCTATCGAATATCGATTATTTTGATAAGTTAATTGCGAGTAGAGATAATGTAGGGTCCCAAGGTCTTAACCAAACATCTTTACAAATAAATACGGATAATTTGCGAGATCTGAATGAAATTATTCGTCGCCAAATAGAATTGCACGAATTAAAAAAATCGAAGGAAGTCACAAACCCTTCAATAAATAATTTGGCAGAAACTAGCAGTTCTTCACGTTCTTCACCAATCGTTTTTGAAGGTAGTGATACAACTGCTCTTAAGGTAATTGTAGACCTTATTCCCATCTTTTCCGGGAATAATATCTCGGTACAGGCCTTCTCCCGTGAATGTAAATTCGCAGAGGAAGGTGTTGCTCCTCATCTCCGAACTTTGTTGTAAAATTATTACGAACAAAAATCCAAGGAGATGCCGAATTATATATTAAAAATCTCCGATTCGAAATTCTTTCAGAACTTCTGAATATCCTCGAAACTGCTTTCATGGCCTCAAAAACTCCTTTCCAGATTCACTCTGAAATTGCTTGCATGAAGCAAAATACCGGGGAATCGACACAATGGAATTTTTAAGCGAGAATTTAGCCTCATTAAAATTTAGTAACACAAACATTACACTCAATCTCCCTCAGAGTAACAAAGTAAGACCGTGTATTACTCAACAATCGAAAAAGAACTTCTCGCAATTTTATTTTCTGTTGAAACATTTCGAAGTTATTTATATGGTAGAAAATTCACTCTGGAGACAGACCATAGGCCACTGGTCTGGTTCCATATAATGTGAGAATCCAAATTCAAAGCTTATACGATGGCGACTGCGTTTGAATGAGTACGAGTATGTAATTTTTTATAAAAAGGGAACTACTAATTCGAACGCAGACGCTCTTTCTCGAAATCCATGTGAGGAGATGCAGACTCAGTACGACGTTGAAGACGACACGACGCTAAACGAAGAACTCGATCCTCTTGATTCCTCCTTCCACCGGGTACACGAGGTGTTGATTTCTAACCTGTGACTCCACCTTCGCGAAACACACTCGAAAACACAGACAATGACGTCCGTATTGAAAATGCATTCTCGAGAGTTGAACATATTATATATTCTGAAAATAAATTGAGTTGCCAGATTATCAAAAAGAAAGTATACGAACCTGATTCCAGTGAGAAAGAATTTAAGACGGCCACTGAGGAGAGTGGTGAAGAGCAAGTTGAGCTCTTTCTTGATGCTATCCACGAGGAGGACTATCCCTCAGGAAGCAATTATTATTTTGATGCCAATATGTCTCTCGGTCCTGGGGCGATCCCTAGTACAGCTAGCCGTGATTGCACATCCCGCACCGAGGGTGAGGCTCTGATGGATTTTATGTCTGAGTCGACAAGTCCTAGGGCGATCCCTAGTTTAACTAGCCGTGATTGCACATCCCGCACTTGTGCTGACGACGACCGTTTTGAGAGTGATGGATTCTCCACTAAAATCAGGGAAAAAATTATTAATATAATCGAATCGGATAACGAAAACTCACAAGATAGCTTTGAATATACGGATTCTTTACAAACGAGTTTTGTACTTGAATCACAAAAAGACTCATTTTTAAACCAAAAAAATAAAAACCTTTTAAGCCTAAAATAAAATCAAATTGCGAAAGAAAGTACTTACCCATGCTTTCCTATTTCTCAAGACGAACCTTCTGCAGACAAAGAACTGACTCATGATAACCCAATTCCCTCAAACATAGAATTTTCTTGTATTCAGCCTTCCAGAGAAAAACTTTCCATGCGCGATGACAACCTCGTATTATTCATTCCTGCTGAATGTAGATTGAATACTGAAACAGGGCAGGAATAAATAGAGGAAAACAGACTCAAATATGATGATTTACAAGAAAAACAAAAACCAGAATCGTGCATATGAACCACCTGCGACCACAAACACTTAAAATTTTTCCCGATTCACAATAAAGGCTTTCAATCACAAATTATCCAGAACTGCATTCAACTTAAACCTAAAACGTAAAATTACCTAGGAATGGGATAGAAAATTACCTTGTAAACAAATATTTAGTTACGTTGGAACATATATGTATATATTCATTTATTTTTATTATTTTTATTTCCTGGTTATAATTAGTTCAAATTTCTAAATAAGAGGGGGGTGAGAGTCGAGCGACTAGGCCTCGCTCAAAACATGACCTTACTATAAATATCAAAATAAACAAAGTAAGATAAAACAAATATTGTAGGTTAGACTTACCATCGATTACTGCATCCTATTTCATCCTAGCATCATTAATCACAATCAGACAAAATAAAATTCACAAATTCACATGGACGAGACCTTTTCTTCTGTTCTCAAACGTCAAATTCTGCCACCTTTTGTTTATCACCAACTGAAATGTTTACACCTGTCACATGCAACCATGCAGGCTTGTCACGTGGTACGGTCACAACGTCTGCTCAATCGAAGTCGATGCCTCTCGAATTATATCGAACGTATCGAACCATGGGCGCGAATTTCAAATTACGATATTCTTTCCACCCTGCAGACTCCTTCCTCATATAAAGTTTCTCAAAAATCACAAATGTAGATAAATAGGAATATAACAAGATATTTTCTGACGAGAAATCATTTTATAAGGGTGGAGATGTAACGAGCGACTATAGGGTCTCGCTCGAAGTCGATTAATTTAATCGAATGTTCGATACTAGCTAGCGGTATTTTCAATTTCAAACAAAAACATAGTTTAATTCAGGAAATTCCCATCTTACTTAAAGAAATTATGCTCCCACGTTGTGCAGCTGAAAATCATAAAAGACCTTGGGAAAAGCGTACAAATTCTTTAGCTAGATTTACTATCTTTAAATAATAAACCTAAGATTATTCTGCGAGTGTTCAATATATGTACTCGTCGAGAAACTCGACATTGTAAATTAGTTTTAAGATTTCTCTGTAAGTTATATATCACTTCTATGTATACTAGTTTTAAGGATAAAAAAAAAGTTAAGTCTGGATGGTAGGATTTAAATAAATTAAGTTAGGATAGAACTGGGGATTTATAAGGGTAATATGCATTTCTATTTTAGATAGGGAAAAAACTAAACGGAATGGCCAACTAAATAGATATAGGAACCAGTTAGTCACGTACACCTAAAAAGATTTAAAATAGCATGTCTGGTCGCCAGAAGGGAGTAAAAAGTAATCCTGTAAGATTTACTGTTTTACTGCCTTCTCTTGCGCTTTCACTGCAAGCACCATAAAAAAAACTTGCAGCTGAGAAGAGAGAGGCTGGGACTGGGGTTTTCCGAATCGGGGTTTCTCCGGACTCGGTTTTCCCTGGTCGAGCTTCTCCGGGAAGTTGGGCTGGGCCTAGCGAGGGCCAGCGTGTGAAATTGAGAGAGAGGGGATGCGTGGGGGAGAGTTGTGAAAGGGGATGCGTGAGTTTTGTGGAGTGAAAGAAAACCCAGAATATACGGAACTTCCGACGTGGACCGATCTTTTCGGATATTTGTAACTTCTCCCGTAGCCGATATTAAATTCAGTGGAAGTCCAGACTTAACGGGCTTTAAAATTATAAAGTGAACAAATTAAACATCAGTTTGACTTGAGATCAGTGTTGTTAATTATTTTCCAAAATTCAAACTTTCCCGGTCCCTTTTAAGGATTTACACCGAGAAAGAACCGACCAATTATACGCGTCGCGTAGTTGGACGTTGTGCGGCTCGTAACATGGCGGAAAAAGTGGTTAGCTATATATATCGTTCCCCCACTCTGACGCCCTGCACCGCATCTAGGTTTATAATATCTTTGGTCACAGTCACGAGAACCTGACCGGATTTTAAATGTCCGAGAAATTTAGAACTCTATGCCAACCCCAGCCCTATCCGACTCCCTGCCTGCAACGGCGAGAACTTGCTTCCCTTAGTGATTATAGTTTCTATGCGCGAAGTTTTCTCACCAAAGCGGCGCTGCACGCGGCACGCTCTACAAAAGCATTGTACTAATAGACAAATATTTAAAAAAATTTAAATAATTAAGTTTCTGAACAATATGAAATAAAAAAATGTTCCTAAAATGATTCAAGGACATAAAATACACATTTTGCATAAATCAATTAATACAAAATAAAAAAAGAACACATTAAATTTCGTAAAATATATACTGTGGATACGCATGAAGAATTCTTGAGACCCTCAACAAAAATTTTTTTATGTTATCCCCATATAACTGAAAATATATTTAAAAATAAATAAAAAGTTTAAGCTTATAAATAGAAGTATTTTCCATTTTTATTTTCCAGCTTCAAACGAATGAGATGAAAAATAAATATTTTGTTAAGCCCTGTGTTCAACATAAAAAACCATGCGAAGGGAAATATTTACTCAATTAAAAATTTGTAAATGTAACAAAAAATATTCATTACTATAAAATTTGCTAGTACATATTTTTAACATATTTAAAATTTTTAACATCTATCAGATCGATGATGACTAGTTAAGTGTCGCAAAGCTGGGCATGCTTTATTTTCAAAACGCTGAATTTTTTAATTTCAGCCATTTCCTGTCTTACGAATTGTCTCATTCTTATTTAAAATAAAATTAAATCACATATGCTAACATCTCTACAGCTTCATTGGCATGTTCTTTGCATTAAAAAATAAATTTTGTTTCACATGACAAAAAATATTTATTACTATAAAATTTGCTAGTACATATTTTTAACATATGTATATATGTCTTCGGTTATGTTCGACATATTTCGTACAGGGAATATAGATATATTAGATACTTTATCAGATATAGCTGATTTTTTTCGTCTTTTTTCATTATATTCAATCAATTTTTGTAAGTATTGAACTTCGCGAGAAAAATATGAACATATGTATTCATTTTAATATGACGTGTTTTGCAGGGAAGATAAACTACCGTTTATAATAATAATATTAAAATATTTATTTTAATTACTTTATACTTAGTATTTTTTACGCGTATAATAAAATATCTTTATATAAAATCTGTTCTAATATTTTATTTCCAGATACGTTCATATTAATCATCACGGTACTTATTTAACTCCAAAATTTATCTTTATATCCCTTCAATCCATTCCATTTCATCCGAATTCTTCCAGTGAAATATAAATATCGAAGAAAGCACTTTTATATTTTTTTACAAAATGGATTTGTATAAGAAATATAGTGTCGTTGATATTGCATTCAAAATCCATTTAGTATTTCTTTAGCTTCCTTAATTTCAGAAAATTTAACTGAACAAGATAAAAATATTTTATTCAGTATGAGATTTCGAATGGAATATTATCAATACTTTGTAAAAGTTTTACTAATTTTTTGTTCCTTTCCCTTTGTTTAGAGATTTTTTGGCACTATCAGATTAGCTGGAGGAACAAATGATCATCCTTGTACACCAACCTTCTTGCAAATATACAAGATATTAGCTGCCTTTAGCATTTTGAAACCTGCAAAGCTTTGAAATTGTAGTACTATCGATGGCAATCCTCCACAGCCCTTAATAACAATTTCAAAATTGAAAGAATTACATCAGTCGAATAGTAAAAGCGCAATTCAAAAAATTCGAGAAAAGTTGAAAGCAATAATCGATTGTGAAGACACTGATTTTAGTGATTTTGTAGATGCATGAGTAGCGCACGATTATGCTTTACCAGCTGTTAGAGATTATTTGATTTTTTACACAACTGTTCGTATAACTGCTTACATTAAACAGCACACTCAGTGTTCGACATGCTTAAATGCATTTTTGACTACTTCTGAAATTAATGCAGATACGATATCTTTTTCTTGTGATCAGTTACCTGAAAGTTTGAGTAGATTTGCAAAAATAAATAAAGATTTCATACATCCAAATGTTAAGTTATACAAGCTCATCACAGTTGTGGAATATAATCTATTTAACAAACATTGCCGGTCTAGCAATTCTTTTGATCTAATTCTAGACGATTTAATTTCATCTGATGAACAAAAATTTAGTTTTCAATGCAAAGAATATGCCAATGAAGCTGTGGAGATGTTAGCATATGTGATTCAATTTTATCTTCAAATACGGATGAGACAATTCGTAAGACAGGAAATGGCTGAGATTAAAAAAGTTAGCGTCTTGAAGAAAAAAGCAGCCAAGCTTTGCGACACTTAACTAGTCATCATCGATCTGTACATGTTAAAAATTTTAAATATGTTAAAAATATGTAGGGTAAATGTGCCAATTACTGCGGGTCGAAAATCAAGACGGCTTATAAAGTTAAAAAAAAAGATTTTGAGATGAAAAAGTCGTCGCGAATTAATTTTTAAAGCAGTATTTGGTATTAAGTAAGTAGCATGCAGTCCTTACCCGAGTCGAAATTTCAGCCTTATTTAAGCCCTGCATAGTTCCAAATAAAACCTACTTTAGGCCTCCCTACCCCTCTGTGTCCTTTTTTGAACTCCGTTGGACCTACTTTAGCCCTCTTTAGAACCTCCTACAATCCTCACTTGCATATTTTTAAGACCCCTACTAGACCTGAATATTCGCAATTTTTTTATGTATTTAAATAAGACCTCTTCAACATCCACGTAACTTTGCTGGTTCTCTTTTTGCCCTCCTAGAACCTATCTCTACTGTTTTCGTATTTATATAACTTAATTACACATTCATTATAATTTTTTAATTTACTTAATTTATCAATAGATAGTAAAAATAGTTAAGAATAATTAGGCAGAGTTTGAAAGGTAATTTATATTAAGTTCTAAAAAATTAGAGAAAAATTTTGAAACCTGTTAATACATTCACTTCTGTTTTTCTATGTTTCAAAATTCAATAAAATCTTTTTTTTTTTATGATGGTGAATATTTTGTATACTATGTGTAATGCAATAGAAATTTGAATTTTGTTGTATTCACGTCATAAGTTTTGAAAAAGGGTCCAAAAACACTTTTTTTTTAAACTGTAAATTTCTGTAATTACACATTTTTTGAAAAAATTAAATACATTGAATTAGAAATTAATTTAATATGAATATGAAGTTATAATTTGTTTGAAGTGGAAAATGAACTTCAAAAAATTGTAACTTAAGTAATTATATATTTAAAAATCGCTATTAATAAATGAATAATATATAAATAAATAAGCTTATAATTTATATTTCTAGTATATTGTGATTAATTAGGAGTAAAATGATGTGATGACCATTAAAATACATAAAAAAAAAGTGGTTGTTTATTCACGTTCTTTTTGGTTAACAGGCAATCCGACGTAAATCTGATCAGCAATATTCATATAAATGCAAACTGCAGTAAGAGCTTCAACAGAAATCGCGATGACATTGTTAACAAGATTGCATTTATGTAAAAATGTTCGACTATCATATGCAACATTATTATTACCTTGCGCATTGAAAAAACTTTGGCTATTAATTTCTCGTATAATTGCATAATGATTCACTGCACACTGGCATTCTCGCAATGCACAATCACAATTTTTGAGTCTAATAAAAGTATGGAGAATGCCTAATTTTGGTTCCAAATTATGAACGTATTGTACAGCGGACGAGTATGTTTGTAAGTTTTTTTTATATGTTTTTGTTACGAATAGTGTTCCATTTTTTAATAATCTGGAATATGTCCATGCTTGAAAAATTTGCGGATTTCCTAAATTGTATATTGCAGTTTGAATCATTTCTGGCAATTCTCGAACATGCTTATATATACCCACGCTGTAGCAGTGTGGTAAAACATTTTCAATGATTTTTACTTGTCGTTTTTTCTTTTGACAAAAATTTCGGATAGGGCCATCAGGTAAAGCTTCAATGAATTTAATCATACGAATAAATTGATGTTGGGATCTTGCTATTTGTGTGTCAGTGTGGCAAGTTCCGTGAACGAGCCTTAACAGTTCACCATTTAAATTTTCATACTCAAAGCACGAATATACCCATAGCGGTCCAAGTCTTTCAACAATATCGGGAAGGTGTAATAATTGATGCACATTAATTGAACAGAACAGAAGCCCATACAAATTTTCAAATTCTCTCACAAATTTATGTAAATAATTGCGAGATATTTCTATCATTTGAGGTGTTATCTTGTCAGCATTAAGAATTGATATTGCTATTACTAATAGAAGATAGTGGTCAAAATAATCTTGTCTTATAATTCCTTCAAGAACTGGAAGTGAATAGGCAAAAAACCATAGTTTTAATTCAGAAATTTTCCAATGCACTAGATCGACAATAGAGCGCGGCATTCGATGCACGAATTTCGGAGGTTTTATTGAATTCAATCTGTTGTTAATAATATCGATGAAGCCGTACAGAGAAAAAGGTTGAGCACGGTGTTCAATACTAAAAAGTAAGGTCAACATTTTTTTGACGACGCCACCTTCAACACCATGCATACGGTCAATCGCTATACCTCTAATAAAATCTGGCATGAGTTTAGAAAGAGCTGTTGGGCCTTTGACGCCCATCACAGGCTTATTATGTTCCGCAACTAATTCAGAATATCTTATGGATTCCTCTGATGTTCTTAATTCTAGTTCATTTTCATAAGGATAAACATGAACATGCCCGTTTGGAAAGACAGGAACACTCGTACCCTTACATAAACAAACGGAGCAACCATAATCACCGTTAAATTGTATAAAATTTATACATTGACATCTTGCTACTAAATCACACGTTCCCATTAATAAAATTCCTCTTACATTTATTGTAATATCGTTCGAGGGTACATGTATTTTGATACCGCCAGCAAGTTTCTTTAAATCTGCACGCATGGCATAGAAAAATCGGTTCATATTAGGCTTTTGAGGACCGTACCACAATCCTGCAAGAAGAGTTATTTTCTCTTTTTTTCCTATCGGAAAACGGTACCTCATTAATTGTCAAATAAATAGGTGTTACGCTGATTTTTGCTGACTTAAAGACTGGTGCACTATCTGCATACCAGGTACAAGATATATTATTAGGATTTGAGAGAAATCCATTATCAAACCATGTACGATACAAGCTGCCGTCATATACATCAGTTATAATACCAGGTGGATGTTGTGGCCTATGAAACCGATTCTGCAAACTATTGTAAAATTCCTTTCTTTTGTACATTTCTTGTAGTTGTTCAAGAAACGGTAATAATACAAAGTAAGAATTCTTTTTCCTTGGACAAGAGGGACACATATCGTCTAGTGACCTTAAATCTCTTAAACAAGTCGAACAATAAAAGTGTTTTTGAATAGGCGTATTGCCAAAAGCAAAAAATTTTTGAAATTTATAAAGTAAATTTTTTTTTAAACCATCCAATGCACAGTGTAAATTGATAACCGTTATTATGTCGGCAAGGCATTGCATTGTAACATTATGATGTAATAATAAACTTAAGATTAGTAGCATGCTGTCAATAATAGTCAATGGAGCATCTCGATAAAGTGGTGCATATGCAGCAGCAAAGTTATTATTTTCCAGTTCGGCTTCGTCGTTTCCTTCTTCACTTTCGGATGAACTAAACTCCGTGTTGCTTTTTTCACTGAAATCTGACATCCCGTCGTTGTCTGGATTGTTGTTTTCAAGTTGGGGTCCAACAGTTTCTCTGTAATGAGAGTTATTCTTACAGTCCTCTAATAAAAAAAAAGAAGTAGATGTCCCACGTACCTATTTTAATTTTTTGCAAAAATAAAAATTCATACACCTCCAAAAAACTTCAAACTTACAAATACAATTTAATATCTCAGTAAGTAAATAAATAGGGTGTGCATGGAAGACTCGTATTCAATATTTAAAAAAATTATAATGACAGAAACATTGCAAGTTTCATTAAAATTTTTCATATATGTTGTATATCACGGAAAAATTTTTTATCTTAAATTCCGATAATTCTACTTTTTTATTAGCAATCTAAACTACCGGAACATCTTTAATTGCAAAAGGTAATATGTACTTACAATTCAACTGACGGAATATCTCTAAAATTGGCTTCTATATTGTTATCATCTAAATTATTATGATGATAATCATACTGAGCATCATCGTTCACTTCATCACGCTCTACATCAAGAAGCTTTCTCAATCTTACTTTCTTTTGATGACCACACACTTCATCTATAGATTTTCTTGACATTTTACGTTAGAAGAAGATATTCAGCTACAAAAAATAATCGATTGTGATTGCATGAATTGCACGTAAACGATTAAAGCAAATGAAGAGGTTAAGAGCATGCGATAGTATAAAACATATCTACCTTATTGGCACTTTTTTCGGCTATCCAACTTCCACAGAAATAGCAATATTGGATCGAAATTTTCGGAAATTAAATAAAAGACACTGAGTAACGCTTATCTGTTATTACATTTTTATAATCACGAAAAAAAAATGTTTAATATAATTTTTTTACTAATTATAAAAATTTAATACCAGACAAAAAACAGACGAAACACTCTGTAACTCGCTTCATTTTTCTCTCTGAAGTCGCGTCGTTTTTTATTGAAAATTTTATTTTATATGAAATATTTCGACGTTTATTTTGAAATATGGCACCAAATCGTAAAAAAAGATATGCCCTTATTTGGTGGGTGAATAGTGAATACCGAGATACGATTGAACTAACACATTTTCCGCAAAAACAACGAAAAATAAATGATATTGCGACGCTTGTGTGGCAGAATCATAAAACTGGAGAAAAAAGTAAATCACAAGCTAAAATACTCGCAATCAGTGGTAAGTATTTATATATTTGATGTTCTCTTTCGTCTTATAATTAAGTTGTGTAAACATTTGTTGAAATATCTAATATAAAAGAAAAACTACATAAAATATCTACTTTTATACTAAACATTGACTAAAAAATATGGCTACCATAATATAATTATTTCTGTCTAGGAAATTTCTTAAATAAATTTTTTTAAATGGTCTACGACATAACGCAAAATTAACTGAAAATTTGATATATTGAAGTTGCTTAGGTAAAGTTCATATTTAACCAACTAACGTCATATAGTTTTTAAAATTTTTATTAAAAGTAAAATTTATTTAAAAAGAAATAATTACATTTTACTGTAGAGGGGAACGTCTAGAACATTTATATCTTATAAAAGTCATTCCTAAAATATGTATGCATTCTATTTAAATAATCCAAGGAAGGCTCTCCGCGAAAAATCTTTTGAAATTTTTTTCGAGTTCTGAACTTCTTAATATTGCACACTTATAGTTCATACAGACACTTAACCAATTAAATCGCTCTATTTGCAGATGATAAAGAATATCTAGATAAAATTCTCTTGGATGATAAAGGGCAGATTAATGATCCGTCAAATAAAATATTCACAAAAGCAATCATAGAAGAGAACAAAAATATTTCAAAAGATAAAAAGTTTCAAAAAGGCTTAATAAAATCAAGTACTACAAAGTTGGAAAATACTATAAAGAATGATCGCTCCATAGTTCCTGATTGCGGTTCACAAATAATAAATTACCAGAGAATTCACCCTTCGGAAGGTCACGGAATCGCTAACCAATATTCAAATAATCAGGACCCGGATAATGCTTCATTCTCAACTCTTCAGCACCAAGAAATTTTTGCTCCTAGAGCTCAATCTTCTACAAGCAAGACGAATCTTTTTGCAACATGTAATATGCAGCAAGTTTCTACAAATCAAAAAAACTCTCGAAATGAGTCTCAACAATCACAAATTGACCAAGGAATTCCTTCGTTTGACACAAACGTTTATAATCATTTATATAATTTTTCGACATCTGCTGAAACATCAAATAATACTCAAACCGTTTATCAAAAAACCAGCCACGTACAGCAGCCACAAACTAAGACATCTAAGACAGAACAAGCTTCTCATCATGGATATCTTTCATCGACTTCAACGGGAATACCGAGCATTAAACAAACTGCAACATGGAGAATGGATCATAATAGACAAGAAGCTAATCTTTCGACTGAAGATGATCAAGCCTCGTTTGTTGGGAGCAACTTTATATCTAGTGATAATGATGATGATCCAATGGAAGATAAAGAAAATTTTGAAAGTACGGTTCGAGCTATAGCATCAACGATTCCTGGAAAAGGTATTTTTTCTAAGAATGTTTCATGAAGATATTCTTTTTTTTCTGTAATATTTTATTAAGTTTGATATATTCATAATATTCGTTGTTGACTTTTCACGTAATCACGAAAAGGGACATTGCTTTTCAAGAACTTCTATTAGCCTCGTTAAAGAGGTCATACGAGATAACACACAAGGTCGAAAAAACATCGAACAAAACTTTTTCCGTAAGTCGTAAGAGCAAAAACTTGAAACAATTTCTATTAAATAAGAGAATACACGGAGAAAAATGGAGATCAGAAAAATAAGAATGATTACTAAAAACCAGGAATGACTACTAAGTATGAAAAAAGAGTATTAAACAGTACAGAAATCATTCCCAGACTGCGTAACACTCTCTTTTCTCACCTGATAGTCATTCCTGGTTTTTAATAACCATTCACATACTTCTGATCTCTATTTTTCTCCATGTAGGTGTGATATATTTTAATAAGATATCTCTGTCATTTTGTTTCTATTCTTTTATAAAAATACTTCATTTCTGCCCTTTCAGATCCCTGATCGCAATTTCCATGCTGCACCGAACATGGTACAGAGCAATAATTCTTTTTAAACATATTTTTTTTTATTGTTCATGCAATCAATAAATTAAAAATTTGAATTTTTTTATAGAAAGAAATTTCTCCTTCATGTGGATTTTACTTGCCGAAAGAAAGCTTACATATGTCCAAATATTGGCAAAGAATGAAGACAAAGAATCATGGAAAATTATAACTAGAGAAATCCTATTAGAGATTTATGGGAACACTTTAGGTAATTATTCGGCCACAGGGAGGCGAGGTGAACGACAGGCTATACATCCTCAATTGCATAAAGGATTATTTGGTATGATTTTTGATTCAGCTTTTTTGAGATGTATAACGTATCTAAACTATTATAGGGTTTTCCTTAATATCCATGTTACAGAATGGTCCAATCGAGAGACGAACGGCACCCTGAATAGGGCCACTTTCAACAAGTATATAAACAAGTGTGCTTTTAACAAAAGAAAATATCAAACTATAAAAAAGGCAAAAGTGCATTCCACACCCTTTGTAACTTCGGAAGTACGACTGCCAATGTCTATCAAGCAACAAAGTACAGTGCCCAAAAAGAATCTACATACGTCACCAGATGTTATAGACTTATCCAAGGAATCAACAAATCACACGCCTACTTTTAGGAACATTCAGCAAAGTGTACCACACTTTCAGTCAGGTATTCATATTGTTCATTGTGTTCTACTGAGCAATAAACAATTAACTAAGAAGCTCAATAAACAACTTCCTGCAGGAAGTAATATGGATATTTGTCATGAATATAATGCAACAAATATGACCCCACAAGAATACAGATCAAGCATTCCTTCCTCCGTTACCGGGACCACTGAACAAGATGAACAACATTTTGAGTTCGGTATGTATACAAATTATAAGGACGATTTCAAAAAAAGCTGACCATTTTGTGTCCCAGTCTTTTGTCAATGTTTCTTTAATTAATACATTTTTCTTAAAAATATCTCAGTGTGGTCCTTATATCAAAAAACAATATAATAAACTTTCAAAATTTTTGATGATTAGTTTACAAATTATATGTACACTTTTCAGGACAACTGAATCGTACGGGAGAAAGAAATATTATGGCAAGCGATTTAAGTTGGTCATTGACGTCTCTCTGAAGATGAGCGTCCTTTTCTTTTAGTTCGTATCTATTATCGTATTTTTCAGTGTACTGTAAATTGTTACTGTGAGTACACTACATAACTAACAAAACCTATACATTACTTATAATTTTTCTTAAATTCCTTGTAATTTGTGTAGAATTCGTAATATAATTCATAATTACAAAAAGTGTTGTCCTTTATTGCCTCCATTTTTCCAAGAATTTAACAATTTAAAATATTTTTGCTGTTACAGAGCTCAAAATCTTCTAAGACTAGAAGCGGCGCCACATGTCAAGATGACGTTTATTCCAGGAAAATACACAGACCGTACAAGTATAGGGTTTAATATAATCTACATATATATTTCAATAAAAGACAACATTTCTTTATTACAACAATTTCTGAAATTAAGGTAGTTGTTGCGCCAAAAATCAGTCTCTGGAAAAAGAAGTTTTTCTATAATTTAAAGACAGGTAATTATATCATCAGCCGTATCATATGTAAGGAAAGACACTCTTTTTAATAAAAAAAATTTAAAAATTACGAAAAATAATATTTTAATAATGTTTTTTGTAATAGGATATTTCCTTATTATCGCTCCATACCAAATTTTCAAAAATGGTGCGATTCTGATAAATCATGAATCATTTTTTTAGGAAAAGGATTCTCTACAACTTTACCGTTTCCGATTTTTGAAAATGAATCAATTATTATCAAATGCAGCAATTTGTTTATAAAAATTTCGTTTTGGAAAATTGTTTTTTAATGATTTCAACCATTAAAGAATTTATTTTCAAAAATCGGAAACGGTAAAGTTGTAGAGAATCCTTTTCCTAAAAAAATGATTCATGATTTATCAGAATCGCACCATTTTTGAAAATTTGGTATGGAGCGATAATAAGGAAATATCCTATTACAAAAAACATTATTAAAATATTATTTTTCGTAATTTTTAAATTTTTTTTATTAAAAAGAGTGTCTTTCCTTACATATGATACGGCTGATGATATAATTACCTGTCTTTAAATCATAGAAAAACTTCTTTTTCCAGAAACTGATTTTTGGCGCAACTACTACCTTAAGATTTAATAACAAAAAATCAATTGCAATTTTAATTAATATACAGTTTAAAAAATTACAAAAATTAGTCACCAGACTTCTGAATTATTTTATTTCTAAAAATTGTTGTAGAAAACGACCATAGTTTTTTATTAAAATATGTAGATTTTTAATTGTGGCCCTATATTTTTGGTATCCGTGTGTTTATTCTGGGATAACGGTTATCTTGTCATGTGACTTAATTTCTCGTCGTAGAGGATTTCCAGGGCTACAAGAGGGCCTACAAAGGGGACATAGGAGGTCTAAGCTAGCTAGGCTAGGCCCTGCTAGGTGGTAAAAATGGATTTATGTGCCACCTTGAAGGACTAAAAGAGGGCCTAATTTTAATAGAAACTAAACCCTCTACAGGTTCTCCTAAGATCTATTAAGTACTACAATTAGAGGTCTAAAATAGGGCTATAATTTTGACTCGGGTAAACCCTGAAAAGAAACCAGATTTACTTAAAAAATGCGAATATAAAAAAAATGTTCCATGTAGGTATTACTGCGGGTTTGCATGAATTACTGCGCACCAATTACTGCGGAATCCCCAATTACTGCGCTCCAACTACTGCGGAAACCTAAATTTCTGCGCGCGTAATACTGCGATATTATTTTGAGTGAACTTACAATTAATTTAGGAGTGTTGAACATTTTATTTAATCTCAATTATAAAAAGTAAACACGACGAACCATTCGTAACAAATTAAGATTAATAATTTTATTAATTTTATTTAATTTAACAAAATTATATCACTTGAGTTCCTCTTGCATCTTTAGCAACGATTAAGGAGTGTTGAACATTTTATTTAAACTAAATTATAAAAAGTGAACATGAAGCATTTTTAACAAATTAAGATTAAATAATATTATAACTCTTATTTAATTTACCTTAAAATTATATTACTTGACTTCCTCTTGCCTCATTAGCAACGATTTTGGAATTTTCAACATTTTGTTTAATCTCAATTATAAGAAGTAAGCATAACGAAGCATTTGTAATAAATTGAAAGGTTATTCAGTGCCGCCTGACAGATCGCAGTAATTCATACACCTATGAAAATCATGAACCAAATACTGTTTTGGTAAAAAAATTATTAAAAAACGTATTTTTTGTTATTTTGCATAAATATTTAGAAAAATGAGATATTTACTTTGCAAAAAATAATATCACAATAAATATTTTATTTTCAGAAACGGAATTATAACAAGTCTTTCAGAACGTGTTCATGACCTGTCAACAAATCTAAGCATTAAAACTATGGGAATCGGGAACATGAGAGTTTCAAATTGCAATCAATTAACTACAAATATCGTAACTATTGATAATTCGTTGATACTTATTATGCTTGGATTAGAAATTAATTGTTTTTAATTGTTCTGTAGCGTTATATATTTTTAAAACATTGTATATCATTAGTTTTATTTGAAACCGCAGTAACTGGGGCATCCACAGTAATACCCACACTTACCCTACTAGCAAATTTTATAGTAATGAATACTTTTTGTCATGTGAAACAAAATTTATTTTTCAATGCAAAGATCATGCCAATGAAGCTGTAGAGATGTTAGCATATGTCATTTAATTTTATTTTAAATAAGAATGAGACAATTCGTAAGACAGGAAATGGCTGAAATTAAAAAATTCAGCGTTTTGAAAATAAAGCATGCCAAGCTTTGCGACACTTAACTAGTCATCATCGATGATGTACATGTACATCTTAAAAATCGTTAAAAATTTTAAATATGTTAAAAATATGTACTAGCAAATTTTATAGTAATGAATATTTTTTGTTACATTTACAAATTTTTAATTGAGTAAATATTTCCCTTCGCATGGTTTTTTATGTTGAACACAGGGCTTAACAAAATATTTATTTTTCATCTCATTCGTTTGAAGCTGGAAAATAAAAATGGAAAATACTTCTATTTATAAGCTTAAGCTTTTTATTTATTTTTAAATATATTTTCAGTTATATGGGGATAACATAAAAAAATTTTTGTTGAGGGTCTCAAGAATTCTTCATGCGTATCCACAGTATATATTTTACGAAATTTAATGTGTTCTTTTTTTATTTTGTATTAATTGATTTATGCAAAATGTGTATTTTGTGTCCTTGAATCATTTTAGGAACATGTTTTCATGTTTTTTTCAAGAAAAAGCCCGCGCAAAACTTGGATGGCCTTGCGACCGAGGGGGGTTATCACATTCAAGTGACTGTAGGCTGCGGCACGTATATTTTATGAACTAAATCTAATCCAGATGTAATCTTTTCAAACTGTCAACAACTGATGTTAGTTTAATACATGATGTGCCCATATAAATAAATAATGAATGCAAATATCGGAATGAGCTCTTTACTCAATGTAAGTGATGTATTAAATTATGCGGGAGAGGGTAGTAGAAAATTTATTGAGGGAGAAAATATTGTGAATTCCAATCATTTAATGTATTGCAGTATAACATATGAATGTGATGAAAAAACAATTTTAAGTTTTTTATATCCCAAATTTGCGGACTCCCGGAAACGGATGGAAAACTCCTTCCAGTGTTGCCAATTGCATGGAAATTTCCCGGAATCCGGGAAATTTTGACTGACTTGGGAAATTTTACGGGATGTCAAGAAATTCCGAGAATTTCCGGGATATTGTCTTATAATTGCCTTATTATGTATTAAATTTGCATAGAAGATTTAATAAGAGATCTTTTGTTAAACACAACCAATCATAATGAGTTTTGATTTAAAAAAAGAAGCATATTTTATTGGTTGCAGGCCCTTAGGGCGCTTTCATATGTCATAGTGCTCTCATGCCACCAAGTGGAAAAGGCCTATTGCTATTCATTTCACTCTAACTCCTTCTGACGTCATATGCTAAAGTGAGATGAACAGATTTTTCAGGTTTTCAAATGAATGAGTCACATCTCTTGATAGTCGCTTATGTGTAAAATTAGCCTAAAGTTTCTCACAGTATCTATGTTGATTGGATAAAAGTATTATGTCCCAAAAAAGAATCATTGAATGGAATTTGAAATAGATTTTTAAAATATAGAGTTCGGAAATGTATATATTTTTGATTAGAAAAGAGAATCCCAAATTACCTTGTATGCCTGTAAGTATAAATTATATAATTATTTTGATTCTCTTTGATTATAGGAGTGAAAAGATAGAAAAGTAAAGATATGTTTCTGTACAGTATTTTCTAAACGTGATCAGTACGCATATATTGTTTATACGCTTATTAGTAAAATATTGTCTCTAGTAGGGCATGTGGTACTTTATCATAAGAGTAATTTAGTTCCTACGGGTCTTTATCCACAATTTTTTAAAAGAATATTTGTTCATCAACGTAAAGAACATAAAGACTAAGGTCGATGGACAATTATTTGATTTAGAATTTTGATTATTTTTCGAAATTAACAAATATATATTTTTTTTAAACTATGAAAATCTAGGATAAGACATATTTTTAACAGAGTTTAAAATATTTAAAAAATTTTAAGAAGTTTTAGATGATTTTAATTTACGGGAAAGTTCCGGGAAGTTTTAAAATTTGTCCGGGAAAAGTTGGGAATTTTCTATCGAGCTGCCGGGAAGTTAAGAGCGCTCACTCCGGCAACACTGACTCCTTCATACAGCAGTATAGATTTTTTCCACGGTTCACTGTAGAACCTTTTCTCTCCCAACCCAACTCCCGAAGCCTTTCCACAATTCTCGAATTTCTCTTTCGAACGATCTCTATATCTAAAATAGTTTAAGATAGTACTGTCGAAAATGGAAAAACCGTACAGATATTGATAAAATTGAAATCACTGGTGAACATTAAGCCAGAAATGACTCAGTTAAATTTTTGAGGACCTAGGGTACACTGGAGGGGAGGAATTAATAATTGCATTTTGAGACGACTAACACGTAACCTTATGGGAAATCGTGTTCATTTACAAATCCTGCCATAACAACTGTTCAGATTTCAATAAAAATGACTGGTGCATTGACTGATAATATAAGCATCATTTTGCAAGTTAAAACATCTCTATTGAATACGTGTAAGCGTAGCAAAGTCCAATTAAGTAAGCAAAAATATAATTTTTCTCCAGTAACCGACGGCGATTAAATAGATGTGGCAACGTCGCAGAATAAGTGAAAGCGCGCGCCCACGAAGGAATAATAAGGAGACCTGTCTCCATATTCTCCATGCAAGCGATTTGGCAGGAGCAACGGCACGGTAGTGCCCAGGACGAAGGAATAATAAGGAGACCTACCTTCATGTAAGAGACTTGGCAGGAGCAACGGCACGGTAAGTGCCCGGCTTGTAAGTTGGAAGTAGTGGAAAGGAGTGCGCAAGTGCGCAGTTGTCCTCTTCTTACTCACGGGAAAATGTGCGAGTGAGACGAATTTGTCAAATTGATCTAAGCCAGAGTGGTTATGTTGATTAATTTTTTGATCATTTGCAAGAGGCAAATATTTGTTCAATTTCAATTTAGTTAAAAAAAAAAAAAATTATTATCTCAGGACTCCTATAAAGCTAAAGGAGTGCATTATAAAAGTGGTAATTATATATCGAATATAATAAGATTGTAAATCTTGAAATTGAAATTATGGTATTTGTTATTACTTCGTAAATCGTGTGTTGAATAATGTTGAATAGTTTTTTCCTTCAAAGGTGAGGGAATTTAATCCGAGAAATTTTCAAGATTTTGAAGATTGCATATAATATAATATAATGCATTTAATATAATAAATTTTTTCCTTAGCAATGTCGTGTCGCGTACCGGGTTGCATAACCTCTCTGGCTTAGATCAATTTGACAAGTTCGTCCCACTCGCACATTTTCCCGTGAGTAAGAAGAGGACAACTGCGCACTTGCACACTCCTTTCCACTATTTCCAACTTACAAGCCGCGCTCTTACCGTGCCGTTGCTCCTGCCAGATTCGGAAAAGTTTCCCATGGCAGTTTGGTCTCCTTATTATTCCTTCGTGGTGCCCAGCTTGTAAGTTGGAGGTAGTGGAAAGGAGTGCGCAAGTGCGCAGTTGTCCTCTTCTTACTCACAAGAAAATAATTTTGAATACACTCGAGATTCCGTATAACGAAATTCCCTGTAACGAAACCTCTCTGTAACAAGCGCGTCACGCCCCCCTATAACGAGCAGACGATCGACCCCTCTTCCCCCACTACTACGGAATGAAGCGCGCTCGAATTTGAAAAAGTAATCAATGAGTTTGATGGCTTTTATCACAAATTAATGAGAAAATTATTTGTCAATTATTGAAAAATTACTTGATAGTGTAATTTCTTTTTTTCTGAAAATATTAAAAAATTCACCTGATATCAGCATAAATATTTTTATTATTATATTATTATATTTTTAGTATTTTGAGTACATACCGTCAAATAAGTTAATTCCATCTTCAATACTCACAGAAATCTTTTTTATACCGTTTTAACTATGTAAATATATTGTTCACATAGCCTCACTGACAGACAGACTGCGCGCATTATATAATGCGCATAACAGCGCTTAGCAACAAGTAGGATATGGAGGGGATCCCTCTCGCGTTTGTTACAGAGAGGTTTCCGATGCTCGAGCTTTACGTTACAGGGAATCTCGAGTGTAGTTTTTTCCTTTAAAGGCGAGGGAATTTAATCCGAGAAATTTTCAACATTTTGAAGATCGCATATAATATAATATAATGCATTTAATATAATGAATTTTTTTTTAGCAATGTCCTGACGCGTTCCGGGTTGCATAACCTCTCTGGCTTAGATCAATTTGACAAGTTCGTCTCACTCGCACATTTTCCCGTGAGTAAGAAGAGGACAACTGCGCACTTGCGCACTCCTTTCCACTACTTCCAACTTACAAGCCGGGCACTTACCGTGCCGTTGCTCCTGCCAAATTCGGAAAAGTTTCCCATGGCAGTTTGGTCTCCTTATTATTCCTTCGTCCACGCGCCATTCACGTATCGTAAGAAGTCATCTGCTATACACACATGTATAGTCGCTTTCTTATGCGACGTTGACAAATTTAGATACTACGTGAAGCAAATGAGAAAAAGTACTCATTTGATTAGCTACGTACCGACAGTACTACCTTAATATCAGTTTAACTGAAGTTATAAATTATTATTTCTACGCAACTTACGGTAATTACGGAATATCACTATCTCTCTCTATCGCGCATCTCACATGTGTTATCTCTTATACATTATGATTTCTTCTTTTTTCTAATGCTCTATTGTATTGTAATGTATTTAATTTCGAGTGATTTTCCGCAGCGCGCCCTATTGCGAAATGCTCTTGGGAACTAAAATGAATGGTTCATGTTACTACTTGAAGGGTAAAACAGAGCTACTGTTTATCACTTTAGCAGCGCTCCCAATTGCGTAAAGCTTTTTCCGTGGCTTTTTCGAACTAAAATTAAAGGTCCGCACTGCTACAATAATATGTGGGAGCACACACAATGAAGCGCGTCATGTCAGTGTATCCCCACTAACTCGCTTCGATTTCACGCTGTCTGTTGAGATAACAAAGTTGACGTCACATGCTATATGGTAGGGATATACTGTAAGTTAGGTTGATCTTGGACGAAATAAATATGTGGTAATCATTGCGAAATTGATGAAACAAAATTTTCTAGCGTAAAAGTAAGTCATAAATTTATTGATAATTATATTTTTCAAGTGCAAAATTAATTTCCGCCTATTTTGAGTACCTACTTGTCGCTTGTCATTCTTTTAATTTTTTAATATAAAATAAAATGTCATAAATTTGTAGGTTATGATGAACGTTTGTTTTGAAGGATTTGAAGAATGTATCGATAAGCATGTTCTGGTTTTCAACACATTCTTCAAATCCTTCAAAACAAACGGTCATCATAACCTACAAATTTATGACATTTTATTTATTTAAATTCACTCTGTTGTTATTATATTGGTTTTCCCGAACACGTGGAAATTATGGCCACTTAGATTTATTGCGGTACGGCGACGAAAACCGGTTCTAGCGATGCTGCTTGATTGTACGCTCTCTTAGACTCGCTCGGACTCAGACTGGTGTTTAGGCCTTGCAGCCTGGTTTATATTGTCGTCTGTAGTTTCAACTCGTAGGTAGAAAGTATGGGAATTTGAGTTCCATGGTTTCAATAGCTTTTTCGAAGTCCATTAGAATCTTAGGTGTCAGTGTGGTGAGTTGAGACTATGGGCCAGTTTGCTGGTGTGCTCCGTTGGTGAGCTTAGGGACTCACACCGATTTTCCAAGTCCGTGTGGGTCATGCTTTCGTGGTGTGGGTGTACTCACATCTTCTCAAGGGCTGTGTAAACCCGTACCATCAGGTTTTTAGGTAGATTTAGTCGCAAGGGTCAATGACATTATTTGTATACATAGGTAAGTAATAGAGTAACTATAATACAATTGTTGTACATAAATGGTGATTATGATTTGTTTATCATTCTATTAATCTTTATATTTAAACATTGCTTTTGTTTATAAAATAACATAATAGTAATAGTTATTAAAAGAACGTATTTTATAATTAATTGCTGATTGTTGATTAACATCAAAAAAGAATACTAACAATAATGATAATTATTATAAACATTATTATTATAAAATTTGAAGTAACATTATTATAATATTTGTTGCAAATTTAATAACAATATGAAATAATTATAATGAAAGTGATTGATAATTATGCAAATCAAGAAATTGAAGTAACATTGTTATTATTTAATATTTGTTGCATTTTGACAATTAATGTTAAAAAAATATTAAATATTAATAATAATAGTGATTAATAATAATTTTAAATATAAAGGTTGAAATAATATTGTTGTTATATAACATTTGTTGCATTTCGTTAATTGTTATTATTAACAATAGTAATAATAATAGTTAATAATAATAAAAGGTAATATTCGTTTTAATTAGTATTTTATCAATAAAATCAATTGTTTAATGATATTTTAGTTAATAGTAATAGTGTAATTATTTATAAAAACAGTTACATGTATCTAGCAACAATATTTATAGCAACAATAAAACGTGTTATATGATATAATAGCATAATAATTTTATATGATTATAATATATAATATAACTGTCATGGATACGTGACAGATTAATGTAAATGAAGTGTTTGCTGATTTAAGAAAATACATAAATTATATGTGAATTTACACCTCAAACTTTTCTTGATATGAAGCTAAGTCGACAAACCTTTACTAAAAAATAAAATACATTGAATAAAATTATTTGGAATTTAACATCTTTTACATGACAATTCGTATATATACATATATATAAACTACCATCGGAAATTACAGATTGACCCAGAGTTTCAACTTTCGTCAAAGTGTTTTATTTTATAGAAAGATATTACAAAAGAAATTTTAATTTAGATTTAGATTTCAAAAGGTTTTTTTCAGTATGTCTTCACGTGATTTCTTAACCTAATCAAAATATTTTTAGAAATTCTTTCCTGGATTCTATCTTGAGGTTGAACAGAATTCAAAAAAGTCATGCAATTTTTAAAATATGTAGCTTCTTCAAGAAGTTTTTAAAAATCGATGTATATCATATTTTAATAAATTTAGAAATTTTCATCAAAATATTGATAGTTTGGATTTTTTGAATTCTTCAAATGAATGTAGTACAATCATCATTTGAAATTTGATGATTTTTCATTACCATGTTTGATTCTAGAGCAGAATCTAGCAGAAAAATTCCAAAAACATCATAATTAGTTAGAAAAATACTATGAAAACTTACCTTTGAAATGAGACTACAGACTTTTCACAATGTTAATTAATTTTAGAGTTATTAATATTATTAAGAATGATCTAAATTTGATGTCTTTTAGATTCTCATCATATGAGAATTAAAGTTTTGGTTTTATGTGAAAAATCATTTTCGGAATTTTCGTCAAATCTTTACGTTTTGAGATCCCTTGAGTCAGAAAAAACGGTTTTTACGAAAGTGTATGTCTGTCTGTCTACACGGAGAAAAATAGTTGAAATAATTTCACTCAACTCTGTCGATTAAACTTGGGACATAAGGACATTTGAACATCTATTAAATCCTAGTCGGGTAAAATCAATTTGATATATACCTAATTCACTCAAAGTGAATAACAATAAGCGTTACATAGGGAATAGTAAAGAGTTGAGTAAAACGTTATCGACGACAGGGCACCAACATGCGTCAGTAGGTTAACATGAAATGTATAAGTATATCACCGACGCTTGAGATGCTTCAAACCGTAGTTGGGTAAAATGAGCATCGGGCGTATTATTTGAACTGGCAATGGTATGGTTCTCTCAAATAAAAAAAAAAATATTACCTCGAGCCTGCCAATAGTCATCCGGTACATACATAAACAACTTACAAATACATCCACACCATTCAGACATAGCCAATCACATTTCAAATTACAAATCCATTTAAACATATAGCCTTACATATATAAACCTAATAACTACACACTTATATATAGTACGATACGCTTTCGTCGAATCACGCACACGCTCGCTTACTATCCTCAGATATAAAACTTGGAACTTTCATATATGGTGACTGCCTGAGTTATTCAGAGCTTGTGAGAGTAAGTGCCGTCAATAAAATTTTTGAGCCTTACTCAAGTAAAAATAAATCAACTTTTTTCATTAATGATTAATAAAATATTTTTTTTAAATTAATATAATTAATCAATTATTATAACTATGATGATTAATATATATAATATAATTATTAAATTACATTTAGTATACATTTTTATTATACGACGTATGAAGTTTATTGAAACTAAATTTTCAAATGTACATTAAAAAATTGCATTATTATTAAGAAGTATTTTGCATAAAAACATTTAAAAGAAGGTTCTTTTATTTTCTGTGTTTTATATTTTCAAAATATGGATTTTACATTTGCGAATTCCAAATTATTATTCTGCCTGAGTAATTTGTGTGATATTTCATATTTTATGTAATACACTTATCGACTCTTTTTGTTTAAATTTTCATAATATCAATTTAATTTTAAGAATTTAAGTTTTTGAAATTAAAATTTTTCTATGTGTGCCCAAGACGCAGATTACTTTCATTCGTTCCTGCGTGAATAGATATAGCTGGTGGAATCTCGATTGAAGCGTAGAGTAGAATGAACGGAAAGCTCTACTGTTTTTGTGATTTAATAAAAGATTGGTTTTTTATAGTTATACTACGAGTAATAATATATATATTTAAAAATTTTTAATGCACGCTTTCATACTTCACCCTACGCTTCTGAATTTTACTCAACTTTGATTCATTTTCGAACATTTAATATATCACAAAGAAATACAATGATACTAAATAACTTCTAACTTGTCCTTATGTCCCATTTTTCTTCGGAAGTTGAGTAAAATTACTTCAACTATTTTTCTCCGTGTATCTGTCCGTCTGTCCGTCTGCAGTAGTAATAGGTCATATACTCAATAACTCTGGATAGAAAAAAATTGTCGGATTGAATTGAGCTTTGGCATACATTATCGCAGCTGAAAAAGTAAGGACAAGTTCGTAAACCAGCTACATCTGACAAAAATTGTCAAAATAGGAGCATTTTTTGTGTTTTTGAAAAAAACTTTATGAAAAAATCAAAAATTTTAAGACCTGTTTCTGATAATTCTCGTAAAGCTCTACTAATTATCCTCATAATATTTTGCAATTAAAATAAAATTATAAGAAAGTCACAGTATATTAAAACTTGAAAAAAGTCAATATCCATTTTCCAGTTAAATTATATGAGATACGAATAAAAGTTATGATAAAAAGTGGTTTACTATACATAAAGATCTACAAGAGTAATAACTGTAAAGTGACATGCTTGATGACATGTCTGCTATTATATTGACCCAAAATTCACAGAATTTTTGTTAATTTCTCATTTTTTTTGGCATTGGGTCAGCCTCTTTTTTTTTCTTCTATTAATATTATCATTGCTACTTACGATAAAAAACGCAAAAAAAGAGAGAAGACAAACGTTTCGGCTACATATGCGGGGGCCCTCTACATCAGTGCCATAAATTAAAAGATTAATTCAAAATTTTCGTAAAAGATAAAAATGTAGAAGATAGTTAAAATAAGGATAATAATGAAACTCAAAAACTTATCTCATTGCTTGCAATTCAAAATAAAGAATTCCAGTAAGCAACAACACGAATTGGAAAAAATATGTAGAATTCACTGTACCTATATAGAAAACCGGATAAAATGAACGAAAAACTTAGAAATTTGTAAACAACAGGCCAGAATTTTTGTTTGTTTTTTTTCCTTTATAAAGAACGGATGACCATTTCTTCGACCGTTATATTATTATATCATATAGGTTTGGTTTTGTCGGTCTTAGGGTCAATAAAACAACATTAAAGAGAAATTATTGAATCAATTTATATCAATAAAAATATTAATATTTCAATAAATTTTAAGGCTGAAATTATGAATATTAATCGAATTTGCCATGGAATTATTTAACATATGATTTTCAAGTTTATGTTCTCAAGCTTTAGCACACTTTTCATTGGTGAATTTAATTCAATTTATCGTATCTTCGTCTCTCTATCCTACAGTTTGCGTTACTTCATCGGATTGTACTTACACACCGTATTATAATGTAATTTTAAATTATTGAAGCCCTCAATCTTTGAGGCTTTAATTTTAATGACATTTTCAAGAATAAGACTGAATCTTCATGTGTGCTTTCGTTTATCTGTAATTTATGTAAGTACTTATTTATTATATCAACACAACATAAAATAGTTCTCTTTGGAAAAAGAAATTTGATTGTAAATTGATTTGTTCAATTTTTAGTGACATATATATTCCTTGAAAAAGACTCGCAGTGAGGCTGAAACATAGGAGAATTTTTGACCAAATATAATGAAGGAGTTTTTTTATAGAATGTTGTTTTATTGACCGCAAGATCGACGAAACCAAACTTATATGATATAAAGATCTATAGAAGTTTGAACTGCAACATTTTCTCATAAGACGTATATTTTTCTTTTTAATTAAAAAAAAAACCATTGAAAATACGAAATTCAATTTTTTAACTAAAATATGTGAAATACGAAAAAAACGTAAGAATGGAAAATTGTTAGTTTCAATAATATATACAAATATTTTCAGATATTGTTTCTGATAAAACCTGTATTTTTTATTTTAATTTTAAAAAATACGATTAAAATTCAAAAATTCCATTATTTGAACAAAATATGTGACATACGAAAAAAACGTTGAGATGGAAAATTATTTGCCTAAATGAGGTCTACAAATTCTCAGTAGGAAATTTTTTGACAAGATGTATATTTTATGTTTTGGTTTTAAAAAAACACTATTGAAAATAAAAAATTCCATTTTTGAACCAAAATATGTGAGATACAAAATAAGCGATAATACAAAAAATCATTTCCTCAAAAAGAGTCTATGAATTCTCTTCCTTTTTTAAATATTTGGAAGAAAATAGATTTTTTGTAATCTTGTAAATTATTAGAAAGTTACAGAAATGTATACAGAAAATCGAGCGCGAAGCGCAAGTGTCATAATAAGAATGTGTTCTTTAAGGCTGATTTTCTGAAAAAACCTTCAGAATACATAATATATTTTAAATGAAAATTTCAATATATAAGTATAAATATCAGGTTTGATTATTCAAAAGTAAAATATATTATATCTAATATTTTATCGAACAGCACACTTTAAGATTTCAACGGTATGGGGATACACATTTTTAAAATTACACGACTTTTTGTAACATGTTTAACCCCAGCATATATAGAATCCAGAAAAGACTTTCTAAAAATATTTTAATTAGGTTAACAAATCACTATGAAAACATAATAAAAAAAATCTTTTAAAATTTTAATTTTTTTACATACTTATTAATTTCTTTCAAAGAGATCTAAATTGAAATTTCTTCGGTAATATCTTTCTATAAAATAAATCACTTTAACGAAAGTTGAAACTCCAGGTCAACCTGTAATTTCCGATGGTAATTTATATATATATATATATACAAATTGTCATGTAGAAGATGTAAATTCCAAAAAAAAGTTATAGTTACAAAGCTTTAAAATTTTGTAATTAAAATTTTAATATAAAACTTTAAGCATTTATTGACCTTGAATTCCATTGGGAACTTTGTTGTTTACTGTTCAAATCTTCCTCCGATTTCATAAGAACAGACAAATTAAAAATTACAAAATATTTCATTAAAAAAATTGAACTCGTCCATATGATCTTGTCATATTGTAACAAAAGATTTGAACACTTCGAACAAAAATTTTTATGTAAAACTTAATATCGATAAATATTTACATGTTCATATGAAGATATTAATAAACACATTCTAGCTTTTTAATTTATCCACATCTGTTAGAAAATTTTTCATTTCCATAGACCATTTCATTTTTTTAATGTAAAGTCTGTGCTTAGGCTACAAAAATGTGAGATGAAAATATTTCTAACATGAAACTGAGAATGTAAATTTTAAATATATAATAATTTCATCGGCATGGGGTCAGCTACTTTTTTTCAAATATATAAAAGGAAAGGTGCAGTTTTTTTGTATTAAAAAATTAATCCCAGTTGCGCTCGTGAACCGGAAAAACCGAACCTGCCCGAAGGAATCCAAACGCACGATCGGAACGACCCGAACACTCCCGAGCACCACCGGACGCCAACCGACCACGACCGAATGTTACCCGACAGCACTACGAGCCGACCTGAACACTCCCGACGCACTCCCGAATACTCCCGAACGCTCCCGACGCACTACCGAGCACATACTGCGCGTAACCGACCTCTACCAGGGGATCTAGTCCCAACCGTCACGACAGACAGACCGACCGACCTGACTTACCTGAAACCTCGGCCCTACGGATACCGCCGCGGCCGGGGTCTAGAGGGCGAGGCGTTGCCCAGATACCGCTGGGAACGTCTCTCCCTAAGCCGGACAGCTGACCAAGACCACGACAGACTTACAGACGTACGACCCAGACGAAAGGTCAACGCGCCCTGGATAAGAGGTCGGACTCAACGCTGTATTTTGTACGCGCGACGACCTAGTCCGAAAAATAAATATTTTGTACCGGGTTTTTTCAGAAGAGCAACATTGTAAACTGCGGTCTATACGACGCGAAGCGACCGCCAGGCCTGTGCCTCACTTCTCACCTCACACACACACACACACACCCATTCCACTCATCACACTGACACCTGCACACTTAACTTTTATTATGTACACTCACACGAACACACTGTCTTTTGTTTAATACAAGTTTTAATAATAAATGTTTGATTATTTTTCACATAACCAGACTCGATTATTTCATCACCTACTCCCCCACTCCTACCGAACCCTAGCTGACTGAAGCGTCTGGCAGCAAGGGGGAAAGTAGGGATGTTACAATTGTTATGTAAATGTTACGTAACTCCTTCGCAATAAATTTTTTGTCATATACTTCTCTTTTCACCATAAAACTACATATAAATGTCAGTTTATGAGGCCTCATTTCTCTATCTGAAGTTTTTCAATTACTGTTATGAAATTGTTACATAACTTTCTCGCAATGGCTAGTTTTAGAACTCATTATGCAAGTTTGAGTCGCAATTGATGTTACTTTCGCTTCGCGCCTCTTTTGCACGGTGTCGCCAGAAACACACAATTCTCAATTCCGACTCGATAACCGAAAACGTGAAATCTAAAAATAGCATTGCATGGAGGAAGCGAGGAAAATAAGGAGAAGTGGGACGAGCCGTTCTCGCTTGCAAGAGCGACGAGGAAGAAACAAGGGCAGCGCGCGCTGCTGCCCCTCCATTGTGATAACCAAGTTGACGTCACAGGCCATGTGGTAGGGATAGACTGTAAGTTAGGTTGGTCTTGGACAAAAGAAATATATGGTAATCATTGGGAAATTGATGAAACAAAATTTTCTAGCGTAAAAGTAAGTCATAAATTTATTAATAATTATATTTTTCAAGTGCAAAATTAATTTCCGCCTATTTTAAGTACCTACTTGTCGCTCGTCATTTTTTTAATTTTTTAATATAAAATAAAATGTCATAAATTTGTAGGTTATGATGAACGTTTGTTTTGAAGGATTTGAAGAATGTATCGATAAGCATGTTCTCGTTTTCAACACAATCTTCAAATCCTTCAAAACAAACGGTCATCATAACCTACAAATTTATGACATTTTATTTTATATTAAAAAATTAAAAGAATGACAAGCGACAAGTAGGTACTCAAAATAGGCGGAAATTAATTTTGCACTTGAAAAATATAATTATTAATAAATTTATGACTTACTTTTACGCTAGAAAATTTTATTTCATCAATTTCCCAATGATTCCCATATATTTCTTTCGTCCAAGATCAACCTAACTTAGAGTCTATCCCTACCACATGGCCTGTGACGTCAACTTGGTTATCTCAATAGAAATTCTGATGGTAAATCATTTCTGGAATTTCTAACTTTCATTATTTACCGACGCGCAAAGTACACCTTTTGCGCAACGCGTTCAGATGGCGCGTTTATCAGCCCACTTGTAGGTATTTTTGGAGAACACTCATAAAGAGGTTATAGGGAACCTACTACCCTAAGTTACACCTGGTGCAATAAATAACCACTCACTTTAACAAATAACAAAATTTTTTATAGAGACGATATGACGTCTTGTCAAGTGCACTTGCGTGCGATGGAACGATCCGCTACCAACTGGCGTTACAACATGGCCACCGCTGTGGCATAGAATATAGTATACAATGTAGACGAGAAACTCGCCGAAACGCAGACAGCCAATCGTCGTTCCCTACAGTACTCCCCCCCGATTGAGAGTGGTCACGAATGTAGAATTTAAAAAATATAAATTTAATATTTAGTTTAACTGACGGATGACAACAAATCACATCATTTGTATAAAATATAAAACGTTGCAAAAAACAATTTTGTGAAAAATAATTGGTTATAACAATATAAAGTCTTTTACATTTTTTGGCGTCGGATAGCCCAGGTAACATCCTTAGCGCAGAAATTGATATGCATTTTTAACAATCAACAACAGTAGTTCCGCAATATCAATACGAAGGACTGTATATAAGATTTAGAAAAAGAATAAATAAATGCGGTTTGTGATAACATTCGTAGAATTTGTGTAAAATATGCAGAGACAATGGTCATACTCAGAAATGGAGACGAGAGGAGAAGGCTCAAGGCATAGATCACAGACGTTTGACTTGACTCGACCCTTATCTGACATCAACCATTACATGAGATGACATCCTCTCAGCGTAATTCACCCTTACATCTGTTGTTTAAATGTAACTCGCTTGCGAGAATATGTTTTAAGAACCGGTTGAACCATGTCCGGATGAGTTACATTTTGCAATGGAACAAGGTGATCGGCGTCGTCACGTAAGAAGTGCGCTGGCTTAACATTTTCGACAGAAACGTGGCGTGAAGCGCCGTTAACCTCTATTTCAATGATTCTGTCAGATGGTCGATTTAAGACTTTATGAGGGCCCGTATAAGGACGTTCCAAAGCCTTCCTGGCGTGATCACGCAGAAATACGTGAGAACATGTGCTTAGTTCTTTAAAAACAAAGGCTTTTCGTTTATACTTTTGAGCTACTGGAACTGGTTTTACCTTCCGCATATGTTCTCGAAACTCCTCGAGAAAAATGTGCGGGTTAGGCGCGAAATCCTCGGGAAGGACGAATTCCCCAGGAATTCGAAGAGTGGTTCCGAAAACAAATTCAGCGGGTGATGCTCCGACGTCCAAAACGTTAGTTCGTAAGTCGATCAAAACCGATGATAAAGATCGCGACCATTCGCGGTCAGAATGGCACATAATGGCCGCTTTTAGTGATCGATGCCACCGTTCAATTATACCGTTAGAAGAGGGATGATAGGCGGTGGTTCGTATGCGGTTGCATCCGATTAATTTCAAAAGTGTTGAGAACAGCTGCGACTCAAATTGGCTACCTTGGTCGGTAGTCAGTGTTTCTGGGGAACCGTACCGTGATACCCAGTTATCGAAGAATTCTCTGCAAACGGTTGATGCTTCGATATCTTGAAGTGGTATAGCCTCAGGCCAACGCGAAAAACGGTCGATGATCGTGAGGCAATACTTAAAACCATTATTAATGGGGAGTCGACCAATAATGTCCATGTGCACATGGCGGAAGCGCCTATCCGGAGCGGAAAAACTCGATGGCAGTAAGCGATTGTGCCGCGAAACTTTCGATTGCTGGCATTCCGGACATGCCTTGCACCAATCGGAAACATCGCGACGCATCGACGGCCATACGTACCGCTTGCGGATGACACGGTCCGTAACCTTTGCGCTCGGATGCGCTTGGTTATGAAAGAGATGGAAGACTCGTTTCGTGAGAGAAGATGGAATGACAGGACGGAGTGCTTCGCCAGTTAGATCACAATACACGAATGTATGATCTGGTCCCCATTGAATTTTCGAATGTTTAGCGAGCATTTAGGATTTGACATAAGAGATTTGATCTCTTCATCTTCGAGTTGATGTTGAGCGAGTTCAATAAGGCTAAACTCCGTGGGAATGCGTATGCTGTCAACTCTGGAGAGCGAATCGGCTACGATATTTTCGTGACCTGGCTGGTATTGGATATCCGTTGAGAATTGCGAGATGAAAGCAATTTGGCGTTGCTGTCGTTGCGACATTTTCTCGATGCGTTGCGAAAACATATAAGTCAGCGGCTTGTGATCTGTGAAAATGGTGAAAACCTGCCCTTCGAGGAAGTGTCGAAAATGCCGGATAGCTTCGTAAATGGCAGTGAGTTCACGATCGTAAGCGCTGTAAACACGTTGTGCTGATGAAAATTTTCGAGAGAAAAACGCCAGAGGTTTCCAATTGTTGTCCAGACATTGCTCGAGAGAAGCACCCATGCCAAAATTTGAAGCATCTGTTACTAGACGGGTTTTAGCATCGTGAGCAGGGTGAGCTAGAAGAGCTGCGTTGGTTAGGTCCTGCTTGACCTGTTCGAATGCAGACTCTGCGTTAGCGTTCCACGGAATTTGGTATTTGTCATTTTTGCGGGAATCCCGCATGAACTCTTGTAACGGCGCCTGAATCTCAGCAGCATGTTTTAAATTTTTACGATAAAAATTGACCATTCCGAGAAAGCGGCGTAGTTCTACAATAGTTTTTGGCTTTGGGTACTCGGAAATCGCGCGTACCTTATCGGGTGTTGGTCGACAACCTTCCTGATCAATCAAATAACCTAGAAATTCGAGTTTGGCTTCACCAAACTGGCATTTGCTAAGGTTAATTCGAAGTGAAAAATCCTTCAAGCGCTGGAACACAATTTTTAAATGATTTTCATGCTCCTCGTAAGATGAGGAAGCGATGAGAATATCATCAATATAAGCGAAAACGAAATTTAAATCGCCTGAGGCACGAAAAATGTATCGCTGAAACGTTTGGCCAGCGTTTCTGAGACCAAACGTCATTACCCGGTATTCGAAAAGACCGAATGGGGTAATAACGGCTGTTTTTGGTACGTCGTCAGTTGCGATAGGAATTTGGTGGTATGCCATATGCAGATCCAGCTTAGAAAATACTTTTTTTCCTCGAAGCATTGAGGCAAAATCATGAAGGTGGGGCACGGGGTACCTATCCGGAACCGTAATGGCGTTTAAACGGCGAAAATCACCGCAAACACGCCAGTCGCCGTTTTTCTTTTTAATCATGTGAATAGGAGTCGCCCAGGGACTACTGGACGGTTGGCAAATGCCAACCTCGACCATTTGTTTAAATATCAATTTAGCTGCTGCTAATTTTTCTGGGGATAAGCGTCGAGCACGGTCATGAACGGGAGGACCGTTTGTCAAAATGTGGTGGTGCACATCGGCACTTATGGTGACATTACCCTGCTTTAAGGATGTAAGTTCCGGAAAAGATTCTAAGATGTGTAAAAATGTGTGATTACGGCTAATCAAGCTTAAATTGCAAACTAGTGCAGATTTAAGAAAACCACGAACACATAAACCAGTGGTGGTATCTACCAAACGAGACTCGTGGAGAAAAGGAACTAGGTGGTAGAACGCAAGCAAGTCTGCTCCTATAATCGGATAAGGGACTGCTGCGATACAGAAATTCCATTTAATGGGGCGACGCAAGTTAAAATTTAATGTAATTGAGCGCTCGCCGAACGTGCAGACGTGTGAGTCGTTAGCTGCATATAATATGAGGTCGCTGGGACGGTTTTTTAGAATGGAAGAATCCGCCGGCAACAAGGAAATGTCAGACCCGGTGTCTAAGATAAATAATACCACTAGAAATATCCCGAATATGGAGACGCTTAGAACCGGAAAAGCCCGTATCGATGGTCTCCGTGCGAAAGGGCTGATTCAGGTTTCCGAATTCGATGGTACCTTCCAAGAACATGGTTGGGTACACTTTTGGGCATTTTTGCCAAATCGTTGATGATAAAAGCAGCGACTCTGGGAACTCCTACTACGCGAACGATCACGACGCCGAAAGTTTTGCGAATTGAAACGACCACGTGGTCGTGAAACCGTTTTTAAGTCACGGATTTAATTTGAGAGCCTCTCAAATTGCTTGGATAAAATATTAACTAATGACGAAAAATGCTCATTTGTTACTGGAATCGCAGAATTTTGGCTTGGAGTATTGACATGAGTCGACGTAGAAGCGACTTGATAGTTTGAAGGTTGTGATGCCTCAGAAATTTTATCGGCAAGGTTGGCAAGTTCTTGCAAATCTTCCACGTTGGACAACGCCAAAATCGCACGCACTTGAGAAGGCATCTGCTCGAGAAATACGCTCTTGATTACCGCGTCAGTACAACTGCCATCATTAAGCGCGCGAAGCCTAGTTAATAAAAGGGAGGGTTTTCCCTCTGAAATGACTTCTCCTCTTAGTAATTTACGTAAGCGCGTTTCTGCTGAAACCGAAAAGCTCTTGATAAGTCTATCTTTTATTTGAGAGTAAACGTCCGCGGGTTTTGGCTCCAATTCTAAAATATGTTTAATATGTGGAATAAGATCGTGATCCAAATTTGCTATTAAATAATCGGCCTTAGTCGATTCTAAATTAATTCGCGCCTGCCGAAACGAAGCTTCAATGATTACGAAAAAAGATATAGGATCTTCAAGAAAAAATTTTGGGATTTTAGGCGTGCGATAAGCATCCGCGCATTGATTCTCCATATTAGTCAAATTTTCAATCATTTTGGTGAGATCGGCCTTCCCTGAGGATGGTCCGCCAGTTGCCATTTTAAAAGAATTGGTTTGTGACAGGTAATACCAAAATACAGACGTATAGCAAATTAAAATGAAAAACACAATCCAAATATGTGCCACGAAATCCAGTTCGGAAAATTTTTAATAATGCTCATTAATAGTGTCTGTAACTTTTCATAAATATTATAAAAATGTTGAAAAATATCAAACAATAATAAAAATTGGAGAATATTATAAAATTTTAAAAGTTATAAATAAATAAATTTACGGAGTGACGATTGACTCTCCTTGTGATCACGCCAAGAGAGGTTGTGAAATCTTGATTGTTGATGAATCGAGTAATGTTGAACTTCAAATAATACCAACGGGCACTCCTCACCTGAAGACACCGAACACCATTTCCATTTGAAAAAAATTTCTAGGCAGTATTTGTTCTTAAAATAATTAATAATTAAATCGAGTTTTCGAAAACAGCTGTAAAAATTACATAAATATAATTAAAGAATAATATAAACGTGACGCACCCGAGAAGTACTGGTCAAAAATAATATATAAGATGACTAGAGAAAAAATATGTCACATTGAAGATTTGTGAACATTGCATCGAGACAAGTTCTTGTCAACAAGTCCATTAAGTGTCGGGACGGACAAATTTAAGAAAATAATTAAATTCGCAAATTAGCGAAGACGATTTGAAAAAGACGTATCATACAAGACTGAGGTTAAAATTGAAATAATTTTGACTTCAAATTTGTAGACATGTAAATAACATTTTCGAAAAACATTTAAAAATGACTAATAATTTCTAAATTTAAGGTAATACAAAATGCAATTTTTTGTGACGTATAAATTTTCACAGCAAATTCCATATCAAGTGTAATATTTGATCTTTGGTATTGATAATAAAAGTTTAAATATAAGTTATTGAAAGCTGATATTCAACAAATGTTGATTAAATAATGTCATGACCAAACAATAGATAAGGTCAAAACAATAATACTGGTCGACTAGAACATACTATGATAAGCGTTGGTTAAACATTTAGTCGAATTAATATTTAAAAATTCGGAGTAAAAATTTCAAATATAAAATCAAAAAATATTACAATATAATAAAAGATGAGTCAAAAAAAAGACATTACCGAATTACAACTATGAAGAAAGCTCCATTGAAGTTCTTGGAGACAACCTTGTTAGGATTCTTGAAGAAAGTTCTGGAAGAGATGTGTCGTTGAGACCGTTAAGATTCAAATCATCCTGCTTGTAGAAGTAAGAAGTTGTGATGTAGGTGAAAATTATTTTTGGAGTAAAAATTCTTTGTCGAAGTTTGCATAACGCCGCAAATTGCTCAGCCTTTCAGAAATGATGTGAGTTGGCAGCAGAACCGATCATCCATGGCAATTCCAGTCCATTAGTGAGATATTTGCACTTTGAAACAGGTTAGACGATTCGATGAAGCTGAAGCGTCCTTTTATTCCTTCGACGTTGCATCACGTCGGGGTCACCAATTTTGTAGGTATTTTTGGAGAACACTCATACAGAGGTTATAGGGAACCTACTACCCTAAGTTACACCTGGTGCAATAAATAACCACTCACTTTAACAAATAACAAAATTTTTTATAGAGACGATATGACGTCTTGTCAAGTGCACTTGCGTGCGATGGAAGGCCGTGCAAACCTAATGGAAAGGTGGTGGACCGTTAGCAACTAGCGCCGCGTACAGCACTGCGCATGAACTACCATTATGTGTGCACGTGTTAGTGCATATACATGCATACGTAGGTTCTTTAAATGTGTTACAAAGAATATATTCAAATAAAATTAAAAGGAAATTGAAGATTTAGCGCAAAATTATGAAAATTTAATTCAAGAGTGAGAAGTTATGTTGATATCAACTCACTCTTTAATTACATTTACACAATTTTGCCTTAAATCATGGTTTTCTCGTCATAAAAAAGAAACAAAAATATCTGTAATTTTGTATTTTTATTTTCAGAAAATATAGTTGCTTAGCACATTTTGCGTTGATTTTTGTACTACAAGATAATCGAACACTTTGTGGGGTCGAGATAGCTCTTTTCGGTGTTGTGTGAAAGTCTTCTCCAAATACATCCTTGCTGCTTCCTGCTTCTGGGATATCTTCTGATTATTTTTTCTGGAATATAGATTAAAAGCATTTAATTTATATGAATATTTGAAATTTATGTCGTAGATATTTTATAAAACAAATAAAAATAAATTTTATAAAATAAAACTCCAGTCACATGTTTCGCGAAATTGTGGTGGGAATTTCTGACATTGTGGAATTTGTATTGGCAATTCTCAGCTATTTTTACATAAATAATCCTTTGTAATTTTATACTATATATGTACTTGCATCTATATCTTCAGTAACATTTAGACAGAAGTACACTGCCGGTCGAAATTATTCGTTCACTTGTTGTTTCAGCTATTCCTAAAATGTCTTAATTTTTATAATAACAAGATGAAATTTTTTTCCCTATCATAAAATAAAAGTTAATAAAATTTTGCAAATAACAAATAAAACAAAATAAAAAATAATAAAATAAACTAAATAACAAAATTGAAGAAATTTTTTTTTTCACAGAAAAATTTCTTCAATTTATATTGGAAAATACCATCTAGTTTTAAATAACGTTGGATTAATTCTAAATCAGAGGTTAATAAGGTCGATATAGTAGAGTTCCGTTGTCACGTACAGTGATACACTCTTCTAATGATCGACATAATCGACTGAAATGATTTAGAAAAATCAGAAAAAATAACAAAATGTTAATTTTATAAAAAAATATTTCAAAAAACTTGAAATTTCAATCATTCTGAAAAATATTAACAACTCTGAAATCAATTAAGATTTTTAAAAGTTTTTTGTCTCATTTAAATGCTAGGTTTTCATAGTATTTTGCTAACTAATCAAGATATTTTCAGATTTTTTTTCCTGGATTCTACCCGGCGTCAAAAATGATACAAAAAGGTCATAAAATTTTAAAAATGTGTAGCTACTTACAAGAAATTTTTAAAAACCAATGTGTATCATATTTTAATAAAATTTATAGATTACTTTCTTCATTTGAAAATTTTTGACATGTTTGTACCATGTTTGACCCCAGGGTAGAATCCAAAAGAAAAATTCTAAAAATATCTTGATAAGTTAACAAAATACTATGAAGAGTAACCTTCAAAATGAGACCAGAAACGTTTAAAGGTCTTAATTAATTTCAGTGTTATTAATATTTATTCAAAAAGATCGAAATTTGACGTTTTTTGCAATATATTCTTATAAAATTATCATTTTGCCTTCAACTTGGGCTCAGTAGATGCAAAATTTAAATAATTATAAAAATTAAGACACTTTGAGAATAGCTAACACAGCAGGTGAATAAATAATTTTGACCGGTAGTGTATATACTACTTTTTTAGTTTGCTATCTCAAAATTACGTGCTAGAATTTTATTGTCATTCCTAAGGAAGTTTTAGATACTTCATCGAAGTTTCTTGTACTATTTTATGTAAATTTTCTTACGATTTTTACATTTTTCACATTTTCAAAGTTTACTTCCAAATAGGGCTCATATATGTAATATTTTATTTATTGCACTTAAAATTTTAGAAATAAAGATCACTAATGAGGACTCTGATCAGAGTCGAAAAGTTTGAAATTATATACAATATCGTATGAAATTAAAAATATTGTTACTTACGTGTGCAAACTGCACTCTACTTTCTTCAAAGTCTCGTGTGCCTTCTGCAGGTTTTTCTACTTCGGGAATAAAAATTTCGAAGTCTGATGGGGAAGAAACACTCGCCGGTTTAATGTTCACATCACTTCCACTCGACACATCACTACCCGACGGTAAATTTAACGTCGGAAAAATGTCGATGACAAATAAAAAATTGTCTTTCTAGTACTTCGAGGTATCCTAACCTCGACAAGTAGGGATTTGAACATGCTTCTATCCATCGTTGTCCGGCATTTTCTTTCTTCGGAAACCGATGAATTGACACATTGTTCTTCCGACCCCTTTTGGAGGTACACCCACTCACAGCACACTGAATTTCGTACTTCGAATTCATTTTAAATGATTATAAAGCGCGATCGCGTACGAATTGTTGATACATGTATACAACAATGGCGGAACTCATACGAAGCCATTCCCTTTGCCGCACTCCGCCCGCTTCCAACAACTAGCGCCGCGTACACCACCGCACATGAACTATCCTACGGGGACACCCAATACATTAGAGGTCGACCTGCCCTGCGATCCGCTACCAACTGGCGTTACAACCAGTGATCCCAGATCTGAAACCGACGCAGTGTCTCCCACTCTCAGCCTGCCTGTCGGTGTGAATCGGGTAGGGAGCGAAGACGGGGCACGTTGCCATTTTTCTTTCCTCGTCACTGTTGCATGCGAGAACGACTCGTCCCATTTCCCCTTATTCTCCTCGCTTCTTCGTTACAATGCATGCGTTTTCAACTGTTCCAAGTTTTAGATTTCAGGCTGTCGTTTATCGAGTCGAAATTGAGAAATGTGTTTTTCTCGACTCCGTGCAAAAAAGGCGCGAAGCAGACGACAATTTCAAATTTACAGAATATATAGTTATGGAAATAATACTTCTTTTTTCGATATTTTAATCAATTTTTCCCTAAAATAAACATCTATAAGATTTACAAAAATGGTGGAATCATTTTGAAAGTCTAAAAATTATTTTTAAGTGGAAATTTGAAATTAATAAATATTTACAATTTGAATCTATATATAAATTGAAAATATTTGAAATTTTTAAACGAAAGCTTAAATTATAAATTTCGAATTTCCATACTTTTTACCAATTTTGTACATTTAAAAAATTTTCAATTAGCTAATTGTTTAGCATTAAGAAGAGATAAACATAAAATTTAAGATTGAATATTACATTCTCAATTTTATGTTAGACATATTGTCATCTCACTGTTTGCAGCCTAATCACAGACTTTTCATTCAAAAAATGAATTGCTTTACGGAAAAGAAAAATTTTCTAATAGGAGGAGATAAATTAAGAAGCTAAAAAATGTGTTCTGTGATATTTGCATATGATCACATAAGTATTTATTGATTTCAAATTTTACATGAAATTTTTTTTTTCAAGTTCGTGTTTAAATCTTGTCACGATTTTACAAGATCTTATGGGCAGCTGCAATCTGTTAAATGAAATATTTTGTAATTCTTAATTTGCCTGTTCTTCTGAATCGTCAATTTCGACTCGATAAACGACAGCCTGAAATCTAAAACTTGGAACTGTTGAAAACGCATGCATTGTAACGAAGAAGCGAGGAGAATAAGGGGAAATGGGACGAGTCGTTCTCGCATGCAAGAGTGACGAGGAAAGAAAAATGGCAACGTGCCCCGTCTTCGCTCCCTACCCGATTCACACCGACAGGCAGGCTGAGAGTGGGAGACACTGCGTCGGTTTCAGATCTGTGATCACTGGTTACAACATGGCCACCGCTGTGGCATAGAATATAGTATACAATGTAGACGAGAAACTCGCCGAAACGCAGTCAGACAATCGTCGTTCCCTACACACTTTTGTGAAATTCTCTTATTCCATTACTTTAGCAATCTCCCATCTCATCTCTGCTATTATTAATAGTTCACGTTCAGAACGTGAGATAATTTTTAAACTACTCCAAGGTACGTTTACTTGTTGAATTCTGTAATCTATATTTGATAAATTTATAATAAATTTATATTTAATTATAGTTAAGAAATAAATATATATGCCTTTTTAAATATATACAACATTATATACCATAATAATAAATATTACCGAGTTATATTTTAGTATTATTCAATAAATTTTATTTCATTAGTTTAATTATGTATACTATCAATACTAATACCGGTAAAAAAGCATGGATTTCATATTGTTTCTTTAATATTTACACTTTTCCCTATTTACTAAATTTGAATTTACCGCAACATTCTTTGTAAACAACCTAAGTAAACATGGCGGCTCAGCCTTCAATTGGGCACACGACTTTGCGGACTTTCCCATTGGCATTGTGCATCCAGTGTATTATAGAGATCATTGGTTGCTTCATAATAAGAGGAAAAGACATAAGAGTATAAATCTGTCTTTCTTACACCTATTATGACGCAATGCAGAACGCATCCATTGGACAGCACCCTCAGGTGAGACAAAAGTAGTTCTGTCCAACTCTGATCAATGATTGATCCCGATCTCATTCCTGATGAGGCGGTGGAGACATGGTAATTATTCTCAGGCCCTTAAACTTGAATTATCGTCTTTCCTTTTTTATCAATGCATAATAAACAAAGATGGACAATCATTTGACTTCAAGTTCGAGGCTTTTTGTGCTCAGGTTAAGGGGGCCAAGGAGACTATAGACAGAAGAGTTAACTGGCTATAGAGCGCTGTAGTAAAAAGTGGGATCATATACGGCATCGGAGTGTGCAATACTGCAATCATGGAGACTAGATATAAGGAGACCAATCTCCATATATCCATTCCCGAAATGAAGTCCTGCCAAGTACATAGTTACAAAACTTCCCGATGAGGGCATGTGTGTTCCCTGGGTGCAAAATGGCGACGTCTAATACACGATGCTTATAAATCGTAGATGCCACAATTTTGCACTCAGGGACAGCCCTGTGCATCTCTTCACATTTATGATTTTTAACGTAACCCCCTTAGTGTCCCGAGTTGTGTTAGTTCCTATTTTATCCACCGGCGCTAGTTGTCACATCACTTCCAGTTTTTCCATTGCTGGCAATGGGGCGGGGTTAGTTTTTTAAAATTTTTTATGGTGTATTTAATCAACAAAATGGTTTTTATGCGAAAAAAATAAAATGAAAAGGATATTGTTAGCGTAATATTTAAAAACAATTTTGCAAAAGATTATTGGCAAAACAAACGTCCACCGCGGGCTTAGGGGCGCTGCTGCATGAAAACAATCATGGCTGCCGCAGGGCTTCGGCGTTCACGTATTTACTGTTGATCAGAATAGGAGTTTTCAAATTATGTTTATCTGTAAGTGCTAAAAATGCTTTTGTTGTCGTTAAATACGTTACGCTAGTACGTACAAGCACTGCCTTTACGGGTGAAGTCCTTTCCTTTCCTGTTCTTCGGTGAGAATTCCATTTTCACGCTTATATTTATTTATGCACTTGTCACATACTTTTTATGTTAACTATATATTTATTTGGCAAACGATTGGTTAATTACTGCGTTACACTGTGAGCATCTGGCTTTAGAATAGTATACACAATGCTGCGTGAAGCCCAACGGTAGCCACATTGATTAGTTCGCTTGTCGACCACCAGGTCTCGCATTGTAAGTTTGAATTGCCAATATGATTACTAAAGGTAAAATATGAATTTAAAGGTCATGACATAATTCTTGGCGAAAACAAATATATTTTTTAGATTTTAATTTTAATAACAAATTTATATGATTTGATATTTAAAATTAATTTCTAAAAACCCAAATAACAATATAATAAGAAAATGTAAAAAGAATTTCCTTAAAAAAGATATTAATTATACACATATTCATTTCAAACTTACCATATTTATCATTGGAATATTTGAAAAAATTTAATTTAACAATAAGTAAAAATAATGTACCCAATTATTAATACTTTTGAAATGTGTATATATTTTGTAGAACAGAACAAATATATTTGCAACGAGCTTACCTTTCTGAGAGTGAAAGCCTAGTAAGAAATATTGCTTTTAGATACAAATAAGGCTAAGATTTTGTGTTTTTGTATAAATATTATAAATATTATATCTTCTATTTTTTCAACACTCAAAACGCTTAAAACCTGCAATATATATATATATACATAGAATATATAAATATCTTAAAAGCTCTGATACATGTTAAAGATTTAAAAAAATAATTCAATATTAAGAAATTAAAGAATTAAGTCTTCGTGAGATTTGCTAGTTTTTTTTTGCTTCTATTATCGTTCTTCTCTTCAGCCATATTATGTTTAGTATACTGCCGCATTCGTGTTTCTAAGTACTTTTGGATTATATGGGCTAAGACCTCTCTGCTGTGTTCATCGCAAGGAAATTTAAAAATTCTTTTCTTCGATAACTCATACAAAATAAGATCGAACACGTTGGTAGATCGACAGTGTTTAGAAAACATTTTCTCCACAATTTCTATAACACTGAAAATAGATGAATTGGGATGAATAAGGCCCTCAGCGTTGATAAATCTAGCCTCAGGACGATTCATGGAAATTTATGATTCAATATCCTTCAGCTGAACTTAAGAAAGCGTGCCTAAAAGTTGAACAGTTTGAATGCTTTAGGTATTTTGCACACACTGTTCCAGCGGTATAATACATTATACATTTAATAACAGGTGGTGAACTATAGTTATGATCTACTGAATTGATAACGTCGCTAAAGTCTGAATCTTCGTCTCAAATTGCGATGTTTAATCTAGCCTTAATTTCTTCAAGACCACTTGATTCTTTGGAGGAATTCATTTCTTTCAGCATGGATATTGATATCAAGGATTTAGGAGGTTCGTCATAAAGAGGTGTACAATTTCCAAATTTTGGAGGTTTCAGGAGACTATATGCTGCTAGGATTTTATATATTTGCAAAAAGGTAGGAGTTGCTGGATGATTGTTAGTGCCGCCGACTAAACGTACAGTCCCAAAAAATCGCTGTCAGTGAACAAAAAGAAAAGAAGTTGTAAAAATAATTTTGAGTAAATACATTAAAAACTGATTTCAATTTCATTCAGAAACGCATTTTGCTAAATTATTGTAACGAAAACAGATAAAACAGCATTGTTGTAAAATAACAGAAAATGATTAATCAATTTAACTTACAGCGTAATAATTCAACGAAACTTTCTGGATGTTTAATTGATCTGAAAAGTAGGGATATGTGCGAACGACTGGGATTTGTATGCTTTTGAATTGTACATTACTCTGTAATGAAAAAACCTTAATTCAAATGTAGAAAATAAAGATTTATTAGTTTTTTTTACACAAGACTTATCTAACCTTTATTGGATACTACATATTTTCCGGAAAAAAATTTAATATAAATTATAGTATATTTAATATAAATAAAAGTACTGAAGTTTAATATAAATTTAATATCAAACCAATTTAATTGCAATTTGCCAAGCTTTAATTCTTTCTTTATCTTTCGGAACACTAAATTTAGGCACTTTTTTGTCGTTGTTGCTGTCATCACCTTGTGTACAATTTGGAGCAATACAACGTGATCCTCCCATGTTTGGTCAAATTTTACATTTTCAGATAAACAGAAAAAGGTAAAATTACTTAAAATTTCAAAATTAAATCATTCTTTCACGATAAACAAAGAACATTTAAAAAAAAAGAATTCCGTCCCATTGACAGCAATGGAAAAACTGGAAGTGATGTTACAACTAGCGCCGGTGGAGAAAATAGGAACTAACACAACTCGTGACACTAAGGAATCACCATTTTTGTTTGAAATGCACAGGGCTGCTCAGGGAACACACGTGCCCTCATCAGGAAGTTTCCTAAGTCTCCTTATACTTATATCTAGTCTCCATGACTGCAATGTTAATATTATCACGCGTCAGGTTGCGCACTAGGCTACAGGACATCGGAGACGTCACGTGACTTATTAAGTACAGTCCACCCCGACGCCACATACGATCCCATTTTCGTTCTCCTGTTAACTCTCTTGTGAATAGTGAAATAGTCTTCTTGACTGAGGCCAACTGAGGCTTGGCCTGAACATGTGAAAAACTGTAAGGACCCTTACCAGGAAAATAAAAGGCCGCCATCTTTGACTCGTCGTCAATTTGAATTTTTAGTTTCGAGAAAATTATTCTTTTCAAAATTATAACTCAACCATTTAATTTAATAATAGTAACTGAAATAAAATAATATCAGTTACCAAACAGTTATTATAATTTTCATATTAAAAAGTTTTAATAAGAGAGATTTTCTTAAAACAAAAAATTGATTTCCACCTCTGAAAGTGTAATTTACTTTTAGAATTTGTTTTCATGTTTTTCCGCCGTTGCTTATTTATTCATAAATAAAGGGGTGAAGAGAAAAATCGAAAGGGTTGATAATAGAATTTAGCATTTTGAATTTGATAGAATAAGACAAGCTATGCGCGGGAAACTGTGTTTTATGTACGTCTTTGATCTAGAAATAAATTTTGGAGATCTTGTGAGTAAATAAGTTTTAAAATTCCTGAATTAAACATTAAAATAAGAAGAAAGCCAAAATCTATTCAGGACGGAGTCGAGTCGTCCAATTCAACTTACACCAGTACAAGATACAGGTTATCATTTTGCCATTTTAGGTTATGTTCACTTTACTAAGTTTGCTGAACCAGAATGAGAAAAACGATTGAAACAAGTAATAAGTCAATTTCAAATTATAAGACATAAGATTTCTAAGTAGGATATACCATAATTCTTGTCATAAGAAATCAAATAAATGTCTAACAACGTTCGTAAGAAGTACGACTTATATATGTTAGAGCTTATTAAATGAATATTTTCGATTTCCTAAAAATTTTAAATAGAATTTTTAATCTATAATTGAGTATACTTACTTTATTGAATTACTCATTTATTAAAATGTGTGTTTAATTCCTTGTTTATTATTCAGGTCAAAATTGGAAATTATCAAAATGACTCCAAACTATGTGTATAATGTGGTATAATGGGTTTGAATAGCGCAAGTTAATTATTTCAAGTATACATTTATGTATTATTGCTGCAGGTTAGTTAAAAAATGGCAGGTCGAGGACGAGGATGGATGCGCAGCGAATCGACAGAAATGCGAAGGCCAGGGCAATCCAGTAAAACAAATATTCCAACAAAGCCAATAAAAAATGAAGAATGTGCCAAAGTTATCAACTTAATCGAAAAATTGGAAATTAATGAGCACACTACAGACGTCGAATTGCATGAAATAGAAGCAGTGCTCATAGATGCAGCAAAGAACAAGAAACTAAAGTATTCATAATGTGATTCATTACTCAAAATAATTCCTAAATACTCTTACTCATTAAAAAAATTTTCTTACTTTTTTGTTAATTCTATCTTTTTCTTTTTCTAGAGAAGCATTTGATGAACTTCACGATCGAGCTCTAGATGATCGACAATTTGGCATAAAGTTTGCGATCGTTTTCAGCAATAAAACTATTTACTCATTAGAAATGAATGATGGCACTAGACTACAGGTTGCATTGATGAGGGAATTACAAAATACGTACATGAGTACGTTTACTTTCTTTACCATTATTAGTTTGAACATTTAAATTTATAGTTTTGAATTGCAATATTTTCCTTCAATTAAAACTAATTTCATTCAAAAATTATAGTTTTATTTCAGTAAATTTCAGGATCCCTATAAGGCACAGAAAGATACATTTTTGTTAATCATTTCTAGATCATGAAGAAATAAAGAAGCAAAACCTTAATCGATTTCGGAACGCAGTCTCCTTACTGGGTGAAGTCTACAATCGACTAAGGATTGCATCCTTGCCCTTGAGAATACTCGAAGAGCCATTGCTTCAGTACATGAAAATATTAATCGATATTTGTGAAGAAACCGACATCGAGCTGGTTACAACTCAAGTAATATATTTGATTATTAAAATTAGTAGAAATTTCTATTTTTTTACAACTCATAAAAATTGTCTACAAAAAGGTGTAAATGTGACGCGATCTGAAGAAAGCCCCCTGAGCGGCCAAAAATCGATTCTCTGATTCTTAATGTTTAGATAGATTTAAACCTCGCTACGAGGCTTTAAACAGTGTCATTCGGGAAAGCACTCGAGACTTCTCTCTCATCAAATACACATACAAGAATGCTGTGAGTGTGGATACTCACACACACAATAGACCTCTACAAGTATGTGCGATGGAAAGAGAGAGAAATATCGGAAGAGTCCTATCGGCCCGTCGCCACTTCTACTGCTTTTTCTCTAAAATTTACGTTTGGCCGCTTACGGGTCTTTCTTCAGATCGCGTCACAAATATATTGTAAAAAATTATTTCAGTAGTAAAAATCAATTTCAGGTTTCAATAAATGGCCGAAAGATTTATGAAAAGAATGAGAAACAGCTAGAAGAGTTCATGGAGCTTGGGAAAATCGCACTTATAAACCGCAACCTGAGTCCCCGATCTCGAGGAATGCTTCTCTTCATGCTCGACCTAGCTCACCAAAGATACAGTCCTCTTTCCGGAAAACTGCAAAACTTCTACGTTTCACAACTCGGCACTCAAACTTTTATAAGCATTCAACGACACAGCGACCTTCTTACTGTTAATACCAAGTCAAAGCTTCAAATTGGAGGTACGGTCGAATGAATCCGTTCTCGATTCTAGAATACCTCACAGAAGTGGCTAAACGAACACAATTTTTTTTCCAGAAGGAGATTCGGACAGCCTTTCATCAAAGAGTGAAACGAAATCGGACACCGACTCTATTGGTATTCTAATGAAGGCACCTAAATCGGAAAATAATGTTAAGCAAGATTCTCCAGAGAAAAAACATGTAAATAACGACAGACCGACAAATAGTGGCAATGCACCTGTCCCAAGAGCAATCCGAGGATCTGGAGCAACGGATCAAAGAAATATGAAAAAGTCACCGAGAGAAAGAGGAAGGAGAGATAAACTGACTGATGAGCAAGTTTGGTCTTCCAAACAAAACAGTTCAAGTAAAGTTTGGGGTCATGATGATCGGTTTGAAAAGGATTATGAGTAGGGATAAAAGTACTGTTACAATTCTGCTAGTATTATGTACTATTGAAACACCTCGAATCGTGTTTGAATGATTCAAATTAATGTCTTATAAGTTCGTTGCGGACTTTCATGATATTATTGATAAGATTACTTTTTTAAAAGTAGTTATAATAATCCTGTATTTTTAGGCATTTTGTATATAAATCTACAGGACTATCTTTGCCTGCTTAAAAAATAATTTAGAATAATTTTGATACTTTTTAAATGTGAAACAAGTTATTAGAAAAATAATAAATTTCAATCAAAGTTTCGGACAGAGTAAATCGAACATATAACTGTGAGACCATAAGTACTAAAGTACTTAAGTACGTGTGAAAATACGTAATTTATCAAATAAACGTAACTGCAAACAATAAAGATTTTTAGAACTCATCAATTTTATTTTCATTTATAACGTTTTAATACACAATCTATAACAATGTAAGTAAATGACAGTTTTTAATAAAATAATTGAAAAGAGATTTATGTATTATTTAATATCTTTTGCTTGGGTATCGATTCTTTCTATTCGAAAATAAAACACTACCAGCTCAAAAAAGTTTACAAATCAAACCTTTAAGATTTATTTTATTTATACAAAATGGAATTTTTTGGACTCACTTTCTTAGGCCATAGTAATTACATTAGCGAAATAATGAGGAAAGGTAATAAAATATTTTCTAATATTTAGATAAATTTTTGAAAATCATAATTATGTTTATAGATTATGAAGAGCCAAAAAAGCTTCCGGACTTCAAAACTATCTTAGAAGCCCGTTTAGCTCGAGAACCTACAAGAAGTTTTAGCGAAATTTATAATACATTCGATCCGAATTTAAAAATGGGAGATGGCTTTTCTTATGGTAGTTATGAGCGTCTTTACAGGCAAAAGAAAAAATATTTAACGAAACCTGTTGGTCCAGAAAATATTTATTATCTGGCTCCAACTTGTGGACAGGAAATTGGATTTTGGATCAATGACAATTCGCTGAGGGAAGCAGCGTGGATGAAACATGAAAAAACTTTTGGAACTCGCCGCAGTGAGATATCAAAGTAATTATTAAAGTATTGATTATAAAATCAAGGGCTGGTTGATCCACCTTCTGATAATTCCCAGATAAATTTATCCTATAAAATTTAACATGCGATAAATTTATGTGAATCTTATAAGAAGTTGTATCAACCGGCCCTAAGCAAGTTAATAAGTATTTTATATGTATAAGCCCTTAAATCATTGGGTTAAAAAAAATCATTAACAAAATTATAATAAAACATTATTAAATTTTGTTTCATAGAACTATAGATGACATCCTTAAAGCAAATCCACTGATGACTCTATAAATGAGTTAAAATTGGAATATTAAATTTTCCTGGAATTCTGTGTTCAAAATTTCCCGCCATCCAATTCGGAAGTCCGTTTTGTAACCAAATTATATGTTTCGATTTCACCGATTTCACACAAATTCACAAGATGTCGGAATATTGAGAGGAGTTATTGACAGATTCAAAAGTTGTTTATATACATATTTCTTGCTTTAATTTTAAAAAATTGTTCTGTATCTTATAAGCTTCAATAAACTTAACTAGTGATAGTTTTTCATTAAAATTGGTAAGTCTGATATTGCTTTTTATGAATAATGAATGAATAACACTTTTTGGTGCACATTTTCCTTCTCCAAGCTTTTAGTCACTCAAATTAATATTATAGCATGCTTTAGTTCCAGTAAAGCTAACAATTTTCTCTTTACAATTGTATGTTGATTCATTTTTTAATTTGCATAACTGGATCGATATTCTGTGACGTAGAATTACTCTAAAGTGTTCTCCCTTGGATTGATTTTTAGGAAAGGTTTCGTTTTTTTAATGATTTATTTCGTAATATTTATTTTTATTCAATGCTTTTGGGAATTAAATAAGCCATTTGACAGCGTTTATTGCGCAGTTATATCAATGATTTTTAAAAACAGTAATTTTTCTTTTTGCTGAGATGACATTAGTGCTTCGTTAAATAACATGAAATTGCAGAAATTAATTCAGAAAATTGTTTTATCATTCGAAAAAGTGTCTTAAAATTTAATAAAATAAGAATAAATCAATGGTTTTTATTTGAATTCGAAATTACAATTTAATCAATATTTTTAATTTGCAACAAAAATGTAATTAATTTTATTTGAATTGCGTAGAACCTTTGCAGAATTATAAAATCCTTCTTCTCCTCAGAATGTTCACATTAGTTTTCCATATATAAATTATATTTGATATTATTTGCATCATAATTTATATTATAGTGAAACGACGGAATTTACCAACTATAGAGAGAGAATCTTTTTATTTGTGGGACGTAAAATAGTTCTTTTTTCAATGAGAGTCTCTCTGACATGTCTTACACTGAACTGGAACATGGCTATCAGGTGAGAACATGTACACCAATATTTTTTTGTTGAAATTGTATACTTTAGAAGGATTGAACGCGGCTAGGGTAATTCACTGGGCAAATATAATTATCAAATATCACTTTAGAAACTTGTCGTACTATTAATGAATATACTTTCTAAGAAAAAACATTTACTTTACCATGGAAAAATTGGAAACATAAATAATGGATTGTTGAAGCAATTACCATTGGCTGAAATTTATTGCAATTTTATCTAAGTTTTTCCTATGAAAATAGTTGGGTTTTAATGATTGAAGGTTCATTTTGTTTATCAAATAGTTTTCGAAGTGCACATCAAATTAGTTTTAAAACAGATCTCGCGTTTTCAAAATCAAAGAAGAGAATATATTTTTCAATGTGAGGCTGTGAACTCTACAACATTTTTTGATATGCAATATGGACCTTCATTTATTATATATTTAATATATTCATTTTTAAGTTTTATTGAATAGTTTGAATGCTTAAATATATGATAAAGAAATATTATAAATTTCTAATAAAATATACAATTTTTATCATGCTGATTTATTTGTAAGTTTATTATTTGAGATTTACTATTAAAATTTCCACTAAATTTCAATGAATGCCTAATTCTAATAATAAATAGGCATAAATCATAGTTATTGTTGAACTTCTGAGCCTTGATCAATGGAAGGAAAGCAACAAAAATTGTTGATTTAGGTCACTTTTTATTTAATAAAATTTTGCGCAAAACTAGTTATTTTAAAATTAGTTAACTAGTAAAAACTCAAAACTAGTTAACTAGTAATCTTTTTCGAATTGGTTTTAATTATGATTTTTGCGGCTCCCCAGCAAAGTTCGATTCTCTTTAACTTGAAAATAACTTTTACAAATAAAAATAAAACAAAAATTATAATAAGATATGTATCGTCATATTTCAGGGACTTAGGAATGCAAACCGACCAATATTTTACGTAGGGGACATAAGTACTGTCCAGCCTTCGCTTGTGGGTCCAGGGGGATCTTCTATTTATCTCGGACCTAATCGAGTAAGTGCTTTAAATGTTTGAACCGAAATCCCAAAATAGATTCGTATTATATTTACATAAAAAATTATTTACTTTCATAGTGTAATATATTATAAGAATCGAATCGAGTGTAGTAGAGTTGTGAAAAATTGTTGGTGAAACAGTAGGAATAATTAATAATAACTCTGCAATTTTAACCAAAGCGACATAAATGTAGTTTTTGATTTATAACTTCCTAGTTTAATTTTCTGATTTTTCCAAATCCTTTCAGTCGATTATGTCGATCATTAGAAGTTTAATTTATCTTGACTTCTCAACAACAATGTCAACTATTTAATTATTAAAGTCGATATTCATTTAGAACAGTGGCCATTACTAAATTTCAATTAAAAAATATTCTAGTTTTTCTGTGTACAACCGAATGAATTGGTATTTTTACAGCACTGCACATCTGTATGTTCTCTAAAGTATAGAAAAAATGTCCTTTTACACAATTAATCAAATTTAAAAAATTACTACAATCTAAATCCTTTGAAGAAAAAAAATCTGTGATAGTAATCGGATCGAATTTACTTTAATGACCTTGCCATGAGGAGAATTTCCCTTTGTATAAGGAGTCCATTTATTTACTCGCGCTTGTTGATACTGACATGCACTTGTCCTTATTAGCAGAGGCGGCCTAACAATAACTGAATCATGAATTAGTTCTCTATTGATACTCGCGCATCTAACATTGCGTTTACTTGTTGACGCATTTATTTTTATAAAAATAATTAAGAAACTGACACGTTTAATTTATTTAAGACTTACGTGAAGGTGATAATTAAAAATAGCTTTCTTCAACACAGCAGTAACAAATAATAAATTCCTTGATAAAAAATAAAACTATAATATAAAAAAAAAATGAAAATAATAAAAATGACACTTGTAAATTATAACAGATTACAGAATAGTGCGAACAAAATATTATGTGCATCTTTACCTAATACCTATCTCAAAATATATTGTTAATTCTCCAACGTCATGATTAATGCAGCGACTAATTCTATATTCATCAAGCATGCATGAAACACTTTGTAAATGATGAATACGTGACTTATTTTTGTGACGCCTCGTACACATCAAGTGCTGTAAGTCTACACTTGTTGCAAAACAAAAAATTCATCAGTGTACTAGACCTTCGATCCTCTTTCGGAGTTGTAATTTCATTCTTTCTCTTTTTTGTCGCTTAGTATTCAAAAAATGAAACAAAATTGTTTTATGCAATACTATGGCATCATTTTCAAATAATGTTTTTTCTTACATAATAATTCAATAAAAATAAACCTATTACCATCATTAAAATAGTTTTGAGTGACACTTCTAATATTTTCTGATTTTTCAAGTTTGTACGATTCTTTGTAAGTTGAGCAAATTTAAAAATTTCACGTTTGATTTATTCACCTTCTCCAGAGTCTCGCAAAAGAAAAACAATTTATTATAAATTAAGGAAAAAATTCATTACATTTTTTTTCATTCAACCATTTTAAAAAATTTGGATTGACAAAAAACTGCAATGTAAAAAAACTAGATTTTTAAAAATATTTCATAAGATTGTCCTTGGGAGTGCATAAAACATAACAGTGACCAAAAATTGATGGCCGCGAATCAAACGAAATTTATTTTAACAAGCGGAACGTTACTAAACTTAATTGAATCAACTCTTATTAGCACAAACGAGCCTTGAATGGAAACGTGTGTGACTTATACTTACAGCTGACTGTCATAGGGCTCGATCTGATAAATGTAAACACGCGGGTACATACTGTATTTTAATCTGTATTGAACTCCTACATCTTACACCCTAAAATAACCGAAGGTGATTTCCTAAAATGCGAGTAAAGCAGATTCAAGTTTGATTTACAATTTGCACGAAATTGCGATGAACAGCTTTGTCAGTAACGAATACAAAAAACCTTAAAAGACACTTTTGAATAAATTTGTAAATATTTGATAACAATTTAAGAGTGTTTTTTTGGGGGGGGGGGGGTGAATAAAAAAAGAATAAGTGGACCCAAAAAATAAAAGTTTGAGAGTGTAGTGAACGCGATGCAGAAGAAAAAAAATCGAACGTTATTTTTTGGATTGCATTCAAGAAAGAGTAATAATGGAGTGGACTTGGTGGAAAGATTGGTGGCGGTTAAAAAAATGGCGTCAACGAAATGATAGTGGAAGTTCAACATCTGCAATAGACAATGAGGATGTTGTAGATTACGACGCTTGCTGCTACTGTGATGAGTGCTTTGTACGGTTTGAAAATTAAAAATAGTCGATTTCTATTACAACCATCATTATCTTATTTTATAATCTCCCTATTTTAAAGACGAACCTTATTTTTAAATCTCTCACTTTTAAATTAATTTAGTATTTTATTTTATTTTTAAAAGAAATAAATGAATATCTGGGAGACTTTCAATTTATGTTCATCATAATTATTGTTTTAAAAATTTTTTTATAATTTGAATTTATAATTATAACTTACATAAGCCTGCGATAAATCCGGACTCAAAAATTATCCATCACGTCAAGTTTTTCAGAAAATTGAGTTTAAAATATGCACACAATGCATTTTGACCATTATTAAAGTTTTTTAATTAATTAATTGAATATGCTAGAGACTTTAAAAAGGTATCAAATTAAAGATTGTACTTTATGTATAAATTTGAACAAAACTTGTTAGAGACCTCCTGTGTGTGTGTTTGTATGTAGTGTTACACCCGGAAATATATGACACCCCTGGCGAAAGTATCAGATTAGAATTCACTTCGAGCGAATCAAAACTATTTCGAGCCATTCCGACTCTAATCCAGAAACAATTTTGAATCTCGTTTGATGTAAATCGGTTGAAAATTAATCCGAATCAATTTAAGCTCGGATTGATATAAACCGAATTATTCCGACCTCGAATTAATTCGGGTTGATTTGCAACTGCTTTGCATCAAACGAGAGTCAAAATGTTTTTCGGATTGGTTCGGAATGATTAGGAATGTTTTGCAAATAGATTTGGGAATGGCTTGAATTAAATTCATTTCCAAAACTTACGCCAGGCATGTAGTGCCTTTAACTGCCATTTTTGCGATAAGTCTTCAACAATGAATCAATTACTGCCCTTACAATTTCTACATCATGTATTTAAAATTAAGAAACAATTTTAAAAACTCAAAATAGCGGATAAATATAATATTTACTCCCAAAGACTCAACACGTGTCTAAAATTTATATATACGGGTGATTAAGTGTAAAGTAGAAGCTTTAATTTGAGACCTTTTGTAATTCTATTACGTCAAGTTGATGTGTCATAAATTTTAGAAAATTTCTCTAGTATTTAGCTATTTAATATGAATATCAAATATACTTTGAAGAGAAATAAAGATTCTAGTTCTAGAATTATGATTTAAAAAATTATTTTAAGAATTATTGGGCAAACAATAATAGAAAACTTGTTTGAGAAAATTATTTTAGAAAATATTTTAAATTTATGTGTAACAGTGTGGAAAAAAATGATCTGATTTCTCTATTAATTTATGTTCTGAATAACAAATTTTTCTAAGACTATAATCATAACAAACTAAAAATTGCATAATTTCCATTTTTCATTTGGAAGTTGGCATTCACGTGGAGTTTTCAAATAGATTTGTGTTTGTATGACTCAAAACAGCATGCTATAAAATTTTTGCGTTGGTGAAACTTTCCTGCCGCGTGCGTCTCTAAATTTAGAGAATTTTGAGGTATATTTTTGTAATGACATTTACAGAGTTTCTTTGATGCGACTAGTTTCTCAAATGCTGGTATGTTTAAATTTGCATTTAATGTTTGACATGAATTTCGAAACAACATTTATATTATCATTTTAAAAGTAGAATTAACTCCTGCTAAATACTAAAGGACTTGCTTTCCTAACGCACTAGTTGCTAACAATAATAACATTTTAAAATGATATAAGACAATAATAAATATTTTATGGTAAATTTGATAAATTATCTTGCATACATTATTGAGTTTTGCATTAATTTTGTTTTACTTTTCGAAAATTCTCTTTTGATAAGTCTTATATAATAATACACAAATTCCATCAGAAATAAAATTTAAATTTAAAAGCTAGAGGAGACGAAAAATCACAATAGAAAACAATAAAAGGCTAGCCATATTTTAAAATGGCTTTTGCACATAAGTTATTGTTCATTAATCATAATATTGGTGGATTACATTGCTTGCTTCGTAAAGTGGAAAAGAACTGCTTCTATTTAGTCGTTAAATTTCGTTAAAAACTAGAAAACATAAGAAGGAATCAAAGGGACAAATACTTTCTATATTAGGATTACTCAAAATATTTTGAGGATGAAAATTGTTAAAGTTATTAATTAATGAATAAAATTGGTTTTGAAAATGCTGGCGATTTTCTCATTTAAAACCATTTTATTTTTTAACTTGACATTAAATTTTCAAGAATGTTAGGAAATAACAAAATTTTACAAAGATGCAATTTTTACATTGCTTCAGAAACATCAGTTAATAGACCTAATTAGTCTCTTACATAAACCCATCAATTATACCACATACTCGTATTTTTCTTATATGGTTCATTCGACCTTCACTCTTCAATGTCCCTTGTAAGGAAAGTAATTGCTTTTCCACTTCGTCATAAATTTTTCTCCAAGCAATAAACATTTCCTTAATATTTTGCAATTTCAAATTTCACGGGCTGAAAAAAAAAATTGTTATTCTGACACCAATTAATTAAATAAATTATTAATTGCCTTTAATTTTCAGTTTTTTTATTAAGAAATTAAAACACTTTTAAATATTATAACCGTAGGATAATTGACGAGAGGGATCATAGAGGTTCAGTAATTTGATTCCAAGAAAAATAGTATTTTTTCTTTTAAAGAAAATCCAAATTTGATCGACAAATAATATTGCTTTATTAAAGTTTAACAAGAAAGAAGAAAAAAATATCTTAGTTAATTATGTTATTACTTTTATGTCTTCTGATATGACTAATTGAATTAAATTGCAGAGTTCTTGAAAAATCCTTTGGAGCTTCAAAAAAAGTGGAAAAAAGGCAAATTGAGCAAAATCTTAAATATATAGGGTTTTTAGTAAGGTTTTAAGATAAGTAGGAGAAAAAGGCAAATGTCAGACTGACTGCGATTGCTGTTGCATCATGACTTATTTACTCTTTCTTGACACATAGTAAATATTTTTGTGATAAAAGTTGTATTTTGATTTCCAGGGCGAGCTGTCGGACGAGTGTGCAAGTGAGGATGGGTGCCTTGGAGGCGATTTGGAGGGGGAGGGGAAGCAAGTTTTGGTGGGAGTATGTGCTATGGCCAAAAAATCTCAGAGTAAACCGATGAAGGAAATTTTGACTCGATTGGAAGAATTTGAATACATAAAAGTCATTGTTTTTTCAGAAGAAGTAATTTTGAAGGTATTCAAAGTAGATTTTCTGAAAATCCTTTTTTGAATGATTTATCAAATTAAACGAAATGATATGAATAAACTTTTTGTTTTCAGGAATCGGTGGAAGATTGGCCTATAGTAGACTGCCTAATAAGTTTCCATAGCAAAGGTTTTCCCCTTGAAAAAGCTATAAGTTATGCTAATCTTAGAAATCCTTTTATTATCAACAATCTTCCCATGCAATACGATATTCAGGTATAAAATACAAAATTAAATTAAAAAAAAATTGCATTTAATTTATGCACTTTTGTTTATTTCCTTCTGTTTATGTTTGTTTTTGTAAATAATTTTTATCGTAATTAAGCATTCTCCTCAGGATCGAAGAAGGGTTTATGCTATTTTGGAAAGCGAAGGTATAGAGATTCCACGATATGCTGTACTTGATAGAGATTCTCCTGATCCAAAACGTAAGTCTCAATTTGAAAGAACAATAGTTGATGATTTAAAACTAATTACACCAAGCGAATAATTTATTATTTTTAATGTCAAGTGAGCATGCATACAATTTGGTTAGAATTGAATCTCTTTTAATTTCAATTTTAATCAATATTTGCTTATATTCTTTAAAATATAATTTTGATTGAATTATTAGTATCGTTTTGTTGTGTTGGTTGTTCATATTTTGACATTGGAAGAACAAAGGTCTTATTTTAGATCACGAATTGGTTGAATCGGAGGATCATGTGGAAGTGAATGGAGTTACGTTTAATAAGCCTTTTGTGGAAAAACCTGTATCTGCTGAAGATCACAACATATATATTTACTATCCGACTTCCGCAGGCGGAGGCAGTCAAAGACTATTTAGAAAGGTACTGAGACTGTTATCAGTTTCAAGTATTTTTTAATATTTCTACTCATTATGTTAAAAAAAAAAGGTTAAATATAAAATTCTAAACACTGAATGAATTATGGATTCAATGATATCACATTTTGATTACTTTACTATTTTAGTTCATTCTTACAGATATAGGGGAGATAATAAAACTAGTTCAATGACTCCAATAATTAATCGTGTAATTAATTAAATAATTACAGATCGGTAGTCGTAGTAGTGTATACTCACCAGAATCACGAGTTCGTAAGACTGGGTCTTATATTTACGAAGATTTTATGCCCACCGATGGTACTGACGTTAAAGTTTATACAGTTGGTCCTGACTATGCACACGCTGAAGCCAGAAAAAGTCCAGCTCTTGATGGGAAAGTTGAGAGGGATTCAGAGGGAAAAGAAATTCGGTATCCAGTTATTCTAAGCAATGCGGAAAAACTTATTAGCAGAAAGGTTTGCCTGGCTTTCAAACAAACCGTTTGTGGGTTTGATTTGCTAAGGTAAATTTTTAGACCCAATAAAATCAGCAAGCCTAAATTTGAGAAAATTGAAAAATGTTCATATACGTGTAGTAATTTATTATTTTTTCGGGAAATATAATAATTACCGACAAATTTTTCATTTATTAATAAATTTTAATTATTATTTTTTACTTTATGAAAACAAAAATAATAATTTCGAGGTTGGTCCGAGGTTGGTCATTTTCCTACATACAACGAAGAGAATTATTCGGACGTAAATATCTCATAAGTTTAATAATTTCAAAGACTACAATTACTATTTTCCAGATTTTGGATAGGTATTTCTTCTTCTTCCAAATATTTTAGTTAAAAACTAATTTGTTTAAACAAATTTGATGACTTCTAAATAATTTAATATTTTATTCAAGCGGAATTCAGATCTTTCAATTCTACACATTTTCTAGTTTTTTAATAATTTAATTTTACATTTTTCGAATATTATAATTTTTCGTGCACACATTTTATACTTCTTTTTTTCTATAAAATTATCCAATGTGTTAAAATTATAATTTTAAGTCTTTCGACTAAAGAAAGTAAAAAATTTAGAAGATTTTATGATAATTTATAAAGGATTTCGAAACATTTTCAGCAATTTTAAGTTTTTACAAGATTTAAAAATATTTTAATCAAATTTGAAAAGTAAAAAAAAATTTTACAAATAGATATAGAACAAAAATTTAAATAGTTTAACTGTTCATAAATTAGAAGATTTAGATAGTGAAAATGAGTTGGTTTTAAATTAATCAATTCAAGTAATTACTAATTTAAGCATAAGTTTTCTATTAAAAAAATAGTAGATAAAAAGTTTAGAATATTCGAGACTTGAAAAATAGAATCTTGAAATATATTGATGAATCAAAAAACTTTTAAAGTAAAAGTGTGAATTACGGAATTCTTTCAGATATATAAAAATCTTTCAAATACGTAAATTCAAAATTTGAATCAAAATTTTCAGAGCTAACGGTCAGTCGTTCGTCTGTGATGTAAATGGATTCAGTTTCGTGAAAAATTCCAATAAATATTACGATGATTGTGCGAAAATTTTGGGGAATATGATTCTCCGAGAACTAGCACCGACTTTGCACATTCCATGGAGTGTTCCATTTCAATTAGATGATCCGCCGATCGTGCCTACCACATTTGGAAAAATGTAAATAAGAAATTAATTTTCAATCAATTTAGATATAACAGCAAATGATTGAACTGCAATTTTTTGCTTTAAAGGATGGAATTGCGTTGTGTAGTAGCAGTGATTAGACATGGAGACAGAACCCCGAAACAGAAAATGAAAGTAGAAGTCCGTCACCCAAAGTGAGCAAACTTCAAATCTCCAAACAAAATAGAATAGCCAAATTATCGTACTCATAAAACGTATGCTCTTAATCGCCGTTAACAGGTTTTTTGAAATTTTTGCCAAATACGATGGCTACAAACATGGACATGTTAAGCTGAAACGGCCCAAACAACTTCAAGAAATTTTAGACACAGCTCGTAGTTTACTTGCAGAAATACAACACCGGGCTGCTGGCCCTGAATTAGAAGAAAAACAAGGAAAGTTAGAACAACTGAAAAGTGTTTTAGAAATGTGCGTTGCCTAATGTACCTATTTAATATGTTCAATACATTTTTTTGAATGAATTATTTCTTTTTTTTTTTGCGTGGAACTCAAGAATTTTAGCGATAAAAATTTATAATTTAGGTTTTTACCTAATTTTTCGTTTTTCTAGGTATGGTCATTTCTCGGGGATTAACCGAAAAGTACAAATGAAGTACCAGCCTCGAGGAAGACCAAGGGGTAGTTCTTCGGATGATGGTAGTAGTATAATTCGAAGTTTATTCAAACATGTTTTTTTAATTAAAGCTAAAGACGCCTTCAATAATTTCGAAATATAATTTAAATATTTACCAATCAAAAAGACAACGTTTTTCAAAGTAAACAACTCAAAATTTGGACAAACTACTTGAAGGAAAACAGTTATAAAGAAGGAGGAAATAAGGGATGACCGTAAAAAGTCCCTTCTACATTTTCATTCGTTTTTGTGTTTTAAAAATTGTGAAAACATTATGAATAATCTAATAAAATATAATGAAATAATGATTCTTATTAATTTATAAAATTGTGCTAAATTTTACCTTCTTATTTCATCTTTCTTAAGTCTGTTTCTCTTTGTATGGTTTGCCAAAATTTTTAGTCGTTTTCTTGAAGAAATTTTAAATTAATTTTTACAATAAGTTCTTTACATTTTCATCAATATTTTATAACATCTTTCTTTAAGAACTTTTTAGACACAATCTAGAGCTGCTTACGTTTCAGATCGTCTTGGAGAGCCTTCGTTGGTTTTGATTTTAAAGTGGGGAGGAGAATTAACTCCTGCTGGACGAATCCAAGCAGAAGAATTGGGGCGAATTTTTCGCTGCATGTACCCTGGTGGTCAAGGTAGACACCTTAGTGGTTCGTATCTTATGCCCTTTTGCTTGTTTTGCAGGCAGCTATATTATATATTGTAAAGAGAAAGTTGTTTTTACGAACTGCTATACATTCTGATTTCAACGCACTTGGCTCGCCGACTATGGACCCATTGACTAATTTTAGGGTGTTTTTTCTAATGTTTCACATTTTCGAGTAAATAAATAAAAACTGCATTATTTTTTTTTATTGAAAAAACCATGTTTTTCACATTCAATTCGCCTTAAATAATTTGTTTTCCAACGTATTTACGAGTTTTTTTTATTGAGTTTTATTCGTTATATTTTAGCGGGGACGACAATGTTCGAAAAAAAAAAAAAAATTAATTGATAATCCATGTTTTTTAAAATACAAACAAAAAACCATTTTTTTGTGTTTCGCATTAAAAAAGTTTTAAGTTTAAAAAGTCGAAATTTTAAGTATGAGAAAATTGATGGCTTCTAAATTTCAAAGATTCTACATATATAAGAAGGACTTTGAGTTCAAAGATTTGCAAAATACGATGCTTACTGATTGAAAAGTATAGGTATACAAAAATTCGTATCTTACTTTAAGATTATAAACATTTGAATCAGGTTGCCAAACTTTATAACTTTAAAATTTTAAAGAATATAAATTCTGAACACATAAATATCAAGAGTTTTTAAAATTTTAAAACCCTCTATTTATTTATTGTAAAGTATTAAAAATATTTTTGGAAAAACTAAATTTAATTACTCATGAAAAGAAACATATACTAATTTAAAAACTTTTTCGAAAGTCTTAACTCTAAAGTCACATCTTTTTAAAGCATACGGTTACTTACCCTATTTACCTTGAAATCTAAATTCAAAGATACTGTTATCTCTGAGTTAAAATAGTTTCAAACTATCTTACAAAATGATAACTAAGCGCTTTATTTTCTCTTAACGAGTAATTCTGAATAGTTTTATCATGTTTAACTTATAAATAATTCCATCCCTTTTTTAGTTTCTAAACGCTGAAATGTTAAAGAAAGATTGATGTATAACCTTTCTAATTATTCAAAATATGATTTATTCAAAAAATGATTATTTATTAATATTTTGGTCCTATTTTAATTAATTAATTGATTATTTATGCAAATTCTATTAAGTAGTGTTTTTGTTGAACAAAAATATTGATATATCTAAATTCGTATGATTTACAGATAATTTAAAATATTATTTCAGAGGAGGACTCAGAGATGTTACCAAATTACGGTAACTTTTATTTTGAATGGAAGCTTTTTGGTAGTTGATGTAGATCAATGTCTGCAAGCATTTCTAGAATCTTTGAGCAATTTAAATAATCTGATCTTTGCCTTTATTTGTGACAAGGGTAGTTCAAAACTTGCTTTGAAAAATCAAAGTGCTTGATCATTATATGTGTCACGAGATTCTAGAAGATTTCAAAAACACCTTACAAATCTGCCGTCAGACACAGCAAAATCTGAGTTTCATCAAAATTCAAATAATTGGTGCATTAGTATAATTTTTCTGTTTGATGGAGCTCACGTAGTTTGGTGTGACCAAATTCAGTAGTTCTGTTACTTGCTTGCCATTCATACTTTTATCCTTAGTGTGATTATTTTAAATCATTCCTAGAAAATATATCTATAAAACATGACCAGGAATAAATAATCTCATGTCATCTTCCTTTCAGGAAAACTCATACTCATATTGAAAAATTAGAAAGCGATTTCTTATCATCTTTCACAAACTTCATGGGACCGTTTTTAAAAAATATAATTTAAAATATACATATGTTTAAAGATGCTTGTCAAATCAGATAAACCATTCATACATCGATTTTTCTCCAAGTGCCTGTTTCGTGAATTTGTGTACATAATTTGAATTAAAAACTAATAAAACTTACTATGCACTCACACCAATTATATAATGCAATAGAAATGTTTTTCAAAACACAAGCAGAACACAAAAAGTGTTAAACTAAATATGTCAAAATACAGCCAATAGCGTTATTGTTTCGCAATAAAAACTGCAGTTTTTGGTCTTGTATTTAAATTCTTATTACATTATAATATTTTTATTTAGGTGAATATGCTGGGGCTCAAGGTTTAGGTCTCCTTAGGTTACATTCTACATTCCGACATGATCTAAAAATTTACGCTAGTGATGAGGGAAGAGTGCAGATGACTGCAGCTGCCTTTGCTAAAGGATTACTTGCATTGGAGGGCGAACTTACTCCTATTTTGGTGCAAATGGTCAAAAGTGCGAACACTAATGGTTTACTAGATAATGACTGCGATAGTAGCAAATATCAAAATATGTAAGTTATCAAAAATGAAATTTTTTTCTGATTAATATAGAAATGAATTCCATAATTTTTATCTTCTGAAGTACTATCAAGGAACTAGGATTAATTTTAAATTATTTCAGGGTAAAAACACGATTGCACGAGTTACTTCAGCAAGATAGAGAATTTACCCGTGAAGATCGAGAGGAGATAAATCCTGGAAATGCCTTGAGTATCAACGCAGCTTTAGATTTTGTAAAAAATCCAGTAAAATGTTGCCATCATGTTCACTCATTAATTCAGAAACTAATGGATGTTGTACGCATAAAAAAAGACGATCCCAAAACGAAAGGTTTGACTGATTTGATTATGAGTAATTTTCCACAAATAGGGCACTTTTGTATCTCGGGCCTGGATCAACTAAATTAACAAGTCTTTCTGTATGAAACTTTGTCAAACAATTTATTTTAGCGGAATGTAATATCTTTATTTGAATGAAAAACATAAAAAACATTGTCACTAAAAATTATCTGTACGCTGACTTCTCAGCAGTTGTTTTAAATTTTCTTCATTTTTACAATATCAAATGCCAAAAATTTTCCCTATAATAGCATAAAAAATAATGAAATTCCGCATCTAATAAGCTTTAGTTGAAGGCAATATGTCAATTTTAGAAATATGTTTCAAGAAAAGAAGATAAAATTTAAATTTTTTCAAAAAAAATAGTAATTCCTGAAAATCAAAAATTTTTAATTACGTAACAAATTTTTTTTAAATAACTGTATTTATTATATTACAATAAAATTCAATGAAAATCATAAAAATATTAACATGTTATTTTTGTTTATTTAAAAAAAAAAACACTACAAAGTATTTTTAATTCACCTTATTTTGCACTATTATCAGTAAAAAAATTCAATTAAATGTTGTAAAAATTTATAGAGTTTGAGCAATGACTACAAGAAGTAATACCGATAATATCGGTCGGTAGCGTATTATAATTAGAGCAAATCAATAGGTAATTTCCAAAAAGATAATTACTCTTGTCAAAATTAACCTGTTTATCAAGATGAATCTTCATAAGAAAATTTTTTAATTCTTTTACTTTTTTTCTTTTGATTTAAATTAATTAATTTTGTGCTGGGTGCTAATTTTTTAATGTTTTTTTCAGATGCTATACTGTATCATGGTGAAACATGGGAATTGATGGGACGTCGTTGGGGGAAAATAGAAAAAGATTTTTGTACAAAACACAAGCGTTTTGACATATCGAAAATACCAGACATTTACGATTGTATTAAATATGATCTTCAGCATAATAATCACACATTGCAGTTTGATCACGCTGAGGAACTGTACATTTATGCTAAGTACCTCGCTGATATCGTCATACCTCAGGTTTTTTTAGTTTTTAATTGTTTAAAAAATTATTAACATCACAAAGTATAAATTTTTTGCAATTGAATTTTAACAATTATGAATTATACTATCTTCCTAAATATTTTACTGCAGGAGTACGGACTGACTGTTCAAGAAAAACTCACTATCGGACAAGGAATCTGTACTCCTCTTTTGAAAAAAATCAGAGCGGATTTGCAGAGAAATATAGAGGAGTCTGGAGAAGAGACTGTTAATAGACTCAATCCAAGGTATGTATTATAATTATATTAAGTTACATCGTTTTTGTTATATTAGTGATCATCAAAAATAATCTTTTTCTCATTAAGGGGGTCCACCTGTGTGAGGGCGGTATTTCGAACGCTTTTTCGGGAATGTTTGTTAGGAGAACTAATTCGAAAACGAGAATAAGTTTAACGTTATTTTGAAGGTTTGTGGTTTTATTATAATAGTAAATTTTTCCAATAGTGTAATCCGAAGGCTTGTATTCATTAAGGGCATTGAAAGTGACCCCTTCAAAATGGAATACCGAAATTGTGGGCAAGATTCCGCTCGAACCAGTTATCTAAAACACAAAAAGTAAAAAAAATATTATTTCTGTTTATATTGTCGAGGTACTGACGTAGCATTTTGACGAAATTTTAAAAATTGAAGAAATGGCAGTACTTTTCATAAAAATTAATCATTTTCATGCTTTTTTCGATATAATATATGCTGTAAAATTAAAAAAAAAAAAGATTTCAAAAAACCGCTACATGGGTATCTTCAGTTATCTCTATAAATGAGTCAGTTAAAATTTCAAGTCAATCTGTTAAGTACATTTTTTTCAATCCTGCCCACAATTTCAAAAACATGGTTTCTAGAAAAACGCGTTTAAAGTTTGGAAACACAACAGAACTTTGTATTGTAGACTCACATTTAATCTGCAATACCAGGACCATCATTAGTCATATCTTAAAGATGCAAAAAATGTCAAAAAAAATCGATTTTTCGAAAATTTTACACAGGTGGACCCCCTTAATAAAAAATGAAAGCGAGAAAAATCTGATGGTATTGAATGAAGTTTATTCATTGCTCTTTGTAATTATTTTAATTAATCTGCCTGATTTTTACTTTTTAGATATTCTCACGGTGTCTCAAGTCCAGGTCGTCACGTAAGAACGAGACTTTATTTTACAAGCGAAAGTCACGTTCATTCATTACTCACAGTTTTACGTTATGGAGGTTTGCTCGATGTAAGTTTGAATTGTATTAAAAAAATTTACAATCACTGATTCTGCAAATCTTGTATGCTAAATTTTTTTCTCAAAACTTTCCTTTTCATATTTTAATTTATCTGTAAAGCTTTTGTAATGTGTACAGTTTTCAAATATAACTCTTTAAATCAATTTTGAAATTAAATTTTTTGGTTAAATTAATGTATATTTTATTGGAAAAAGGTAATAGTCTTACAAAATTTGTACACGTGGATAAAATATTTTGGAATCGTATTTTTGAAAAAAAATTTAATTCCAATTTTTAACGATCTTTAGGTTGCAAAAGACGAGCAGTGGAGACGAGCAATGGAATACGTGAGCATGGTCTCAGAATTGAATTATATGTCACAAATAGTTGTTATGCTTTACGAGGATCCTACCAAGGATCCCAGTAGCGAAGAACGTTTTCACGTTGAACTGCATTTTAGTCCTGGTGTGAATTGCTGTGTACAGAAAAATCTACCACCAGGACCAGGATTCAGACCTCATTCTCGCAATGAAAGTAGCCACAATCTTGTAAGAAAACTAAAATTGGTACTTATGATTTTATTTTCGTTTTTAGTTATAGTTTATCATTAGTTTTCATCTTCTTTCTAGAAAACTTTTTTCAGTTTTAATTTTTTCAAATCATTCCAACTGCTTCAAAATATATTTCACATTAATACATTTCTAAATTTATTAATAAATAAAATAAAATTCACATATTCAAATTTTTAGAACGTTGAGAAAAAAGTTTTTTGTAATATTTCTTTTTCCCTTTAAAAATTTCATTGTATTTGTAATTCTTTTTATTAATTGAAGGGAGATACAAACTCTAACCAGGATAACACATCTCAATGTAGTACTCGTATTGAAGAGGAAGATTCAGAATTGGGTGTTTTAGAAGACGATGTTACAAGCCCTAAACGTCAGACTTTATCTCCACCGCTAATGGAAGTTGATTCTGTAGATTCTGTAGATTCTAATCAGGACAGTCCAACGATTACGAGTAGAAATATCGATATGATGGATTTGGATCCCAATATGATGGATGAGCCATTTGATAGTGGTTTTTTACAAAGCTCTGCTCCAATACCAATCAGGTGAGAAAACAAATTTTTATCATCTCGTAATTTAGTTTTTGAAAATGTGAGCATAATTACATTTTCCATTAATTTTCCCGTTGCATGTTTAGTGCCCGAACAGTGGCAGGTCATGAAGCTGCTAGATTAGGGAGTCAATTAGCAGCAAGTCAGAGGCAAAGAAGGGAAAGAGAAAGTGGTGTTATTTGCGAACCTCGAGCTCGTAGTTATGACCATCAAAGACAAGAGAAACCAGAGAAACGTAAGTATTTTAATAAGTAAAGTGGATAAACAAAATATATCAAACTTAGGTACAAAATCAAAATTCCAACCCTACCAACTAAAGTATTGAATCAAATTTTTCTAAACCTGAAGTAATTGATTAGAGGGCTTTTTCTTCATGATTTCAAACATTCTAGAATAATTCTAATTAACTATTGATGCATTCGAAAAGTAATAGCATGTGGAAAATTGTGAATAAGGGTGTTTGTAGGTGTTTAGGGCTTGGATTTTTCTTAATAACGGGTTTTAAGTGCATGTTTGTACAACAATTCACAATTTAATTAGTTTTATTTAACAATTTAGAATATATATTTTAAAAATGGCTATGATAATTCTAGGTATCACAGTGACTCAGAAGTTTAATTTTAAGAAAAATGGAGGAATGCTTTTACAATTAAAAATACTTTCATAACTTTTTCGACTATATCTTTTGAACAGTTTACGATTAATTAATTATTTATATTATATATGGATCGATCACAGGTAGGTTGCAGAATAGGGCTATAAGTGTGGGTGACAGCAATATGCATTCGCATAAGTTTGTCATTCTCGCACTCATGGCCTATTCTGCAACCCACTCGTAGACCACCCAGTATATGTATATTTATACATTTCAACCGAAACAAATTTTTCCAAAATGTGATTGTTCTGATTCCATGTTTCCTTCAGAATTAAGAAATTAGGAAATAATAATTTTTTTAATATTTAAAATTATAGTTTTTATTTTAAAGTGCATTATATTTTATTTAAATTATTTAATTTTGAAAACATAAAATGATTAAGTCTTCAGACAAGTTTAAAAATCTTTAAAGTTAGTTTGAAAAACAACCTTTATGTATTAAAGATTGAAATAATGCAAAATTAATAAACTTTATATTCTGGACGCCATTAATATTAAAATTTAGAAATTTATCCTGAAAGTTATTAGTTTTTTAAACCTAGTTACGATTCCAAAAGTTGGGTCTTCTTATTTTCTTATCTCATTCAACAGAAAACACAATGTTCATATTTTTGAAATAAATTTTTTTGAAGATTCTAAAACTAAATGATTTATAATTTGAAAACGGAAATTTTAGTCTTTATTTTCTTGCAAGTATTTATCTTAAAAAGCTTTATATTATAGCAGTATACTAAAAAATTAGCAAATAGAAGACAAACTGTGATCCCTGTATTTGGAATAGTAAGATCAGTTCAACTTTGTATATTTTTAAAAAGTTTTACAAAAATTACATTACACAATTTTATACACTGACAATTTTCTAGATAAAAATATAATTTAGGTTCGACGTTTTATAATTAATTTGTAACGGATCAAGCATTGCATTTTACTTTCAATTCATAAATTTAATTTAAAGAAATTTTTGTTTTGTTATGAGGAAATTTAGTTTCTATGTATAATTGTTGCTCTACACTTTATTATTTAAGAATTTCTAAATATCTCGATGTCTTTCGCATTTACAAATTTCAAATGCATGGCACAAAAAGGTTCATAAAATCATGATATTTGGTTTTTTTATAAAGATGTTAGTGTCGATGCTGAATGAGTATAGGAAATGTGTCTGGAACATAATGTCAAAATTTTTTGTGTTTTCGTGTCTTTTTGTAGCTGCGGACAAGCTGCAGTATCAGAGCTTGGACGCGGTCAACAAAGAAGGTATGTTTGTTGCCAACTTTCCAAATTCGAAAATTATGAAACTGTCTCGTCAATTTTCATTTCTTTTGATATCTGTCCATTCTATTCTCCAACACTTTCAAAATGAACTCAAATCACTTTAATGAAATCCGCATTTGCTTTTGATAAAGTTTAGTCAAGTTGATAAAAGATATTATAAAAGATGTTGGTTTGCGATCAATGAGGGTCAAATATAAAGAAGAAAACTCTTCATAATGTCATAATTGTTGCGACGTTTCGTTGGCTATGGGTTTGCCAACCTCATCAGGCTTTATTAAATTAAAAAAAACACCAAATAGTAAAATTGTCACACACAAGAAAAATAAAAATTAAATTAACTTAATATCAAAAACATACACAAAATTATTAAATTTTACCTTTATAAAAGAGGGTTAACTCATGATGAGTAATGTCGAGAATATAAAATTATAATAAAAGTCATGATTTTACTTATAAAATGACGTGATGTCATGGACATCACTTTAAATATTGACAACAGTTATTGTAAACATAGAATTTGAAATGTAAACAGACATCAGCTGGAAAGCTATCATGAATTTAATCTATTAAGTAATGAAAAATAAATTCTATTCAAAGTAAGTATGTCTTCTTTTTTATTTATACTAAATTTATTAAATTTTATATGGATCATCTCTGATGTTAATCTTTTCCGATAGTCAGAGACATAATCAACAATCTTGGTATTTTCCCAATCAAATTCATGGTTGAATTCCAATTGATGTTCACAGACTACGGATTTACTGGTTTTTTTTATTTTTGTGTTCATTAATACGAACTCTTAATGTTCTCTTAGATTCACCAATATATAAGTCGCAGGGCAGTTTTTACAATTAAATTTGTACACAATATTAGTTTGTTCCCATTTGTTTGTGGAGTCTTTACCTAATTTTATTATTGATTTCAAAGTTTTGTTAACGACTGGGATAGTTGACATATTGTATTTTTTTTAAATATTAGACACTTTAGTGAAGTTTGTTACGTTGTATGGCAAATATACTTTTGGTTGATGTCTGTATAAATCTGAACGGTTTTTTTTATTTAGAGAATTTGGAGAGCTGTATTCAATTTTATTCATACGGATTTTTATATTTTTATCGATGAAGCTATTTGGATAATCGTTGTTTAATAATATTTGTTTAACAATCTTCAAATTGGCGTTATGAAACGTTTTGTGAAATAAAGATATCGCTCGGTCAACTAAGTTATAAACAATTTTTTTTTTCTGACAAATTGGATGATTGGAAAAGTAATTAATTTTTCTATTTGATGAGGTAGGTTTTTGAAACCAATTAGAAATAATTTTATTTACTTTTATAATTAATGACAAGTCCAGAAAGTTAATTTGATTATTTTGTTGAACCTCAAAGGTGAATTGTAAGTTCTTATCTTGTGAATTAAAAATGTTTAAAACCAAGTCAATAAATTTCTTTTGTACACACAGAATAGTGTCATCTACAAATCTGTAATAAAATAAAGGTGAGCAATTATGTTTGTCTTTTAAAATTCGTAGGCAATGATTTTCCAAATCATCCATGACAATGTCTGCGAATAGAGGTGACATTGGTGAACCCATTGGAGTGCCAAAAATTTGTAAATAAATATTATTATTAAAGGTAAAGAATGTGTTTTCGAAAAGAAATTTAGTACAATTTATAATTTCATCAAATGGAATTCTACAGTTATTATGAATAAGCTGACATCTTCGGTCTAAACTCTTTAGGACCAAATCACAGGGTACATTTGTGAATAATGAACTGACATCTAGTGAAAGCAGAACATGATTATCATCTACAACCAGATCTTCCAATTTGCTTTTAAGATCTAAACTATCATTTAAATGTGATTTTGGGACGAAGAGGTGTATCTTGTTTGTGGATTTTAGGTAAGCCATAGCATTTAGCTAATACAGTGTTGATTATTGTGGAATTTATATTTAAAAAATTCATTATCATTAAGTCTCTTTAAAATGTTAGAAGAACTGCTTTGTAATTTTTTCAAAGGATTTCTTGTTATTGGGATGTAGGTGGAAGTATTTGAGAGAAGGTCAGTCATTTTTGTATTATAAGATACAGATACAGTCATCAACCAAAAGTATGTTTGCCATACAACGTAACAAACTTCACTAAATTGTCTAATATTTAAAAAAAATACAATATGTCAACTATCCCAGTCGTTAACAAAACTTTGAAATCAATAATAAAATTAGATAAAGACTCCACAAACAAATGGGAACAAACTAATATTGTGTACAAATTTAATTGTAAAAACTGTCCTGCGACTTATATATTGGTGAATCTAAGAGAGCATTAAGAGTTCGTATTAATGAACACAAAAATAAAAAAAACCAGTAAATCCGTAGTCTGTGAACATCAATTGGAATTCAACCATGAATTTGATTGGGAAAATACCAAGATTGTTGATTATGTCTCTGACTATCGGAAAAGATTAACATCAGAGATGATCCATATAAAATTTAATAAATTTAGTATAAATAAAAAAGAAGACATACTTACTTTGAATAGAATTTATTTTTCATTACTTAATAGATTAAATTCATGATAGCTTTCCAGCTGATGTCTGTTTACATTTCAAATTCTATGTTTACAATAACTGTTGTCAATATTTAAAGTTAACTGTTTGAATCTGATAATTTAGTAGACAAAGTGTCGTCGACTCCATGACATCACGTCATTTTATTAGTAAAATTATGACTTTCATTATAATTTTATATTCTCGACATTACTCACCATAAGTTAACCCTCTTTTATAAAGGTAAAATTTAATAATTTTGTGTATGTTTTTGATATTATGTTAATTTAATTTTTATTTTTCTTGTGTGTGACAATTTTACTATTTGGTGTTTTTTTTAATTTAATAAAGCCTGATGAGGTTGGCAAACCCATAGCCAACGAAACGTCGCAACAATTATGACATTATGAAGAGTTTTCTTCTTTATATTTGACCCTCATTGATCGCAAACCAGCATCTTTTATAATATTAATATGGAGGGTGACACTACCATTTCTTCACTTGATAAAAGATATTTTGAGCAATATAGAAGTAGAAATTTTCTCGAAATGCTACTGTGATGCGGACTTTATTTTACACTCTGTTTTAATGCAATAATATTAGTTTTGCACCGCCTATTAATTCTTGTAGACATAAAAATTTACTTTTTTCTTATTTTTTTTTATCTGTGTCGAGAATTTTTTGGATCTTTCTTTTCCCCATCTTTGAACAAAGTATAGTACACCAAGATTATTATATTAAATTTGTTAAAAATGATTTGAGATATATGCAAAACTGGAAGAGGCAAAAGACTTTTTCTTCTTATTCTCTTTCTGATTATCACGGTCTGTTATTCTAAAAACTGTACGTGTTTGAAAGCAAGCGTTACATTTTTTAGTGGATAATCATATATTTTCATCTCCTTTCTCTAGACAAATTCTTAACACACGCATTATGTACGAGTATAATCTTCAGTAATAAATATAAATTTAGATTTGGAAATAAATGTAATACCACTCACAATACATTTTACAACACTAAAACGTGATTCAGACATTTTAACTAGATAATTTAGACTTTTAAAGAGCTTGATATACTTAGAGGAGCTTTGATTAACCTAATTTACTTAAGGCCATGGATCAACCAGATCACGTGACCAAATTCCTGTAAAAGTTCGTGTAAGATAACTTTTTTCTTTTGCAAAGTATCTTCCTGAAAATTTGGAAAATACTACAGAACACGATAGAGAACGTCTGTCAACTTTGTATGAGTGAAAATTTTGCAAACAATTTTACAGTTAACTGTAATTGTCGATAAGTTTTCGAATTTTTTTCAAAATTTTTACTAAAAAGAAGTTAACAGACGTGCTTTATTATCTTTTGTTACGTTTCCCAAATTATCAGAAAGATACATTGTAAATTAAAAAAGTTGTCTTACAGGAACGAATAAATGTATAATTTAGTCACGTGGTCCGATTGATCCATGGCCTTAATTTGATTATCCGAATGTTATTTAATATTTCTGCTCAATGACAAAACGAGTATGGAACGATTCGGTAGGGAAAACAGGTGAAATAACTCTTTGCTCTGTGATAGTTGTGCGTGTGGAAGCCAACTAATTTCAGCTGACGGCTGTTTAAACCACAATTTAATGAAATGTGATCTATTCAGTCGTTTTCCTAAATCCCGTATCCTAATAATAATGATTTCCAGTTCGTTATTGAACTTTCATTTCTCATGTTTTTCTCAAGCATTTTTCTCTAATTTTCTATAAGAAGTTTATGACTTGGAAATCACTTTATAGTATTCAATATTATTGTAACTCAGTGTCTAATCGATGTTGCTTTATTTCTTGGTTTGACTATTTTTTTAATTTTCACTAATTTTATAACTTATTATTTATAAATTTATTTCAAAATTTTGAAAAAAATACGCGAATTCATTCCGCATGAGCCTTATTTAAAAACAAGCTATGGTTTCAAATTATTGCTTTCTTCCGGTGTTCCAGTTTAATATATTGAAATTTATGAAATTATCCTGAAAATCCCAATTTCATTTATTTATTTTTCTAATGAAAAACATTCTACTCATGATATTTATTTAAAACCAACCGAAAAATAAACCTTTTCTTAATCTTCAGATCTAATTATAATATATGGTAAAAAATTTAATATAAATCATAAGAATCCTATCGATTAACTTTTTCTGAAAAATTACGTATTGTATTGCCCACTACCATACACATCACTAAATTAAATATTGTAATGTATCTCAACATTCCATATTGTATGTAAATTGCATGGCTGTATTTATATACTTATTGTGCTTTAACAGCCTTGAAATCCAACAGCTTTTTGCATTGAAACCTTTGGAATTCACATTGTTATTTATTTTTATTAATCGTCTGCAATAATCTTTCTGATAAAATGATTTTACTTTTTTGAAGATTAATGTTATTTTTAAAGTTTCTAGTAGGTAAGTAAAACTTCTAAAGGCACAATTTTCAATTCTGTGTGATATTTTGTCGTCTAATATTCTGTACAGATTGCTTTTGATGTAGATTTTGTCTTCAGAGTAGAAACTTTAAAGTAAATAAATTTTCAAACATGATTTTTTTTCTAATAAAAACAAACACTCCCTAAGAAAAAATCTAAACATCAAGTTATTTTTTAGAGAAACTCAATTCTGAGAAGAAATTAAAGAAGTTGATAGTAAAAAATAGTTATTCGATTTTTAGGTACATAATTGGTTTGTTTGGTGATGGGTTTTTAATAGTAATTTATTTCTTTCTTTTTTCTTTCTCCTCCTAATCCCATTCGGTTGCAAAATCCAATAATCATCATGACTGAACTCCCCATAAACAACAAAACTGGATAACTTTGTCTTAGCATCAACATTAACAGAAGCTTCCTGCTGTCTAAATGTGCCGAAGTGTCTAGGAAAGCCGGTGTCTCTAGCACATTCTCTTAGTTCACCAGAGTTTCCTTTACCTATACTAGAGCTCCCTTCTGATTCCCCTAGTCCAATTATTAATTCACACGCCACTCCTTTAGCTTCACCTGCTGAAGTCATATCCCCAATTGACGACTTCTATGAGAAAATGACCTTGAATGATACTTTCAATGTCTCATCACAGTTCTTATTTCCTAAGAAATATGGACGATCCTATTCAGAGATGGTTCTACCGAATATAGAGATCAGTGGTGAGTTGAATAAATCTCCATTCAGAGACTCACTGAAGTCTCCACCTTTGTTAGAGTCTCAGTCCCTACCCTCACCTTTCCTCAGGGTCACAACCGAAAAAACTCGAAATCTAATGACTAAACGATCACGGTCACTCTCGCCTTGTTCAGCCAAGTGTGTGTGTTATAACTGCAACGTGACTAAACTAATTCAGCAAAGTTTGAATCTCTCTCCCTCAGAAAGATCCAATTTCAACACATATTTTGTGCGATCTCTCTCTCACAAGTTCTACAACTGTTCCTGTTACTCACTCTCATCAGAGAAAGTGCAGAAGTCTTTGCACGACTCTTGGCAAGCTAGATCATCATTGTCAATTTGTTGTTCTTTGTGTAAAAATTATTCTAATTCCATCTCTCAATTTCGACACAATCTATCTCAATTTCCAGAAGATCCTGGAATTATTTGGGATAAAGAAGATAATCAATCACCATGTAAGTGTAGACTACTTTGCATGTGTAAACGCTTCAAAGGGCAAATCAGGCAGAATAGAATTGTTGAAAAGCAAAATAATCCATGGAATAAGAAACGGAGTTCTGACAGAGTGACTAACAAGTGGAAATTTGATAGTAGACCAAAAATAGATAAGCCTATAAGATCAATATCTTGTCCAGATGTGGGAGTTCAGTTTAATTCAAGTTCAACCTCCTGTTTCCTTTATTCCAGCTGCTCATTAGATTCCATGCATCCCTTTTGTCTCATTTGCTCCGATGCCGATCATAAAGCTCATAGCTCATTAGATTTAGAATTTAATTATCAGCCTGGCTTCATATGTGCTGTACCCAGTAACAAAATCTTTTATCATAATTGCCATTACTTAAAATGCCATCAATCCAGAAGTCCTAAAAATCCAATCCTTAAGCTCCAACAACAGAGATCCTTCTCATCTCCAGACACTCGACCTTCAATCATTCAACCTGACCCTACCTGCACAGCAAGGCGCCACCGTCACAGTATCTCCGGACAGATGAGTTATTTCAAGTTGTTGGGATACAACGTTGGAAAGAAACTTACTGGATCAGCTAATAGCCTCTTCAGTACTGCTGTTATCAGTGGATCCTCCAGCGCACCCAATCTCAAAGACATGGTTCCTGCTCATGCTTCTGCTGTTGCCGGTAATTTAATTTTTTAAATGTTCATCAATATATCTGGCAGTAAATATGTACAGATACTAGACAACTTACCGACCAAGGTGATTCTGATCTCTGCTAAATTACTGATAGCCGGCACGGTAGATCTATGATGAATTTAAAGAAGAAAAATTATATAACAAATCTCAACTTCAATTTATGGATTTTATGGACAACTAGCAATGTTTGATAGTAAAATGTCATTTATAATGACGTTATCGAAAATAAGGTTTTTTATCATTCTAATTAAAAGCCAGAAAAAGTATTTACTGTATTATGGTAGATACCTTTTTTGATTAACCGATCCAAAAATAAGTCCCGATAACTAATTAAGCATGTTTTTCCATCTGTGTCGATGTCGTCTGTTGGTAACTCATCAGGGATCAGAACCACCTCGGTCGGTAAGTTGCCTAGAAACTGCTATGATCTACATTTATTTTCACAAAAAAATACGAAAATAATTATTCCTGTTACTTCAAGTGAATATATTATTTTTTATTAGCTATAGAAGGATTCGGTGGTGTGCCACCAATCAGACCTTTGGAAACACTCCATAATGCTTTATCACTACGACAATTGGATACATTTTTGGAGATGATGACCAGCGCCCTTTTATTCCGAACTCCGGCATCTTCACCACCAAAATTCCCTTCACCCGGTGGTTCCATTTACAGATCAATTGTTCCTCATTTCAACATTGGAGGGATAAATCGCGAGTACCACTCTTCCGACTTGGAAGCTGTCAGGTACCGTAAGAAATTAAATAAATTTAATCAGTGAGTATTTTATTTAATTTTGTCCTGTTTTGTCATTTATTCTAGTTTTTTCTTCATTTCATATTGATTATCATTCAATTTCTCATAATTGAGGTCTATTTCAGTCGCTTTTTATCTATGGAAATTGTTAGGTAACTTTTAATGATGTCTTTACTTGTCAATAACTGACTTTGCATTTCCTTTGTAAATTAACTTTAATATTTCTAACCATATTTTGTTAAGAAACTTTACATAATAAAAAATTTTCCATACTAGAAAATATTGTATTATCTGGATATGAATAGAAATTAATCAGGCAAATACTTATAGGAAATTAAAAAAAAAGTTTGTAAATTTGTTTAGCATAGAGCAGTTATAAAACTTATCTATTCACGTAGGAGATGTATAACACCAACACCGTTACAATACAAAGCAGCGAGTGATAACGACACAATTGATATCAGAAATCAGACCTCGCCTACAAGTCCGAACAGTAAGTACCACTAATTACATAAAATTGATTTATAAGTAATGATTTTCACAAATAGATGTTTTAGTTAAAGTCAACAAAATATCTTGTAAAAAATAACTCAATGTCCATTAATGAAAATGATCATTTCTGTTTCTAAAATTAAATAAATTGCTTTTAAAATTATCTAACAGGTGCTGGATGGAGTAGTGAGCCTCCATCTTTCCTATCTTCAGAACCTTCGTCTCCAGCACCAACATCAACATCAGCAGGAGAAAGCAGTATGTCCATGAGCCTAATCAGTATCGATGGGTTAGTAATTAAATTTTCCATCAAAACTTCAGTTAATTTTTCTTAATTCCTAAATCAGGAACTATTAATACTCTAATCCAATTTCAGAACTCAATCACAAAATTCAGGCTCTAAATTCACGACAACTCCTCGTTTGGATCTCGACTTCCATGACTTTTGTGTAACTATCGATCAGGATAATCGAGAAAGTCGAGGTAGTGTTTCCTACACCGATTATTATAGCAATGAAGATGGACAAATTCGTAGAAGTGGAAACGGAAATACTTTCCCTGATATAAAAGCTCCAAATTACCCTGATGATTCAATAGACGATGCAGATAATTTAGATGATGAAGAAGATCATACTTTGACTCTAAGGCAGAGCGATGAGCAGAAGAAACAGGATCTTAAATCGATTTTTGAACAACAGGATTTTGCTAAGAGCAAGTCTAGTAGCAATTATAAAAAGATCGGAAGGTGCCTAACTTGATCTGAATTCAATTTATTGTAGTTACAATCGAATTAAGTTCTACAATAATTATAGATTACATTTTCCCCGATAAAAAAGACACAAATACTTTTTGTTTATTTCAGATTCCGAGTGGAAAGCATGGATATAGCAGACGAGGATGTGAGAATAAAAGAGTCTTGTTCTTTGAGTTCGAGTTTCATCTCTGATAAAAGTAAGATAAATCTCTTACAAAGATCTGAGTCAATTGCTACAGAGAAAACAACTTCCTTTGATATTCGCGGAAGAGATTACTCGCTTTTAAAAAGCCTTAAATGTATGGAAAGTAATTCGGCTTCCGCAAAGAAACAAGAATTTCCCCGGTCCCAGAGCGTTTCGAGTCCCAAAATTTGCAGTTCTAAGCAAGATATTAATTATGGTCCTGGTTATGCTCGTCTGGCTCAGCAAAGTTCGTTTTCTACAATGACGAGCGATGATTTAAAAAATTGGAAACCTGAAAAAGATTCTATCTCTCCTATTTGTTCCCCGAAAAAACCGAAAGAAGAACCGATTTTGACTTTAGCATCCAGTTTAAAAAACAGTTCTAATATAACAATAGGTTTCAATATACAGGACGATAATATTTAATCATTTCTCCGAAATCGTACCGCATTTCACTTTTTCTTGAACGCTTTATGCCACTAGAGCGCAAATATTTTATCATAATTTGATAAAATGAGAAACCTGCATAATATGATAACATAAAGATAAGTAAAGAGAATCATTTTATATGCAAAAACTTCAAATAATTAATTTTTATTAATTCAGACGATCAAAACTTCACTAGAAATCGATGGCCGAAAGAAGATTGTTATTTGAAAATTTAAAAATTACTTCTACCAAGAAGCGTGAATATGAGAAATAAAAGAATTATATCATCGCTTGAAATGTAAAGATACATTCCTTGCAGTATGTTTTGTATTATTTCTATGAAGTTTTAGATACCTTATTAAGATAGATATTATTTTTAGAAGTATATTCGTACCTGATGTAGGTAATTTTTGCATAAAGATACAAAAGAGAAAACAGCTTGTAATGTGTACGTGTAAATTTGCTATAGGTTTTTTTTCTTGAGAATTCGGGATTTCCCTTTAAACATACATCAACGTTTAGAAAAAGAAGAAATATATTTTGGAAGCTCGGCATATGATTTATTCCTAAATCCATTTTCTTCATCAAAGTTATTTAAGAATTGAATTATAAAAAAGTGTTTAGACGTTATCGGTATTGATAGTCGAACTTACTAACTTAGTTTTTAATGTCTCTAAAAAAAGAAAAAAAAAGTGATAGTTGCTTTATTATATAATAAAACTGAAATTATTTTAACTTTAAGGACTTGAATAACTTGTCATATTATCCAGAACTATGGGAGTTTTTATCTTGAATTGGTCTTTCCAAAAGAAATTATTTTATGATGTAAAAAATATCGCAGTAAGAGAATTTGCCCAAATGAAACTCCATTTTGATAAATCTAGGAAAGCAGTCAGAGTCAGTGATTCTAATGTGACAAATCTGAATAATAAGCGTTGAAGCGTTTGGATTGTGAAACAGCCCTATTTAATGCTACTAAACCCCATAGAGAGATACATAATATCGACAACGGTTAGACAAGGCGTGACCCCGTTGCGGCATCAAACTTAGGGTTGAGTATTGTTCGTGGCGCATCACAATTAGATCAACTGAACACGTGCAACCGATACTTGCCTCGCAACTCTCCTTTCACGCCAACCCCTCTGCTAATTCGTTGTTCAAAATAGAGCATTTTCCCCAAATCACGAAAAACCTGCATAAATTTGCCAGTCAACGATATAATATATTATAAGCACACAGGTGCAGACGCTTGTTTATACGTACATGAGCTTGTATTTTTGCAGAACAGTACTTACGAGGCACAAAGATTTATCTAACTGTACATATAGAAAATCATATTTTTTGAGGTAGAGACTAATTAAAAGATTGTGTAATTAATAACGCTGATGTACTTATGTAATTTTTCGACAGACATGGATTTGTAACTGATGTTTTCTTCTTTGCTAATTAAAAAAAGCGATTCAGGTGTAAACATTTGAAAAAGATAAAAACTAATAACTAATAGAATGAATTTAAAGTTTTTAGTTTTTACACTCAGAGAAAGCTTCTGTTCATATCGAAAAAATCGTTTGTGCACTTTATTTTTCTTAATTCAAAATAAAAAATTTTTTATGTCAAAAACAAATATGTTTGATTTTAAAAAATTATGTATTTGAATAGAACAAATTCATTGTTCGAATGATTTGTTTAATTTCAAAATATATTATATTTATTCAACCAAAATGGTTTTTCTTTTCAATTCAAAAATTCATTTTTTAGGTTCAAAAGTCATTTTTTTAAGACACACTAAAGATTTTTGAAGCCATAGAAATTCACAGATTTGTTTGAATAAAAAAAAATTCTGAGTGTTTAAAAATCAAATATCATTAAATTCACAATGCAATATTACTTACATAGAAATTTTATAATTGGAAGAATTTTAGTTATGAACCGTGTTTGCCATGTTACTGATTTATGTCAATTAAAAATTATAAAAATAACATTCGTACCTCGATTATTGCAATCTAATGCCCTTTGTTTTTTTATGTGTATATTTAAAATTCGTTCCTTGCCCGGAAAGTAAGGATCCAATTATGAGATTGAATTTAAAGATAAATTATTGTTTGAAAGATAATAAAAAGAATGATATTCGATGCGTATATAAATAATTGGCTTTCCAAATTTGATCAAGATTTAAAAGTTGAAGGACTTTAAAAAATTAATCATTAGAACATTATATTATGTTGCATAGTAGAATCTTATATCAACATTTTTGGTATAAGTATTTTCCAATTTTGTCTTTTTATTATAAATTAAAGTTTTGATGAATGAGTTTACAATTTCATAAATGAAAAGTGAGAAATTAAAAATACTGCTTGATAATCAAAGAAAAATCATAATTTGAAGTGATTTTTCCTGTGAGCTTTTGAGCGCCGACGCTTCGTGCATTGATCGAGTGCGTCAGCTTGCAGTTATTACTGTAACTCTGTATTACTATATCTAAATGGACAGGATCCGCGGAGATTCATAGAAGTTTAGATGTGTAGAAAATGAAAATCGACAATGCTGCTATCAACGTAACTTGTTCTTCTCTACTGTTGTATAAAACTCTATAACATTTTCAATTTTAAATATCAACTCATTTAAAAAATATTTAATTTTTCTCGCTAAAAATCTCATTTGTTTAATATTATTTTGGTACATTTAGCCTGAAATTCTAATATTTCTTTATCTTTTCGTCTATCCACTTCCCTATCCTCTTATGTCTGTTATAGTCTATTAATTTTTTCAAATAACAATAAGCCCTATATTTTTCTATCCATCAGTCTATCTGTACTGCTCGAAGTGAAAAAAAATAAATTTCCAATACTTAGAAATTCTGGCCTAAGAATACGTCAAATACTTCTGTATCTAGCTATTAGTCTATCCATCATTTTCATGAATGTTTATCCTTTTGTATCTACAAAATACCATAGCCATAAAGAATTTGCACATCGAATTAATTAGCTGCTAATTCTATAATTGAAGAAAAAAATAAACGTGTTTATGGAAGAATGATGAATATAAATTTCCATCATGAGAAAGAAAGACACTTTTTCTTGTATGCAGGAATACATTTTTTTACTCTTTGGTCATTGATTCAAAAGTGCCTGCGCAGGTAAAAACTCATATAATAAATTACGCATAATAATTACATATAGACATAGTGCTCGACTTTCAGTTACGTTCAAAAGTTACTTAAAATTAGACGTACCTTTCTTGTACAATTAGATCAATAATCCTGGAAAAAGTATAGAACTTTCCAAGAGTATTCAGTAGAAAGTTCGTGAAAATTCTGAGTACAGCACTTGTGCATGGAAACTTCAAAGCCAATCAATTACATTTTTATGGACTATCAAATGCAATAAGAAAAGAAAATTATTTTCGCAAGCTGTCTTTTTTTTAATTACTTTTTTACTAATTTGTATTACAAATTATACTATTATACACTATCACTACACATCGCTGAACATAATATATTACCGCTGTTGAAATCGTTGAAATTAATCTTATGTTCACAGGATTCGAACCTTAACTTTTACCTAACCTATTGGGTTGGCAACAAAGTCATTTTAGACCAAGCAACAGGGAATTTGTTATGACATTATTTATTTCAGAAAACGGACTGCGCCATCAGAAGAGAGGTTGGTGACAGAGTAATTGTGTCATGTTTTGGACAACGAAATATGATTTATAAATTTGTTATTAACATTTAAGACAAAAAAATCGCACTTTTTTTAGTTTTTTGTTTATAACATTAAAGATAATTATCCAATCTTGAGGACATCAATTGAAGAGTTGTAGAAAACTTAATTTTGAACAAAATGAGTCGTCGCTTGATCTGATTGGATAATTAGAAGCGGAGAAAATTCGGAAAAACCGGAAAATTGAGCTTTTGTTAAACAAATTAATATCTCAGTTAATTTTTAACTTTTCAGGTTGAGCTTTGGTGGAAAAGTAACCGACTTTATGCTCTTCAAATGTAAAGGGTTTCCCAATAGGGGTGATATGATTTTGAATGTCCCTATCGGGCTCATTTGAACTGAAATTTTTGACGTCTGCTGTCAGTTGTCATCAGTAAGGTTTGCCATTTAATCATGAGTAGTTTCACGCTTCCACAACGTTTGGAAATTGTCCAATTATTTTATCAATCGTATGCGTACCGCACGTTCTACACAGAATATAGCCGCCGTACAGGCCAGTATCGAGGAAAACCGTGAATTGTCCGTGCCACGCCGATCTCAGGAATTGGGCCTGTCCAGGATGACTACCTGGCGTATTTTGCGATTGGATCTTGGCCTGCATCCCTATAAGATGATTCTGGCCCAAGAACTGAAGCCTAATGACCATCGTTTGCGTCGGGAGTTCGCGGATTGGGCTCTGGAATCAATTGAAAATGATCCCAATTTTCATCAAAAAATCATCTTTTCTGATGAGGCGCATTTTTGGCTCAAGTCTCGGGGGACATTTCGCCGATATATTGTTTAAATCATAAATGGCATAGAATATCCAATATAATAAAAAAGATTTCGATCAATTCCGAATGAATATTCAGTGTTTTTTTTTCAATTTCAAAACATATCACCCTTATTGGGAAACCCTTTATAAAAAAAGAACACTTTAAGATAATACGTTTCCGCGCTATTGACACTTTAATTTATTTCATGCGTTAATTGTAAAATGTCTGCTTGCCGCAGAGGTGGTCCGATTTTTATTTTGAAAACGGCTTATAAAAATATAAATCAAGCGCAACAGAACATCAATCTTGGTTTTTCGCTAAAATGTTGCAAAGTTCATTAAAAAAAGGTCTAAACATGGCTCTGAACGCTTGAACGCAGCAAAGTGACAGTGGTGGGAGGAGAAGGCGAGTAGGCTCACTGTGTCACTTTGCTACGTTCAAGCGTTCAGAGCCATGTTTAGACCTGTTTTTAATAAACTTTACAACATTTTAGCGAAAAACCAAGATTGACGTTCTGTTTTGCTTGATTTATATTTTCGAAAGCCGTTTTCAAAATAAAAATCGGACCACCTCTGCGGCAAGCAGACATTTTACAATTAACGCATGAAATAAATTAAAGTGTCAATAGCGCGGAAACGTATTATCTTAAAGTGTTCTTTTTTTATAAAGGGTTTCCCAATAAGGGTGATATGTTTTGAAATTGAAAAAAAAAACACTGAATATTCATTCGGAATTGATCGAAATCTTTTTTATTATATTGGATATTCTATGCCATTTATGATTTAAACAATATATCGGCCAAATGTCCCCCGAGACTTGAGCCAAAAATGCGCCTCATCAGAAAAGATGATTTTTTGATGAAAATTGGGATCATTTTCAATTGATTCCAGAGCCCAATCCGCGAACTCCCGACGCAAACGATGGTCATTAGGCTTCAGTTCTTGGGCCAGAATCATCTTATAGGGATGCAGGCCAAGATCCAATCGCAAAATACGCCAGGTAGTCATCCTGGACAGGCCCAATTCCTGAGATCGGCGTGGCACGGACAATTCACGGTTTTCCTCGATACTGGCCTGTACGGCGGCTATATTCTGTGTAGAACGTGCGGTACGCATACGATTGATAAAATAATTGGACAATTTCCAAACGTTGTGGAAGCGTGAAACTACTCATGATTAAATGGCAAACCTTACTGATGACAACTGACAGCAGACGTCAAAAATTTCAGTTCAAATGAGCCCGATAGGGACATTCAAAATCATATCACCCCTATTGGGAAACCCTTTACATTTGAAGAGCATAAAGTCGGTTACTTTTCCACCAAAGCTCAACCTGAAAAGTTAAAAATTAACTGAGATATTAATTTGTTTAACAAAAGCTCAATTTTCCGGTTTTTCCGAATTTTCTCCGCTTCTAATTATCCAATCAGATCAAGCGACGACTCATTTTGTTCAAAATTAAGTTTTCTACAACTCTTCAATTGATGTCCTCAAGATTGGATAATTATCTTTAATGTTATAAACAAAAAACTAAAAAAAGTGCGATTTTTTGGTCATAAATGTTAATAACAAATTTATAAATCATATTTCGTTGTCCAAAACATGACACAACTACTCTGTCACCAACCTCTCTTCTGATTGCGCAGTCCGTTTTCTGAAATAAATAATGTCATAAATCATTCATAACAAATTCCCTGTTGCTTGGTCTATTTCGCTTTTTTCAGCTAGATGAATTAAGTCGTTCGAAGTCGTTCTTCTCCATTGAAAACTACAGATTGTATATGGTATTTGACAGCTGACGTTTCATAGATTATTCAGTAAAAAAAAAGTTTCAAGTTTTATTGTTTTGCATTGATTTGAAATGGAGATTCCAGTCGGTCATTTTCGTCACATTTTACTTTATTACTTCCCAAATTGAACGAAATTCTACTCACCAAACGAATTTCCATTAGCGATTCACTGCTGATCCATTGTTAGAGCGAATCATAACGTGCGATGAAAATGGGTTGTTTACGATACAAAGAGTTGAATCTTAGTTTCTTTTAATAATAATTTATAATATGGCTTAACATTCAACTTCAACATTCATATTGTAATATTCTACAATTTTGAAAACAATCATCAAATAAATAAAAGACATGGGAAACTATGTAGGAAACCACATGGGAAACTGTACAGGAAATCATATCGGAAACTACATGGAAAACTATATAGGATCCGGGCTCAAATTACTATACAGTTTCCCATACTGTTTCCTATATAGTTTTCCGCATAGTTTCCCATATAGCTTCCCATGCAGTTTTCCATATAGTTTCTTACATAGTTTCCTAGGTAGTTTCCTACATGGGATTTTTCAATAGGGTAACGTCGTGTGAAAAAGATCATGGAGCAAGCGAGATGAGCCTGCACAATCGACATCAAAAGCCGATATGCATCAAAAGAAGGTTATGCTGAGTGTTTGATGGAATTTCAAAGGGAATGTTTATTTTGAGCTGCTTCCAAGGAACCAAACTATCAATTCGAATGTCTACTGTCGCCAGCTAATGAAAATGGAAAAAGAAATCAAGGAAAAGCGGCTAGAACTGGCAACTCGTAAAGGCGTCATCTTCCATCAGGATAACGTCAGACCATATACATCTTTGGCCACTCGCAAAAAATTATTGGAGTTAGGCTGGGAAGTGATGCCTCATCCACCGTATAGTCCTGACCTTGCACCATCCGATTATCATTTATTCAGTTTACTTAAAAACCATTTGAATGGAAAAACATTCGATTCAAATGATACTGTCAAAAATGAGTTGATTCAGTTTTTTGCCTCTAAGAACCAAACTTTTTACGAAAGCACAATCATGAATCTGACTGAAAGATGACAAAAGGTCATCGAACAAAGTGGTCAATACATAATTGATTAATGTTTGTTATTTGTATTAATAAACTTGCTTCGAAAATCATGAAAACAAACGAAATGACTTTTTTGCCAACCCAATACATGTAGAACGCAGTCTAACCTTATAAATTAAACCGCACGGCTACCGAAGCGCTTGCGATATTTCCCAAAAAATGTTGGGTACATTTTATCCTTAGAAAATGCAGGGACAATTGCTACGCCTTGTTTCTCCAACAATTTTATATAAGCTAACAAAAGTTTTTAAATGAAGAGATTTTGAATAAATTAATTTCCCAGTTCTTATTTTTTCTGTATAATGCCGCCCTGTGCAAGTACACAGTTGGATTTCTATCTAAATAAATTTTTGATGCAAATTGTTCACGAAATTGCGAAAAAAACAGGAAAATATTTTTTTTATGATAAAACGTGTGTGTTTATAGTGTAAAAATGTGAAACATAACGAATCAGAAACGATAATGACGGAAATCTATTCGGGTTGAAATTGTCCGAAAGGGCAGTGAAGAGAAGAATTCCCCTACTGTGGTACATGGGACATCTAGAAAATATATTAATAAATTTATGCACCCCAACATGAGTCAAGCAAATAAGATCGGATTTGACACGCTAAAATTGCTTGATGCTTATACGGCGCTTCCTCTCGCGCCTTCACATCAAGCATCAAGTTAGCTAATATATATTTAATTAATTTGGGGATCTATTGAAAGAGTAGTCGAAATTGAACAATATGTTTTCGGATGTTGAAAGTTTGCCTAGCACGTGGCAGTGTTTCCCTTTTGATAATTGACTACACTTTTGGAGTTCACCCGATCATATCATTCTATTATTATTATTATTATTATTTTTATTGGCAAAGTATATATATATTTATTTATTTATAAAGTTATTAAACATAAAAGCAAGAACAAATTTAATGTTAAATTAATAAAAAGATTTATCAACCATTTCGCGTTCAGTATAGATCATATACTGAAAAATTAGCCGATTTCAGTGTAAATGTAGACAGATATTTTAGATCATTGATATAAAATTTACCATTCTTTCAATTTAAAATGTTTATAAAAAATAGGCGGATTCAAGATTGAGCACAATAATAGAATTTAGCCAAGTATATAATGTTTGAACGTATTTTTGGGAATGTACCCAACAAACGCTGTTATATAACATGTATGTAACCGTTACGTAACAGATTGTAACACGTTACATAGCTGGTGACTTACAGGTGAGTCACCTGTGACGCAAAATGTCACACACTGTGTGATGAATTAGTTCTATACACGGAGAAAAATAGTTGAAGTAATTTTACTCAACTCTGTCGATTAAACTTGGGACATAAGGACATTTGAACATCTATTAAATCCTAGTCGGGTAAAATGAATTTGATATATACCTAATTCACCCAAATTGAATAACAATAAGCGTTACATAGGGAATAGTAAGGAGTTGAGTAAAACGTTATCGACGACAGGGCACCAACATGCGTCAGTGGGTTAACATGAAATGTATAAGTATATCACCGACGCTTGAGGTGCTTCAAACCGTAGTTGGGTAAAATGAGCATCGGGCGTATTATTTGAACTGGCAATGGTATGCTTCTCTCAAATAAAAAAAAATTCTTACCTCGAGCCTGCCAATAGTCATCCGGTACATACATAAACAACATACAAATACATTCACACCATCCATACGTAGCCAATCACATTTCAAATTACAAATCCATTTAAACATATAACCTTACATATATAAACCTAATAACTACACTTATATATAGTACGATACGCTTTCGTCGAATCACGCACACGCTCGCTTACAATGCTGAGATATAAAATTTGGAACTTTCTTATATAGTGACTGCATGAGTTATTCAGAGCTTGTGAGAGTAAGTGCCGTCAATAAAATTTTTTAGCCTTGCTCAAATAAAAATAAATCGACTTTTTTCATAAATGATTAATAAAATATTTTTAAAAATTAATATAATTAATCAATTATTATAACTATGATTATTGATATATATAATATAATTATTAAACTACATTTAGTATACATTTTTATTATAACGACGTATGAAGTTTAGTGAAACGAAATTTTCAAATGTACATTAAAAAATTGCATTATTATTAAGAAGTATCTTGTATAAAAACATTTAAAAGAAGGTTCTTTTATTTTCTGTGTTTTATATTTTCAAAATATGGATTTTACATTTGCGAATTCCAAATTATTATAATGCCTGAGTAATTTATGTGATATTTCATATTTTATGTAATACACTTATCGATTTTTTTGTTGTTTAAATTTTCATAAGATCAATTTAATTTTAAGAATTTAAGTTTTTGAAATAAAAAATTTTTCATGTGTAGAATGAACGGAAAGCTCTACTATTTATGTGATTTAATAAAAGATTGGTTTTTTATAGTTATACTACGAGTAATAATATATATATTTAAAAATTTTTAATGCACGCTTTCATACTTCACCCTACACTTCTGAATTTTACCCAACTTTGATTCATTTTCGAACATTTAATATATCACAAATAAATACAGTGATTCTAAATAACTTCTAACTTGTCCTTATGTCCCAAATTTCATCGGAAGTTGAGTAAAATTACTTCAACTACTTTTCTCCGTGTAGCAGCTCTGTAACGCTGTGGTGTAATGGGTTTGTAACAGACTTATGTAACATATGTGCTATATTGTTACGCAGCATCAATGTAAATATGTTCTATATGTGTTATGCAATTATGTTATATAGAAGTTTTGTAAAAGCGATATGTAAATAGTATGTAACGGAGATATGTTAAACAGATATACGATGATAAAATATTGATAATTCACAACTCATTTATGTCAGTCAAATTTTGCACCTTTGTGTTATTTGTCGATTACTGAATATTATACTAAGGGCATGTGAAATTTTACCATAAGAGCAATTTAGTTTACACAAGTTATTACCCACAATTTTTCATTTTTCCAGCTGTTATTGATGTTGGTATTCGGGAAATTAAAATATCTATATATAATATTACATGATTGTTACACATCTGATAATAACGTGCATTATACACAACTTACAGAGAAGGACTACATAGTAACGCCGTCATATAGTACACTTACGAAACACTGCAAAGAAAGTGTTATAGATCATTCGCGTAACCAAGTTACAGAATCAAAGTTACATTACTGTTACTAATGTACATTATATACAACTAACATAACTATTCCGTAACATTATTACATTACCCTTACGTAATATAGCAATTACATCACTGAACAATAACAATCGTTACATAACCAGAAATAACTATGTTACCCTTTTCTTACGGAGCGGTTACATAACGCGTTTGCTGGGCACAATCCAAAAATATCTAAATGATATCAAAGTTGATACAATAATTTTATTTCTTAGCGGTAAAACCTAAAAAAACATAATACTTGTCACTGAAAGCAGTGCAGTGGTTCATCAATTTCCATGTCTCCGCCGTCAGGATTGACTATTTGTTAGAGTGAGACGAAAGTAGTTGTGTCTCACTCTAACCAATGATCAACTCTAACGGTGGGGGCGTTCCGCAATTGGTGAACCACTGCACTGTCATCAATGACAGGTATTATGTTTTTTTGGTTTTTAATGCCCACAATGTACCGCAGAATCATAATTAAAACAATGTAAATATCTTTTATGTGCCTCCGGCGCGTAAACTCGTTTTTTTGCTACAGTTAAGAGTAGTGCAATGTTGTGTATTACGCTACAGAGGACTGAAATGTAAAAATTGAACTGCGCATGTGCCTATAACCATAAAGCGGAGCACAATCTTCTTCTTATTCTTCTTCTTCGTCGTACATCGTTAGCACCCTACTGACAAAGCCTTGTACATTTGAACTGCGCATGCTCTATTGCAACACGCTACTACTACACAAGATCGATAAACCAAAATGGCCGGGACTAGTCACGAAATATCAAGTTTAATGACTAGCGCCGCAAACAACTACAATACTACATTAGATTCGAGTGTACGCATAAAAACTCGTATACGCACCGAAGTCACATAAAATAGAATACGTGCCAATGCACACAATTCGGGAAATTACGAGACTCGCGACAATGCTAGCAGGACTGATCGCGCCTCGGCTTCGTCTCGACTTCGCTACGGCTACACCTCACCTACGCATTGGCTTCGATCTCCTGCAAGTATTGTCGCTCGTCGCGCAATAACCCTCATTGTGCGCCTAGGCACGTAATATACTATTATGTACCTCCGGCACGTTAACTCGTTTTTTCGCTACAGAGGAATGAAATGTAAAATATTCGCTGACCGTTCACTGGACTGGGTCAGCCAGGGTATGAACACTTTATTCGGCATTACTTTATTTTACATTTAAGTTGCTTTAACTGATCTCAGCTTCCTGTATCATGATTCAAGTATTTCAGAATTTTGCTCGATTTTCTGTATACATTTCAGTAACTTTTTATAAATTACATGGTTAAAATAATTTATTTATTTTCTTCCAAATATCTCAAAAAGGAAAAACAATGGTAGACTTTATTTAAGGGAACGATTTTGCAGAACAACGCTTATTTCGTATCTCACATATTTTGGTGAAAAAACTCGAATTTTTTTAATATTAAAAATCAAAACATAAAATATACATCCTGTCCCGAAATGTCTTGATGAGAATTTGTAAGCCTCATTTAGGCAAACAATTTTCCATCTAAACGTTTTTTTTATCTCACATGGTTTGTCTAAAAAATGGAATTTTTAAATTTTAATCGTATTTTTTGAAATTGAAACGAAAAACATATGTTTTTTCAGAAACTGCGTTAAACAAAATTTGTAGATCTGCTTGAAACGAACAACTTTGTATTCTTACGTTTTTTTCTTATTTCACATATTATTGTTAAAAAATTGAATTTTGGATTTTCAATATATTTTTTTTTAAATTAAAAAGAAAAATATGCATCTTATGAAAAAATGTTACAATTCAAATTTGTAGGTCTTTATGTAGAAAATAATATTGTATCATAACGTTTTTTCGTATCTCGTATAATTTAAGTGGAAAATGGAATTTTGATATTGACTTATTTCGAATTTGAATATGCTGTAACATTTCTAATTTTGATTTAATCAAAAAATGTTATCGAGATAATTTGTGGAGATTCATGAGCATTATCAAAAACCAGTATTGAAATTTTGTATTTCTTCAAAAATTTATTTTCAAAAACACAAAAGTAGTGCTCAATCCCTCAATTTTGATTGGATGTCGCTGGTTAACGAACTTGTCCTTACTTTTTTGGCTCCGATAAAGTGTGCCAAAGCTCAATTCAATCTGATAATTCTATCGAGAGTTATGCCGCACACGACCTACTACTTTCGTAAAAACCGTTTTTTCTGACTCAGGGGGTCTCAAAACGTAACGATTTGATGAAAATTTCGAAAGTCATTTTTCACATAAAACCAATACCTTCTCATCCATGATGAGAATGTATAAAAAAGGAAATTTTTGTTACTATGTCACTTGGATTAACTTTTTTACCTACATTTTGTCCGGCTACTTAACAAAATAACAGGTCAGTTTTTGTTTAGTAATATTTTATTGTGATGAGATCGCAGTTTTTTAGACTTTTTTATTCTGTAATAATTCTTTTCAACTTCTACAATTTTACTGTATACACGGAGAAAAATAGATAGTAAACCGCAATATCTTGATATTAGCAGATAATATATTTGCGATTTAACTATGGGACAGCCATCTATAGATATTGAAACAGAGTATCTGCAGATATTAAAAAAAAGATGTTTTTTAGCAATATCTAAGATATTAAACTAAAGAACCCAATATGTTAATTTGAAATATCTCAGATGGTTAAACTGTAATATCATAGATAATTAAAGTCAATATTTATGTCATTGAATGCAATTGTCTAATAATTATGTAAAAATGCTGATTGAAAAGTTGAAAGAAAAAAATGAAATTAAGAAAATATGCAATTTTTTCAAAAATGACACTTAAAAACTTCATATAGACACAACATTATTAATTCAGTCTTTTTTTGAATGTAGTTATTTAGACCAATTTTGTAGTTTCACATGGGCAATTCATTTTTTTCGTTTTTACCACAATGTTTATTCGTCACATGAGCAATTTTTTTAAGTTTCTTCCTTTTGTATTTTTTTATAGAAATAAATTCTCTGTGATGAGGACTCCAATCTGAGTCGAAACGTTCGAAAATATGAAACTTTGAGTTACATTTTTTCTGGACCCTAAAGCAAACTAAGAACATCAACAATATTTAATATTAAATTCAATTTTTCAAAAGTTTTCGTCCACTCGTAAGAATCACCACTTCTTAAAGGATCTCGAATATAATATATATTGGATCTATACAAGTTTTTCAAGGAATAAAGATCACAGATCTCGAAGCTCCTCCTTCCAGAGAAAATTTGTCCAGTAGTATCACATTGATAAAATTATTACCCTTTTAGAGCAGCCAATACCAAAACAGAAAATTTGCGCATGTGCTGTGGTTACCTTTGATATCAAGGGTAGAAACAGCGCTGTGCAAAGAAATATATATACCCCGCCTGAAATATTTGTATATAAATATTTATAAATTGATGGATATTAAAGTTTTATTCAAACATATATTCGAATCAAACAACGCGGTAAATGTTTGAATAGAAGAAATTTTCTTTAGTCACAAAAAAAATTGAGTGCATAAATAAGGTGGATCTTTTAACCGATAAGAAATATTTTATATTTGTATTATTTACTCACAAAATAACAATTGTTTGACATTATTTTTAGAATTTGTAAAATTCACAACGTAAAACAAATGGTATTTTAAAAATAAGTTAGAAAAAACTAAAGTTAGCGAATTTTTCTTCTTAGTGTCGTGATCAATCGCAGGTATCTCAACTTAACCTATACAATTAACAACGTTAAGATCTGATACTTTTTAATCTAATGAATACTACTGTTCAGGAGTTTTGTTTTCAGAAATTAAAAAGTGGAATCAAGAAGTAGTGTAACAGGAGATAATAGTAAAAAATATTTATTGGGTTGTAATAGCTTTCAGATTGAGGTTACAAAAAACGTGAGTGTCCAGGAGTGGTTCATTAAAATAAAGTTCTTCAAGATCATTTGTTGAATAAAAATATATATTTACTTTAAAGCTACATATGCTGGGAAATAGTATAAATTATACAAAACTTGTAATATATCTAGCACCCCAAATGTAGGAAAAATGTAACATCCCTGCTGAAAGGGGCGTTTACCGTAGAATTTGCGCAGCCTCCCGTGGGGTGGCTTAATATATGAAACAAGTTATTCAATTCGAAAAACTGATTTGTGCCGCATTTGTAATTGTGTTCAGGTCGACAATAGCAGTATATGGTGCTCAGTGTGATTACAACGTAAATACGTTTTTTCAACACCTTCGTTGGAAGTGTTTCGAAAATCGTTGCCCTATAGTATTTTTTGATCAATAAGTAGTTCTCAAAAGGACCATTAACTGCCGGAAGGTACGGGATATGAACTACCCCGAACCTTTGTGGGAAATTAACGGAAATCAAGCACAGGTAAATTATTTGTCTAAACAACAAATCAATACAAAATAATCCATGAATTCAGCTTGTGGCTCAAGTAAGGGTAAAGGCATCGAATTATTTGACTTGTTTTAGATGAACATTCATCCTGATAATTTTCGAACCTTTACATGGAATCCTATGTGGTCCAAGATTTTTAAATTAAGGCATAATCATTATAAATATATTTAATTCATAAATGAAGCTCAAAATGCGACCAGAGACTGTAGGTATAAGTTTATTTGGACACATACTTTTTTATTACCATTTTAAGTTACCATGTTTTGAAAGGGACGTGCTCGCTCAATTGATAATTATAAATTTTCCATCCAGAAAATGTCGACTTGATAATCTAGTCCGAAGTATGTACATCCATAGACTTGCAGCGTTTTCTAAACCCCTGAATTGCCTCAGTTTGTACACAATTTTTTGACAATTGTGGAGGACGATTGATGAACGCGTTGTTTCAAAATTAATACTCTATACTCTAAATTGATTCGACGACAAATTTTCTCCTGAATTCCCTTAGCAGAATGAATTACTTTGAGTAACTGGGGCCATTTCCTGATTCGAAACCAAACGCATCGTAAACCCATAAAGGTCCCCAATCAAAGACGCTGTTTGTCAAATGCGTTAATGAATGGACATCAAGAGTCATGGGTACTTTTTTGTATAAAATTTCCATACAACATAAAAATTCATGTTCTATTAACTTTACTAAACTATTTTTTCCGTGTACTGAGAAATTTTTAAGTTCTATACTAGCAGATTTAAATAGCATGTTTTCCTAAATTTCTGATCAATTTGATATTATTTTTGGTATTAATTCTAATATCTTTATTAAAAATGTCCGCATTGATATCAAGTCAAGAATTTGAAACATAATTTCAATGTTGATTTGAATTCGATATATTCACAGTATAGTTGATACTTTAATAGAAAAACCATTATTCTATCACATAATAATAAAAATTTATTTAGGGAATAACTCAGGCTTCACAGTTGGGGAAAAGTTGTCAAACAGAAATATTTGACAAAATCTAAGATGATAATTGGAATAAATAAATAATTAATATTTTTTATAAAAATTAAAGCGGATATTCCACACTAATATGACAGATACTCGTACACTCAGAACAAAGTTTTGTTAAAACAACCAGAATTCCGGTTATTTCAACGGAAAACAATGTTACGGAGAACCGTATATACTAGTAATTTCACACGGAAAAAAATAGAGTGTCAAACTTTGAGTGTCAAAATTTAGGTATGTCAGTTTTATATTGCAGATAGTACCACGTACTATCTATCATTTTTTCTTGATAGTCAGGGAGAACATAATTTTATAGTCTGTTTGAATATCGACAGAATGTTAGGTTTACATTCTGAAATAGTTAACCTGTCAACACTTACACTCCGAGATAATCGAGCTAACGCTCCTGAGATACTCAGGTTTACATTCCAGGATTGCCATACACTCTGGGAAAGTCAAGTTGAACATCTAGTTTTGACACTTCACAGATAGTACGTTCCACTATGTAGAATTTTAAAGTGACATGTTTGATAACATGTCTGCTATTATATTGACCCAAAATTCATAGAATTTTTTTTTCATTTCTCGTTATTTTGGCATAGGGCCAGATTCTTTTTATTTTCTTCGATTAAAATTATCACTATTAGATATAAAAATACTGAAAAAGAAAGCAAGGCAAACGTTTCGGTCACATATGGGGGCCCTCTTCAGTGCCATAAATTCAAAGATTAATTCAAAATTTCTGTAAAACATTAAAATATAGGAGATCTGAACTGTTTTAAAAACCGACTCCGGACATGTGGCCTTGCTGACCGACAATTTTTTTTTATATAAGCAATCCTGAGAGGTTCTTTTCCTCCTTGAAGAAGACTATTGTCCTATACCTACACTACCGGTCAAAATTGTGGGACCACCTGCAAAAATTGTATTAAAAACATGCTCGTCTTTGAAAGCGGCTATCTCCGTGAAAAATTAAGTTAGAAATATTTTTGAAAAGGAATTTGAAAGATAATAAAATTTTGCGTCGAATGAGCTCTATTTGAAGTATTTTCATAGAATAGAAGCCGAGATAGCATTTAACATTGAATTTGCAAGCAAGGTATTACAGAAACATAAATTATTATAATATCTATACATGTAGTTTTACTTAATAGTCCAGTCGAATTAGAATTCAAGATGGATGTGAGAGCAAGATCCGAGATTTTTATTGGAATCGCTCAAAAATATCACAGTAATTGACGTACCATGTTTTGCGCCTCGAATTTCCTTGTGCGTTTTGTAAAACAAATGTTGAAAGCCAAAATGTGCGAAAATAGGCCATTTTTTAAATACATTTTCTCATTTTACTCTTAAAATATCAGTTTTATGATGAAAATGTATTAGAGCAAAGTTGTAGAGCATAAAATTTGCTACAAAATGCTGTGGTTTGAAGTTAAAAGATTTGATTTTCTTCCGCCACAACGGCCGAACAATAAATAAAAAATAGTCGAAAAACAGCTATTTTTTGCACGCGCATTTCAAACTGAAAATATTAATACATCCAAATGGTTGTTTTGCCTTTAAAATATTTAATTCTTTACCTTTCGAATGCCTAAAATTCGAATTCAATATCTCTTTTAGTTACCGAGTAATGTAATTGTTTATTAAGAATTTTCAAAATAACATAAGTTTTAAGAATTATTTATTGCTTTTTATAGAATATTTTTTAAAATCAATTATATACATGCTTTTGGCAGAAATTCTATAGATTCAATAGCATTTTTGTCTCAGTGTATTGAGATTATTTGTTAATTATAGGTGTATAGGTAGAAATAAGTCCAATTATATCTAATCGTTAAGAAAACAATTGTAGAACTGTTGAATAGCCGAGATTTTATGAATAAAGTTTTTGTTTCATCTTTCAGGGTATTTTATATTCAATTCCTTCCGAAATATTCTGATGAAATAATATTAAAGGTTAGAAAAAAAGACATAAGTAAATGAAAACATTCAATTATATCCATAATTCTTTCTCTAACAATAAATAGTATTCCAGATCCTCAAACAAAGTTTGGACAAATATCTATTTAATTGCAAGAAAAAATGTATATATTCAAGAAATTTTCAAACTGTAAAAATAAAGATCATGGAATATATACTTTATAAAACGAATAATAGTTTTGTATTGGAAAAAAATGTCGACATTTAAAGTTTATATGGAAATCCATTGTTATATCATTGATAAAATTGAATAAAAACATTTCTTAAATGAATTTTGAAAACACTTATTTAACATTACACGCAAAAAAATGTGTAGCTGGTACAAAGAAACATATTGCTGTTCAAGCTATATTATTAACTATCCTAACCATAAATGTGGCTACTATAACCTAATAAAATATCTTTGTGACAGCTACACATTTTTTTCCGTAAAACAGTTTCATATATGTATAATTTTTTATACAATTTATTCATTTTATGAAATATACAGTTGTTTTTTATTTGTAAAAAAATATTTTGATTCGAAATTATTAGTAAAATGTTTACTATAGAATTTATTGTGAAATTTAAAATGCAACAAAGTTTAAAAATAATTTTGTAACACTTTTTCAACATTATATATTTAATAGATTATGGACTTTCAATTTTACACGTATTGGAAAATTTGTAATGTAAGCAAAGTTATATCTTAAAATTTCTTTAAGCTGAAATCTAAGACGGGTCGTTATTATATTATTGAAAATGATCGATTGAATATTGAGATTTGTCAAAGTTTGGCTTGTGTATATTTCTTATAATTTGTTTTCTTTTAACATCGAAATTATACTTCCTTCACACGACAAAGGATTTTATTTCCAGACCAAAGGAAAAACATTGTCAATGAAATGATTGCACTTGAAACGAAAATACTTCAACTGTTAGAGGATTTCCTCTTATGACAATTTTGAGTAGAAAATCCATTCATAGTGAACGGAATTGTTCGACAGTCAATATTCCGTTTTTAGAGTGTAGCCTTGGTATCAATAAGAGGAGCCGATCCCAGTCGATACCTTTTTCTGGGAAAATTGCAATGATTGTAAAACAATTGATACCTTTTCATCCATACATATATAAATCCATAATCTACAAATTTCTTTACCTTTGAATTTTTCTTTTAAGTTATCTAACTTCCACTCACTTAATACCTTGTACACTTTATTCTCCATTTTTTTGAAACTTTGTAAAAATAATTTGAGACAAGACGCGAGATCTCTGATATTACTTTGGATTCTACCTTATGTTTGTTTTCTCTTGTTTTTGTAACACAACATAACTAACAGTAGGAAACCGGTATCAACATGTATAGTCAAGTTTTCTCAACTGGGCCACCTAAAATCGAGTTTTCGATTTTTACATAGATTTTGGCTTATTTTGAAAATTTAAGAGGTACACAATACTATATCCAAAAGCGTTCAATGAAATATTAATTTTTCAACAAGTTATAATCAAACAAATTTTAATGCAAAGCTTTGTTTCAACGGCAATATTTCGGTAACCAATTAAGATACATGCATGATTTTTTAACTGTAAAAAGAAAAACGATTGATGAACACGACTATATTGTTTTTTTGTCCTTCAAGCATAATTTGTTTATGAAAATTTCGAATCGTTTTAAACAATTGCAATTTTTACAACTTCTCATATTATTCCTTATTTATGCAATGAAGACCAAAAGGGACATTTACATAAGCTAAATTTGTTATTTATACTACTTATATTACAATAAATATTTTTCAACATATTGTCCATTTCTGATTGTATTGGTTATTTAAAACAAAAATACGTTTGAAGAAATTGGAAAATAATACGCATGAAAATAAAACGGGGCCTTATAGTAGCCATATTAGGGCCACAGCTGTTTGGCCCTCATCAGGTCAGGCGCTTCATTTCCCATTATAGGGCCCCAGTTCACCCCATTTGAATTTTTGTAGGGTTTGAATGAAATTACTTTTAAAGAAAATGCCACACGGAGAGAAATAACCAGTGCCGCGCTCTTCAGTCAAATGAGTGTTCAACACTTCGCCCCATTCAAGTGGTGAAACCATGAATTTTGAACAATAAAAGCTCGATATCCATGTTGAACACATATGGTATTGTCCATGCACTGGATACATTGCGCTTATGTGCGAATTATGTGGGCTTTGAGATTTAGCCACAAGATGAATCGTTGTAAATATTAGAGGGCTAGTGTACAAAACGCTCAAGTTTCATGTGCGACGCACATGAAATTGGCTAGTGTGAAATACTTGAGTTCCTGTATTTCACACGTGTCGTTTCACTTGTTCTCAATGCTTGGTACCTTTTACGTGCACGGCACTAGTTATTTCTCTCCGTGCAGTATTTTAACTCTTTTGGTTGAGGATTGGTGGAAAAGTAGCAGACTGTATGCTCTTCAAATGTATATAGACCAAGCAACAGGGAATTTGTTATGAATGATTAATGACATTATTTATTTCAGAAAACGGACTGCGCCATCAGAAGAGAGGTTGGCCATAGAGTAATTGTGTCATGTTTTGGACAACGAAATATGATTTATAAATTTGTTATTAACATTTAAGACCAAAAAATCGCACTTTTTTTTAGTTTTTTGTTTATAACATTAAGGGTAATAATCCAATCTTGATGACATTCATTGAAAAGTTGTAGAAAATTGAATTGCGAACAAAATGAGCTGCCGTTCGATCTGATTGGATAATTGGAAGCGAAGAAAATTCGGAAAAATCGGGAAATTGAGCTTTTGTTAAACAAATTAATATCTCAGTAAATTTTTAACTTTTCAGGTTGAGGTTTGGTGAAAAAGTAACCGACTTTATGCTCTTCAAATAAATAAAAAAAGGGACACTTTAAAATAATACGTTTCCGTGCTATTGACACTTTAATTTATTTCATGCGTTAATTGTAAAATGTCTGCTTGCCGCAGAGGTGGTACGATTTTTATTTTGAAAACAGCTTTCAAAAATATAAATCAAGGAAAACAGAACGTCAATCTTGGTTTTTCGCTGAAATGTTGCAAAGTTCATTAAAAAAAGGTCTAAACATGGCTCTGAACGCTTGAACGCAGCAAACTGACAGTGGTGGGAGGAGAAGGCGAGTAGGCTAACTGTGTCACTTTGCTACGTTCAAGCGTTCAGAGCCATGTTTAGACCTCTTTTTAATAAACTTTGCAACATTTTAGCGAAAAACCAAGATTGTCGTTCTGTTTTGCTTGATTTATATTTTTGAAAGCCGTTTTCAAAATAAAAATCGGACTACCACTGCGGCAAGCAGACATTTTACAATTAACGCATGAAATAAATTAAAGTGTCAATAGCGCGGAAACGTATTATCTTAAAGTGTCGCTTTTTTTATACATTTGAAGAGCATAAAGTCGGTTACTTTTCCACCAAACCTCAACCTGAAAAGTTAAAAATTTACTGAGATATTAATTTGTTTAACAAAAGCTCAATTTTCCGGTTTTTCCGAATTTTCTCCGCTTCTAATTATCCAATCAGATCAAGCGACGACTCATTTTGTTCGAAATTAAGTTTTCTACAACTTTTCAATTAATGTCATCAAGATTGGATTATTACCTTTAATGTTATAAACAAAAAACTAAAAAAAGTGCGATTTTTTGGTCTTAAATGTTTATAACAAATTTATAAATCATATTTCGTTGTCCAAAACATGACACAATTACTCTATGGCCAACCTTTCTTCTGATGGCGCAGTCTGTTTTCTGAAATAAATAATGTCCTAAATCATTCATAACAAATTCCCTGTTGCTTGGACTATAGTACTGGCGCCGTACTGGCGCGGTATTCTTCGACAGTGCTGGTTAAACTGTGAAGTAGGGGTATCACTGACAGTTGTTACTCTACTGGTTTACTACGGGCGTAGTACTGATTATTATTACCAGTAACGGATAATAGTACTGGACCAGTACTGCTTTTAAGTACCAGACCAGTATTGACTGCCAACTCCCAGCCGAGTTATCATAAGGGGTATAGCCAGTACTGCGCCAGTACCAGAAATCCGACGTCGGTACTGGCATGGTACCGCGCCAGTCATAAATTTCCACCTGGGAGGCTTAGGCTTAAAATGCTTTACTTATGGTCGTAGAACTTTAAAGTACACGGAAAAAATAAGTGTTCCAGAAAATGGATAAAGTTTTCGAAATTTTAACAAAATAGTATGTCACTTTTAGACAGGCCACAATTTTTAGAAAATTTCGTATAAATGTATGAAAAAGTGGATCAGACTTACGAATACTTGGAAAAAATTTCATGAATTATTGACATTCATTATGAAAACAGCAATTTTCCAATTTTTATTCCATTGTTTGTCACAATGTCTGAAAAAACTATCAATTTATTAAAAACAGAATGATCCTTTTTTGGAATACTTGGAATAGAAATTTCCCCAAACACAGAAACGAAAAAGTGAACTGCTAGTCAACGAAAGAGTCTAAATAAGTTTTACAATTCTTCACAAAGTGCTTTATGCTGACAGGGTTCAGTTCTGTTCCGCGAATTTCTTGGTTGTTTCAGTGACAAAATGGTACTCCGATGGTCTTTAGCAGTATTGGTGTGAATAGAATAGTATATTACGTGCCTAGGCGCACAATGAGGGTTATTGCGCGACGAGCGACAATGCTCGCAGGAGATCGTAGCCAAGGCGTAGGTGAGACGTTGCTAAGGCAAAGCCGAGACGAAGCCGAGGCGCGATCAGTCCTGCGAGCATTGTCCCGAGTCTCGTAATTTACCGAATTGTGTGCATTGGCACGTATTCTATTTTATGTGACTTTGGTGCGTATACAAGTTTTTATGCGTATACTCGAATCTAATCTAGTATTGATCATGATTCTCGTCCATTACACTTGATATTTAGCGACTAGTCCCGGTCATTTTGATTTTATCGATCTTGTGTAGTAGTAGCGTGTTGTAATAGAGCATGCGCAGTTCAAATGTACAAGGCTTTGTCAGTAGGGTGCTAACGCTGTACGAAGAAGAAGAAGAATAAGAAGAGGATTGTGCTCCGCTGTATGGATATAGGCGCATGCACAGTTCAATTTTTACATTTCATTCCTCTGTAGCGGAATACACAACATTGTGCTACTCTCAACTGTAGCGGAAAAGCGAGTTTCCTCGCCGGAGGCACATAAAATAAAATATGTTCAACTTAATCATGGAAATGTGTTACTTTTTTCGGGAATCCTGCCTTTCTTTGTATAAAAAAATTTATAATAATTGATATTTTTATGAAAATTAAAAATATTCCAAGAAATAGTCATTCAATATGAGAACATGTTAATGACGTTATTTATTAATAAATTAGTAATAAAATATTAATAAAATTAGTCATTTTAAAGAATTTTTAAAGAATAACAAAAGAATTGGGCAACTCTAGAGACTTTAAAGGAATTTAAAAAGTTTGTTAAGTGTTTCACAGGATTTTAACTGATATTGCAGACTTTTAAAGGATATTCAAAAGATGTCTAGTGATTTTAAAGAACTTAAGAGGATTTCAAGCAATTCTAAGTGATTTTAATGAATTTAAAAGAATTCCAAGTGATTTTATGTAGTTTTAATTAATTTAAAGCGATTTTAATAGACTTTAATAATTTTTTTTTAGTTTTAATAGATTTTAATAGTGATGTTACAGAATTTTAAAAGAATTTCAAGAGGATTCGAATGCGTTTCAAGATTTGCAAGTAATCAAAAAATTTTGTTAAGTATTTCAAGGGATTTTAAATAATATTAAAGAATTTTGAAAGAACTCCAAAGAATTGAAGGGTTTTCAAGACTTTTCACAGGATTTTAAAAATATCAAGACATTTTAAAGGATTTTGAGAGATTTTAAAAGATTTCAAAGATATGAAGATTTCCTAAAGGATTTTAAGAGATTTCAAATGGTTTTAAGAAAATTAAAGTAATCTTGAGAGATTTTAAGTGATTTTAAAGAGTTTTTTAAAAAATGCTTGAAGATTTTAAAGTAATTTAAAAACAATAAAATGTTTTTGAATTCTTTAAAATCTTTCAAATCTCTTGGAATATCTGGTGAAATTTATTGTAATCCCTTGAAACCATTTGAAATTTTTTGAAATTCTTTGAGATCACTTAAAAACTCTTATAATCTTTTGAAATCTCTTTAAATCAGTATAGTTATTGAAAATTATGTAAAAAATATAATCATAAAATGTAATTTAATAATAATTTTCATGAAAACCTGTTTAAACTTTCTAGAATTATGTTCGTGTTTGTCTGCAATGTACATACATATTAGTTAATTATCTAATGTATAAATGTAACCATATTTTACATTTTCATAAATAATTAAGTGTAGAAAATGTTTCAAAACAATTTCAACAATCTCATCTTTTGATCTGGACCTCGAAAATTTTTGACCTATCACTGATCAGTTTCTTATATATATTAGTTATATGTATATGTAGGATATTATATGTGTGTGTATTTGTATTCGAGATTAGGCATTATAAGGCTTGTATGCATATATATATGTATGACCTCTCGCCGTCTACACAAATTCAACATGTAAACAAAAACGTATCAAGTTTTTCTTTTGGAATTGGCAACACTCTTTACGAAAACTTGGATATGTACAATACTTTGTTAAAATTTCACAAACTGCTTTCGGAACTTTCATACGTAAGTGTTACACTAGTTCTTTTCCTTTTTATTCAAATTTTCACAAAAGTTCATTTCATCTTTTGATATGTAGTTCTCGAGATTTTAGATTTTGGGGTTTAGGATTTTTGAAATACATTTTTCTTATTATTCGTTAATTTATCTCATATTTTAACAAAATTGCATATCAAAATTCACAAAGCTAACTCTTCTAATTTCTGACAAATTTTAGCTCTGTCCAAAAGTGACATTCTAGTTTATCAAAATTTTACACCGTAGACTAAAGGAACAGAATCATCTTAGAATAGAGATTTAACTTTTATACGTTTCACTTAATTCAGTTTACGAATTTTATAAGTCTATGTGAAATATTGATTTATAAAAAAACTTGGAAAAATATAAACATCTTGAACTTTTGAAGGAACTTATATGTATTTGAGAATTTAAGCGAAGTACGTTATAGTTTTTTTGGTCCACAATGTTGGGAAACAGAAATACCTTTTGAAAACTGATTTATACATCTAGCAAAAATACATTTAACATTTTTTGATCCTTGCCGTAGACGAATATATTTATTTGTATTACCTAAACTGAGTTTATGGTAATTAGTCATTGTGTGCGCTCGTATGCGAAGAGAATTCTTCCGCGTAATTCAAATATTGTATTTTTAATGAAAAAAGGAGAAGATTTTCGAGAATAGGGGGAATTTCTCAAGAAAAGGGGTAACACAGAAAAAAAGGGGAAGACTGTGCACCCTGTGGTTGCTTTCAAAACACCATTATCTATAATTCCTATAAATTTCAGTCTAAAATCCCAAAAATTGGATACTTTAGAACGAGTTAATGTCTAAAAAGGCGCACATCTTTCATTCTACAAAAAACCAGGTTTTTACGAATGTTTCGAAGACGGTAAAAGATACAACCGCTTTTTGTGAAAAGAGCAAGATGCGCGAAAAGATTTCCTATTTGAATATATAATTAAAAAATGTTAATTTCAAAATTGGTTTTATAGAGGTCAGGGGCTAACGTCGCATATAGCGTATGAAAAGTTATACCCCCTTATTGCATCTGGACCCTCGTATGATACAGGTGTGATAAAAAATAGTGTGTCACGTTCGACCCTAAGCAGCATTTTCCACTCATGTGAAGTTGCAGTACTCGGTGTCGTCTTAGCAACGCTTCGGCTTGTACTGGCTTGTACTGCAACTTCACACTCGTTCGAAAAACTACCGCTTAGGGTCCTTATGTCACAAATTTAATAACTATTTAATTCAAAATTGTAGCAAAGTAAGAATGAAATCGTTGTAAAAGGCGTCATTTCTTTTGTTAATTTTGTCCCCTATGGATATTAATCATCTTATTTTCGACAGAGGGATCATCTGAGATAAGGAGCCGTTCACATAATACGTCACGCCTTTTTCATTTGTTTAAAAAGAGATAAGAATAAAATTGTCGTGAAGTTGACAACGACAAAGCTACATTGATACACACCAATACTCGGCGTGTAGTTCTATTTTTTCAAGACGACCCTCGCTTGCTCTTTTTTTTTTTTTCCCTTTTAATAATACAAGATCGAATTATAGAACCAAGACGCGTAGGCTAGATGTACGTTACTTGGCGACGGCTGGCGGAGGAATGACCTGATTGGTCAACGCACCCATGGAGGGGGAAGAAACATCAGACGGCCCTCATTGGTGGACGCGATCAGGGAATAGAAATGCGGATAAACGGTTAGGTTTAATACAAGTTATTTTTATTTTTTACTTTTCCTTTTTTTTTTTAAGTATTAATTATATATATTTATATTTTCTTCTTTACGCTGTTATTTTCTTTTTTTTCTTTACAATGTATGACAATCATCGAACTAATATAACTATGGAATCATTAGTTCCATTATGCTACGACTAAATCGAATTAAGACGCGTAGGCCAGACTTAAGTATCTTTTAAGAATTTATAAAGCATTAAGAAAAACTACTATTGTAAACTTCAAACAACCTCGAACAACCTCGAACAATCTCGAACAACTTCGAGCAGCTTTGAACGACTTTGAACGACTTTGAACGACCTAGAACGACTTTTGAACGACTTTGAACGACCTAGAACGACTTTTTGAAAGACACTTGAACGACTTCGAACAACCTGGAACAACCTGGAACAACTGGCCGACAACACGCAGCCGAGGTAGTCGATGCTCTACGGACGCATCACTCCCTCGCTGGTCGGATCATCCCCAGGCTCAGCCCCCGTCGATGCCCTCCCTTGGGGACGCATCACGGGTCCCTGACGCATGGGCCTGAACCCACGACAGCGTCGGAACCGAGCTAGGTTCCGAGAGAAGCAAGCCCTTTTAGCAGCGGCGGCTGAAATTTCGGCCAGGGACCAGGTAGTCTCCGAATCCACGCAGTCGGCCGATATTCTCGCTATCTCCAGAGACGACCGGCCGACCAGTAGCCACGACCGGCCTGCCTGCACCAGGACCGATCAGCGCTGCCAAGCGACACCAGGAGGAGGTCCCATCGACTGCCAACACGTGCCACTTAGTGGTACGCCGAAGGGAAGACTGCCGCTACCACCTCCTTCCAGCGACTCACCGAGGAGGCTCTTGAAGATCCGACGAAACATCCGAGCTAGGTTCTCCCGGGCCAGGAAGGTCCCTTTTCCCGTCGCTCCTGGGGTAGACCGAGCAGCCGCTCACTCCCTCGGCTTAGACCTCACCCGCAGTTTCGAAGCCTCCACTCCAGAGGCCGAGGTCAAGGTGGAGCAGAAAAGCTCCCGAACGGTGCTAAAGAACGGCCGTCAGGAACGTCATAGGTCTCGGGATTACGTCCTGTCCAAGTTTTTCCGGGACTCTCGACCCTATCTCCCCCCAAAGCCCGCAAAGGACCCAAGGAGAAACTTAGACTGTCCGAACATCAGCTTCTACCTTTTGATCTGAACGGTCAGTCAGGTACTCAGACGGCCCCCCCTGCAGATAGGCAACCACGTACCCAGGGGACGCCCCCGGATGTCACGATTAGGTCTTAGTATCAACATAAACAAAAGAAAAGTAGAGTTACGTATTATTTGAACAGCCCCTAAGTATATAATTATCTTACCTACATATACGCAGTGTGATCTGAAAATAACCAAACTTTTAATTTAAATCATAGAACACGTAGCGCTATGTATTAAATGTTGGCAACGTTAGAAAGGTACATTTTTCTTCTTTCAAGCGCAACCAAGTTCAAACAAAGCAGTTGGCAGGTCACAAAATTACGCACTTTTTAATGATAGTAGTTTTTGTGGTTATGTCGTAAAAACATAATGGAGCAAAGAGCAAATATTAAATATTATTTTAAACTCGATAAAAGGTTTGCTGAGACTTACGAATTATTAAAAGAAGTTTATGGTTGTTAGATAAATAAGTGAATGAGTCGTGGTTAATATAAGAAGGAAAAAGAAAGAATTTATTAATTATGACTTAGCTTACGATTACAGTAATGTGTGTTATAATAGCGCGGGTTAGATCGAGACTACTTGCGTCGCGTCGCTCGCTGGTTCAGGCACATCACCTGATGTGCACGGGAGGGGAGGCGTATAATTTTGCTAACCCTGTACTAATAAGATACATTACTTTAAGCAAACATATAATCATTACTATATTCCTTATAAGTACAAGATTAGGATTATCCATTTACATTTTCAACAATGGTGATGATTGTATGAGTCGCACTCAACTTCACACGTGGTTCACACAATTTAAAAATGTCCGTAAAGATTTAAAAGATGATCCAAGACTTGGACGACCAGAAGCCTCAAATCGTGCTGAGTGAGTGGAAAAAGTACGTGAAATAATCGGTATCGATGCAAATTTCACTTTGAGAATGCTGACAGAAGAATTAAATTCATCTTACTGTACAATGATGAAAAAACAGATTTGTGTCATGGACCACCCTCCGTATTCGCCTGATCTATCACCGTGTCAGTATTTTCTATTCCCACAACTGAAAACTGCAATGAAAGGAGCTTTTTACGATAACATTCCAACCATTCAAGCAACTGTGATACAGGTACTAAAGAACATTCCAAAAACCGAGTTTAAAAAGTCTATGGATAAATTGGTTGATCGTTCCAAACGTTGTATTGAGTCTAATGGAACCTATTTTGAATAAATAATAACTTTGAAGCATAATACCATACTTGTTTTATTCCATATCTAAAAAGTTCGGTTATTTTTAGATCACACTATGTATTATGTTATAAATAAAGGCCCGGATGCAAGGACCAGTCGCGCGCTCGGAAACGCGGAAAATTATTGTCCACGCTGTAACGTCACACATGAAAGTTCGAAGTCCGAAAATGCAAAATAAAAAATACAGGGCGATAGGTCTTTCAAAATGAGGTTGAGGTTCCATAAACGATTTTTTTCTACAATCTTTATCTTTCGAGAACAAAAAGAAAACTAAGTTTTTTTTTTCAGTAAGAAAACCGTGCTTTTAAAAATTTAAATTTCCCTAACTCAGTAAATTATGAACGGATTTGGAGAAATAAAAATGCGTTTCACTCGAAGGATTTTAGCGATGCCTACGAGAAAAAGAAACCCATTAAAAACCAATTATAACAATATTTTAATTAAAAGGAAAAAACGTGTTTTTCGACATTTGGCGGAAAAAAGAGTTCGGGGAAGTTTGAGGCACTGAAAACGTGAGACGGCAAAGTTCTTCGTTATTCGGCAGCGCCAAATAACAAATCTTTCGATTTTGGCTGTTATTATTAAAATTTTTTCTTGAATTTATCAAATATACAATCGAAAATGAAAAAAAAACAAAACGAGCATTCACTGTTGAATTTAAATTCTGTGGAAAACCTAATTAAAACGGGGAAAGTCGATGATGAATTTTTTAACAATTCGAACTCAAATATTTTACTGCAAAAAAATTTTATCAACCTACAAATTAATTATCACTTTGCTTGCACTGTTTTACAAAAGTGACAAAAAATCTTTGGGAAATTAGTATGCACTCGTATAATATAATATCTCAATTTCATTTTGAAAGACCTATCTCCCTGTATTTTTTATTTTGCATTTTCGGTCTTTGAACTTTCACGCGTGACGTCACAGCGTGGACAATAATTTTCTGCGTTTTCGAGCGCGCGACTGGTTCTTGCATTCAAGCCATCAAATGTAATTTTATTTTAAAATTCAAAGAATTTTTCTATAAAATGTTCATAACAGGAAATGCCAGATACTTATTAACTATCATAAGGTAAAATAAAATCTGTACAATGTACTAATTACACAGGTCTGCAAGGTTTTGTTGTTGAAAAGCTATGGGTCGTTTCCGTAGTAATTTTTGGTATGCACCAAAGAGTCAATGTGAATGCTCATAAGGTTGTTCGGATTAATGTCAAAACTTGATATGGCCGTATCTTTGTGGAAAAAAATCGCTCGTGACTGTTCAATAGCTCATTTTGAAGGGAAAGAGTAGTGCTAAATGATGACATTTGAGAAAAATACCAAAAAAATTTCTTGCCCCCTGTACATAATCTCAAAAGTAGCGAAAAACCCCATTTTTCGAGCACATAACCTCAAATATCTCAAAATCCTACGTGATAGGCTGATTCTGATTTCGGATTCTAATTCTACGTCAAAAATTACCACGGAAATGATCTTTCGTTTTCCAACAACAAATAAAAACTCATTATATGCAGACCTGTGTTAACTGACGCTATACTTTGGTCTTATTTTTTATATGCAGAGAGAAAAAAGGTTTGCTGTATTAGCAAACGGATTGTTGATATACAACTACAATTTTTTATTGTTGTCCGAAAAAAATTATAGTTCTCCCAATAACATTTTTTGTTGAATCATCCAAAATTTTTGTTGGAACAGCTAAAACAATTTGTAGGTTGTATATCAAGAATCCGTTTTCTAATGCAGCAAATTGAATATAGAATGCAGTAATATGTCATGCGATAAATAAAATAATTTTTGAATGTCAAATTTAATATAACATTATTGTTTGATAGGTTATTAGTACGGAGATGTCGCAATACGTAGGAAACGAAATGAGCAGTTATCCAATGTGGGACAGTTCTGTTTTATATCCAGCACCGCCACCCACCCATTCTCATGTCAATGAACATGGTCTATATAGACAGCCATGTGCATTATTACATCAAAGGTAATAATTTAAATATTTTATCTTAAATAATCGACACAATTAGTCGTGGTCTTGCTAGTTGTCCAGACTAGCTCCCGAATTGAGCTGAAGTTTGTGACGTCTCGTGTGACGAATTTTTTTTTTTCTTCATTCTTCGTCGTATGACCAACAAGACAGTCAAAAATTTGCAGAATAGTAATTTTTGACCAAAAAACATGTTTTAATGCGAAAAATAAATTTTTGAAGTTTGACAAAAGCAAACAATTTCTGGACAAACTCGTTAAATTATCTGGGAAACTAAGAACATGGCATAAAAAAAGACTTTGGTTTTTAATTGCAGTCACATTGTGCTACTTTAAAAAAAATATAAATTTAAATTTGAGTTTGCGGAGCGAAACCAAAATTAGGAAAGTTTGACCCGGGGAAGCCATTTCTGAACAAACTCGTTGAATTATCTCGGAAACTAAGAAGGTGGCATAAAAAAAGACTTTGGTTTTTGATTGCAGATACATTGTGCTACAATAAAAAAAATATAAATTTAAATTTGAGTTTGCGGAGCGAAACCAAAATTACGAAAGTTTGACCCGGGGAAGCCATTTCTGGACAAACTCGTTAAATTATGTCGGAAACTAAGAACGTGGCATAAAAAAAGACTTTGGTCTTTGATTGCAGATACATTGTCCTACTTTAAAAAAAATATAAATTTAAATTTGAGTTTGCGGAGCGAAACCAAAATTAGGAAAGTTTGACCCGGGGAAGCCATTTCTGAACAAACTCGTTGAATTATCTCGGAAACTAAGAACGTGGCATAAAAAAAGACTTTGGTTTTTGATTGCAGATACATTGTGCTACAATAAAAAAAATATAAATTTAAATTTGAGTTTGAGGAGCGAAACCAAAATTAGGAAAGTTTGACCCGGGGAAGCCATTTCTGAACAAACTCGTTAAATTATCTCGGACACTAAGAACGTGGCATAAAAAAAGACTTTGGTCTTTGATTGCAGATATATTGTGCTACTTTAAAAAAAATATAAATTTAAATTTGAGTTTGCGGAGCGAAACCAAAATTAGGAAAGTTTGACCCGGGGAAGCCATTTCTGAACAAACTCGTTGAATTATCTCGGAAACTAAGAACGTGGCATAAAAAAAGACTTTGGTTTTTGATTGCAGATACATTGTGCTACAATAAAAAAAATATAAATTTAAATTTGAGTTTGCGGAGCGAAACCAAAATTACGAAAGTTTGACCCGGGGAAGCCATTTCTGGACAAACTCGTTAAATTATCTCGGAAACTAAGAACGTGGCATAAAAAAAGACTTTGGTCTTTGATTGCAGATATATTGTGCTACTTTAAAAAAAATATAAATTTATATTTGAGTTTGCGGAGCGAAACCAAAATTAGGAAAGTTTGACCCGGGGAAGCCATTTCTGAACAAACTCGTTGAATTATCTCGGAAACTAAGAACGTGGCATAAAAAAAGACTTTGGTTTTTGATTGCAGATACATTGTGCTACAATAAAAAAAATATAAATTTAAATTTGAGTTTGCGGAGCGAAACCAAAATTACGAAAGTTTGACCCGGGGAAGCCATTTCTGGACAAACTCGTTAAATTATGTCGGAAACTAAGAACGTGGCATAAAAAAAGACTTTGGTCTTTGATTGCAGATACATTGTGCTACTTTAAAAAAAATATAAATTTAAATTTGAGTTTGCGGAGCGAAACCAAAATTAGGAAAGTTTGACCCGGGGAAGCCATTTCTGAACAAACTCGTTGAATTATCTCGGAAACTAAGAACGTGGCATAAAAAAAGACTTTGGTCTTTGATTGCAGATATATTGTGCTACTTTAAAAAAAATATAAATTTAAATTTGAGTTTGAGGAGCGAAACCAAAATTAGGAAAGTTTGACCCGGGGAAGCCATTTCTGAACAAACTCGTTAAATTATCTCGGAAACTAAGAACGTGGCATAAAAAAAGACTTTGGTCTTTGATTGCAGATATATTGTGCTACTTTAAAAAAAATATAAATTTAAATTTGAGTTTGCGGAGCGAAACCAAAATTAGGAAAGTTTGACCCGGGGAAGCCATTTCTGAACAAACTCGTTGAATTATCTCGGAAACTAAGAACGTGGCATAAAAAAAGACTTTGGTCTTTGATTGCAGATATATTGTGCTACTTTAAAAAAAATATAAATTTAAATTTGAGTTTGAGGAGCGAAACCAAAATTAGGAAAGTTTGACCCGGGGAAGCCATTTCTGAACAAACTCGTTAAATTATCTCGGAAACTAAGAACGTGGCATAAAAAAAGACTTTGGTCTTTGATTGCAGATATATTGTGCTACTTTAAAAAAAATATAAATTTAAATTTGAGTTTGCGGAGCGAAACCAAAATTACGAAAGTTTGACCCGGGGAAGCCATTTCTGGACAAACTCGTTAAATTATCTCGGAATCTAAGAACGTGGCATAAAAAAAGACTTTGGTTTTTGATTGCAGATAGATTGTGCTACAATAAAAAAAATATAAATTTAAATTTGAGTTTGCGGAGCGAAACCAAAATTACGAAAGTTTGACCCGGGGAAGCCATTTCTGGACAAACTCGTTAAATTATGTCGGAAACTAAGAACGTGGCATAAAAAAAGACTTTGGTCTTTGATTGCAGATACATTGTGCTACTTTAAAAAAAATATAAATTTAAATTTGAGTTTGCGGAGCGAAACCAAAATTAGGAAAGTTTGACCCGGGGAAGCCATTTCTGAACAAACTCGTTGAATTATCTCGGAAACTAAGAACGTGGCATAAAAAAAGACTTTGGTCTTTGATTGCAGATATATTGTGCTACTTTAAAAAAAATATAAATTTAAATTTGAGTTTGAGGAGCGAAACCAAAATTAGGAAAGTTTGACCCGGGGAAGCCATTTCTGAACAAACTCGTTAAATTATCTCGGAAACTAAGAACGTGGCATAAAAAAAGACTTTGGTCTTTGATTGCAGATATATTGTGCTACTTTAAAAAAAATATAAATTTAAATTTGAGTTTGCGGAGCGAAACCAAAATTAGGAAAGTTTGACCCGGGGAAGCCATTTCTGAACAAACTCGTTGAATTATCTCGGAAACTAAGAACGTGGCATAAAAAAAGACTTTGGTCTTTGATTGCAGATATATTGTGCATCTTTAAAAAAAATATAAATTTAAATTTGAGTTTGAGGAGCGAAACCAAAATTAGGAAAGTTTGACCCGGGGAAGCCATTTCTGAACAAACTCGTTAAATTATCTCGGAAACTAAGAACGTGGCATAAAAAAAGACTTTGGTCTTTGATTGCAGATATATTGTGCTACTTTAAAAAAAATATAAATTTAAATTTGAGTTTGCGGAGCGAAACCAAAATTACGAAAGTTTGACCCGGGGAAGCCATTTCTGGACAAACTCGTTAAATTATCTCGGAAACTAAGAACGTGGCATAAAAAAAGACTTTGGTCTTTGATTGCAGATATATTGTGCTACTTTAGAAAAAATATAAATTTATATTTGAGTTTGCGGAGCGAAACCAAAATTAGGAAAGTTTGACCCGGGGAAGCCATTTCTGAACAAACTCGTTGAATTATCTCGGAAACTAAGAACGTGGCATAAAAAAAGACTTTGGTTTTTGATTGCAGATATATTGTGCTACTTTAAAAAAAATATAAATTTATATTTGAGTTTGCGGAGCGAAACCAAAATTAGGAAAGTTTGACCCGGGGAAGCCATTTCTGAACAAACTCGTTGAATTATCTCGGAAACTAAGAACGTGGCATAAAAAAAGACTTTGGTGTTTGATTGCAGATACATTGTGCTAAAATAAAAAAAATATAAATTTAAATTTGAGTTTGCGGAGCGAAACCAAAATTACGAAAGTTTGACCCGGGGAAGCCATTTCTGGACAAACTCGTTAAATTATGTCGGAAACTAAGAACGTGGCATAAAAAAAGACTTTGGTCTTTGATTGCAGATACATTGTGCTACTTTAAAAAAAATATAAATTTAAATTTGAGTTTGCGGAGCGAAACCAAAATTAGGAAAGTGTGACCCGGGGAAGCCATTTCTGGACAAACTCGTTAAATTATCTCGGAAACTAAGAACGTGGCATAAAAAAAGACTTTGGTTTTTAATTGCAGATGCATTGTGCTACATTAAAAAAAATATAAATTTATATTTGAGTTTGCGGAGCGAAACCAAAATTTCAAAAGTTTGACCCGGGGAAGCCATTTGTTGACAAACTCGTTAAATTATCTCGGAAACTAAGAACGTGGCATAAAAAAAGACTTTGGTCTTTAATTGCAGATACATTGTGCTACAATAAAAAAAATATAAATTTAAATTTGAGTTTGCGGAGCGAAACCAAAATTACGAAAGTTTGACCCGGGGAAGCCATTTCTGGACAAAATCGTTAAATTATCTCGGAAACTAAGAAGGTGGCATAAAAAAAGACTTTGGTTTTTGATTGCAGATACATTGTGCTACAATAAAAAAAATATAAATTTAAATTTGAGTTTGCGGAGCGAAACCAAAATTTCAAAAGTTTGACCCGGGGAAGCCATTTGTTGACAAACTCGTTAAATTATCTCGGAAACTAAGAACGTGGCATAAAAAAAGTCTTTGGTTTTTGATTGCAGATACATTGTGCTACTTTAAAAAAAATATAAATTTAAATTTAAGTTTGCGGAGCGAAACCAAAATTAGGAAAGTTTGACCCGGGGAAGCCATTTCTGGACAAACTCATTATATTATCTCGGAAACTAAGAACGTGGCATAAAAAAAGACTTTGGTCTTTGATTGCAGATACATTGTGCTACTTTAAAAAAAATATAAATTTAAATTTGAGTTTGCGGAGCGAAACCAAAATTAGGAAAGTGTGACCCGGGGAAGCCATTTCTGGACAAACTCGTTAAATTATCTCGGAAACTAAGAACGTGGCATACAAAAATACTTTGGTTTTTAATTGCAGATACATTGTGCTACATTAAAAAAAATATAAATTTAAATTTGACTTTGCGGAGCGAAACCAAAATTACGAAAGGCCAGAAATGGCTTCCCCGGGTCAAACTTTCCTAATTTTGGTTTCGCTCCGCAAACTCAAATTTAAATTTATATTTTTTTTAAAGTAGCACAATGTATCTGCAATTAAAAACCAAAGTCTTTTTTTATGCCACGTTCTTAGTTTCCGAGATAATTTAACGAGTTTGTCAACAAATGGCTTCCCCGGGTCAAAATTTTGAAATTTTGGTTTCGCTCCGCAAACGCAAATTTAAATTTATATTTTTTTTTATTGTAGCACAATGTATCTGCAATCAAAAACCAAAGTCTTTTTTTATGCCACGTTCTTAGATTCCGAGATAATTTAACGAGTTTGTTCAGAAATGGCTTCCCCGGGTCAAACTTTCCTAATTTTGGTTTCGCTCCGCAAACTTAAATTTAAATTTATATTTTTTTTAATGTAGCACAATGTTTATGCAATTAAAAACCAAAGTCTTTTTTTATGCCACGTTCTTAGTTTCCGAGATAATTTAACGAGTTTGTCCAGAAATGGCTTCCCCGGGTCAAACTTTCCTAATTTTGGTTTCGCTCCGCAAACTCAAATTTAAATTTATATTTTTTTAAAAGTAGCACAATGTATCTGCAATTAAAAACCAAAGTCTTTTTTTATGCCACCTTCTTAGTTTCCGAGATAATTTAACAAGTTTGTCAACAAATGGCTTCCCCGGGTCAATTTTCGTAATTTTGGTTTCGCTCCGCAAACTCAAATTTAAATTTATATTTTTTTTAAAGTAGCACAATGTGACTGCAATCAAAAACCAAAGTCTTTTTTTATGCCACGTTCTTAGATTCCGAGATAATTCTAACGAGTTTGTTCAGAAATGGCTTCCCCGGGTCAAACTTTCCTAATTTTGGTTTCGCTCCGCAAACTTAAATTTAAATTTATATTTTTTTTAATGTAGCACAATGTTTATGCAATTAAAAACCAAAGTCTTTTTTTATGCCACGTTCTTAGTTTCCGAGATAATTTAACGAGTTTGTCCAGAAATGGCTTCCCCGGGTCAAACTTTCCTAATTTTGGTTTCGCTCCGCAAACTCAAATTTAAATTTATATTTTTTTAAAAGTAGCACAATGTATCTGCAATTAAAAACCAAAGTCTTTTTTTATGCCACCTTCTTAGTTTCCGAGATAATTTAACAAGTTTGTCAACAAATGGCTTCCCCGGGTCAATTTTCGTAATTTTGGTTTCGCTCCGCAAACTCAAATTTAAATTTATATTTTTTTTAAAGTAGCACAATGTATCTGCAATCAAAAACCAAAGTCTTTTTTTATGCCACGTTCTTAGATTCCGAGATAATTTAACGAGTTTGTTCAGAAATGGCTTCCCCGGGTCAAACTTTCCTAATTTTGGTTTCGCTCCGCAAACTTAAATTTAAATTTATATTTTTTTTAATGTAGCACAATGTTTATGCAATTAAAAACCAAAGTCTTTTTTTATGCCACGTTCTTAGTTTCCGAGATAATTTAACGAGTTTGTCCAGAAATGGCTTCCCCGGGTCAAACTTTCCTAATTTTGGTTTCGCTCCGCAAACTCAAATTTAAATTTATATTTTTTTAAAAGTAGCACAATGTATCTGCAATTAAAAACCAAAGTCTTTTTTTATGCCACCTTCTTAGTTTCCGAGATAATTTAACAAGTTTGTCAACAAATGGCTTCCCCGGGTCAATTTTCGTAATTTTGGTTTCGCTCCGCAAACTCAAATTTAAATTTATATTTTTTTTAAAGTAGCACAATGTGACTGCCATTAAAAACCAAAGTCTTTTTTATGCCATGTTCTTAGTTTCCCAGATAATTTAACGAGTTTGTCGAGAAATTGTTTGCTTTTGTCAAACTTCAAAAATTTATTTTTCGCATTAAAACATGTTTTTTGGTCAAAAATTACTATTCTGCAAATTTTTGACTGTCTTGTTGGTCATACGACGAAGAATGAAGAAAAAAAAAAATTCGTCACTCGAGACGTCACAAACTTCAGCTCAATCTCCCGATTTGAAGTGGGGCTAATTGGTGGGATTGGAATATCAACACGGGATATCAATATTGGTTCATTATAAAATTTTTTCGAGATGCGTTGAAATTATTCAAAATTGCTAAAGAAGATTATCAGAAGTACTAGTATTGCGTTGTCACAGGGACTAACAGCTGATCGCGTCAACACCGTGTTTGTTTCAGTTGTATATCAAACGTATTTTTCTGGTTTCTGAATCAAAAAGTAATTAATGAACATACCAAGACAGTCGTACAAAGTCAGTGCGGAGTATTTTTTTTTTATATTTCTGGCAGGTACATCGTTTTAAAAAAGGGTAAAATCATACCAGATTCGCTGAAAATGGGTATTTGCACTCAGTGTGTCCAGATTTGAAACGGGAACGTTACACACACAACGCCAACAGCAGTACGTACGTGAGAATGGTTGCGCGCGCAGCGCTGTGCGTCTGCTTTTCGCAGCGGTTCTCTGAGTTCTCTCTGGTTGAAGGCTCCTTGTACCTACAGCTGATATTGCGTGCGCGAGGAATCACATGTACGCACTGTTAGCTAAAGTTGTGTAAGTTTCATTGCTATATGAAACTCAAGAGTGTGTAAGAGCACTGCTTACAAATCGACAGATTGCTCGGTTTTTATGTTTCTTTCGACTCTGCTGGATTCCGAGCAAAAGAGGCGCGAAAGAGATGCCAAATTCGAAATGGCAGAAGATATAATTTGAAAACTTAACCATAAAATCAAAATTTTATAATGTGTAAAATCTTTTACATGACAGTTTCAATAAATAAGTGTTAATTAAAGGATTCAATATTTAAGCAGGTTAATAATTTATATTCTAATTCACATACGAAATTACAATTACTAAACAATTTTTTTGTATGACAATTTTATTGTATAAATGTAAATAAAAGGTTTGATTATCATAAAGAGTTAATTAATTATATCTGACATTGAGATTTCTTTTGTATGAAGATAATTCGACAAACTTTGACTGTAAATTAAAATACTTTAAATAATTTTTTTCAAATATTTAAAATCTTTTTCTTACTACCCTAGTCGAAAGTACGTGGTTTCGGCACCAATTTCAGGGCAGAAAGTCTAACTTTCATGCATTGGTCAAGCTATATGCGCGCCCTCTATAATAGCGGGAGTAAAAACGTCAATAACCTCAAGCGTCAAAATTTGTCCGCTTTCTGCTAATGTTTATTAGTGGCAATAAGTGGATATTATTTAGAATGTAATAGTAGGGACTGAGTGTAACAAAAATAAAAAAATAAATGAAGGACATATCATCTGATGAATCGACAGATGAAGAAGAAATTAATAAAAACTTTGAAACTGAAGCTCAATTAATAGTAGAAACTGACACCTTACCCAAAAAGTCCGTTGACAGATACATGCTAGTCTATGATAATTACCAAAGATGGAAACAAGGAAGTAGAAATCTAAACCTTAATTTATAGATGTATTTGATGCCTGCCCCCCCGACCAGCAGCACTCGCTCCGCTCGTGCCGCAAATGTCATGGCAGGCATCAATATATTCCAATGGACACATGCAATTGTTTTCGTACTTTCGACCGGGTAGCAAGAAAAATAGTATACACTACATGGGCAGAAATTTGATAGCCCTGAACTGCGTGCCATGATACCCTCGGCTTCGCCTCGGGCATTATGGCGCGCAGTGTAGGAATTTCAACTTTCTGCCCTTGTTATGTAATATACTATTGTATGATCATTTTAATATATACACTGCCATTAGAAATTACAGGTTCACTTATCTTCATTTTTATATTAACACGTGATGTAAAAGACTTCAGCTATTCTACAAATTTTTAACGATATTTTATTCGAAATAAATATTTTTCAATTTCATATCAGAGAAATCTCAACATGTAATTTAATATTGAAATTTAAATATAATATATTTGATATTTAAAGAATCAAACCTTTTATTCACACTTGGATAGTCTCTAAATCATTTATATGCAAATACAATATAATTTATTTTTGAATAATCAAATCTTTTATTCACATTTATTTAATGAAATTGTCATTTAAAAGATTTTATTTATTCTACAAATTTTCTTGAGGTACTTTATTCTGAAGGAAATTTTTTGAAATTTATTTCTTACTAGACAAATCTCAAAGTTTAATTTCTTATGCAAAATAAAATATGTTTTTTAATTTTTTTAAATAATCAAATATCTTATTCAAACTTGTATATTAGAATTTTCATTAAAAAATTTTACGTATTCAGAAATTTTGTTTCCAAATAATTGATTGTTAAATTTATAAAATTTACCTTATATTATAAAACTCTTAAGATGTAATTTCATATGTACTTGCAGCAGATATTGCTTGTGCGAGGATTCACACATACGTACTAAAATTTAAAGTTGTATTAACCTTTCTTGTTTAAATATTTTGAAAAGCACTCACCTGAAATAAATATGTGAAAGATTTTATATAATTTTGGGTTGTATTAAACATTCAAACAAATTTTTCAGTAAAAATTAATATCAATAAATGTTTATTGTTACAAGACGAGATATAAAAAAATTTTTAACTTCTTGAATTTAAGCCTCAATCACAAATTTTAAATGCTTAAACAGATTTTAATAATTTTTATACATTTATAAAAATTTCAATTAGAAAATTAGGAACAAAATTTTTTTCAGTGAGAAAAGATAAACATGTCAAGTAAGTTAATTTAAAGGGATATTAAGAAAATATTTTTCAATTGAACTTTTATTTATGACGTGAAATGTTTTCAATGTAAGGAAATAACATACAAATTTAGTTTTATAACAGGTTTTATAACAGCTAGTATGTATTATTTCTAATTTAAAAAATTTCTATTAAAAATAAAAACTTTAATTTTTCAACAAAAAAATTGTAAAATAAAAATATAAAATCTTTCACATATTTATTTCAGGTGAGTGCTTTTCAAAATATTTAAACAAGAAAGGTTAATACAACTTTAAATGTCAGTACGTATGTGTGAATCTTCGCACAAGCAATATCTGCTGCAAGTACATATGAAATTACATCTTAAGAGTTTTATAATATAAGGTAAATTTTATAAATTTAACAATCAATTATTTGGAAACAAAATTTCTGAATACGTAAAATTTTTTAATGAAAATTCTAATATACAAGTTTGAATAAGATATTTGATTATTTAAAAAAATTAAAAAACATATTTTATTTTGCATAAGAAATTAAACTTTGAGATTTGTCTAGTAAGAAATAAATTTCAAAAAATTTCCTTCAGAATAAAGTACCTCAAGAAAATTTGTAGAATAAATAAAATCTTTTAAATGACAATTTCATTAAATAAATGTGAATAAAAGATTTGATTATTCAAAAATAAATTATATTGTATTTGCATATAAATGATTTAGAGACTATCCAAGTGTGAATAAAAGGTTTGATTCTTTAAATATCAAATATATTATATTTAAATTTCAATATTAAATTACATGTTGAGATTTCTCTGATATGAAATTGAAAAATATTTATTTCGAATAAAATATCATTAAAAATTTGTAGAATAGCTGAAGTCTTTTACATCACGTGTTAATATAAAAATGAAGATAAGTGAACCTGTAATTTCTAATGGCAGTGTATATCGATACCCACGTTCTAATATGTCGTATCCCACAAAATTTGAGAAATTGACTTTTTTTGAAAAATGGATTAATAATAATGTTTTACAGCTTATATTAAAATCTTGTGAGTCAAATTGGTTATTTAATATTTTTAAATAAATAATCTAATATGTCGTATCCCACATGCCGATCTTCACGAATTCTAATATGTCGTATCCCACATCCATTGGTTAAGTCAGCGCCAGCGATGTGACAGTCAATTTTTATTTTGTGATTAGTCTTAAGTTTATTTTGAGAAATTATTTAAGAAAATGAGTAAGAAGGTAATTACAAATAATATTTTTACAACTCCAATTAAATCTAGAGCATACGCTGAAACCTTTGTTTGTAGATCAATTAAAAAGAACTAAAAGTAAATGGCAACAATTACAGGCACTAAAAAAAGTGTTGCTGAGAGATACACACTGCTTCTATGATAATATAAAATATATTGATGATACTGACTCTGCTTCTGACCAATCTCCATCAATAAAAAATTTGGAAGCCGAGAGTAAAAATATAGTTAAGGTAACTGAAAAGACTAAGTAAACTAAGTAAACGAAAAGCTAATCAAGTTAATCTTGGTGTTAAAAGCAAAGTACTGCGTAAAAATAATAGATTTAAAAAACCTGAAGATAATGATATTAATTATAAAAAAAATTGTGATAATACCAGACGAAAGAGGACAAGAAATTTTCAACAATCTCAGCAAAAAAATGTACATGAAGTAAAAAAAAAAAAAAATTAGGAGTACTTAAAATGAAAAAAAAAATGTTTTAAGCAATATTAAAGATAGTCTAAATAAAATGTATCAATAATGTTATATTATAATATAATAATAATAACGATTAAATCAATTTCATTTCTAAAATACATTTTAATTTTTTCTTCTTGCGTAACCCACATAAATATAATAAAATTTATTTAAATAATTTTTTTTGCTTTAATTATTATTTATGCATTTTTATGAATGTATAAAACAAAAATTTGTTTACATTTATTTATTTGTGCTAGCAAGACGTTTTTATTGTTTCCTGAAAAATTTTCCAAATGTGGGATACGACATATTAGAACGTGGGTATCGATATATTAAAATGATCATACAAAAGATTTTAAATATTTGAAAAAATTTATTTAAAGTATTTTAATTTACAGTCAAAGTTTGTCGAATTATCTTCATACAAAAGAAATATCAATGTCAGATATAATTAATTAACTCTTTATGATAATCAAACCTTTTATTTACATTTATACATTAAAATTGTCATATAAAAATTGTTACGTATTCTAAAACTTGTTTTAAAATTATCGTATTTTTATAATATTGGTCACTTTTACTTAATAACAAAAAAATCTCAATGAGTAATTTCGTATGCAAATGTAAATATAATTTCAATATTTAAAGAATTTGAAAATCTTTCTGTGGAAAAAATGACGCTTTCGACTGCGCTGGGATTCGAGCCCAGGTCTTTCGATTGCCGGTCGACTGCTCTGACCACTGAGCTACACAGGCGTCCGACATCTCCTTCTCCACAGGAATAATTTATTCATTAAAAAAAAACCTTTTGTTTACACTTGTATATTGAAATTGTCACGTAAAAGATGTTATGTATTTCAAAAAATGGCATTTAAAGTATTTTACTCAATAGTAAAGGTTTCTTGAATCAACTTCATACAAAAAAATTGTTTAGTAATTGTAATTTCGTATGTGAATTAGAATATAAATTATTAACCTGCTTAAATATTGAATCCTTTAATTAACACTTATTTATTGAAACTGTCATGTAAAAGATTTTACACATTATAAAATTTTGATTTTATGGTTAAGTTTTCAAATTATATCTTCTGCCATTTCGAATTTGGCATCTCTTTCGCGCCTCTTTTGCTCGGAATCCAGCAGAGTCGAAAGAAACATAAAAACCGAGCAATCTGTCGATTTGTAAGCAGTGCTCTTACACACTCTTGAGTTTCATATAGCAATGAAACTTACACAACTTTAGCTAACAGTGCGTACATGTGATTCCTCGCGCACGCAATATCAGCTGTAGGTACAAGGAGCCTTCAACCAGAGAGAACTCAGAGAACCGCTGCGAAAAGCAGACGCACAGCGCTGCGCGCGCAACCATTCTCACGTACGTACTGCTGTTGGCGTTGTGTGTGTAACGTTCCCGTTTCAAATCTGGACACACTGTTTTCACTACTTCAGATTCATTTTAAGTGACTCAGAAAAGCCATGGATACCTAAATTGTTTTGCAACATGTGTCTAACCATGTTTAACCAAGCTTTACAAATGGTCGATAGGGGACCAAATGTATTTTCTATTTTAATTGCCAATGCTTTAGAGAGAATCGTAAAACCACATAAATGATTGTTAGTTTTACTTGACGAACGTGATTGGTATAAGTTCCAAAAATTATAAAAGCTTGAAATATCCCGAAGTTTCATTGGTGTAGAATTCAGTTCCACATCGCAAAGATGATCGATTGCCCGTTTTTCCCGGTTCGAGCACACGTACTTTAGAAAGTTCTGACCCAAGTATGTTGAGCTGCGGCAGTGAAGTTGTGATAGATGAACAACGTTTAATCACGTTTAATTACGCAAGCTGAACTGAGTAATTTGATCCGAGTCTTGCAATTATCCAAAACAAAAGCAGAATTGCTGTCATCGCGGTTTCAGCAATGGAAACCTCTTAAGGGGGTCTTCCACGTTCGGGCCAAAATTTCGAGCCTCTTTTTGCGAATAGTTTGTGAAGGAACTATACATGATAATCAGAAACTGTTTTTTATCGTTTATTAATAAATTCTCTGAATTTTCAAAAATTATTTTTACACCTGCAACATGAAGCGTCCTTAACCGGACGTCTGGAATAAAGTCACAATCGATTTTGTGGTACGATCTCGGCTATTTAGGTTGCCTAGAACAAAAAAAGTGAAATATGTCTTTAATTGTTATTATGTTGACTAGGTTTAGACACAAATTTTTTAAAAAATTTCCAAATCTTCCAAAATGGCAGGCTTTTTTACAAAATAATTTTATTCAACCGTTTTTTTTTTGAGCTAGAAAAATAATAAACGTCGAGAGTTTCACCGAATGTTTATCGGCCACAGAAGCAGCAGCATGGGAATTATTCAACAGCGTTATTCGAAATTTACAGAGAACCGAGAAAAACTACAAAGGTTTTTGGGGGTTAGCAATTACAGTATTGTTGGTCTCTTATACGCGAAACGGACCCAAAACATTGCAAACGACAATTTATGGTCGAAAATTGCTAAAAATGGCCTGATTATTTATCTCAAAAACCTGACCTCATAGCGAAAAATGGTCTGTGGATTCATAATCAGCGCCTAAAATTATCTTAAAAACATCTTTTAGCTGCTCGGGTCTAAAATCGTGTAATGGTTAATGTCAGTAGCTGGTGTGCGTTAAGTTAATGGTCGATAGTGTCTCATCATGCACTGAAAAAACAGTATAGCTGAGAGAACTATATTTTAGTCCTCAGAACCAGAAAATATTTCTATCGGACCAATGCTATGGTATGTTCCTCATAACTATACGAGTATAGATGAGACAGCTATATTGGTATTCCTAAACGTCACATTGTTCCGCGAAGGATACAATTTCGTTGATATGACAATACTATAAGATGTATTGCGTTCGTAGCCAAAATATTATTCCTGTTATAACAATGCGTGCGATAGAGTTGTCGCATGTCCTGTAATCCAGAGCTTTAATTATAAATAATAGGAAATGAAAAAATAATGGTCAAATTATTGTAATTATGTTAGTACTTACTTTCGAAACGTTCGATATATTTTCTTAATCCCCAATTATACGCAAAAATGATCTTTCAAACAAAGAAAAAATGCTCCAAATTTCGCGCATCTCGCTAGAATTCTGCATTGATATTTAAGTTATTTGTAATGAAATCGCAGTGAATGATAAAAAATCGCAATAATTAAAGTTGAAAATATTGTTTTTTTATTTCATGGCTTGTTTGCATTCTTGTCTTTAGTCTTCATCTTGACCCAAACTTGTTTTCTTATGGTATTTTTTTATTGGCATTGGGTCAGTTCCTTTCTATTAAAAATCAATAATTAATGAAAATTATTATAGGAATAAAAAGGCAGGAAACCTCATTTATCGGGACATTTTGTTTCTCCTCCAGCCACCACTCCTTGTACATAGTGATATAGTGACAGATTCCAGATGTTTCATTTGCAGGAGTTTTATTATGTCAATTTTTTTACATACCTTCATTTGTATTTCTATCTTCATTTTCCATCATGAAAAACCAAATAAATTTACACAATTTACAAATACATTACAACTTATGTACATAACCATTACTAAATGTCAACATACAACAAGAGTCATGGCAACCCACCATGAGACTGTAGGTGGTAGTGGGGAGCCCCTCCAAATCCCGATAAACGAGGTGTTTACATTTCAAGGGCGTCCCGATAAATGAGGTTTTACTGTACAACTTTAAACAGCGACTACGTTAATCTAGCCATGAGAACTCAACGTTTCAAGTTATGGCTACCATGGCTACAAGTCATGTTGCTATAGCCATGGGTCAAGTAGCAACAACAGATCTCCCTCGTTCCAGTCACTCCTTTTTTCCGACTACATTTTTTCTACTCGGTAAGAAGAGAAAAATTCAGAAAAATTTAGAATCTGAATTCCCATTAATACGCGAATTTTCCTCCACCTGAAATTCCTACAAAGAGTAGGAAGAAAAGCAAAACCTATTCCTTTTAATTGACTCAACAAAATTTTTAATTTCGTTTGCCGAATTTCGATCACATCAGATTTAATTTTATTTAATGTTTAATAATTCAAAATTCCAAGAATTCAAAACCGTTCGAATCCTCAAAAAAACGACCAAATTTGCTTATTATTATTAAGTATATAATTATTTTTTATTTGAACACATACATTTATTCATATGTTTATTTAAACAATAAAAAATATTAAAATTAAAATTGCTCCACTGTTATAGCAGACAAACTTTAATTTAATGAAATTGAAATTTCCAAACTTATATTCCATAACAAGGAATAGAAACCATGTAAGTGCACATACTTTCAGGACAGATTAGAAGGCATTAAATTAATCGAAAATAAAGTGTGATCAAATTGGAGGTACTTTTTCCAATAGGGTTTTATTGACATGTCCCAGATAACAAAGTGCGTGCACAGTGCGAGCGTTACCGCTCGCACGGGTGCGGATTATGCTGCACGCGTGCGTTCACCACGCCACGCAGATGCGTCATCATATGCGACGCATATCGCCGGCACGTTGTGAAGTTCGCATTCGTGACGGTGAAAAGCGAGCTTTATGCGTCTCGTATAATTAAAAATTATTTACAAAATATTAATTATAATAAGAAATAAAAATACATAATGTACTTGAAAACATCATATTTAAATTTGAAAAGCGATATTTTATACATATATATATATTTTTTTTTTCTAAGGATTCTCAAAAAAAATAACTTTAATATTTAAGTTACGAAGAACGAGCACAATTTTTGGTGCTACGAAAATAATACTTTTTCTTAAATTATTGGTCATACATTTGAGGTAAATCTTTTCTAAGACGTCTCAACAAAAGATAAGTGTTAAATTTCTATTTAAATCACAAGGAATGAGATCATTTTTCGTACTAAGAAAAATAGTACACTTTTTTATATTAATATAGTAATTAACTTTTTACGTAGTCTGAACGAAAAGTAAGTCTTTTAAATCACGAGGAACAAGAACATTACGTGGTAGTAAGAAAATAGTAGACTTCCTTATGCTAATTATAAAGAGTTACACTACCGGTCAGAGATGTTGGACCACCTGGTTTTCGATGATTGCTTAAATTATCTTAATTTCAATTCTGTGAGTGATGAAATTTGTACTCTTGATATATTTTGAAATCCTTTGGAATCTTTAAATCCGTTAAAATCACTTCAAATTCTTTAAAATCCACTAAAAATTGAAGAAATTCCCGATTGAAAAATAAATTCACTGTCACTTCCCGCTTTCTCCTGGTCTCAAAAAATTCCCGGTTTCCCGGTCTAGCTAGCACCCTGATTTTTGGGAGAAAATGTCAATCATGGGGGAAAAATGCCGATCATAGTTATAATGAAATGTCTTTCAATCTGTATTTTGTATGTGTTACAAGCAACTTTTTATTTTTCGTTCAATTTGAAAATTAAATTTTGTATCATTCGAAGCCGAGTCGCATGCTTGAAATAAGGTTATGTTAGTGATGCCGCTCAACGCGTGGTCAACTTTGTCATTGTGGCTTGCACTTTTGAAATAAGAAAAATCAGATGTCAGACTATTAACAAACTATTAGAATAAATATTAATTACCTTACCTGTCAGATTTCCTTTTATTTATAAGTTTTGCTGTCTAATGAATTGAACGCACACTGAATTCGCACTGAATCACTGAATGCACCGTGCACCTAGCCTAACCAACAGAAAGAAACGCCATATTGAAGTTTATTCCAACCATGTGATCACGAGGGAATATTATGAGATGAAATAAATTGAAAAACATTTTTAAAATAGTAAAAGTAACTTAAACTTTAATTATAAAATGTCTAACTTGTGAACATTCAATATTTAAATAAGTCTGTCGATATTAGTAAACTAAAAATATACTTACAAAATTTAAATTTATATTCCAGTAATTTTTCATATTTCCTTTTTTCTGCAGGAAATTATTAACATTAATTATGTAATTATTAGTTACGTTAAATAAATAAAATAAATGAAATTTTATTCATAAATTAACACAAATTAACGTTTTTATTATAAAAAATAGGGCTTATATCAATAATATTTCATATACATATAAACAGATGCCTATTACAAAGTGCGAGACATATGCCTTGCACGCTGGCACACAGTGTGCCTCTCCCATTATGCGACACATATGCCTCGCACGTGCGTGCCTGCCACAAAATGCGACGCATATGTACCGCACCATGATCGCACCGTGCTCCTCGAATGCTGTGCGGGTAACGTGCATCGCACGATTGTTATCTGGGGTCACGCGTGACTACTGTCAAACTAAATACACAATTTTATTCAGTTTTTATTGACATTTCATCATGGAAAGACTTACGCCTCAACAACGTTTACAAATCGTACAATTATATTACGAAAATGGACGCTCTGTGAAAAGTATTTATCGCGCGCTCAGGCCAATTTATGGTGTACATAATCGTCCTACCGAACGCACTAATCGGCATACCATCGGCAAACTCGAGAATAATTTAAATTATTGGATGATACTCGACCGATTAGACCACGTACAGCACGAACTGTAGAGAATATTGCGGCTGTAAATCAGAGTTTTGCCGAAGACCCGGAAGAATCGAATCGGCGCCGATCTCAACCACTTGGTCTATCTTATGGCACTACTTGGGCGATTTTACGCAATGATCTTGATTTGAAAGCGTATAAAATACAGCTAGTCCAAGAATTGAAGCCGGCTGATTTTCCAAAGCGTCATAATTTCAGTCGTTGGGCTCTTGGAAAACTCGCCGAAGATCCGCATTTTGGGACCAGAATTTTGTTCAGCGATGAGGCCCATTTTTGGCTTAATGGCTACGTAAATAAGCAAAATTGACGTATTTGGGGTGAAGAGCAACCCGAAGCCATTCAAGAACTGCCATTACATGCATTGAAAACAACTGTTTGGTGCGGCTTATGGGCTGGAGGAATCATTGGCCCATATTTCTTCAAAGACGAGGCTGGCGCCAATGTAACAGTGAATGGGGAACGCTATCGCGACATAATAAATGACTTTTTGATGCCGGAAATTGAAGCCCGTAATCTTCACGACATTTGGTTCCAACAAGACGGCGCTACATGTCATACAGCCCGTGAAACAACGGATTTACTGCGTAGTCGTTTCGGCAGCAATTTATCTCTCGTCTCGGACCGGTGGATTGGCCTCCAAGATCGTGTGATATCAGACCTTTGGACTGTCATTTGTGGGGGTATGTAAAGTCTAAATGTTTTGTGGATAAACCAGCTACTATTGAGGCATTGGAAACCAACATTACTGAAGTTTTTAGCAATACCGACAGAAGTCCTCGATCGAGTCATTCAAAATTGGTGCTTACGGATGGACGAATTAAAGCGCAGTTGCGGCCAACTTTTGAAAGGGGTTATCTTTAAAAAAAAAATGCCGTGAATGGTTCTACACAAAAATAAAAAAGATTGCCTTATTAATTTGAATTTTCGTTGTTTTATTTCAATTTAAAATCCTATACCTCTAAATAGATCACCCTCTAGAACAAGTAAGTATGGAATTCAAAATAATCATGAGAGGTGTGTTTACTGCTCAAGTCAAAAGGAATTAAAAAAATTAAAAAATTTTTCGCCCGCATGGAATACAACACTATCAAAAACACCATGGGAGGCGTGTCTACTTCTTGGATTAAAAGGAATTAAAAAAGTGGAAAATATGTTCGCCTACATGGAAATGCAATACAAGTGTCAATCGCTATGGAAATAGAAAAAAATTGGTTTCATGAATAAACCCATTCTGTCGTTGGGCACTTCTCCCGATGGAAAATTAGCACGTTTAAAAAAATTAAATAATCATCACTTTTTCACTTAAATCTGAATATATTAATTTTTCTCAATTATTCTCTTCTTACCGGGTGGTCACTACGGCTAGGTGCTATTTTTCCCTATGTAATAATCAATCAATTAACCTTATCCCATAAGAATTTCCATGTTTTTTTGGCACAAATAAAATAATTGTCTACAATTTTGATGCCAATAAATGCAAAAAAATTAATTTAATTACCTTACACATCTCTGTAATCACATTTCCTTGTCACTGAGTGAGGATCTAGGATCCTAATAGTGTCTCCAGAACGTGGGATTTTTCGGCCCCCACCACGTTCCCATCTGGGAGAAACACATGCAAACGTGGCGTGTCAGTGTGTCGGCTCTGCTACACGCTGCGGTCACCAGCTTCGTGTAAAGCCGAAGGTGCACGAAGACGGACTTCGTTACAATGCTTGAGTTTTCAAGTTATTTTTAGATTTCACGCTTTCGTTTATCGAGTCGAAATTAAGAATTGTATTTTTCTCGAGTACGTGCAAAAGAGGCGCGAAACAGACGACGAATTTGAATTTACGAAGTATATAGTTCAAGAAATAACACTTTTCTTCAATTTCTTGAAGAAAGTCTGCATGAAATAAACATCAGTATGATCTTGGAAAATTTCATGAGGATTTCAACACTTCAAAAATAAACTTTCAGTGAAATTTAGTGACAATAAATGTATAAAATTTGAATCAATATATAATTTTCCATTCAAATTTATATACTTCTTACTAATTTTGTACATTTAACAATTTTTCAATTAGAACAATATTTTCTATCAAGATACAAATGAACATAAAATTCAAGTTCATAATTTATATTTTCAGTTATATGTTAGAAATATTTTCATCTCACATTTTTGTAGCCTAAGCACAAACTTTTCATTCCAAAACTTAAAATCTCTACGGAAATGGAAAATTGTCTAATAGCAGTAGATAAATTAAAAAGCTAAAATATGTGTTTATTGGTATTTCCATATTAACATATAAATATCAATCAACTTTAAATTTTACATAAAAATGTTCGTTCGAAGTGTTCAAATCTTGTTACAATTTGACAAGATTTTATGGAGGAGTGCAATCTTTTGGATGAAATATTTTGTAGTTCTTAATTTGTCTGTCCGTCTGAAATCGTAGTAAGATTTGAACAGTAAACAACAAATTTTCCAATAGAATTCAGGATCAATAATAATTGATTCAGGAAATACTTCAACTCTGTAGAGCATTTTTGTATTTCGAATTCAAAATGTGTGCTTAAGCCACAAAAAAGTAAGCTGAAAATGTAGATATAAAACTAATTATGTCATGTTTATGTCTTCTTAATGGAAAATACTTTGCATATAATTCTCTAATTCGATATTTTTTTAATGTATGAACATTCAAGAAATTGATAAATATTCCATCTTTTTATAGGAACTAAAAATTTCCGGATAATGCTTTGATTGAGAAAGCTAAAAATTTGTCAAATATTGATATAAATTGCAATTTTACAATTGCATTATTTTTCAAATATTTTAACATCTCTTCAATCTTGATAATTCTTACAGAAGTTTATTTCATGTGAGTGACTTTTTCTTTTTCTAATGAAAGATTTCGTAATTCTAAATTCGGCCCAATTCGTAACATTGTAAAAAGATTTTAAAACTTCATAAAAATTTTTTTTCTGTTTTATTCAAAGTCAATAAATATTCAATGTTTGGAATCGAAATATTAAGTAAATGATTTTTAATTTCTGGGAATAAACTGCTTTAATAAGACAATCTTTCTTCTTTGTGAGAAATCTCAATTTTAAAATTAAAATTCTACGCATAGGATACAAAAACATAATATGAAAATACTTTTATTACAGAATTTTGAAATATACAAGTTGACCAATTTTTAATCGAGTAGATCGGCCACTTTAAGCAAAAAATTATGTTAAAAATATTTTATCAAAGAAATAAGACACATTAAATTACGGTTTAAAATCCACATTCATAGATTGATGGTAAAAGCAGTTTAAAGTTTTTTAATCTTACGTTTTAGTGACGTATGCACAGACTTTTAATCAGATAAATGAAATGCTTTATAGAAAGTCAAAATTTTCTTATTACTGCACTTAATCAAATTTATAGAGTAAAAATATTTTTTAATTGATGCTTTCACTCAATTCTTTAAACATTCATTAATTGAAAATTGTACTCAAAATTTAATCTTGCAGCGTTCCAATATTCCCACAATGTTACAAAATCTTATTAATCATTATTTTAGTCGAATTATTTTCAAAATATTTAAAAAATAAATGTAAATATTTTGATTAAATACTCTGTCAAATTTTGCATTTGACTGATCTTGCAAAATTGTTGAAAGTTTTGAATACCGATAGAAGAAACTTTAAATGAAATTTTATGTCCATAAATGCTTAAAGTTCTATATAGAAATATCAACTACAACATTCTCAAATTTTATAAATAAACTACTAAATTCAAAAAGTTTCGGATTTTTTTAAAAACTGTACAAATTTCAAATATGAATCAGTCAAAATATACTGATTATCAGTGAAATTTGACTCATAACGAGCACATGGAGCGATTCTCGGGTAATATCAGAAACGTTCGGCGTATCTTACGTCACTCGGCAGTACATTTAATATTTCCAATGGGAATTTTGACAACGTACTATTCCAATATATGATGTATTCGATTGCAAAATATTCATGTCTTTCTCTTTATTCTTCATTACTATTGACAATGGTAATATCTCTAAACTATTTTGCAATTTATATTATTCAAAAGACCAATTCTTGCATAGATTGTTTTACTTTTTATTTATATAGGTATCACTTATTTCTAGTTTCCATTTGCCATCAAAGATATTAATCTTTGCAACTCTCAATGGTAATTTATAAAGTTGCACTATATTTACAATTGGTTCAGAAAATGTATTTCCTCCTACCGCTATGGTAAATAGAACTAGTTTTATTACTATATCCTCGCTTCCTATTGACTTTTAGTAAAAATAAATATAATAATACTAGATTTTACAATGAAAAGTTTCTCCGTGTAGATTTTCGGTCATTAATTGCAAATGCTTCGAAGTGATGCTCGTTGTTCTGGCTGTTTCAGCTCTCGCCTTTAGGGCTGATCGAGTAACACAAATTGAGTTGACCGTCCTGTTTCCTAAGCGATTTCTTTTGGGAGTTTTCGCGTCCGTGAGCATGGAGAAACCTCGCTCCGCCTCAGCATTTGAATGAGGAAGACTCCGAACATGATTCAATACTGAGGTCAAATTTGGAAAAAGTTTTTCTCCTGTACTCGTCGAAGATACACCGATACTAGACCACATTTCGTCAAAAGATAAATTCGACCACTTTTCTTTGAGTTCCTGTCTGATTTTGAGTAACGAATCCCACTCTTTTTGTACACCTATTCTATCAAACGACCCTAAATCTTGACAAACTTTCCAGACCCTAGGAAAAGTTTCGCTTCGATCAGCATAGAAAGCTACTTGAGGCCGGAAAACAGCAACGCAAGACAAAAAGATGTCATCAAAAGGAAGTCGATTGCGAATTTCTTCGCTAGCTGTGACATAAAATTTCAAGCAATTACGAAGAAATAGATTAACATTTCTAATGATTTGAAAGAATAAATTCGGTTGAAGAAGACCCTCTTTCAAATAACTGCTAAGAATCCATACGAAGAATTTAGCCGAGTTTGGCTGGAGTTCCTGAACCATTGTTTCGCGACTTTGAAATTTCGCATTGTATACGTTGAACCTATTCAAAGTAAATTTCAAGAATAGGAAATATGCGAGTGTCAAAGGATTCTGCATTTTTCCTAACAAGTCTTTGGCCTTCTCTACCTTCTCAGATACGAGGACCATAAGATACTGAAGAATAACTTCCCAATTCTTTATTATAATATCTATGCATCGATAGCGGACAAGCCAGCGAGTTTCAGAATGACTAGGAATTTTTTGATAGTCATTTCCTAATTCCAAAACAATCGATCGAAAAATAGCCGTTCGCTTGGAGCTAGCATTAAGAAAAGCTGGCAAATCTTTGATTAAATCCTCTACATCTGGGATTGTGGCACAAGCATATTTTGCTACAATTGCTGACGAATGCGAGACACACGGGAAAACAATTAAACGGGGACTTTTTTCCTTTAATTTTGTTTTAAATGAGGACCTATTGCCAACCATCACCTGTGCATTATCACGAGCTAAAGCACAGATTTTAGATAAAGGGATTTTCTGCCCGGACAATGCTTTTTCGAACGCATCAAAAATTTTAGAGGCAGAACAATCCGAAGCATTTACATTAATAAGCTGGAGCAATTCCACCCTGACAGAAAATGTCGTTGGCTCCACATATCGAACCATTAATGACAGCCACTTTTCTAGAGTCCTGTCGGTCGTTTCGTCTTCGTACACTGAAAATGATTGCTTACGCAAAATATTTGCCATGCGATCAGTTTCAGCAGCACATACGACGTTATTTACAACTAGGACCATTTTAGTGTGGCTCAACCTAAAGTCTTTTAAAACCGAAGGTTCCATATCTTGGAAAAGTCCTATCAATTCTGATGAAATCGCGAATGGTAAATTATGCTCTACGAAAAATGTACTAATCCTAATCTCTGCTTCTTGTACTTTCTGTTTGAAAGTAACACTTTCCGGAATCGTGGAATTTGTGACTTCTGAAGCAGAAGAACTTGCTACACAAGGTTCAACACTGTAAGAATTGGCAGTTACATTAGAAGAATTTTCACTTACTACTCCATAACATTCTAATTTATTTGAAAATTCTTGCTTTTTTCTGTGTGATAAAGATGCTTCATGCTTTTCAATTTCCGATTTGTCACATAGCAACGTTTTATTGCAAATTTTGCAATGAAATCTTGTTTCATCTGCTAACGTAACCACCCACTCTCTCCACGATGGAAATTCCTCAAACCATCCCAACTGAAAGTTTTTTGCATTTTTCATGACTTTTCTAGCGGGTTGACATTCGTTTGAACCAGAGTTCAAACGGTGGTTAACCTTCGTTTGAACCTGGCTGTCCTTCAAAACACTCGAATTTGGGTCAACCGGATTACTCATTGTGAACAATAAATTATACGACGAAGGAAAACAGAATTATTTGAAAAGAATTAATAAGATGAAAAGTCGATAAAATTGAGCGAATGTGAATAATTTGTAATCTGCACACAAATTAAGTTTCACAAAATAAACTTACCCACAAGCATCAAACAATAACGTACGTAAGAGCACTCACGTATCACCAAATAATAATATAATATTCTTACTTTTGCCGTTTTCAATAAGGAATTACGATAAAAATATCAAGAATCCACACTCTTGCCTTCTCAAATAACGCATAAAGCGAGAATCAAGTATATCTTAGAAGAAAACAAAAGAAGGTTGCTATTATTATTTGTTTTCGTCTCCAATTTGACCTCTATACCGTTCGTTTGCGATTTAAAACATTGGTAACTTTTTGGCTATTAATCTGATTGAGCTACAACTTTTCAGAAAACTTTCTTTACTAAAATATTAAAATTTTTCTCCTGTAGATAGTTTCAGAAAATGTAGACACTTAATACAATATTAATAAAATCGTAAAATTCTGAAAATTTGTTCAGCTAGCGCGAGTGGAAGTAGAGAAAACAATTTTTTTTTTAAATGTACTTCTCCCAATTACTTGAAAAATTAAAAGTTTTAAAAATTTTTGCAAAAGGAAAAACGATGTGCCTTGAAAGTGTACATAAAATTTATTGAACTATTACTAGTGAACTCTCCCTACGTGGTGGTGTGGAAAGGAGTTTTATTACAGAATATTTGGGATTCTCTAAGAATGAACCAGCTTTTTTATTTTAATATTTCAAATGTGTTTTCTTTCTTTTATGTTTAAGGCAAAAACTAGATCTAAAAAAAGCAAAAAAACCTATTTCTCTAATTGCGTCCAAGATTAGAGCAGAATCTATGCAACCGATTGTTAAAGGTTTTAAAAGTTTTCGCTTTAATTTAAAAAGCAAGTCTTCATAGTATTTTACTAAGTAATGAAAGTATGTCTACAATTGATTTCATGAATCCTACCCACAGGTCAAACATGGTGCAAAAATGTCGTAAAATAAGAAAAATGTCTGAGTACTTTGAAGAAGTTTTTCTAAATCGATATGTATCATATTCCAATAATATTTAGGAATATTTATTAAAATATTCATCTTCTAAATTTGTTTGATTAATGTACAGAGTACACTTTATATTTGAAATTTGTATACACTCTAAATCTGAATCAGTCAAATTTTCACTGATTGAATCAGTGATTTGCCTTTTCACTGAATCATCATTGGAAACAATATTTTTCACTGTTAAATCAGTTACTTTTCACTGAAGTAATCAGTGAAATTTGACTGATTCACAGTAACCTGTTTTTAGTTATTGAAATCAGTCAAATTTCACTGATAATCAGTATATTTTGACTGATTAATATTTGAAATTTGTACAGTTTTTAAAAAAATCCGAAACTTTTTGAATTTAGTAGTTTATTTATAAAATTTGAGAATGTTGTAGTTGATATTTCTATATAGAACTTTAAGCATTTATGGACATAAAATTTCATTTAAAGTTTCTTCTATCGGTATTCAAAACTTTCAACAATTTTGCAAGATCAGTCAAATGCAAAATTTGACAGAGTATTTAATCAAAATATTTACATTTATTTTTTAAATATTTTGAAAATAATTCGACTAAAATAATGATTAATAAGATTTTGTAACATTGTGGGAATATTGGAACGCTGCAAGATTAAATTTTGAGTACAATTTTCAATTAATGAATGTTTAAAGAATTGAGTGAAAGCATCAATTAAAAAATATTTTTACTCTATAAATTTGATTAAGTGCAGTAATAAGAAAATTTTGACTTTCTATAAAGCATTTCATTTATCTGATTAAAAGTCTGTGCATACGTCACTAAAACGTAAGATTAAAAAACTTTAAACTGCTTTTACCATCAATCTATGAATGTGGATTTTAAACCGTAATTTAATGTGTCTTATTTTTTTTTTGATAAAATATTTTTAACATAATTTTTTGCTTAAAGTGGCCGATCTACTCGATTAAAAATTGGTCAACTTGTATATTTCAAAATTCTGTAATAAAAGTATTTTCATATTATGTTTTTGTATCCTATGCGTAGAATTTTAATTTTAAAATTGAGATTTCTCACAAAGAAGAAAGATTGTCTTATTAAAGCAGTTTATTCCCAGAAATTAAAAATCATTTACTTAATATTTCGATTCCAAACATTGAATATTTATTGACTTTGAATAAAACAGAAAAAAAATTTTTATGAAGTTTTAAAATCTTTTTACAATGTTACGAATTGGGCCGAATTTAGAATTACGAAATCTTTCATTAGAAAAAGAAAAAGTCACTCACATGAAATAAACTTCTGTAAGAATTATCAAGATTGAAGAGATGTTAAAATATTTGAAAAATAATGCAATTGTAAAATTGCAATTTATATCAATATTTGACAAATTTTTAGCTTTCTCAATCAAAGCATTATCCGGAAATTTTTAGTTCCTATAAAAAGATGGAATATTTATCAATTTCTTGAATGTTCATACATTAAAAAAATATCGAATTAGAGAATTATATGCAAAGTATTTTCCATTAAGAAGACATAAACATGACATAATTAGTTTTATATCTACATTTTCAGCTTACTTTTTTGTGGCTTAAGCACACATTTTGAATTCGAAATACAAAAATGCTCTACAGAGTTGAAGTATTTCCTGAATCAATTATTATTGATCCTGAATTCTATTGGAAAATTTGTTGTTTACTGTTCAAATCTTACTACGATTTCAGACGGACAGACAAATTAAGAACTACAAAATATTTCATCCAAAAGATTGCACTCCTCCATAAAATCTTGTCAAATTGTAACAAGATTTGAACACTTCGAACGAACATTTTTATGTAAAATTTAAAGTTGATTGATATTTATATGTTAATATGGAAATACCAATAAACACATATTTTAGCTTTTTAATTTATCTACTGCTATTAGACAATTTTCCATTTCCGTAGAGATTTTAAGTTTTGGAATGAAAAGTTTGTGCTTAGGCTACAAAAATGTGAGATGAAAAATATTTCTAACATATAACTGAAAATATAAATTATGAACTTGAATTTTATGTTCATTTTATCTTGATAGAAAATATTGTTCTAATTGAAAAATTGTTAAATGTACAAAATTAGTAAGAAGTATATAAATTTGAATGGAAAATTATATATTGATTCAAATTTTATACATTTATTGTCACTAAATTTCACTGAAAGTTTATTTTTGAAGTGTTGAAATCCTCATGAAATTTTCCAAGATCATACTGATGTTTATTTCATGCAGACTTTCTTCAAGAAATTGAAGAAAAGTGTTATTTCTTGAACTATATACTTCGTAAATTCAAATTCGTCGTCTGTTTCGCGCCTCTTTTGCACGTTTTGCTGCCTGTGCCCCCCGAATTTCAAGACACAAATTTGATTGGGGAAATATAATCCATTTCTCGCAACTGGCCAGAGGACGTAAGGAACAAAAGTATTAAGAATTAAGGAAGAAAACAGGTACAATATGAACATGCTGGTCGTAAATAAACGTCTTTACAGCCGCTCTACAGAGGCTCAAAGTGCTACTTTAGTGCCTGTTTTGCAAAAAATAATTTTAATAGTGATGTTTGTAATGTTTCGCCTAAAGTAAAATTTTTATATTTTTTCCAAATTAATTGAATTTTGTTAACTTTTATTTTTACCAATCAATCACTTGGTGATAGCTAGACACAGTTTTTTTATTTTGTGTTTAAAGTCAAACGCGCGAAAGTTATACAGTTTTTTTGTGTTCTGTACATTTCTTTGCGTCTAGGAGATTTTGCGCCTGCAAGCTTTATATTGTAAAATTATTATTATTTTAATTTTATGATATTGCGAATTGTTTTTATAATAAATATATAATAAATCCATGAGCTAATAGTTAAGTTTAAAATTTATTGATACTAGACATTAAGACAAGCAAAAAAAATTAGTTTTGTTGATCATTTCAGTCGATACACACAAAATGGTCGTTCGCCGAATCTCCCATCATCAACAACAAAAAAACCAAGGCGAAGAGTGGCTACTGTATCCCAAAGAAGAGCTGCAAATATCAGAGAAAGACGCAGAATGTTCAATTTGAACGAGGCTTTTGATAAACTACGAAGAAAGGTAATTGAAAAATTGAATATTATTATTATTAGGAAATTTAACATTGAATATTAATTATTTTTATGTCTATAATTGATGTTATAGTTAATATAGCTTAATGTATTTCTAAAGTTCTTAAAATCTTGGGTTTCAGCTGGAAATAGTAACTGTACTTTTCATGATACTTGGTCGCCCGTACATGTCCAGGTTAAATCCTATTACTTTTTGCGCTCTTCCGCTTCAGATATAAACCAAGTTACTCTGAAAAGAACCTTTAGCAGAGTAACTGCGTTTTGTCTGCCGTTTCTCGACGAGTTTGCGTCTTCCATCCTTGCGGATGGTCTCTTTCGCGCGAGCGATTTCCTGCAGGTTGGTTAAGCAGGTACACAGTTCGGTATGCTGAGACAATTCTCAGCACCACACCTCTCTGTGCCGAGAACAGCTTCTTCTGGATAGCATGGTTATTAAGGGCATTTGTCCAGACCGGAGCTGTGTAAAGCAGCTTCGAATTTACCACGCTCGCCACCAGCCTTCTCTTAGCTTCCCTGGGACCACCAATGTTGGGCATGAGCCGATTCAGAGCGGCTCCACATTGGATTGTAGAGCTTTGGTTGGATAATAATATATATATCAGGATGGGAGTCTACTACCCCAGGTCGACATTTGTGGTAATAATATTCAAGACACCATTAACGATAAAAAAGGTATTTATTACTTTACAAACTTAACTGTGACGTATAAACGTCTTGTCGTAGGAACGACTGGTCATCAACTGTTATAACAATCGTGGCCGCCGCTGCGACATAGACTAGATGTGCGCAAGATGGTGGACTCGCTGCGTCAAATTACATTGGTTCGTTCCCTACAGTACTCCCCCCTGAGTGAGAGCGGTCATAAAATATAAATCGAAGCAAGTCGAAATCGAAATTTAAAGCTACCAGTGATAACAGTATAAGAAAAAACTTAAATAAAATTTACATTGCAAAAAGTGGAAATATTCCAACTAAATCAATCGATTTTAATTTGCGAATTCAATTGCTAAAGACAAAATTAGTATAACGGCAGGCCCAACCTAAAACTACCCGTCGCAGCAATATAAATAGTCGCAAGAACGATGATTACAGTTGGGACTAAAATGTCATTATACAATTCATTACAAGAAAATTAATTTTTCAAATCAGACGACGGTAGAACATACTGATATTATCGCATAAGCGATGCACGCAACAGTTTAACAATGCAAATGAGTGTGAAAATAGTTAATCTAAAATTGAAGACGAGAGAGGAAGATACCAAGTTAATATCCAGACGTTTTACTTGACTTGGTTTTCATCTGACGTCGTTCAATATGCGAGCAACATGCCCAAGCTACCTACAAGAATGTTACTTTTTTACGTGGATATGTTCGCAATACAGTTGGTGATTTGTCTGATTGAGAGAGCTGATCGATGTAATTGCGCATGAAAAATGCTGGTTTAATATTTTCGATAGAGACATGACGAGGCACGCCATTAACTTCTATTTCAAAAACTCTATTTGAAGTTTTGTTTAAAATCTTATGTAGGCCCGTATAAGGGCGTTCTAATGCTTTTTTAGCGTGGTCACGAAGATATACATGTGTAGAATTGTTTAAATCTTTAAAAACAAAGGCTTTTCGTTTATATTTATGCGCAACCGGGATTGGTTTGATGCGACGCATGTGCTCCCGAAATTCTTCAAGAAAAACATGCGGGTCAGGCGAGAAATCCTCAGGGAGGACAAACTCTCCAGGTATACGCAGAGTTGCACCGAAAACACATTCTGCCGGAGACGCGCCGACGTCCAAAACATTAGATCTGAGACCAAGCAGTACCGTTGATAATGATCGTGACCATTCACGGTCAGAATGGCACATGATGGCTGCTGTCAGCGAGCGATGCCACCGCTCAATCATACCGTTAGATGCGGGATGGTAAGCGGTAGTGCGTATACGGTTGCAACCAATCAACCGCAAAAGTGCCGTGAATAGCTGTGATTCAAACTGGCTACCTTGGTGGGTTGTCAGAGTTTCTGAGGAACCGTACCGTGATACCCAGTTATCAAAGAATGCTCTGCAAACTGAAGGTGCTTCAATGTTTTGAAGAGGTACAGCCTCAGGCCAACGCGAAAAACGGTCGATGACCGTGAGGCAATACTTGAAACCATTACTAATGGGGAGTGGACCAACAATGTCCATGTGAACATGGCGAAAACGACCATCCGGAGCGGAAAAACTTGATGGCAGTAAACGATTGTGCCGAGAAATTTTCGATTGTTGACATTCCGGACATGCCTTGCACCAATCGCAAATATCGCGACGCATCGACGGCCATACATATCGCTTACGGATGACACGATCCGTAACTTTTGCGCTGGGATGTGCTGGATGATGAAACAAATTAAACACTCGTTCCCTGAGTGGAGATGGAATGACGGGACGTAGTGTTTCGCCAGTCATGTCACAATAAACAGATGTGTGTTCTGGACCCCATTGTATTTTGCGGATGTCCAATGAGCATTTCGGATCGGTTATGAGTGCTTTGATCTCTTCGTCTTCGGTTTGATATTGTGCGAGTTCGATTAAACTAAATTCCGTGAGTACGCGTACGCTATCGACTCTGGATAACGAGTCAGCAACGACATTATCGTGGCCTGGCTGATATTGAATGTCTGTCGAAAATTGCGAGATGAAAGCAATTTGGCGTTGCTGTCGTTGCAAGGTTTTCTCAATTCGTTGTGAGAACATGTAAATCAGCGGTTTATGATCGGTGATAATCGTAAAAGCTTGCCCCTCGAGGAAGTAGTGAAAATAGCGAACAGCCTCGTAAATGGCAGTGAACTCGCGATCATAGGTGCTGTAGTTACATTGCGCAGGAGAAAATTTGCGTGAGAAAAATGCTAATGGTTTCCAAGAGTCGTTTAACCACTGCTCGAGCGATGCGCCCATGCCGAAATTAGAGGCATCAGTAACTAGGCGAGTCTTAGCGTCGAGTGCTGGATGAGACAAAAGAGTCGCGTTAGCTAAGTCTTCTTTGACTCTTTCGAACGCCGAGTCAGATTCAGTATCCCAAGGAATCAATCTTTTGTCATTCTTTCGAGAATCACATAAAAATTTCTGGAGTGGAGCTTGGATTTCCGCGGCATGCTTCAAGTTTTTGCGATAGAAGTTGACCATTCCGAGGAAACGGCGGAGTTCTACGATTGTAGACCCAAGAATTCCAGTTCGGTTTTGCCGAACTGACATTTATCGGGATTGATGCGGAGCGAAAAATCCTTCAAGCGTTGGAATACGATTTTAAGATGATCCTCATGCTCCTCATGTGAAGAAGAAGTAATGAGAATATCATCTATATAGGCGAATACAAAATTGAGATCACCTAAAGCACGAAAGATGTAACGTTGGAAGGTTTGACCAGCATTCCTAAGGCCGAAAGTCATAACCTGATACTCAAAAAGACCAAAAGGAGTTATAACGGCAGTTTTTGGGATATCATCGGCAGCAATAGGAATCTGATGATATGCCATGAGCAAATCAAGCTTTGAAAAAATTTTTTTCCCCGAAGCATTGAGGCAAAATCATAAAGGTTAGGCACGGGATACCTGTCCGGAATAGTGATGGCATTTAAACGGCGAAAATCGCCACACACGCGCTAGTCGCCATTTTTCTTCTTAATCATATGAATAGGAGTTGCCCAAGGACTACTAAAAGGTCAGCAAATTCCGACTTCAACCATCTGCCTGAAAATTGCTTTGGCAGCCGTTAATTTTTCTGGGGAAAGTCGTCTCACGCGATCGTGAACCGGTGGACCGGTAGTCAAAATGTGGTGGTGTATATCGACATTGAGGGTAGTGTTACCCTGCTGTAAGGATGTAATAGTTGGAAAGGACTCCAAGATGTGTGAAAAAGCATGTTTATGGCTGATGGTACTCAAACCGCAAACTAGTGCAGGTTTAAGAAAACCGAGAACACTAAAACCGGTGGTGGTATCTGCTAAACGTGACTCGTGAAGATAAGGAACTAGGTGGAAGTGAGCAAGCAAGTCTGCTCCTATTATAGGATAAGGGACTGCTGCTATGCAAAAGTTCCATTTAATACCAGTCGCCTATCCTTGAGGCAAGATGGCGCGCGGCAATCGTGAGGTTAATAATCGACTCTCCCGCTTAGAGTCGGAGAAGTAGCAGCTGTAGATACGCACCCCCGCCACCCCCACCCAAACGAACCTCTCCCGAGGTTGAGCTATAGAAACTTCACCTTACACCCCTCAACCTCCGGAGCTTCGCCCTAAATACTGGGCAAGAACCGCTCCCCGAAGCATGGGCGACATATTTTTCGCCCCTATCAGCACAGTTCAGGCACCTAGGTGGAGCCTTTCACTCCTTGGACACGTGCGACGCGCTCCCACACCTCCAGCAGGCATTCATCCTGCCTCTTCTCTTTTTTTTTCTTTTTCTTCCTGTCCACCAGAAGCCATTCCCCATCCTTCTGAGGTGTCACAGACTGCGGAAGCTTTGCAGTATCCCCCAGGAGAATCCATACACCAACTCGCTCTTTGCCTCACTCAAGAGAGAGCCCGTCTATAGAGTCTTCTCTAACATTCGAAGGACACATATCACAGTCATGCGACGCTGATACTCATTTAGTTCACTCTTTCCTTACAGGCACTCGCAGACTAATTCTCAGCGCCGCTGCCTGGGGCATACATCCTTCTCTATGCATGGGGATAGACGCGTCTATAGCGTCCTCCGCTTTCAATCTGAGATAGACCCATTTATAGGGCACCCTTCACGCAATGGGAAGATGCCCATGTATAGAGTCTCCTGCATTTTTTCACCGATTCATCGGGACACTACAGCCTCCATGGCTCGAAGGCCGTCTGCTAAGCCTCCTCGCCCGTCCCTTTTTGGCATAGCCAAGAGAAGGACTTCGTCAAGGTACCAGTCCAAGGGGAGATGATTTAGACGTTGAAATTTTACAAATAATGCAAATGTGAAAATGAGGGAATCATCTGTATGACATACTTCATTTGTTATACCGTTGGGCCAGTGGGAATATTCAGTCGTACCGTATGGTCTAATGAATAAGCCTCGTATTTTTCAGCGATATGTAACATTAATTTTCGAACCGCTATTAAGAAAGAAGAAAATTCTCCTGTATTTGGACGATATTTTAGTAACATCGCGTGACCTCGATGAACATTTGTTGACGTTACCGAGCGAACACAATATTGAGGCTGTTGTGAATTATCCTGTCTCACGAAACGCGGAACAGGTTCAGCGATTCACCTGTCTCGCGAGTTATTTCCGTCATTTCATATCGGGGTTTTCAGTCACCGCTAAATCGTTATATAATCGTCCATCGCCCGGGCAGGTGGATGAGTCATGCCAATGCGTTGAGTCGCTGCGCTGGGGTTTCTGTGGTAGAAGCGAATACATTCGAAGACTGAGACGAGGAGATCCGGAAAATTAGAGACCAGTTAAAGGAGACTGAATTGAAATTTTTGGAACTCCGCGACGGATTGGTGTATCGTAAGAGTCAGAATAAAAGATTACTTTGCTATGTACCCGCGTCAATGGAAAATAACGTAATTCGGACTTGTCATGATGACCTTGGCCGCTTTGGTGTAGACAAGGTCGTTCATAATGTCTATAAAGTTTGCTGGTTTCCTCAGATGCGAAAAAAAATTGGAGGTTATATCGAAAATTGTTTGCGTTACGTCGAATTCTCGCCTATGAGCGGAAAACGAGATGGATATTTACACAATATTTCAAAAGGTGACGTGCCCTTCCATACATTGCACATCGATCACTGCGGTCCGATAGAAAAAACAAGTAAAGGTCACAAACATGTATTAGTAATAGATGACGACTTCACGAAATTCGTAAAAACCTATCGTTGTAAATCGACAATTTCCTCGAAGTTAAAACACATAATTTTTTATCGTGGTACTGCATTTACATCCGAAACTTTTAAAGAGTTTATGAGAACAGAGCTAACAAATTATCGCGAAGCTGTGTGACTGTCCGAGCGAATGGGATTATCTTTTGAATCAAGTGGAGATAGCGATACATAATACCACCTGCAGATCCACTGGAGAAACACCCAGCCAATTTCTGTTTGGTAACGATCACAAAGGGAAAATAAATGACAATGTTGGTTCTTTTCCGGAAGATTTTGTAGATGACGAGCGTAATCTTCAGCAAATGCGAGGAAAGGCGTCTACGAACATCAAGCGAAATCAGGAATCGAGTATAGATTGTTATGACGAGAAGCGTAAGACAGCAAAAGTTTATAAAACTGGTGACTATGTGATGATTACGATAAAGATACTCAGCAAGGTTGTTACCAGGCCAGATGATGACCTCCTTCCCCCAGGTTTAGTTACCCATATATGTAGAGGTTGATGACCTCCCCCTCCTACGTTTAGCTGTCTATATATGTAGAGGTTCAGGCAGGCCACGTCAGTTCTTCTCTAACATCTCTCACGAAATAAAACCTACAAAGTGACATCAGTTTGATGTCACTACTATCCGAAAATAGAAAGTTTAGTTTTCACTATAACATTTTGGCGATCCTGCCACGATCCGCTTAAGTTCTCGGTTTTTAATTTCTACGAAAATCCACATAGAACGCGGACCTGTGCGAGACTTGGAATCCACGGACCCAAGAAGCTAAAGAAACTTTACGAAGTTTTAAAAATAAGAAGAACTCCGGACTTCACTACGGTAAGCCCGAAAACAGGAATAAGTAACTGATAATAAAAATTAGTTGGTGAATTTAGTAGCCACTATACCACGTAAATTATCAGTGAAAGATTCCATTAAAATTGAACGAGGCCCGCAATCAGGCGGAAGAGGCATCTGCGTAAGTAAGCAGCCAACGCCCAGCCAGGCAACCGGTTCTCAACAGTAAGCTGACTCATCTCTTCGACACGTCAAGGAAGGCAGGCGGTCTACGGTTCCCACATCAGGCCACGAGTAGCACAGTAAGCATTACTTCTAGAAAGTGAAAGTATTGTAAACATTTCTCAATCGATCTTGGGCCTTAGAGTATAAATCCTCTTTACGTACGTTGCTCGGCGACTGTACTACGGTACAGGTGAGGTAAAGTTGAGGCAAGATCGGGTTGGCTATACTCTGTGTGTTCACAAGCACTGGCCACCCTTAACAAATTAAGTATCACTACCTCAAAATCAGTAGCAGTTTTTAGCAACTTATACTGCATTTTGTTGTATTAAAAAATAAACATTTAAAATTTTATCGCGAAATTCTACACCCGAGTCACAAACAATAGATAAGTAGGTACACTGGCTTTTGATAAACACCGAGATAGCACGCTCTATCAAACTGACTCATCCTACGATACGGACTCATCCTCTTTAAATTTCCCAATCACAACCACTCTCATGTCTCGAACACAATCTCCCGTCAGGGCCCAGTCCCCCTCTTACACCACTGACGAATTACTAGTAAGGGTTCTCAGCCAAATGGAAACTCTGACTATCTCATTCAACGCCCTAAAAAAAGAAAACGAAAATAGGATAGATGAAATTTCAAGATTATCAAAGAAATTAGGAGGAGCAGGGACAGTAGAAACAGATAGTGAATCCCAGCAACGACCAGAAGCGACAGACGATCATTCTTCGGTCGAAGAAAAAACATTCCAAAGAAAAGAAACATTTAGACCAAGACAGGAAAATATTTACGGTCAATCACAATTTTTCCCAACAACTGTCCCAACAGCACCACACGAGGAACGAAAAATGGGAGCCAAGTTAGCAATTGAAACAATAAAGCCAATTAACGGTCAGGACGACATGGGAGTAGAAGATTTTATAAAAACGGTAAAGAGAGCTAGAATAAGATGCGAAGAACCAGAAATTCTTTTAGATTTAATTTTAGCAAAGAAAATTACACATGTGACAGAAAAAGCCATTAGATATATGCAAATAAACTCCTATGAAGATTTATACGCGGCACTCAGACAAAATTTGAGACAAACCAGTTCATTAATTTCATTAAAATCTAAATTAGAAAGCTGCAAGCAAGGCTTAACAGAAACGGTTCAGAACTTCACGACGAGGTTTCGACAAATAACAAATGAAATAAATTACCTAGTCCAATCCCAGCACGTAAACCCCACTAAACGAAGACTTAAAATAGAATTGGAAGAAGAAGAAGCCGTTAACCGTTACTTATTAAATTTAAAAAGAGAAATTGGAATGCAGGTACGTCTGTTAAAACCAAACACAGTAAACGAGGCTCAAGCATTAGCCATCGAAACTGAAACATGGTTAAAAGACAGCCAACCTGTCAGACAAATTATCAAACCACCAGTAAAAATATGGGCCAAATCACCCGGACCACCTCGACTCAGTGCAAATACTACACCTAGAGCACAGAATAGTACCATACCACTGAGTGACAGATTTAAAATGAATTGCTTCAAGTGCGGCAAAATAGGTCATATATCTTCACAGTGCCAAGTGAAGCAGGGTTTTCCCCCAGGCCATGGTTTCAAGCGACCACCTCCGGTAAGAGCAATCCAAGAGGAAGAAACAGAAGCGAAAACATGACAGAGGAAGAAATAACGGAGCAACTGATCTTCGAGGAATCAGCCGAATTTCTTCCATATGCGGAAGATTACGAACAACCGATGCCAGAAGAAAAACTGGAAGATACAGATTATTAGTAGACTCAGGAGCTGCTATAAACATAATCAAAGAAAAAATATTGGATGATAGAGACGAAAGGAAATCTACCCACAAAACATTCCTAATGGGTAACGATCGGCATATCTCTAAACATTCTACAAAATTAAACTTTTTTGGACAAGAACACGTTTTCTACATAGTACCCAACGATTTTCTCTTACCAGAAGGAGGTATAATTGGAATTAAATTCTTTGAAAAATATCCAAGATATGCGATCACGAACAGTCACCTCGTGCTAAATAAGGTAAAGCTACCTTTGCACCTAAGCAATGATTTCATACCAGGAAAATCCGAAAAGATATGTACCATTTCAACTGACGCAGAAGATCAAGATATTATCATTATAGATGATAAGGAAATCCCCGACGGACTCTACACTATACGAAACGGACAAATAAAAATCCCATTGAAAAATAATGAGGATTACCCTAAAGATGTAAATCTCCAGATTAGCTACGAACCTATATTAAAAATAATTACAAATGAAAGTAATGGACCTCAAATGACCTTTAGACTAAATGAATTATTGAAAGCTTCAAGATTAGATCATTTAGAAAAAGACCAGAGAGAATTCATCAAAAAAATGATAGCCAGATATTCGGAAGTTTTCACGTTAGAATCAGACCCACTTCCATGTACTAACCTTACCGAACATCAAATAGTACTTAAAAATGGAAAAATAATCAATCTAAGATCCCACAAATTACCCGAAAAACACCGACAGTTTGCCCTAGAAGAAACAGAAAAGTTATTAAAAAAGGGAATTATAAGAGAAAGCCAATCACCATACAACTCACCTTTATGGATAGTACCGAAAAAAGGAAATAAATTAAGAATGGTAATTGACTACAGAAAGATTAATGAAGACACGGGTCAAGATGCTTACCCATTACCAATGATCGATGATATACTAGATCACTTAGGAAAAGCTAAGTTCTTTTCTGCCTTTGACCTCTCAGCTGGATTCCACCAAATCCCGATGAAGGAAGAAGACAAAAAGTACACTGCGTTTTCTACAACCCAAGGACATTTCGAATACAATTGCATGCCTTTCGGTTTAAAGAACGCACCAGCCACTTTCCAAAGAATGATGGATAATGCATTCAGAGGATTAATCGGAACAAAATGCTTTGCGTACATAGATGACATTGTAATATTCGGAAGCTCAATTCAGGAACATAATGAGAACTTAGTAGCAGTCATGGAAAGAATCTACCAGTTAGGACTAAGATTAGAACCGAAAAAATGTGAATACCTTAAACCAGAACTAGAATACCTTGGACACATAATAACCAAAGAAGGAGTTAAACCCAACCCTGAAAAAATAAACTGCATAAAAGAATTCAGACCATTGAAAACTGTAAAAGATGTGTAATCATTTTTAGGACTTGCAGGTTACTATAGGAAATTCATCAAGAATTTCTCTACTATAGCGAGACCCTTAACAAAGCTAACTCAGAAAGAGACAATATTCGATTGGACCCCAGACTGCGAAAAAGCATTTTACGATTTGAAGAACGCATTGGTAATCGCACCAGTTTTAAAATTCCCTGATTTTTCCAAACAATTTATACTGACTACGGACGCATCCAACTGTGGATTAGGAGCAGTATTGAGCCAAGACGGGCACCCTTGTCTTTTTACATCAAGAACATTAAACAAAGCCGAAGAAAAATACACCACCTCTGAAAAAGAACTTTTAGCAATTGTATGGGCTATGAAACGCCTCAGACAATATCTTCTCGGAAAGAAATTCAAAATTCAAACAGACCACCGTGCTTTAGTTTGGCTACACAATGTGAAAGAACCTAGCTCAAGACTTTTACGATGGAGACTTCGTATGAAAGAATACGAATACGAAATAGAATATGTAAAAGGAAAAGAAAATAAAGTAGCGGATTGTCTATCCAGACTTTTTCCCATCACTAAGGACACATTACAAGAAGCAATGGAAAAAACCGGAATTAGTACTGAAGAAGAAGAACCAAGCTTGGAAGACCAGTCACCGGAAATAGAAACATTCGACAAGCCGCGAATAACAAAAGACGAAATATTAAAAGAAAAAATTAAATTAACCGCAAGGCGAATGAGAGAACCATCAGAAAATGAAACCACAGAAACGGAAGAAGAAATCACGGAAACACCAGGAGATAATACTAATTTATATACGGATTTTATAAATTGGAAACTACAACCAGTCAAAGGCAAAATTAAAACAAAGCCTAACGCTGTCGGCAAACTTTGGAAAGAAGTAACTAAGGATGAAATGCCTATGTACAACGAAGAAGATTGGCTGTATAAATTAAGTTGGTTCATCAAAGAATTCGTTAACAGGAAACTCTCAATTGTTAGATTATCCTTTGGAGATCCTCTATTTACATTTCTGGAGCGAGAAGTAATTCAAGAAATAATGGAATTCCTATCAAACTATTATCCAGATAAGAATTTCCACATTTGTTTCTCTACAACCCGAGAATTAACTAAGGAAGAACGAAAACAAATTATTAAAGAAGCTCATAGGGATCACACTGGAGAACAAAATACTATCGAAAAAGCCAAGAGAATCGGAATTTGGACCAACATGGACCAAGACATTAAGGACTATGTCAAAAAATGCCCTATATGCCAACTACAAAAGACCACGCGAATTAAGAATCAATCAGAAAGTATAATACCGGACATACCACTCAATCCAAATGATAAAATAGCACTGGATATTTTTGGACCATTACCCACTACACATAGAGGTAACAAATACATACTTAGTATTCAGGATAGATTGACCAGATACACCACTTTTAAAACCGTTAGAAAGTGAAACCTCAACAGCAATAGTAGAAGCTCTGATAGAACAATATATTTACATTTATGGATCCCCTAAAACTATTCTCACTGATCAAGAGTCTAACTTTCTATCTGAGTTAATGGACCAATTTGAGAAAGCTTTGAAAATCAAACATATTAAAACTACAGCATTCCATCCACAATCCAACGGAAACATTGAAAGAATGCACTCAACCCTGAATAATCTGATCAAAACTAGCATGGCAGAAAATCAGAATAACTGGGACGAAAATCTAAAATATGTAACATTCGCAATAAATTCAACAGTAAATTAAACCACGGGATTCACACCCTTTGAACTCACGTTTGGAAGATTACCAAATATACCATCTCAAATTGAAAACTCACCCAATTTAACCCATCAAGATCTGATTAGAAAATGGAGGAAAAAACACGAGGAAAACATCAGAAAAGCTAAAGAAAGAATCCAAGTGGAATTAGAAAAAACTAAGAAAAGATTGGATGAAGGAATAACAAGAACGCATCCTTTATACAAGCCAGGGAACCTAGTTAAAATCTTAAATAACACCAAACAAAACAAATTAGAACAATCCTGGAAAGGTCCTTACGAAGTTATAGATTCCCTAGATAATAATAATCTACGCATTAGGAATAAAGATAAAATACTGAGAGTACACATAGATCAGTGTATACCTTATTTTTTAGATGAGGACCCTAGTACTTCTAATAGCGGCAATGGCCAACTGTAAAGCCAACTACACCTTACAACCGTCAAAATTCCCATTATAGAACAGGAAGATGGTACCATCAAACATATTATACCTATCCCTTATCCTATCCAAAACCTATATTTTGCAGTAATTCCCGACCATGACTATTTAATAAAATTTAGAGACTCATATTTAATTACTGACAAGGAAACAATAAATAAATGTACGTCGATAAGCGAATATAAAATTTGCGAAAGAAGCCAACCAAACCTTAGTCTGACTGACAGTGAAACATGCGAAGCTACGATATTCAAGCGATACTCAGAGAACAAATGTAAAACTTCAACTTTTGCTTTACACAAAGAAACCTTCATACCCGTACTAAACGGATACATAATAGTACTAATGAACGAGGTAGATTTAGATATTAGCTGCGAAACAGGAATAGAACACCTAAAGATTAAACAACCCTCACTACTGACGGGCTCAAATTGTAAAATCTATAATGGAATGGACGTACTGTACCTTAGCAAAAATCTAAAGGGACAATTTTACAAAGAATTCAATTTGACCTACAACATTAGTTACTCTAACGACGATCTAAAAACCTTAGAAAGTAAATTAATACGTCTCCCTAAAATTATAGATAACAACGAATTACGACAAGCCAAATTAAGCTTAGACGATGCAGAAAATATGTTAAAATCAATAGCCACTAACAGAAGACTAAGAACATGGAGAGAAACAACTATAGATTGGTTAAGCTATTTAGGTTACGCAGCGCTAGGATTAGGATCAGCCTATGTTCTGTACAGATTAGGAATACTCGAATTCATACAAAAGTGTATGCCTAAAAAACTCTGTATATTCTGTGTAAAAATAAAGGTAACAACGCGGACGAACGTCGTCACGTACAATTCTAGCTTGCAACCCTTGGTGATCACCGAAATACCAAAAGTAAGGAGGGTAAGAATTTAGTAAATTAAGAGACTAATTTATGTCTAAAAAGGGGAGTGTTACCAGGCCAGGTGATGACCTCCTTCCCCCAGGTTTAGTTACCCATATATGTAGAGGTTGATGACCTCCCCCTCCTAGGTTTAGCTGTCTATATATGTAGAGGTTCAGGCAGGCCTCGTCAGTTCTTCTCTAACATCTCTCACGAAACAAAACCTACAAACTGACATCAGTTTGATGTCACTACTATCCGAAAATAGAAAGTTTAGTTTTCACTATAACAAGGTGTAAATAAAAAATTTATCCCAAAAAGAAAGGTCCTTATATTGTAAAGAAAGCTTTAAACCTTGATCGATACGTTGTAAGTGACCTTGGCAGTTTTCAGGTAACAAAAATATTTACACAAGCGTACATGCACCTGTTCAAATGACATCATACACTACCGTCAGAAATTGTGGGCAAGGTGCTTGTGAACGCTATTAAAAATCACTGCTCACTTCGAACTCAACCACTCAGCAAATATTTTTTTGACCTTCTGAAAATAATACAGCACGTGAGGAGTTAAAAATTCAAGATTTTCTCAAATTCTCTACCTCAACTTCAACTTTTAGCCAGACCTAGGGAAAATTTTTCCAAAATCCGAAAATTATACGACATAGAGCCTAAAATCATATTTTTAATTTAAGTCAAGAAAACTTAAAAAATATTCATGGGTACCCGAGATACGATTAAAAATGTTCAATCGTATCTGAGTTGAATTTTAATCGACGATCACGGTTCTCGACTGGTTTGTTGCTCGTCTCCTTCGTTGAGGCAGGATCGAATAGGCCACGCGCAAAGGTGGCGCTAGAGTGGAGCCCTCTTATATGTATTTTTGATTTCATTAGTAATTTTTATTTCTAATCATTTTAAATATTAAAAAATATTTATTGTTATTTGTGATTATTAACAATTATTTAAATCCAATATTATCCCCATATTAACGAATAGAACAATGATATGTAAACATTTTTTATTTCTTGAAATTCTTAGAAACTAGAACATTAATAAAAATTTTAATAGTCATGTAAATATCAACTAAGAATGAAAGGAAAGAAAATAAAGGAAATACATTCTTGGATCAAAGAACATATAAGAGGGCTCTACTGAAGCGCCACCTTTGTGCGTGGCCTATTTGGTAAATTTATAATGTTAATTAATTGTATTTTTTTGTAAATTTTTTAAATAATCATAATTTTTACTTAATACATTCTGTCATAATTACCTTTTTTGTAATTCTATTTTCTGAAAATATAAAAACACTGCTTTAAAGAAAAAATGTGGAAACCTAGCTTCAAGTTTGCTTACGTAGGAAAAACTTTGCGGTACCTTTAATGGCTGAAAATACTTACTTCCTTAGGTTCCACCCGAAATTTATGAAATAACTAAATACTTGTAATAGGAATAATTTTTGTAAGCTTTTAATTAATAATTTTCAAACAGCACTTATCACGTTAAAAAAGCCTTTAAAAGTTAAAAAAATTTTGAATTCAAACGATTTTAAAACTCTTTCATTTTCAGATCATTGTACCATTAATTTATATGATTTATATTGTACTTTTGTGACACTTTAATATCTGTAATTTAATTTTCATTTGTAAGATTGTAAGAGTATTGGATCTAAATTCTAAACTCAGTATTCCAATTTCTCATTTTGACCAAAAATATTGACAGTAACAATTTTTCCCTTTATAGATGTGCTTTATGACCTAAGGTATAATAGGTAAGGAAAAATTAAAGAGTTATTTCCTGTTGGCAATTATTTATTTAGTTATTTCATAAATTTCGGGTGAAACCTAAGGAAGTAAGTATTTTCAGCCATTAAAGGTGTTGCAAAGCTTTTCCTACGTAAGCAAACTTGAGGCTAGGTTTCCACATTTTATCTTTAAAGCAGTGTTTTTATATTTTCAGAAAATAGAATTACAAGCAGCCCTATCCGACGATGAGCTAAATTTCGGTATCTTAGTGATGACAGGTGAAACTAATCTGTAAGGCGGCGTCACCTCCGTCCTCTCATATGAAAGTATTGTTTTGCATGGTGTTTATGAACAAATTTAAACAATTATTAGGAAAATGGAAACATTTCCTAAATTTTAATACTTGTTTTCATTATTAATGAAGTTTAGTGTTTCTAGTGCAAATTTATTTAGTCATAAGCATGAACTGAGTAAGTAAATCAGAACTGAGTAAGTGTACTTATATCTCATTAACAAAATTAATTTATAGAATTAATGATATTAAATATTTAAAAGAAAATGTTAATTTGTTTTTAACGAGTTTATCAAGCTTTTTTGTCTAAATAATGATTTAATACTTATCATGTATTGATATATTTGTCTGTGATTAAAAAGCTAATACACATGTGATAGAAAATTGTTGATAAGTACACGGAGAAAAATGGAGATCATAAGATTATGAACAATTACTAAAAAACAGGAATGATTATTAAAAAATAAAAGAGAGTATTAAAGAGTACAGTACTCATTCCCAAATCGTGCAACACAGTCTTTTCTTATCTAGTAGTCATTTCTGGTTTTTAGTAATTTTTAGTAACCGAGGTTGGTGAAACTGGCCCTAAGCAATATTTTCGGGCACTTTCCCCTTCCCAAGTCTCCTCGAGCCCTTTCTCACGCCTTCGGGCCCCACTCCAAAAAATTGTAAATCCGCCCTAGGAGACATAGTTCACTACTTCATTACCTGTGACAGGGAAAACTTGTCAAAGCTTTACCTATTGTTCACGTTCTTATTCATTGTTCGAAATAACTGTAGTTAATTCATGTTCTTACTATAAATAAAGTATTCAATTAACTTAAGAACAAATGCATCTAACCTTGCTCACCAACAACAAACGACAACAATATTAAAGTTTCGTTGATTTAATGGAAGACCCTTTTAATAGGTGCTATAACAATTTTTACTAAAATTTATTGGTCGACTTTTTCTCTCCATGGCGCAATTATTTCAGTGCAAGATTTCTTATGGATTTCAACTGACTAAATATTTTAATTATTTGTCAATTTAACGTTGAATAATGTTTCATATTAGTTCATTAAAATAATTTGAATATGATTAATGTTTCATAATAATATAATAATAGACCATTTTTATTTTTTCAATTAATTTATTAATTGAATTTTTTATTAGATCATTAGTAATTGATTGCTTGAATTGATTATATATATTAATTCAATCCATCAATTAATACTTATACTTTATTGAAGCAAGTATATTAGATCAAATGATAAGGTCTTGTTACTCATGATGCAATGCATAATGTTTTGTTTTATCAACATAAAATAAGGCAATTAATGAAGAAAAGCAATAAATAAATATATTGCTAATATTTCCATTATTATCGATATTGGTAAAGAAATATTGATAAAGAAATAATTTTACTCTAATTATTCGTGATATAAGGATCCTATACGCAAGACAATTTATTTCTTGTATTTTTGCGATTAATTTTCTAGAGTGTTATAACTATTTTATGTTTCAAGTTCTGATTAGTATTTAAAAATGTTATTTCAATAAAATTGATACTCTTAGTTCTTCAAAAATGATAAAACCTTAATTGTTTATCAATTTTCTCCATATAAAACAATACTTTCATATGAGAGGACGGAGGTAGCGCCGCCTTACGGATTAGTTTCCACCTGTCATCACTAAGAGACGACTTTTTTAACATTGAGATAACCAAGTTGACGTCACAGGCCATGTGGTAGGGATAGACTGTAAGTTAGGTTGGTCTTGGACGAAAGAAATATATGGGAATCATTGAGAAATTAATGAAACAAAATTTTCTAGCGTAAAAGTAAGTTATAAATTTATTAATAATTATATTTTTCAACTGCAAAATTCATTTCCGCTTATTTTGAGTACCTAGTTGTCGCTTGTCATTCTTTTAATTTTTTAATATAAAATAAAATGTCATAAATGTATATGTTACGATGACCGTTTGTTTTGAAGGATTTGAAGAATGTATCGATAAGCATGTTCTCGTTTTCAACACATTCTTCAAATCCTTCAAAACAAACGATCATCGTAACCTACAAATTTATGACATTTTATTTTATATTAAAAAATTAAAAGAATGACAAGCGACAACTAGGTACTCAAAATAAGCGGAAATTAATTTTGCACTTGAAAAATATAATTATTAATAAATTTATGACTTACTTTTACGCTAGAAAATTTTGTTTCATCAATTTCCCAATGATTCCCATATATTTCTTTCGTCCAAGACCAACCTAACTTACAGTCTATCCCTACCACATGGCCTGTGACGTCAACTTGGTTATCTCAATTGAAAAAGGCCTTCGTCGGACAGGGCTGATCACAAGAAAGGTAGTTATCACAGAATGTATTAAGTAAAAATTATGATTATTTAAAAGATTTACAAAAAAATACAATTAATTAAAATTATAAATTTACAATATTCAAAATTAATTGAGTGAAATCAAAGAAAGTTAAAAAATAAAACTACTTACATACAACAGGTTATTAATCTAATCTCAAATTCTCTATTTAAACTCTGCAAACAAATGGTTTCAAATAAATAGTCCTTGCAGATCACACACTTGAAAGAATTATTTAACATTTTCTGGAATTCATAAAAATGATGTCACGTCTTCAATGTTATTTAAGACTTTTTACAAAATTTGTTAGCTGTCAAATTTTGTAAATAGAAGTCGCCGGGCGAGCAGACGACGAGATGCACGTGACATCGAATCGAAGAAATCGCAGAAACTCAGAAAGTTAGGGAACGCTTGAAAAATGTTTACATATCATTGTTCTATTTGTTAATATGGAGATAATATTGGATTTAAATAATTGTTAATAATCACAAATAACAATAAATATTTTTTAATATTTAAAATAATTAGAAATAAAAATTACTAATGAACAGAATCAAAAATACATATAAGAGGGCTCCACTTTAGCGCCACCTTTGTGCGTGGCCTATTCGGTCCTGCCTCAACGAAGGGGGCGAGCAACAAACCAGCTGAGAACCGTGATCGTCGATTAAAATTCAACTCAGATAGGATAGAACATTTTTAATTGTATCTCGGGTATCCATGAATATTTTTTTAAGTTTTCTTGGCTTGAATTAAAAATAAGATTTGAATAAATTAACTGACTCGCGTCCTTGTCATAGCGAAAAATGTGTCTGTGATATGTCTTATATTAGTTCGCCGGGACGACTCAATGTCAGGACAATCGAACTGTGGGCGACAGAGTCTTATAATGCGGCTTTGCACATTTTCCCTGGGCTAGGGAAATTCTGAAGTACTGTTGAACATTTTTCACGTCAGATATGAATTCAGGAACTCAAAATACGAAAATATATAAGCTTTCTTGCGCAAAAATAGAACCATCCAGAAATCGCAAGTTTTGCTCAGCTTAACACTGTTTCCCCTGGGCTAGCGGAATTCTGAGGTACTCTAGGGAAATTCTACAATGAGATTCGAATTAAGCGACTCGAGATACGTGAAAACATTATCGTTTTATTTAATATTGCGTAGATCAAAATTGCTTTGACAGATACTGAAATTTATAAGATTTCACGCATTTCCCCTAGGCTAGGGGAAAACTGGGGGGTCCAGGGGAAATTCTGAGACCGGATTGGGATTCAGCGGCTCAAAATCCATAGCGGTAGTATACTCACATGTAAAGTTCATTGCACTTTTTTTTTGTGCGCCTGTGTTATTTTTCACTCATAAATTGTAGAATTTCTACATTACACAGGTCTGCAAATAATGGGTTTGTATTTGTTGTTGGAAAACGAAAGATCATTTCCGGGGTAATTTTAGACGTAGAATCCGAATCCGAAATCAAAAATCAGCCTATCGCATTAGGATTTTGAGATATTTGAGGTTATGTGCTCGAAAAATGGGGGTTTTCATTACTTTTGAGGTTATGTACAGGGCGCAAGAAATTTTTTTGGTTTTTTTCTCAAGTGTTATCATTTAGCACTATTCTTTCCCTTCAAAATGAGCTATTGAACAGTCACGAGTGATTTTTTTTCACAAAAATACGGCAATATCAAGTTTTGACATTTATCCGAACAACCTTAAGAGCATTCACATTGACTCTAGTGCATACCATTTTGCATTCAAAAATTTATCTTAAAAATTTGTGCTTGCGGGGTTTGATGGTCTGTGAATAAGAATTTACAGTCAGAAAATGGACATTTCCATTTCTAAGATGGCGGATTCAAAATGGCGAATCGAAATTTACGAAATTAAACGATTTCGCTCTCTAATATCAATATTCTGACTGTAAATTCTTATTCACAGACCATCAAAACCCGCAAGCACAAATTTTCAAGATAAATTTTCGAATGCAGAATGGTATGCACCAAAGAGTCAATGTGAATGCTCATAAGGTTGTTCGGATAAATGTCAAAACTTGATATGGCCGTATCTTTGTGAAAAAAAATCGAAGACTGTTTAATAGCTCATTTTGAAGGGAAACCCCCCATAGCACAATACCTTCCCTGAACGTTCTATGAACGTTCCCATGGAACCTTCCGAACATTCCATGGGAAGAGTAGTGCTAAATGATGACATTTGAGACAAAAAACCAAAAAAATTTCTTGCGCCCTGTACATAACCTCAAAAGTAGCGAAAAACCCTATTTTTCGAGCACATAACCTCAAATATCTCAAAATACTGACGTGATAGACTGATTCTGATTCCCGATTCGGATTCTACGTCAAAAATTACTCCGGAAACGACCCATAGCTTTTCAACAACAAAACCTTGCAGACCTGTGTTATATGTCAATTAAAAGATACATAATGCCCAAGACTACTCCCGGATACTATGACCCGTTCTTGCCCAGATATCCTCTATTTCTTGGATGGGGAGAGAGCTTAATTCCTCATAGTCGAGAAAAGGTTGCCGCCAGGTGGACTGTATAGCCCGTATCAAAACAGGGTATTGACTCAATATATGTAATAAAGGTGTCTTATTATCTTTATCACAAAACATACATTCCATTGTGAGGTGTAGGCCCATCTTATGGTGATGCTAATTTAGCAGCCCATGGCCAGTCAGCAAGTGTGTTACTAGTCTATCTCTGGGCCTGCTTTATTGGAGGACGCTACCAGCACTATCCCTCCTAAATGCAAAACCCAAAAGCATTTTCAACTGCTGCAGCCCTCTATTGTAGACCAGTACTTTTCGTGTTCCTCCTGGATCCACTGGTGCACCGTGGCTGCGACTATGGAAAATTCTCACTGCCGGCTCTGGGCCGGTCAGAAGGATCTTGGAGTACGTTCTGACTAGTCTTTTTACTATCTCGAATGTCGAAGTGCCCCGGAACCCAAACCAATGCTAAATTGTTTACCAATCCTGCCTTCTGCCAGCAGTTTCCGAACGCAGGTCATTATCGATGTCGTTTTCGCTTACCAAAATGTGACATACTTGCCCAGAGGCAGTGTGGTGCTTTGGCCCTTGGAGCGGCCATGATTCTTGGCTCCAGTGCTACTTTCTTTCTTGGATCCATCCGTAAGCCTCGAAGGAGAGTTTGCTCTTGGAGCTGGTACAGTCCACCCTACTAAGTAGGAAGACTTTGAAGCTCCGTTGGAATTCATACTGCTTAACAGTCTTGTCCTGATCCATGACCATTTCTGTTCTGGCTGGTTCTGGCCATAAGGTTGGAAGGGAGTTTTGAGTGTCTCGATCCCCGTCTCCATTGACCTGATGCTATGAGGCGTTTCGCTATGAGCACTGCCTTGGAAATCACCACGATAAATAATAGTTCATTACATAAGAGAATTCTCAGCGCCACAGTTAACGTGGTCCTTGTAGCCCATGTGATGCCCCTGAAAATGAGTGCTTGTACATGCTCCATCTCCACTCTAATTGTTTTTAGTTGAGTCCTGGGCCACCATACTACTGTTGCATGCAGTATAGCTCTGTGTGTGAAATATTTCGTAATTGAGTTCCTTGAAGAGTCCGTCCGTCATGATGCACCACAGAAAGGATAGAAGAACTCCTGGTGCTGGTAACCCCTAAAGAAAGCCCTCTTTACAGTAGCCACCCCATGCTTTGCTACGATACTCCTTCAGCTTAACATACTACGGATCCATCTGACAGTTGGATCCACTACTCGTGATTTTGGACTTCCTCAAAAATGATTTGATAGAAGATATTGGGAAACGTCTCCTCGATATCAAGAAAGATACGGACTGCATAGCCCCTTTCTTTCTTTTTTTACCACCCGCTTTTTTTCTCCATCCCTTGCACGACCCCCCCCCCCCCCCCCCAATTGTTTCAATATTCAAAATCTACCAGCAGCCTTCAAACAATAGACATCTCGACATAACATTCTTTCGATAGAAAAATTCTAACCTATTTCAAGTCTCATCAAACATGCTAGTATGAAATTGTGGGCAGCATCGCGACCATATTGGATTATGAGTCTTTAATGTATAATGAAATATTATTTAGGATCCTGAATCAAATGAACCGCTGTTATGATTTTCTTTCTTTTGTTCAGGTGCCAACGTTCGCTTATGAAAAACGTCTTTCAAGGATTGAGACTCTTCGTCTGGCCATTACCTACATTGCATTCATGGGAGAACTTTTGGGAATCGAGCCAAGCAGTCCGAAACAAGATTACATACCTCGAGAGTATTATTTACCAAATTGAGATCCGTTATCGATCTACGAATTTTGAGTCATGATGTCTTCCATTAATTTTTAAAAGAAATACGTAAATTATTCACTTAAAGCTTCGATTTAAAAACAAGTATACGCTTATGGTAAATAAATTAAAAATAACTTTGTATCACTTATGGTATACAAAAAGCACTAGTCACGATTTCTTAACAAGCAATTCAGTGGCTTGAATGCATATCAATTTGAGATAAAATTATTTTAAAAGTGTCAGAAAAATTCTTAATTTTAATTTTTATATTGTGTTCTTTCTTTAAATTTTACCAGGATTTAAATAACACTTTAAGTCCAGTACGAAATAAATAAAATGTTATTAGGATTTCTGAAAATTTTGTTGCCTGGTAAAAATATATTCAGGTTTCAACATTCTCTAGATTAATACAAAGTCTGCATAAAAAATAAACAAAATCAGTGCCGCCAGTTATATATTACAAATAAGTATTATTATAAGAGATGAATCAAACGAAGCCTATAAAATTATATTGTATTAATGTATAGCTGTATATTGTATCCATAATGTCTTCCAAAAAATATATTTTTATAACATATGCATGAAATTTGCCACTTTTCGCCGATGTAACAATTATGCGTATACCACCTGAAGTATGCAAGGGTTTACTTATAACTGCCAATCAGTCTATATGCACTATTTCGCAGAGAATTTCACTGATTCAGATTTAGTGAGTGGAGAATAATATTTACCACTTTTGCGTGTGCGCACTTCAAGCGAAACATTACATTCCCTACGATTTCCCACCCATTCCCATGGTAAACTTTAAAAATTTGAAAAATATTTTGGTTAAAAAAATCAATTCAACATTTATTCGAGTTATTGAATCAATTTTGACAATCATAACCCTAAATGATGAACTTCGCTTTGCACACTCTACATGCACGGTAAGTGGCATATTTATTACATTCGTTATAAAAAACATCGTGTGTAACATGTAAGAGAAACATCTGGCTTGTGTTGTAAAATTCACAACAGTCTGCAATTGTACCCATGCTTTCCTCACATGTTACTAAATATACTATTTCGATCTTAATCGTATTATTTAAGTATAGTATATAGTATATGCAACGTGTACTTGTAATAATATGTTATTAATAAACAAAATTTTCTGTACAATACATAGTTTTGAAAATATTTATGTAATTATTATTAGAAGATGAGAGTGAAATGTATTGGACACCTAGAAATCTCGTTAGTCCAACATTGAAAATGGATTATATCTAGGTTTCAAAAACACGTCTTCCTTGAAGAATTTCTGCACTACTGAGGTTTTGTGACTATTCATTTGCTACCTGAAAAACCCGTCAGTCTAATTGAAACTGAGTATGATTGAAAAAGAGTGATATAGATGTGAAATAGACATCTTCCTCGAGGAATTATAGCTTTAAGCGGGGCGGGGGTTAGGTTTATTCGGGGAAAAAAGGTATGTTTTTAGAAAAAATTTTTGGCGATACAGATAGTGTTACTTCATACAGTCAATTTCCATATAATAATGCAACATTTGAGCAATATTTTCCTAAATTTTCATTGCAAAATATTAAAAATTGAGCGAATGACAGTAAATCTCCGGAGGCGCCTCAAAAAAAGTTGTTTTGCGGTGTACATCATAACTTGCAACAGAATCATTTGAAACAAAAAAAATCAAAGTGCATTTGATAAAGGAGATGTTTCTCGAGGTAACCCTGGGAGCATTTTTTTCGTTTTTTCAATTTTTCGTAGCACTTGGAAGCCAAAAGACTGATTTTCGCTAAAAAAAATCGGCTAATTTGTTATTGTAAGATTAATAATTATTAAAATAAACAAAAAAGCTCCCAGAGATACCTGGTGAATTATGTGAAGAAGTACTGTACAAAATTTCAAAACGATTGGTCCAGTAGATTTCGAGTTATAATGTACACGGATTTCAAAAATAACAAGTTTGAGAAAAACGCTTTAAAGGTTTGCTCTACTAATTCGCAACTCCTGAACTTGTATAGAAACCCGGCCTAGAGCAACGGACGCTCAAATACTCATAACTTCGTCAATTTTGCTCCGATCGACATGAAATTTTGACACAATATTCTTGAGATATTATGCAATCATTTAAAAAGATAAAAAATGTAAAGATAAAAGTTTAAATACTCCCTCCACCCCTTCCCCTTAACGGAGGATAATTTTTTGTTGAGACCTAGATCACTCTCTTACAATGTTAGGCTGGCGAGTTTTTCAAGTGGTGGATAAATAGTCACAAAATCTCCATAAAAGCCATAATTCCCCAAATGAGGTGTTTTTTACATTTTCATCATAATTAAGAAGGTGTTAGTTTTATGTTAAAAATGACTTTCGAAACTTTTATCAAATCTTTACGTTTTGAGACCCCCTGAGTCAGAAAAAACGGTTTTTACGAAAGTGTCTCGATATAATCATTGGATTGAATTGAGCTCTGGCATACTTTATCGGAGCCCAAAAAGTAAGGACAAGTTCGTCAACTAGCCATATCCGACACACATTGTTAAAATAGAAGCATTTTTTGTGTTTTTGAAAAAAACTTTATGAAAAAATCCGAAATTCCAATACTGGTTTGTCGATTAAACTAAAATTAGGAAAGTTGCAGTATGTTAAAACTTGAAAAAAGTCAATATCTAAATTCCATTTTACAGTTAAATTATACGAAATACGAAAGAAAGTTGGGTTCTAGTGGGGCCCAGACTAGAATTTCTTCATCTAGAAAAAACTGGTAGGGGCCCTGTTAGCACCCGATTAGTATTTCTAGTCCAGAAAAAACTGATATAGGGGCCCTGTCAGGTTCTAGTGAGGAATTCCTTGTTTCGCTTAAGTATGGAAAATCTATTTGTATCTGGCGGGGCCCCGACTAGGGAATCCCTATTTGTAATATTTGTGGTTAAGGTTAGGTCCATTAGATACAACATAACCTTTATTCTTTATTCCCATTAAAATTTAATCTTATCTAAGGAAAATGAAGATTTTCTGAACACGGTCTTGGATAAGATCAATACTTAAGAGGAAGAAACAACATTTAAGTAAACTTTTTCATAATTTTAACTCGAATTCGCATGTAATTATAATAATCATATGCGAGCACGTATGTGTATGTGTGTGTATCTTATTGTGTCGAGGTAATAACAATTACTAAACATGTAGTTCAATTAACATGGGGTAAATAGTAAAATCAATTGAAGCTTTCATAATAAATATAGGCGGTAGAAGTTATACTACATAAGAGTAGTTAGAAAAACAAACTAATGATAAGTAAATAAGTGTACTATTTTTTTTAATAGTATACTTCATTAGTTGGAATTACTTATTGCGAACTTTAATGCATAATTTCGTTATGCGATAATTTTCTTGATTCAAAAGTTTCATCATATTTTTGGAATTGAAAAAACTCAAATTTTTTAGATTCTGAATATACGTTGATTTTACTCTTGAAAACAAAAATTAAAGGAATCATAATCTGTATAAAGTATCACTAATATACAATAATAAAAATTAATACTTCTATCATTTTTATAATTCTTTTTATTATGTAATGTTCTTTAATTCAAAAATTTGATCTGTTTCTTTCAAAAATATTTTATTTCACAGAAAATCGATTTAATAATTAAAAATCTTAAAAATTTTAATCAGAATCATAAATTGACATAAAATTTAAAAATTCCCGATTACACGGGGCTCATACACTTTTTACACGGCCCTGCAGTAGTTGTAGGTTATAAGCGCTATTTTCTTTCTTGTATTCCAAGCGTGCGCAGCCGAGAGGCTGAGTCGTTAGGTTAGTAATGCGTTAATTATAAGTAGAGAGAGGGTTCGAACCCGCAGCGTTAAGGATAATTTTTAATACTACCTAAACGAGCGTTTGTGTAGTGTAGAGGGGAATGTGTGTTTGTAGGTAAGTTTGTATATAAAAATAGTATGTTAGAGCAGAGGTACTAAGAATATTCATCGATTTAACTACTGTTCTTACTTGATTTTACCCCTATGTTTCTGCGGTTTACTTAACTTCAAAAATTACACTGGGGCCTTTGTAAACTATGGAAAGTAAGTTAAAAAGTAGTCAAACTTACTGAGATTTTTTTTCAGTGTACGTGTAATGAAAAAGTACTGTCAATTTACTCAGAAAAAAATTTCCTAGCTTGAAAACAGATTTTTTACTGTGAAAACAGTAAACTTAACCTTCCAAGCGAATATCCCTCCGTTGCCGTTAAAAATGTTAAATATTATTAGAGTCTTAACTCGAATTTCCCCTGTACTTTTTCTCTCAGTGTGGAAAATCGTTTTTATTTATTATTTTCTCAAAGAGATACCTGAACAAAATTGGTCACGTGACTCTGCTGATATATGCCCTTAAATTCAATGCGGAGTCCCGTTAGGGCCCTAATGGTGTCCTTTTTTGTAGGTGGGGAAGTGTAAGGGCTGACCTCACTAAACCCCTACTAGAAAGTCTAGTAGTTTAACAAGTCTAGTTTAACAATAATATGTGAAATACGAAAAAACCTATGTTTGTAAAATAGTTCGTCTCGATAAGATCTACAAATTTTGTCTCAATGAGGTCTACAAATTCTCAGTAGAAAATATTTTAACAAGATGTATATTTTATGTTCTGGTTTTAAAAAAACACAATTGAAAATCCAAAATTCAATTTTTTAACAATAATATGTGAAATACGAAAAAAACCTAAGTTTGTAAAATTGTTCGTTTCAATAAGATCTACAAATTTTGTATAAATGAGGTCTACAAATTCTCAGTAGAACATATTTTAACAAGATGTATATTTTATATTCTGGTTTAAAAAAAACACTATTGAATATCAAAAATTCCATTTTTAACCAAAATATGTGAGATGCAAAATAAGCGTATAAATAAAAAATCTTCGCTTGAAATCAGTCTACAAATTTTTTTTTTCGTGAGATATTTGGATGAAGATAAGTTTTTTGTGTCCAAACGGGCGGAAAAAGTCGCATTGCATGCTTGTGCGTAGAGCGGCATGCAGTCAATTGTGCCTTGGCGTCAAAATCGGGCGAAATGTTCATACCGCCCGCTTCAACGGGCAAAATGTTCATACCGCCCGCTCCAACGGGCAAAATGTTCATACCGCACGAAACTTGACTGCCCGCGGCTAACTACGCACTCGCACGCAACGTGACTTTTTCCACCAATTTGGACACAAACGTCGTGTGTACCTCGAGCGACATGGTAGTGATGTGACTCGTGTGAATACCGCCCTCGCTACGCTCGGGCGGGTACACTTCGCACTCGTCACAATCGCCACCATGCCGCCCTTGGTACACAATCTACTATTTTAATCATGTAAATTATTAGAAAATTACAGAAATGTATACAGAAAATCGTGTGCGAAGCGCGAGTGTCATGGTGAGAATGTGTTCCTTAAGGCTGACAGCCTTAAGTAAATCGAATTCCCTTCTTCATTTGAAATTAAAAAATTTAGTAACTTTGTAAGAATGTAATTCGCTTTTGGAATATTCATCGAATCTTTACGTTTTGAAACTTCCTAAGTAAAAAAAAAACAGTTCTCACAAAAGTGTCTGTCACGATAAGTCTCGATAGAATTATCGGACGAAAATTGTTAAAATAAGAGCATTTTTTGGTTTTGAAATAAAAAAAATTGCAATACTGGTTTCTGATAGTGCAAATAAATCTCTACTAATTATCTTTATAACATTTTACGATTAAACAAAAATTAGGAAAGTTACAGTATAATTAAACTTGAAAACAATCGATATCAAAATTCCACTTTCTAGTTACATTATTCGAAATACGAGAAAAACGTTATAATACATAATTGTTTGACACAAAAAGATCTACAAATTGAAATCACAACATTTTACGTCTCAATTTTAAAAAAGAAAGATTTGAAATTCTTTAAATTTAAATACGATTATAATTCAAAAATTCCATTTTTTAAATAAAATATGTGAGATATGAAAAAAACCGTTAAGATGGAAAATTATTCTTCTGAATGAGGTCTACAAAATCTCATTAGGATATTTTTTAACAAGATTTATATTTTATCTTTTGATTTAAAAAAACACTATTAAAAACAGAAAATTCTATTTTTTAACAAAAATATGTGAGATATGCTAGAAGCGTTGAAATGCAAAACCTTTTCCTTGAATAAAATCTACGTTTGTTTTTCCTTTTTGAGATATTTGGAGGAAGATAAATTTTTGAATCATGTAAATTTTTAGAAATTTCCAGAATTGTATACAGAAAATCGAGCGTGAGTGTCATGATGAAAATGTGTTCCTTGTAGCCGATAGAGCCTTAAGCAAATTCATCAGAATTTTAGGAAGTTTACCGACTGAGAGTAAATAGCGCTATAGCACCCACAATCCACATTTGATACCAAGTAGGGAATGATAGAACGTAAAAGAGGAATAGTTTAGGAAGTCACAGACAGATGGGGACTCTCTAGCTAATTCAGACTTTATGAGTTTCATGTTCTTGTTGCATATTCATTTTGAATTCATAATAATTTAATTATAATATCATTTTTTCATTGTATATCTACAATGAATTTTATCTGAAAAGGTGAAATTAATTTTCTCATAGCTATTTCGACTTTGAGAAATACATTATTATAAGTCTGATTAACAAACTCGTTGTATCTTTTTTGGCCCTGATAATGTGTCCTACAGCGCAGTTCAATCTGATTGTTCTTTTGAAAATTATCGAGTTTTTATACCCTTTTTTGAATTTAAAAGTTCATGAAACATGTAAATTTGTTTTAAACAAGAGGATGATTTACACAAATCTAATACTATCTTATATGCACAGAAAAAAATTTGCGTTAAAATTTTATAAACAGTTCATCACTTTTGGACAAGGTTCTAAAAACCGTAAGTTTTCAAAAGAAATTTTCAACTATGGTCAACTATTGAGAAATAATAGCAAAGAAATCCAGGAAAAATGCATAAACTGCCTAGGAGTTCTAAAGTATTGATGAACAGATGATAAACTTTCACTGGGGTGTTTTGTTATTATCGCTGAATAGTTGATTAGATTTTACCAGAGTTTTCTGAAAGTTTTCAATTATTAAAAGCTTGCTCAAAAGTGCTGATTTGATTATGAATTTTTAATGGAATAATTTTTTTGTGTATGGTGAGAATGCCAGAACTAACTTAAATCAAATTTCTGTATCAGAAGACAGACCTTATTTGCTCTTTTTTATGTATTTTGATACAGATAAATAATTTTTCTTATTAATTTTTAAATAAGCTCACAGAATCTAATTTAAATACCGACACAAATACGTTTAGAATTCTATCCGTTTTTCCATTTATATAGAAAAAAAAATCAGTTTAATTGAATGCAACAGAATATTTAGTTAAATCAAACAACGTCTTTAGTTGAATCAAAGCATTATTTTAAATTGTTGAAACATTTATTTAACTTTTTTTTTTTAATTCAAAAAAATTTCACAAAACCAAAAATGTATTTCAACCAAACAAAAGTTTGCTTATGCATATAAAAACAAAATAATTTGTTTGATTCAGCCAGAAACTATTTTATACAATTCTTGGGTGGGGCAAGCAATCGGATGTTGATAAATTTTTTATCCAAAAAGTTAGGTGAGTTTTATAAGATTAAATCATTTTTAGCAGGTTTGAGGCCTCAGTAACAGATTATATTATTTTTTGATTGGAAAAACAATGTTTTTCAATTCAACTCACCTTAAATAATTTGTTTTTCAACGTATTGTCGAGTTTCTTATCGAGTTTTATTCGTTATACTTTAGCAATGACGAGAATGTTCGAAAAAAGATAAAAAATTAGTTGATGGTCCATATTTTTTTAATATACGAATAAAAAATGATTCGAGTTAAGAATAGTCTTCTTCAAGGAGGAAAAGAACCTCTCAGGATTGCTTATAGAAAAAAATTGTCGGTCAGCAAAGCCACATGTCTCGAGTCGGTTTTTAAAACAGTTCAGATCATTCTGTGAGACACTTCGGTAACAAAGTCTTCACGAAAAGTTTTCATAAATGTAAACCTTGTTCGCGTTTTGCCATTGAGAACCAATTTGGCATCCTTCTTTAATAATAAAATTAAAAAAAAAAAAAAAAAATTCCGGTCGGTCCATGTGCAAAATGTTTTATATTTTTTCATTTTATCCGGTTTTTTATTCACAGTGAACTTTAAATATTTTTCAACTCATGATGCTACATACTGAACTACTTCATTTTGAATTGCAAGCTATGAGATAAGTGTTTATTTTCTATGATAACCCTTTTTTTAACTATCTCCTATATTATAATCTTTTATACAGAAATTTTGAATTAATTTTTGAATTTATGGCACTGAAGAGGGCCCTCATATGTGGCCGAAACGTATGCCTTTCTTTCTTTTTGCGCAATTTTAAATCTAATAGTGATAATTTTAATCAAAGAGAATAAGAAGAAACTGACCCTATGCCAAAATAACGAGAAATGAACAACAATTCTAAACAATTCTAAACATGTCACTTTGAAGTTCTTCATAAAGTTTGCAAACACACTAGCGGTCAACTCTTCCACAAGAAGTTTGTTGTATAGCTTTAACTTTCTCGATTACCTTTTTACTGCAAAATACAAAAAAATGGTTTTTTGTTCATATTCAAAAAAACATGGATTATCAATTAATTTTTATCTTTCTTCGAACATTGTCGTGTCCGCTAAAGTATAGCGAATAAAACTCGATATCACAGATGGAGACTCAAGTTCGTTGTTCAACAGATATCTAACGATTTTTTTTATCTATCCAAATTTTGATTTATAATTTCGATATATGACGTCACAACACGGACAATTTTTCCCGTTTCCGAGCGTCTGTCGCCTTCTTGTTAAGAACATACATTGTATACATACATACATTGGTATACATTTACTTTACCATTTACAGTATCAAAAATTGTTATTAAAGCCCTAAAATTTACTGTAAACAAAGTATATTTGAGTCTTCATAAATCATCAATGAAAGGTTCATGTAAAGTTGAATTTTCTTATGGTTACAGTCTTAAAGTGTAGATTATAAACGATAGCCTTACACTAGCGGTGGTGAAGATGCAAATTACGGAAAAATAATAACCCCTCTGGCAAGATATTAAAATTCTCCCTGCTCCAGAGCCCCTAACTTTCTAAATAATGGAGCGTTATTTCGCTCAATAAAAACTGCTACTACTATATATTCTTGCTTAAAAAAGTTCAGTTTGGGGATTATCAATTATCGCAGTTTTATCTATTTCTATTGAAATTACTGAACACTAGCTTACATAAGACATTAAAAATCCCCTTCAAACTACTCATACATCTATAATAATACAATCAACAAAATATGAGATTAAATGTTTTATGACTTTATCAAGTTGTCCATGAAGATAAATCTGTGAATTTTCAGGTTATAAGAATAATTTTCAAGTTTATTGTAGTTATATACATATATTTTTTAGAAATATGAAAATTTTAGGACGCTGATAACATTTTGAGTTAAGTACATATATCGATAATCTATACAATGACGTTTTCTGCAAAAATGAAGTTCGTTTTTCCCTAATCTTCTTCAGCCATATCACCGATGCGAAAACATCCCCAGCTGCAGTTAAATATTTAAAATATGATTTGTCTGTTGGCGATCTAGGCAAGTGCCGCAATGCTCGGCAACAGGGATGAATCCTAAAAAAGAACTTTTTCTGAAATTCGCACCACTTTTTTAGAATCTCGTACCAATCAGAGTTACCCAATTATTTCTCTTTTTTCCCAATTCACCATTTTTCACCGAGATTAAACTCTCTACCTTTCTCTTACTTTTATATGCACTCTTTATTCGACTCTGAAGAAAAAAAAGTTCAAAATTGAATAAACAATATTAAAATAATAAGTTTACATAGCTGAAAAATTTAATAGATAAAGTACTTCAATATTTTGATTCAATTGTCTTTCTATCCTGGGAGGAACTTTCTTTTTAAATATTCAATATACCAAGGCATTTTATTGGCAGTAAATTCACATAACTTTTTGCATTTCGCGGTTATGTTGTGTTATATTGAGACGATTAAAGTAGGATGTGTTTTCTGTGCCCTTTGACTAATAAAAGATTGAAAAAAGGAGGGGAAATCAAGTATGCAGCAAGGCTATTCAAGGCAGGTTTTCTCTAGAATGGCTTATACCCAGTAGAGATTTCTTCCACCCTACCCGGGACCTGAAAACGAATGAGCGGCCATAGCCGGAGAATTTCGAGGCATGATTCCCCTCTGATTCGTTTTATGGCGGTCATTTCATTGAATTAGGGCAAAATAAAGCGAGATTCGCAATATCGGCCAAGTCTTGAGCTTTCCATGGGTGATTTTTCCAGTCTTCAATGAGATCTTTGTAATAAATCCTTTTTATCGATAACTCTTATATAACTGTATGTCGAAGAAGACTATTACAATAAAATTTGGAAAGAATTTCCAATAACTGAACTCCATTCCGAGAAAAAATCCCTGACTCCACAGTCAGAAAACTGCTTTTTTCAAATAATTGGACTTCTTGATTATTATGAGTGGATAACCATTATATGAATGTTTGTTTGGTTAAAATAAACACTGTTTTAGAGTCTTTGAAATACAACAATTAAATGTTTCAATTTCCTTATCATGGTTTCAGTGAGAAAAAGTATTGGCAGTTGCCTATTAAATTTAGTAAAAAAAGGTCATGACTATTACGTTTTATGATTTACTAATAAAGTAGCTTAATCTTTACAACCTAATCATCTCGACAACGGCGAAAAAATGTGCTGGTGAGTGAAGTTAACTCAATCCAATAGGTCGACTTTATTTGCAGCTGGGATTATTTTCAGATACTTTTCCATCTATATGTCGAGCTTATAATAAAAGTGATTAAAAGGTTTTAGCAAAACTCACTGATCGCGTTTTTTGAAATACTAATAACCAATTCTGACTGTTACCTCAATCACTCTGTAAAATAAGAGCTAAAATATGAAAAGCAGAAACAAAAGAGTCGCGTCGCGTACTTCAATGATATATGTTAGGTGTACAACTTTGCTTCCGCTGTTTTTTCCCAAAATTTAAGGTTTTATTCTTAAAAAGTGATTACCTATTTATGATTCAAAATACTGTCCGTAGCTAGCCACTATTTTTTTCCATCTTTTTGGCAATTGTTGGATACCATCTTGAAAAAACGATGCGTCTTTTGAGATCTACGAATCGATACATTTTATTACTTTTTATAAGAGCGGAAATGCTGATGAGCCAGGCCGTGCGTTTTTCGCAAGCAGAGTGGTGCTTACTTGGTAAGACACTGAAGTTGTGTTTAAAGTATACGCAATTTTGTGCGAATTTCGTATATGCATTTACTATGTTGGGATACAATACTGCCATACTATAATCGTATGATTTTATCCAAAAATTGTAAATCTTTTATACCAATATCACATAAAAAGTCGCTTACGAAAATTGTAACGGCACCTCATATGAAATTCGAAAGAGATTTTTTTCGATACAGGTATTTTTTGACCGGTCTTGCGACATGTGGCCGAGTATTATCATGCTGGAGGATAACTTTGTTGTGCGTCTCTTGGTACTGTGACCGTTTCTCCGTCAATGCTCGGCTCAAACGCATCAATTCAATTCGATACCGATCCCTTGTGATGGTTTCATTCGGTTTCAACAGCTCATAACACACCATACCGAGCTGGTCTTCGATCGAGAATAAATTTATGATGCAAACACAAATTCACTAATGTAGTCCTGTCGTTATGTTGATAGATGTCCAAGCTTACTGTGTGACATTTTTTATCTGCCTATTTCGACCGGTACTTACCGCTGCAGGCATCTATCGAAAAACGGCGGAGGCAAATTTGTACACCCAATATTTTAACGAGCTATTTCGTACATAACATTACATATTTTGCCCTCTGTCAGTCTATTTATTGTTTTTTTTCTTAATCACAAACTTAACCAAGGAAGGAAATTTCAATTTCAATAGAATGGATCAAGAGGTACTGTCTGTTTTTAGATGTATGTGGTCATACATGATCAGCTAAAATCATGAATATATAAACTCCAGTATATAAATAAGATGATAATAATACTGTGTAACTTGTCCACGATAAAATATAATAAAAATAACCGAATACAAGTTACCCGGTACAATAACAACATTAAATCTTTGAGACGTTATCGCATGATGTGTTGTTAAATATCAGTCTGTAAATCATATTGAAACGATTTTAATGATAAGGTGGAGCCTACGATTGCATCGGCGACAATCTGTTTCACATGACACCAATCCTAAGCCTTTTATTAGCTGCGTTAATCAATACACCACACTGAAAATTTTCAAAATTTTGACTATTGATACACTGAATTCGTAAAAAAGCACTCACAACACGTAACAACGTCATTCAAAAGATATCTATACCTTGAGCAGGCGAATAATGACTCTCTTCAAGCTTGGCATAAGCCAAAGATAAAAAGTACCACTCTGGCAAAAAAATAAATTTTAATATTGTATAATTGGCAAACCACCCGATTAGTTTGAACGTCTCAACGAGTATAATTTCAATACAATTACGGAGACACCTTAAAAATCCTACTCTCCTTACTTTTCACAATGAAAACATAATAAACTACCCTTTAAATTTGAACACATTATAAAAAATTTCTGTTGTAATTTCATAATACTGTGATAGAAGTTCATTACTACAATAAAACGTAATGTAATTTTATAAAACATGATATATTGTAATTTCACAACTGGCGGTGGCGCCGTTTCACAATAAATTCACAAAAATAGTAAATTCCAAAAAATTACTTTAAAAATACTGTGATTTCACTCCTGTAAGGTTCATAACTATACGTTTGAATTTTAGCGATATTGGCGCCACTGTCTTGACGTTGCCTCTGTAAAAAGACCCAAGAGTCAGTTTCATTGTAACCCTTGTGCCACAATGATGTATTCATTTTTCTATGCTAAATACAATATAACTCTTACAATGTTCAGAAGTGGGATTTCAATCCCCAAGTGTCTACAGTGGATCGCGTAAACGTAAGGACCTTAATATATGATGTGGAAGGCGAGCAAAATTAACGCTAGCTTCGTTGTAAGCCTCGTTTCAAATCCTACCATTTATCTCCTTGCTCCTGTGACCTCCGGATTCTAAAGAGAATTCAGTTTTCCTTTAAACCTCTGTATCGAACATGTGAAGTGCACAAGGGTGAATCCCAAAATTTCGAACTGGTACTTTTTGAGAGTTTTTGTATCAAGGTCGGTAAAATTTTCAATGTGTTGAATCCTGCATAATGGCGGAATCGAGAACGCAAATCTAGTTCGGAGAAAAGAACGTGGTGTGTCGCTGTAGCTAAAAGTGTTCAAAAAGCGAAAACAGCTGACCAGTGTATGTGGGAGGCATCCTTCTGTTTTGACGCCATTAACTACTGGCAATAAAACTTCTGAGCGAAGCATCCTTCTGTCGCATGCTATTTTATCTCCTGCAGCAATATCTTTATAAAAACTCGTATGTGAAGCAGTCTTCTAACAAATACCAAATTGTATTGTGTAGTGGCACTTACACGAAAACTTGTGAATGGCACCATGGAACCTACCAGATTCAAGGTAGCAACCCTCAAAGAAATTTGTTCGAACTGGGGAATACCGACCAGTGGTTCAAAGTTCGAAATTATCCGACGTCTACAGGAGGCGGATCCATCAGGCAAATGGCTGGCAGAAGCCAACACTTTTCAACCAATTGATCAGCCTGAAGACATCGACGACCACGGAACGATGGGAGTCTCAACAAACCAAGGACAACGACAGGGGTACGATGAACGTGAAGTCGAGTTCCTTCGTCGAGAACGCGATATAATGCAAAGAGAGCTGGAACTTCTGCGCTTCTTTCCAGCTAACCTCCAAACTCAACAACCACAACGTCACATAATCGTGAACATTATAAAAGACCTTCTCAGTGACTGACGGTAACAACACAAACTTCCGAAAATGGAGAGAGCAATTCCTCCTGCTGTGTACTACATACGAACTAGATGATGCAAATGGACGATTATTGTTGAGCATTAAACTTAAAGGAAAGGCTCAAAAATGGTTACACTCCAAATTTGAATTTATTGGAATAACAATAAAAAAACATTCTGACCGAGTTAGGAAATATGTTTGACCATCGTCAAAACCGATTAGACCTTCGGAAAAAATTCGAAAGTCGCACTTGGAAAACTTCCGAATCCTTTAAGGATTATTTCCATGAAAAGATTATTTTGGCGAATGCAGCTTCTGTTGACGAGGAGGATATTATTGACTATATTGTGGACGGAATACCGGATTTGTCCCTTAGAAATCAAGTCAGAATTCAACGCTTTGCCGAGTCAAGAGACCTTCTTTAAGCTTTTGAGAAAATTACTCTGAAAGACGACGTCAAGGTCATTCAAGAGAGTAAACGGGGCACCCATTCTGTGAAATTCCAGATTGAATCAAAGGATACGAAACCTGGAAATAAAGATACACCTTCGCGACGCTACAATTGTAGTAAGTTCGGAGACTTGGCAGGTGAGTGCAAATTACCATCGAGACTAAAAGGGGCATGTTTCGGTTGTTTTGAATTGGGCCATCTATCAAAGGATTGCACTAATAAAAAGCTTCTGCCAAAACAACAACAAATCGGTAGTGTATCTGATTTGAACACTGCTTCTGACAAACAAGTCTCCAATGTAGCTGAGACTCCACTAGAGAGCAAGAAATTCGAGGAAAATTGAACTCATGGTCGTCCAGAATAACACTATGTCTAGCGCTGTTGTTTTAGGTCGTGACGCGTTATGGGCTCTTAATTTAGATTTAACTGTACTTCCGGAGAATGAGGACAAATAAGCGACTAAAGAAATTTTTGACATCGATTATCCGACTGATCGAATTATCGATTCCCTTGAGATAAATCCTGAAGTGAGTCCTGAATCTATTTCGCACCGCGAAGATTGTCGTTTGAGGAAAAAGAAGAGCTAGGAAAAATTCTAAACGATTTATTAGCGAGAAAAGTTATTCGTGAAAGTGATTCTCCTTACGCATCTCCTATAGTATTGAGCAAGAGAAAAAATTTACGGTATAGGCTATGTGTTGATTACAGGTTTCTAAATAAAGTCACTTTAAGGGACAATTACCCGCTTCCGTTGATAGAAGACCAGATTGATAGATCACGCGACGAACGATACTTCACATTACTGGACTTTTCAACTTTTCAAAGATTTATAAACAAAGTTTTCGATCGACTGATTAAATCCGGTGGTGTCGTTGCATATTTGGACGACATTTTAGTCGCAAGTGAGTCTATGGAGGAACATCTAGTTATTTTAAAAGAAGTGTTCAATCTGATGGTCAATAATAAACTTCAATTGCGAGTAGAGAGATGCAAATTCTTTCAGACTGAACTAAAGTACTTGGGGTACTTTCCCATACCTCAGAATATTCGGGAAGTTCAAAGTTTTTTATGGTTATGTTCTTACTTCGGAAAATTTATTGAAGGTTTCTCTGCTTCAGCCAAGGGGGTGCAACCGCTATACTGCTCAATGTAAAAATTGTGACGCCAGAGTTGAAAAAGGCCGTGCGGCGGCGCTAGTAGTAACTTGGTCCTACAAAATCATGCAATACCATAGGAAAAATGCATAAAAATTACAAAATAAATATTAAAAACCGTTTTAAAATCATTTTTCCACATAGTGTAGAGTCAGGTAGTAAATAAGAATTATGTACTTAAATTAATTAGTTCAGTTTGAAATTTCTGCCACTGCCTACATTATCGGAGAATCACTAGTCGCGTATCAGGTAGGATACGTTGCCGACAGGTGTCCTCGTAGACAATATTATACTCTTATATCGCAAATAAATGCAAATTAAATTCAAATTTAAAGAATTTGAAATCTTTCTGTGGAAAAAAGACGCTTTCGACAGCACTAGGATTCGAGCCCAGAGCTCAGTGGTAGAGCAATCGACCGGCAATTGAAAGACCTGGGCTCGAATCCCAGCGCAGTCGAAAGCATCTTTTTTTTTCACATAAAGATTTCAAATTCTTTAAATTTGATTATTTACTTACTTCAAACACACAAATTAACGAAAAAATTGTCAAAACATTAAATAAACGAATTATTAAATTTTCCCACAAATTTTTCAATTCCCAAAATTAAAAACTGCTGTACATATTTAATGATTAATTAATTATGATTAATATTATTATTAGTTATTAAAATTTATGAAATTACAAATAAAACCAAAAATTTAATTATTCATAAATTATTAATTACTTTTGGGAATTTAACATTACATTTATTTTATAATTCGGTAAATTTTATAATACGTTAATTATATATTATATTCAAACACTTAAATATATTTAATGATGAAGAATGCGTTTATTATTTGTGTGCATTTTATTTGTTACATAAAATATTATTTTTTATCACAAATATTTTTATCTTTGGCATGAAATTAATCAAATTAATCGTAAATTATTTTTCAAATTCTTATACAATAAATTTCAAATTAAAATTAGGTTTCAGCTAATTTCGCTAATTTCTTTTTTTGTAAATTAGTTTTTTTTTTGATCAGCTAAAGAAATTTTAAAAAATTGTCGCATTCTAATTTGCAAATATGAATGAATCGTATAGGCCAAAACTTCTGTACCATGTTCTGCACAAGGATAGTAAAATTTTAATTTGGACATGTCATTTAAAACTAAGTCAAAAGCATGACTTTGCTTGCAATTACGTAATTTCGTTTTAGTGTTGTTTAGACTAAAATAAACGAGTTCATCGATCGTTAAAATATATTGCTGGTTTTATTACTCTCACCTGAAGCTTTCATTGATTCAATAAGTGAGTTCAATCTATTTCACTGATTCATCAGTCGAATTTCACTGCTTCTCAGTGAAAGACTTATAGTTGCTGTCATTAGTGAACAGTCACTGCGAATCAATGGCCCAATCTATTTAGGTTTAGATATATATATATATCTACGCTTATTATGGTACGAGATCATTCTGATATATTTCTTTCGAAATTCACAATACATTAATGTTGCTGTGTTTGTTCATATCAGAAATATTCATTGATCGATTTTTAGGGCTGAAACAACAACTATCGAGCAGGTAATTTATTATTTAATAATGAAAATTATATCTCTTACTGCAATTCCATTCTCTGTATTCGAAATAGTTGAATCAATGTAAATGATTTGTTGAACACTACTTTTTCAATAATTCGAGAGAAAGCCACCAGTAGAGTATAATGGTTCTACTTTTTCCAACATTAAAATCTATTTCATCTGATAAGTGTAATAAATACAAAATTGAATATAAGTTGACTTTTAAATTATGTAAAATTTGATCATTCTTATTTTCAATGCATAGAAAAAAAAACTTGCAGAAAATGAGATATTTACTTTTTCCAATATTTATATTAGAGTTTGCGATAATGTGAGGATGCACATATAAAGTTGATATTCATTGTGTAGTTCACGTTTTTACGAAGAAAACGATTTTTATGTGCCTCAGCCGCGGAAACTCGTTTTTCCGTTACAGCTGAGAGTAAAGCAATGTTGTATATTCCGTTACAGAGGAATACAATGTAGAAATTGAACTGCGCATGCGCATTAAAGTCTTACAGCGGAAAGCAATCTATTTCTTATTCTTCTTCTTCTCACTTCTTCTTCGTACAGCGTTAGCACTGACTACTACACAAGAGCGATAAAATCAAAATGGCCGGGACTAGTCGCCAATTTGCGCCCGCTTCGTACAACTAGCGCAGCAAACAACTACAATAAGTACTAGATTAGATTCCAATGTACGCATAAAAACTCGTATCCGCACCACAGTCACATAAAATAGAATATGTGCCAATGCACACAATTCGGGACATTGCGAGACTCGCGACAATGCTCGCAGGACTGATCGCGCCTCGGATTCGTCACGACTTTGTCTCGACTTCGTCACGACTTTGTCTCGACTTCGTCACGACTTTGTCTCGACTTCGTCACGACTTTGTCTCGACTACGCTTTGGCTTCGATCTCCTGCGAACATTGTCGCTCGTCACGCAATCACCCTCATTGTGTGCCTAGGCACATAATATACTATTTTCTTCAAAAAATAATAACTCGGAAACAAAAAATTTTAGCTACTAGAGATTTAGTAGAATTGAAACTCAACGTGTCTTTTTGATGCGAAAAAAGTTTCAGAGAGAAAAAAATACACTTTTCAAGATATTGAATTTTTAAAAAAAATTGCAATTTTTGTTTATTGCTAAATAAAAAATTAATAACAATCAACAAGCAATAGTTTATACCCGTATTCGGTAGTCCAAATTATTACAAACATTTAATTTAATTAATCAATTAATTTAGTTTAATTTGCATTTATCATTCATTTTATCACTGCAGTCACTAATTTCTTTCGGCAAAATAAGTGGACAAGAGGTGTGTCGCAAATATCCTTCTTTATCTCGACACAATATTAACTGAAGATTTGGGTAAAAGAAAGGTCTGCACGTTTTGTCCCACATCAGTTAAATACACCACCTCACAAGACCAAAAAAGTCAACGAATTTTTGACGAAAAAACAAATTTGTGTCAAGGATTACCCTCCGTATTCGCCTGATCTATCACCATGTGACTATTTTCTTTTTCCAAAACTAAAAACTGCAATGAAAGGAGCTTTTTACGATGACGTTCCAACCATTCAATCAGCTGTGACACAGGTGCTAAAGAACATCCCAAAAACCGAGTTTAAAAAGTCTATGGATAAATTGGTTGATCGTTCCAAACGTTGTATTGAGTCTGATGGAACCTATTTTGAATAAATAATAAGTTTCAAAGATAATATAATGTGTATCTTATTCTATATCCAAAAAGTTCGGTCATTTTTGGGACACACTGTGTATAGTTTCTATATCATTTATTCCTTGCTTTTTTACAATCCATTGAGTAAATTGTATTGCGCGTCTTGATTCAGCATAAATATTTTGTCTTGATCGTGAGAGAGGAGAAAAAATCTTCGTTTGAAATTCAAAATTAGACGAGAACAGCAGTTCTCGATTGTGACTGTCATAAACAGAAGGCATTGCATTATCATCATTGATTGAATTGTGTTCATTTGTAAAGTTGTCACTTTCACTTAAATCCTTGTTCTTTTTTCTTCTTTTTGGAGCCTGTGTATTCTGATGGACACTTTATAATTTGCGTTTTTTGTAGGCGAGTTTCTTGTGTTTGCAGCAGGTTTCGATAAGTAAGCAGGGCATCCGGGGAACAATCTAGGTATTGCTCCTTTTCTTAAACGAGCACATCTATAAGGACTCTAAAATAAATAAAAAATTTCGAGTTACTTTTATTAGATTTTTTTTTTTCATTGAAGAAGAATGTAACTACAAATTATGAATCTTCAACAAAAATTGAAAAACATATATTCATAATAAATGTATAAATAAAGGGTGATGGTAAACGAACTGGCCAGCTTTCAATGTGAAATTTTTCCGAATTAAAGCTTTCTCCCATAAAGCTTTAATAGACGGGTCTTTCGGAACGGAGAAAAAATTAATTTTTTCATAATCAGGATCTTTGAGTTCTCTGATTTGACTTTTATAACCTGATTTGCACCCCGGAGCGATACACTTTTGCATGATTAATGCGATAACTTAACATCAAATCACTACTAGAAAACTCCATCCGACTATTTTAAAAAAAATCGCATTGTAAACGATTTATTGCTACATTTTAAAAAGTTCGTTATAACTTTTTATAACGAAAGCCACATAAATATAAAATCAAATAGGACCAAGTTACTACTAGCGCCACCGCATGGTCGTTTTCAACAGATGGACCAATTTCAACTCTCGGAGTCACGGGGCTGGTTTCAGCCAAACCGCTTTATGATCTCTTAAGGAAAAACGCATTTTTTCAATTCGGTCCTACTGAACTACTAGCTGTGGAGCAACTTAAGGCAAAACTTATTGAAGTACCCGTTCTAAGCATTTACAGCCCTATAGACGAAACGTAGTTGCACTGCGATGCCAGCAAGTTGGGCTTCGGTGCAGTTCTCTTTCACCGTAAATCGGATAATTTATTACACTCAATATTTTACTTTTCTAATCGAACTTTAATATCGGAAAGTACATATCGCAGTTCCGAATTGGAAACATTGGCGGTGATCTATGCTTTGAGAAGCTTCCGGATTCATCTCCAAGGTATACCCTTTAAAATTGTAACAGAGTGTAATGCTCTAAAACTCACATTAGATAAAAAAGACGAATTTCCGGATGGGCTCTTGAACTAGAAACTTTTGACAAAATTTTGGAGCACAGATCGGGAGACAAAATGAACCATGTAGATGCATTCAGTCGGGCAACTAATGTCATGATTGTCGAGGGCAACACTCTGCAAGCGAACTTAATCATTTGTCAAGACCGTGATCTCAAAATACAAGAACTCCGGGAAAAACTTAAAAAATCGGAAGATAAATTATTCGAGATGCTAAATGGATTAATTTATAGGAAGCGCAACAATGATATTTTATGTGCCCCCGGCGCGTAAACTCATTTTCTCGCTACAGTTAAGAGTAGCGCAATGTTGTGTATTGCGCTGCAGAGGAATGTAATGTAAAAATTGAACTGCGCATGCGCCTATAGCCATACAGCGGAGCACAATCTTCTTCTTCTTCTTCGTACAGCGTTAGCACCCTACTGACAAAGCCTTGTATATTTGAACTACGCATGCGTCTATTAAAATCCTCGACTACTACACAAGATCGATAAAATCAAAATGGCCGAAACTAGTCGCGAATACGTGCCAATGCACACAATTCGGGAAATTACGAGACTTGAGACAATGCTCGCAGGACTGATTGCGCCTCGGATTCGTCTCGGCTTGGTCTTGGCTTCGATCTCTTGCGAGCATTGTCGCTCGTCGCGCAATAACCCTCATTGCGCGCCTAGGCACGTAATATACTATTGTTCTACGTTATTGAAAAAATACCACGACGAAATTGGCCACTTCGGGGCTGAAAAAACCACTAAAGCGATATTAAGTAATTACTGGTTTCCGAACATTGTAGAAAAAGTTAAAGTTTATGTAGCGAACTGCCTCAAATGTATAGCATTTTCGGCTTCAACGGGGAAGGGGGAGGGTCGTCTTAACCCTATTCCGAAAGACGAAACTCCTTTTTCTACATATCATGTAGATCACCTAGGTCCTATGGATAAGAAAATTACAACAAAGCAACACATACTTGTAGTTATCGACGCTTTTACAAAAATTTTTAAAATCTACCCGGTAAAAACCACAGACACAGAAGAAACGGTAAATTGTCTAGTCGAACACTTCAGAAACTATAGCAGGCCAAGAACAATAATTTCAGATCGAGGTACATGTTTCAAGTCACATGATTTTGAAGAATTTGTAAATGAGAATAAAATAAACACGTATCAATTGCGACAGCATGGCCTAAGACGAACGGACAAGTGGAATGGATTAATCGCGTAATAAATCCAATGCTAGCGAAACTTTCTGATCCACCCTCAGGAAAATATTGGTATAAATTGTTAACTGATGTGGAGTTCGCTCTAAACAAAACTGTTCACAGCATTACAGGCGAAAGCCCTAGTAGATTATTATTTGGAGTAAACCAAAGAGGTTAAGAGGTTTAAATATCAAATCGGAGATTACGTAATGGTTAAAAACTTTGATACTACAATTGGAGTTTCAAAAAAACTCATTACATGCTATAAAGGTCCATACGAAGTCGTCACAGTTTTACGAAACGATAGATATGTTCTTAAAGATGTTGAAAACTTCCAGGTAACGCAAAAAGCCTATGTAGGGACATGGGAAGCATGTAATATGAAACCATGGCACAACGGTCTGCCTTCGACGGGTGGTAATTTATACTACGAATAAGGTAACATGTATCAGTTTAGGATTAAACTGCAGTCAGGATGGCAGAGACTGTAAGGTTCATAACTATACGTTTGAATTTTAGCGATATTGGCGCCACTGTCTTGACGTTGCCTCTGTAAAAAGACCCAAGAGTCAGTTCCATTGTAACCCTTGTGCCACAATGATGTATTCATTTTTCTATGCTAAATATAATATAACTCTTACACTCTACAATACTTTGACTTTAATTTTACATTACATTTTGGTAATGAAATTTCATTAAAGAATTGTGAAATCACAAATATTTTTAACAGTCCAGTATTACTTAAAAGGCAACCCTAGCGGACCCGTGTGAGAGAACGGTCATAGAATACTCTGACCGTTCTCTGACTGTTCTATGACCGTTCTATGACCTCGCATTATTACGGCTAAGATCGGTAAAAAAGACATTAAAAGCTTTGCAATTATGATTCTGTGGCGAAATTTGGATTAGAAGGTGAAGCAATAAATACAATTATCTTATTTTTCAGTGATAAAAACTAGAAAAACATAATACCTGTCATTGAAGGCAGTGCAGTGGTTCACAATTGGCGGAACGTCTCCACCGTGAAGGTTTACTATTGGTGGAGACGTTCCGCAAATGGTGAACCACTGCACTGCCTTCAATGACAGGTACATGATGTATTCCTAGTTTTTATCACTGAAAAATAAGATAATTGTATTTATTGCTTCACTTTCTAATCCAAATTTCGCCACAGAATCATAATTGCAAAGCTTTTAATGTCTTTTTTACCGTTCTTAGCCGTAATAATGCGAGGTCATAGAACGGTCATAGAACAGTCAGAGAACGGTCAGAGTATTCTATGACCGTTCTCTCACACGGGTTCGCTAGGGAAACGAAGTCTTTTATATAATCTTCATAATTATTTTGCAAAGTTCATTATTGCCAATGATTGATAAGTCACATTTTTACTAGCAAGATTAGTAAAACAGAATTGTTTGTAGTACTTACTAAAAATATTTAGTTATGACCTTTTATCCAGGGGAAGTATTGAAATTTCCCTCAGTGTTCCTTTATACTGTTAGAGAAATCTATACTTAATTTAGTATCCATGTATTGGAAGCCAGGTATGCTTAGCGTGATATTAAATTTAGTATACTCGCGTATAATGAATATAATATATATATATGCATGTAAAAATTTGTATACTTGTATATACTGATTTTAGAGAATAAGTAAATATCACTCTCACTGTACTTCACATCAACCAATTTGACTTTGTTTCATGTCACATAATATACTAAGCAGTTTGAAAAGTCCCGAGCCTATTGACCAAATTACTTCAATAATATAAAATCCTTATCATTTTTATGAAGGTCAACATCGAGAATACTACATTCAAAGTTTCATTACAATCTGTCAAGCAGTTTGTGTTTGAGAGCATTTGCTGCGTCATCATCTCAGTGATTTTGTGAACAATGGATAAAACGAATTTCGTGTTCTTATTAAACATTATTATTCGAGGAGCAAAACGGCTAAAGACAAGCGTGATAAGTATCATGGCACATCTGCTTTATCAAAGACAACAGTAAAAAGGTGGCTGCAAGAGTTTAAGTTTGGTCGTACGAGCACAAATAACGAGCCACGTTGAGGGAGGCCTTTAGACGTGACTATGTCAGAAATGATCAACGAAAATTGTACGTTTAGTGATGGATGACCGTAAACTGAAGGTACGTGAGATTTATAAGATGATAAAGATCTAAACTGATCGTGTACACAACATTTTGCATAATCATTTCATGCATTTCACATGCGAAGGCTATGTGCGTGATGACAGCCGCGCGCGCTCACTGACATGTACAAGCGTAATCCAAAGGAGTTCTTGCGCCATTTTGTAACCGTTGAGAAAACATGGATCCATCACTACACACCAGAGACCGAGGAACAGTCGAAACAATGGGTAGAAGCTGGTGGAAGTGCACCGAAGTGGCCGAAAACGCATTAATCGGCTGCCAAGGTTATGGTGACTGTTTTTTGGGATGTGCACACTCTCTAAATCCAAAATAGTGGAAAGCCACTTTTTTCTAGTGGTTATCCACTACACTGAGAGACTTTTCGTTAGAGTAAATGATAAAGATGAATCAAAATTTAGTATAATATCGTTTCAAAATGGGGAAAGCCGAGGCTTTATTATACTTATTCATATTATCACATTGAAGTTTGATATAGTCATAACGGTATTTAATATATGAAGAAGATAAAGTAATATTTTAAATACTAAATATTATGAATCTCTATTCGAGAAATTGAAAGTACAAGAAAATGATATTATAATTACTAAGTTGTCTAAAAATAATTTGAATAAGATAAATAATGAATATCACATTTTGGAAAGCATGTTTGAGAAATTCATATTATGAATATGAACTTGCCAGAAACCTCACGACGCGCAGCAAAAATCAAAACATTAATTCTCGGTTTTTCATATAATTTGTTTGAGAATGTCGTCCGAGTACTTCCGACGTTATCCGAATAGCTTCGTAGACTCGAATCCAAGTCTGCCCAACCCCCAACTCAGTAGTGGCTTATAAGCGACATTTATTTCGGAATATGGCAAGCGAGAATAGCCGAGGGGCTTTATGCGTTAGGAATGCGTTTAGTTAATGTAGGTATAGGTAGAGTTTAGGGGGTTCGAACCCAAAAGGCGATTCTGAAATTTAATTTCAAGCGTATGCGAATATAAACAGTGTGGCATTGTGTACTTAAATATATGAACATAACTAAGGTATGATAATAATATTTGTGTATGTCTTTCCACTGAAACCTCCCCTCTTCTGAGTGCCCAAAGCTCTCCCCTCTATCTTCCTCTTGCTTCGCACACGTTAGAAAAAGACATCACAATCCATAACCCGGAGACGACGTCCCTTCTGAAGGTCAAACTTTTTGGTGGAGTGAGTGATTTTTCATTTAGTGGTTTTCAGATTCACATATTCTTTGTTTCGCTTCGAAACATTGATATAGTAAATTTCAAATTCTCGTAGGTTTTATAGCAGTTAGTAAAACATATATCCCATTTATTCAAACGAAAATATTAATTTCGCCGCTTGAAAACCACTATATTAATTTCTGATACGTAAACCCTGTTTGCCTCACTTTGAAACGATATTATACTAAAATATGATTCACTTTTACGATTTATTCTAACGAAAAGTCTCTCAGTGTATTTGAGAAAATGCGAAGTACGCAACTCCGGACTAATGGATAATCACTATAACCAATAGTGGTTAACATTGCGGAGCATGTACTAAAGCTTCGTGACGAACAGACAAAATACAATCAAACACGACTGCAGTTCAGACAAATTCTTAAAATCACTAGTTTATAAGTGGTGCCCACTATTAAGTAAGTGGTTCATCACGGCACCTGCAATCAAGGCTAACCACGACCACATTTGGTAAGCAAAAAGATCCTCTTTCATCAAGACAATGCACAGGCACATAAACCAGTTAAAACGATGACCAAATTGACTGAATTGAAGTATGAATTGCTTCCCTACTCTCCATATTCTCCAGATTTGGCCCTTTATATAAAAAAGGCATCGAGCTTTTAGAAGCTCGTTGAAATAAGTATATCGAATTAAAAGGAACTTTGTTGAAGAATAAATGCAAATTTTCTCAAAAAAATGTTGGTTTATTATTCAGGCTCGGAATTTTTCAAACAATTTAGTATCAGGTAGAATCAAGGGGAAGGACTTGGCACTTGTTTGTTGAGAATTCTTACACATTATTTTTACTCTTTTTGAAAAGAATGAAAGCAAGTGCTAAAAACTATTTTGTGTCGTGTTTATGTATATAATGTAGAGTAAAAAATAAATATAGAAAGTAATATTGTTGTAGCAAAATGGCAGGGCAGTTTATTAAATATTAACGTATTTTTTCTTGGTTTTGCATAATTTTTCGATTATAAATTTGATTCTTTTGTTTTTCACTTGATTTTTATATGTTCCGCGGGAAACTGTAGATGTAAGAAGTAGATTTCTCAATTGTAGAAGTCAATGACATTGATTTATTTAAAGATAGCACTGCAAAACTAAGAAAACATACATTAAACTTTAAAAATTTACGCCACCATTTTGCTACTAAAATATTACTTTCTGTGATGTCTTTTTACTCTACATTATATAAATGAACACAATACAAAAGAGTTTTTCAGCACTTGTTTTCATTCTTTTGTGAGAGAGTAAAAACAAAATGTAAAAAATTCTCGAAAAACGATTGCCTAGTCCTCTTAATACCAAGCTACACTGGAAAAGATGGATGCGAAAAATTCAACTAAAGACACATAGTCAAGTGAAAAGTAGTTAAGGGGGGAACCTGGTTTAGAGGGTAAAAAAAATCAATTTTTTGAAAGTCATCTCATTCGATTAGAAATGTATTCAGAAATATGTTTCCAAAATTTCAGAGTCAAATTCAAAATCGTTTCGCAGATAAGGCCTCTGAGAGACCGTGCGCTCAGAAGACAATTAACTTTTGGAAAAAACTTTGAACGCGAGTTTCTCCAAACAGCGTTTTCCTGCACTGCGTACACGATTAAGAATGTTGTAATTGCCCCATTATTATAAGTGATAGCTCTTTTTAGAGCTGAAAGTGTAAGCTTCTATGAGAATCTAAAAAACCATTTTTTGTTAATTATCTCAAAATTTCGTCAGTAAAACGAGATTTTTTTTTTAAACTCTCATAAAATTTGCAATTTTTAACATTTCAATAAATTTCTCAGGTTTAAATAGAAGATAAACTCCTAAAGTGCAAAAAAAAATTTGGTTTTAATGTTTCAGATAAAAAGGACGATCGCTATCATGTACGCAGTGGAGAATCTCCAAGCGAGTAGTGCCCCAAACAAATACGAATTTTTATTGCTAAACATTATCGAATAAAATAAAAATAAATCTTTTCTGCAAGATTTGTGTATTTATGACCTACTTCAACAGTACTTGAAACATTTCATAAGTTAAGCAGCCTAAAGAACTGTGCCGAATATCATGCAATTTTCGGCGTTCTAAACCAGGTTCCCCCCTTAATTTAACTATTAGGTGCGCCACTAAGTTTCCGCTGTTTATCAATAGATGGCTCCAGAAGTAAGTGCTGGTCGATTTTGACAAGTCCAAAACGTCACAAACCAACCTTAGACATATGGCAAACAAACCGTTTTGACGCATTAGTGATTGTGTTTTGGCGACATATACTTTTGGTTGTGTGGAAATGTCTGATTTTGTCCCAAATAATCGTCATTTTCAGGAAGTGTTGATTTTCTTCTTTCATTCGAGGAAAACGGCGGGTGAAGCGCATCGAGAGATCTAAGAAGTTTACGGAGATGCTGCTCTAAGTGAAACAACGTGCCGTGATTGGTTCCGTCGCTTCAAAGACGGTGATTTCAATGTTGACGACCGTCCGCGTGAAGGGAGGCCAAAAACCTCCGAAGACGCTGAATTGGAGGCATTGCTCGATGAGGATCCGTGCCAAACGTGCATTAGGAGTTACCCGCCAAACCATTTCCAAGCGATTGCATGCGTTGGGCATGACGTTTCCAGTGCCCCCAGATCGTGCATGGAATTTACCCCCTCCACTCTATCAGTTTATTACAAAAAAAACAATTTGTTAAATATAATTTGCGGATATTTTTGAATTATATTACTTTTTCAAGTTGTTCTTTAATTATATTTGAAATTTTGTCCAAATTATAGTTGAAAAATTGCTTTTTTTCAATTGAATGTCAAAATGGAGGGGGTAAATTCCATCTATGATCTGGGAGCACTGTCAAAAACAAGGAATTTGAGTTCCTTATGATTTGAAGCCAAGGGATGATGAGCGTCGTTTTTTTTGCCTGTGGATAACTGCTTCAGCGGCAAAAAAGGAAGGGTTTTCTTCATTGCATCGTCACGCGTGATGAAAAATGGATTCATTACAGCAACCCAAAGAGAAGAAAGTCATGGGGACTGTCCTGTAATGCTTCTACGTCGTCGGCTCGGTCGAATATTCACGCTGCGAAGGTTATGCTGTGTATTTGGTGGAACCAGGTCGGTTTTATTTATTATGAGCTGTTCAAAACCGAACGAAACCATCACTGGGGAACGGTATTGAACGCAATTGATGCGTTTGAGCCAAGCACTGCGCGAAAAACGGCCAAATGTTGCCAAACCCCTTAAAACCTACCTGGAAACGCTTAAATAGGAAGTCCTACCCCACCCGCCGTATTCCCCAGATATTGCGCTGTCCGATTATTTCTTGTTCCGGTCGATGGCACATGGTCTGGCTGATCAGCAGTTCCGCTCAAATGAAGACATGGAAAAATGGCTTGATTCGTGGATAGCCTCAAAAGATGAACACTTTTATCGTAACGGTATTCGAGCTCCACCAGAAAGATGGGCAAAATTTGTAGCTAACGATAGGGAATACTTTGAATGATTCATTTGTAACCATTTTCTCACAATAAAGTTGCATTTTCATAAAAAAAACAGCGGGAACTTAGTTGCGCACCTATTACTTTCTTAATTAAATTAAGCGTTATTCCTTAGTGAATAATAGAAATTTTTTACTATTAAAAGTAAACAGTTAAAATTACTATTGTAGTAGTTGAATCGATAAAATCAGTTTAGTAGTAGATCTGATTGTGTCGTTATAGTAACAATAACTAAATATGTTATAAACAATAACTACTGTCATAATCTGAATCAGCGGAATTCCGCTGATTATCAGCTATAAGCATATATATGCTGATGAATTAGTGAAATTAAACTGATTTATTAGCGTATATACTCTGATTATAATCAGTGGTATACTTATCGCTAATTCAGATTTTGAGAGTAAATAACTGAATAAGAGTATTATTTTTTACATTCTCATCATGGATGAGAAGGTATTGGTTTTATGTGAAAAATGACTTTCGAAATTTTCATCAAATCTTTACGTTTTGAGACCCCCTGAGTCAGAAAAAATGGTTTTTACGAAAGTGTCTGTCTGTCTGTCTGTCTGTAGGTCGTGTGCGGCATAACTCTCGATAGAATTATCAGATTGAATTGAGCTTTGGTACACTTTATCGGAGCCGAAAAAGTAAGAACAAGTTCGTTAACCAGCCACATCCAATCAAAATTGAGGGATTGAGCACTACTTTTGTGTTTTTGAAAATAATTTTTTGAAAAAATCAAAAATTTCAGTACTGGTTTTAGATAGTGCTCATAAATCTCTAAAAATTATCCTAATAACATTTTTCGATTAAATCAAAATTAGAAATGTTACAGCATATTCAAATTCGAAAAAAGTCAATATCAAAATTCCATTTTCCAGTTAAATTATATGAGATACGAAAAAACGTTATGATACAATATTATTAAATAAATAAAGACCTACAAATTTGAATTGTAACATTTTTTCATAAGATGCATATTTTTCTTTTTAATTAAAAAAAAACTATTGAAAATCCAAAATTCAATTTTTTAACAATAATATTCGAAATACGAAAAAAACGTAAGAATACAAAGTTATTCGTTTCAAAAAGATCTACAAATTTTGTCTCACACAGTTTCTGATAAAACATATATTTTTCGTTTCAATTCCAAACAATACGATTAAAATTCAAAAATTCCATTTTTTAGACAAAATATATGAGATACATAAAAAACGTTTAGATGGAAAATTGTTTGCCTAAATGAGGTCTACAAATTCTCATTAAGACATTTCGGGACAGGATGTATATTTTATGTTTTGATTTTTAATATTAAATAAATTCGATTTTTTTCACCAAAATAGGTGAGATACGAAATAAGCGTTGTTCTGCAAAATCGTTTCCTTAAATAAAGTCTACGATTGTTTTTCCTTTTTGAGAGATTTGGAAGAAAATAAATTATTTTAATCATGTTATTTATTAAAAAGTTACTGAAATGTATACAGAAAATCGAGCGCGAAGCGCGAGCGCCATTATGAGAATGTGTTCCTTAAGGCTGATAGAGCCTTAAGTAAATTAAATTTCCTGTTTCACTTAATTTCAAAAATAAATTGAGTGACTTTGAGGAAATGTGTAATTCACATCATCTGTAATATTATTATAAAATTGGTTTGAGCTTCATTATCAAATTATAATAAATAAACTTGAATGTATGTGAAGAGCACAAGACCGAGCGCGAAGCGCGCGATGAGAATGTGCCCGCGAAGCGAGCAGATTTTTTTTAATGGCACTGCTTTCGTTATGATTACTTATTCACTTCAATTGACAGATCCGGTAGCACACCGAAAAATAACTGGGTCAGATAAACCTAGTTGATTGGTTGATTAGCCGTATTACTAGTTTTTTGGTTAAATCAACAAAAAATATAGTTGTATTTACAAATTTCTTTGTCAGTTTTACTAGAATTCAACTAATAATTCAAGTTTTTTTAGTGTAAACAAGGAGTAGAAGTTACATGAATAAAAAGAGATGAATGCAAATAATGGATATTGCTTGCAATAATTATGTACTTTGCGGAGTTTGCTTACATGTTAAATGATACTGGTAAAGCATATAACTACTTCTTCTTATGAAACTCTATAATATGTTATTTAGTTTATTATGTAAAAATGAATTGAAAGTTGGGAAATCACTCGGTAAATTTTACATTGGACAGGAGGTGGATTTAAACTACTCTCGAGGGGTCAATGTCGCACGGATTTGCAGATTGCACGACAAAACAGATACGATGAAGAACGATTAATCAATGCTATGTTGACCCCACTTGGAAACGAGGGCTGAAGCCTCTGTATTATTGATAAAAACCGCCTACGGGATATGCTCATATACTTAAAATAATAATTTAAGGCCGTGAAACACTTACCTGATTCCTACTTTACCGGCATATCTTTGCTTGTAAACTCGTGCTGGTATCGAAAAAAAAGTGTTATATTTACTTGGATTTTGGATAAAATCTACATTTCATCCTATTGGGTTGTCCCAGAAGTAATTGCCGATTTTTTCTTAAAAATTAAACACATTTTTTTAAATACAAGGAATGAACTTTAATCAATGATATATTTAGCACTTTGTTCAATGACCTTTTGACATCTTTCTGGTAACTTCATGATTCCACGCTCATAGAACTTCTGGTCTTTATCGGCAAAAAAGTGAACCAAGTGCGATTTCACAGCTTTATCATCATTGAAAGTTTTACCATTCGAGGAGTTCTGCAAAGATCGAAATAAATAGTATTCTAATGGTGCAAAGTCAGGGCTATATGGTGGATGTAACATCACTTCCCAACCAAACCTTAATAATTTTTGGCTAGTGGCTAAAGAAATGTGTGGTGTAGAGTTGTCATGCTGAAAAATTACACCTTCACAATTGACCAATTTTGGCCGTTTTTCATTAAACGCTGCATTCAATTTGTTCAGCTGACGACAGTAGACATCCGAATTAATTGTTTCGTTCCTTGGAAGCAGCTCAAAAAATACCATACCTTTCCAATCCCACCAAACAGACAGCATAATCTTATTTTCATGCAATTCAGCTTTCGATGTTGTTTGTGGTGGTTCATCACGCTTGGACCATGATCGTTTCCGAACGATGTTATTCTAAACAATCAATTTTTCATCACCAGTAATAATTCATTTAAAAAAAGGATCGAATTCATTTCGTTTAAGATGCAAATCACAAGCGTTCATGCGTTTCATTAAATGAATTTCTTTCAATTCATGTGGAATCCAAATATCAAGTTTTTTAACGAGTCCAAGACGTTGTATATGAAGGTCGATTGTTGATTTTGGTATTTTTAAAATTTTTTCAACCTCTCGCACAGTTACATGACGATCCGATTCGATTATAGTTTCCTTTACGGATATAAAAAAGAAAAATATGACGAGAATGACAGCTAACAAATTCCAGAAGGAAAAAATCATGGCATTGAAAGAAGCCATTTAAAAAGATGGTCAAAGACATCTATATGTGAAATCGGCAGTTACTTCTGGGACAACCCAATAGAGCTCAAATAATATAACATAGGATAATAATGTAAAATCTGTATACACAGAAAAAAAATCTCTCTCTCGGGTACTTTCTCATTGCACGCTTCGCGCTCCGTCATTTTTAGACTTCGCGCTTCACGCTTGATCTCATATGTCCTATAAGCAATGCATAATTAAGTTGAGTACACGGAAAGAAGTGGTGCAGATCAAGTGTTATTATTGTTATAGTCAGCAGTCCTGGGACTGGTTTGATGCAGTTTTCCATCCGTTCCTATCCTGAGCGAGTCATTTCATATCGTGTTGATGATATATACATTGTAAATGAACCATCACTTAAGCGTTCAAAATTTCGATATTTTAATATTTCAAACTTATTCACTCAATAAAAACCTTGAGCATAGGAAACCACATGAGAAACCAAACAGGAAACTAGATATACATGATCTGGGCTCAAATCTGTTCCTAATATAGATTCCCACATCGTTATGACTTTGACTTTGGTTGAAAAACAGAGAACTGAATTTCTTCAACAAAAGTTGGTTGCTCACATCATCGGTGGTTTGCCATTGCCTTCTGCTGATTGCTATGATGTTACTAGCGGAGAAAAGCTGAAAATAATGGCTGTAATTTAAGAGGGGTGAGGGGTGAGGAAGCTATGGCGGTCAGAGTGGTGTAATGGAATGTTTGGGATGTCTGACTTGTAGTTTTTTTGTTAAAAATTCAAATATATCGATTCACGTGGGTGTTTTGAACCGAGTGGACTCCTTAGATCATTGTTTACATCAAGAAACAGTTCCAAAACTAATGAAGACATGTGGCTTTATCCAACAAAAATTTTTTTATGTTTTCCTGAGTGGTTTTTATTGTTTAGAAACTCTTGTTCTGTACCGAGTAAAGAAGTTCAAAATCGCTTGAGAAATGCTGATTTTCACGAGTGGACGGAAACGTTTATTTTTAAAAACCAAAAATTCTAATATTCGGAAAGTTCATTTGCTGTTGTTATTGTCACCAGCGTCTATAATATTATAACTTAGTTAAAAAATCTTTTACACTTCTTGGATTAACTAAGTTAAATTTATTTTAGCTGGAATTAACTGAAATTCTAATTCGTTAATACAGTCAAATATTGTAAATGTGATATTAAACATTACTGTTTTTATAACAAGGCAATAATCAAGGCGGCACAATAGTGTTTATATTCTATTGTGAAATAGTACTAAAACCAGTTGTACTTGACGAAAGGGTCTGTAATCTGAACCTGCTGGCTACTAGTAAATAAGCGCTGGAGTGCCAAAGGGGATAATGTCGAGAGGGTTGATAAAATTAATTGACCGTAAAACATGGGCTCACACTCATCAGCTAGGACACTGCAGAACAATAATGGTCATAGTGCATCCTTTTATGCGTCTATTCCACACATTTTCCAAAAATTCAATTATGCTAAAATATATTTACTTCAAATTCTGATCGTTTAGATTCATACGTTTTATTTATTCAATATTCTTTGAACCAGAAATATAAATTGAAATCAGTATTTTTATCAATAAAAAGTATTTAATCTGGATATGGAAAAGAAAAAATTATATTGACAGGATATTTAATTTAAAGTTGAACCGAAAAAATATTTGATTGATTCAACTATCACAACAAGATAATTTATTTTGATCAACAAACATTGAATTGATTCGACTAAATTCTCAAACATTCATCTCAACATTCTCACATGTTACATTAGAATTCGGCCCATATCAAATTACCTTAATTTCTGATATGCTGTAGTTCATGAGATTCCAAAGAAAAAATACTAATGGTATAATTGTCTCCTATGGATAGTTTTCTCAAAAAATGACTTTCTTTTTTGTAACATTTCCTTGAGTGTGAGTGAGAAAGGCATTCATTGAAGAGAGATGGATTGTAAGGGTTTTTACATGAAATACCTGATTTTTATTTTTAATAATTGTCTTTCTCCTTCAAACGTACGGAAATATTATGTAAAAGAACGTCATTTTTTGAGAAAACTGTCCATATCCATTAGTTTTGTTTCAATAATAAGAGTAACTTTTGAAAAATTAAATAAATTAATAAAAATAGATTTTCGCCATTATGGAAATCTATTAAAATCACTGAAAAAACGATATTCTAATTTTAAGAATAAACCACTTATTTTAAGAATATGCGCTACTTAAATAGGCGCCAGAAAAAGAATACAATTTACTAATGCATCCCGTTGGAATTTTTTATTGTAGGTGATCCAGTCTTAAGCAGCACTGGGAACTGCACAACGCCTTGTTTTTGTGTCCTTGCAGAAATTAATATCTTGCGGTGAAAAAATTATTGCAACTTCTTAAAACATGTATTATTTGATTGAAAAACATTGGCTAAAGAATAAATAAACCATTCTTTAAAAAAAATCGTAAAAAAGCCTTTTTTGGCCCTGTAATTGACACTGTCCTCACTGAATTAAGAATATTATATTCTTAAAATCAGAATATCATTTTTTCAGTGAAGTGTAACGTAGGGTTGATCCAGAAATATATGATATACGTATAATCATCAGGGGGAGGCGAGAGATCATCAAATTCCAATGACAAAATAGTCGTCCTATAGCCACGGGTGGTATAACTATATGGCAACCCCTTATGCCGCATATGCTACATGATCCAAGAGATTTGAATGATTTCACGGGTGGCACAACAGAGAAACGTTTAACATCATGTAAATCCTCTCACATATTATAAAATAATTTTTTTTCTATTACGGGGACTAACGTCAATCAGAGAAAAATGGAGAGATGTCATTATCAAGTTGGCTCAAATTGATGGCTTTTTTGTATCACAGAATACTAAACTCTATGTGTCATCATGTTTCCATGATAAAGAAAGCCTTATTATCCAAGTCTAAAAACTGGCTAACTTTTTTTTTCTGTGCAGATTTTAATAAATCTATAAAATTTGAAAAAATAATATCAACTAACAAAAGATCACAATATATTTTCAGTAACTAAAAATTTGATTATTTATTTTCGACAAAAAAATTGTTTAAAAGAAACACTATGATTGAAACATATATTTTTTGAAATATTTATAGAATTATCACCCTCCATAATATGTAATAATAGATAGAAAAAGTTGATCCAGTTGGGGGTTAAAAAATAAATGAAACACTCATCTATAGTTAGTCATGAGCGACGTTTCATTGGCTTGGTTCGCCAACCTCATCAGGCTATATTTATTTTAAAAATTTATATGTCGATTAAATAAAAATTTTAAAAAATTTATTAAAATAAATTATACTTTTGAAAGTCCAAATTATAATTAAACCTAAAATTTAAAATTTTTACATTCAAAACACTTAGAAAGTCAAAAACTAAAATATAAATTAGACAATCACATGGTAAGTCCAAAAGTAAAATTCTAACTAATAAGTTTCACAACTTCGTCTCTTATTTATAAACCAGAGCCACTAATATTAATATAATTACCACTAATTTACTCGTGTATACTATACAAACCTGAATTTTCATACGTTAAATTTTTTAGTCAAGAGGATATTCATGATTTCAAATGTTTAGATTCTTCAATAATGGATAATAATTATTATTTAATGTATAAACATCTTTTTTATTAAGGCCATGTCCTAGGTGGGCCATGTGACCAAGTCAGTCCTCGGATCGATATTTTTTTTGTCTACATTTAAAATTAAAAGTCAAAAATTAGCGGGAAAAAGTTGGGAAAACGTTAATAAAGTAACATAGAATTAAAAGTGTGGGTGAAATCGCAAATTTAGGGCAACAAAAAAAGTTTGTTATAAAATAATCAAACAAGGAATCTGCATTATCATGACAGATCTTGCTAGATCGTGCGCATACAGAGTTCTATGTGGACGGTCAGTTTTCACACAATTATGTTTATTTATTGAATTTTTTTTTTTACATTTATAAATATTTAGGACCAGATAAACCTTCTTTATTTTCTTCTATTCAATTTCCCCAAGTTTAAAAGCGACATCTCCTTTCATGTGGAAATACGATAGGCGACAAAAATTACCCATATTTAATTTCTTCGGAAAACACTTTTTCGGAATTTTTACCCAAATGAAGCAAATAAACGTAGTTTATTATTCTCTCTACCATTTCCCAAAGTCTTAAAATGGTATTTTCATGACAAAAAAAGTAATATGGGCGAAAAAAAAATTGATTACTTATTGTTAGTCACGTGGTCCACCTAGAACATGGCCTTAATACTATTTTTTTGACATGTTATGTGTATCATTTCAAAGATAAGTCTCTTTTTATAATCACTTTCAGAATCAACTATAATTGTACTATTCCAATAAAATTTATGATTAAGATTTATCGACTTTTTCTATCTATTAATACATATATTTTTTCAAATTAATTAGTTGAGTTTGAAATTTTTGTCACTGCCTACATTATCGGAGGATCACTAGTCGCGTATCAGATAGGATACGTTGTCGACAGGTGTCCTCGTAGACAATTTCAAACTCTTATATCGCAAATAATGCAAATAAATTCAATATTTAAAGAATTTGAAAATCTTTCTGTGGAAAAAATGACGCTTTCG